>CM045924.1:6415073-7142647 GCA_025177825.1 Aechmea fasciata | reverse complement strand
ATTGATCTAGGTTTGGTTCTTGTGAACGTAGACCGATAAGTTGAAAATTTACACACTCGGGCGTAATAGAACAATATAAATAGGTTTTACCTTTGTTCAATTGAATGAGAAAAATCATTTCCAAAGTTATACTGTTAGTGCCCAATTGGGTAGTCTAATATTGATCCGGTTTTGGTTCTTGTGAACGTAGACCACGGTAAGTTGCAAATTTACACTCTCGGGGCGTAATAGAACAATATAAATAGGTTTTACCCACTGTTCGATTGAATGAGAAAAAGTACTGTTTCCAAAGTTATGCTGTTAGGGCCTATATGGGTAGTCTAATGTTGATCCGGTTTTGGTTCTTGTGAACGTAGACCTCGATAAGTTGCAAATTTACACTCTCGGGACATAATAGAACAATACAAATAGGTTTTACCCACTGTTCGATTGAATGACAAAAAGTTCTGTTTCCAAAGTTATACTGTTAAGGCCCAACTAAGTAGTCTAATGTTGATCCGGTTTTGGTTCTTGTGAACATTGACCTCGATAAGTTGCAAATTTACAATCTCGGGGCATAATAGAACAATATAATTAGGTTTTACCTACTGTTCGATTGAGTGAGAAAAAGTACTGTTTCCAAAGTTATACTGTTAGGTCCCATCTGGATAGACTAATGTTGATCCGGTTTTGGTTCTTGTGAACGTAGACCACGATAAGTTGCAAATTTACACTCTCGGGGCGTAATAGAACAATATAAATAAGTTTAACCCACTGTTCGATTGAATGAGAAAAAGGTCTGTTTCCAAAGTTATACTGTTAGGGCCCAACGGAGTAGTCTAATGTTGATCGGGTTTTGGTTCTTGTGAACGTTGACCTCGATAAGTTGCAAATTTACACTCTCGGGATATAATAGAACAATATAATTAGGTTTTACCCACTGTTCGATTGAATGAGAAAAATCTTGTTTCCTAAGTTATCTTGTTAGTGCGAGCGGGTAGTCTAATGTTGATCCGGTTTTGGTTCTTATGAACGTAGACCTCGATAAGTTGGAAATTTACACTCTCGGGCATAATAGAACAATATAATTAGGTTTTACCCTTTGTTCGATTGAATGAGAAAAATCTTGATTCCAATGTTATACTGTTAGGGCCCAATTGGGTAGTCTAATATTGATCCGGTTTTGGTTCTTGTGAACGTAGACCACGATAAGTTGAAAATTTACACACTCGGGGCGTAATAGAACAATATTTATAGGTTTTACCTACTGTTCGATAGAATGAGAAAAAGTACTGTTTCCAAAGTTATATTGTTAGTGCCCAATTGGGTAGTCTAATATTGATCCGGTTTTCGTTCTTGTGAACGTAGACCACGGTAAGTTGCAAATTTACACTCTCTGGGCGTAATAGAACAATATAAATAGGTTTTACCTTTGTTCGATTGAATGAGAAAAATCTTGTTTCCAAAGTTATACTGTTAGGGCCCAACGGAGTAGTCAAATGTTGATCCGGTTTTGGTTCTTGTGAACGTTGACCTCGATAAGTTGCAAATTTACACTCTCGGGACATAATAGAACAATATAATTAGGTTTTACCCACTGTTCGATTGAATGAGAAAAATCTTGTTTCCTAAGTTATACTGTTAGTGCCCAACTGGGTTGTCTAATGTTGATCCGGTTTTGGTTCTTATGAACGTAGACCTCGATAAGTTGGAAATTTACACTCTCGGGGCATAATAAAACAATATAATTAGGTTTTACCCAGTTCGATTGAATTAGAAAAATCTTGATTCCAATGTTATACTGTTAGGGCCCAATTGGGTAGTCTAGTATTGATCTGGTTTTGGTTCTTGTGAACGTAGACCACGATAAGTTGAAAATTTACACACTCGGGGCGTAATAGAACAATATAAATGGGTTTTACCTTTGTTCGATAGAATGAGAAAAGTCTGTTTCCAAAGTGATACTGTTAGTGCCCAATTGGGTTGTCTAATATTGATCCGGTTTTGGTTCTTGTGAACGTAGACCACGGTAAGTTGCAAATTTACACTCTCTGGGCGTAATAGAACAATATAAATAGGTTTTATCCACTGTACGATTGAATGAGAAAAAGTACTGTTTCCAAAGTTATACTGTTAGTGCCCAATTGGGTAGTCTAATATTGATCCGGTTTTGGTTCTTGTGAACGTAGGGCACGATAAGTTGCAAATTTACACTCTCGGGGCGTAATAGAACAATATAAATAGGTTTTACCCATTGTTCGATAGAATGAGAAAAAGTACTGTTTCCAAAGTTATACTGTTAGGGCCCAATTGGGTAGTCAAATATTGATCCGATTTTGGTTCTTGTGAACGTAGACCACGATATGTTGCAAATTTACACACTCGGGGCGCAATAGAACAATATAAATAGGTTTTACCCACTGTTCGATTGAATGAGAAAAAGTACTGTTTCCAAAGTTATACTGTTAGTGCCCAACTGGGTAGTCTAATGTTGATCCGGTTTTGGTTCTTATGAACGTAGACCTTGATAAGTTGGAAATTTACACTCTCGGGGCAAATAGAACAATATAATTAGGTCTTACCCACGTTCGATTGAATGAGAAAAATCGATTCCAATGTTATACTGTTAGGGCCCAATTGGGTAGTCTAATATTGATCCGGTTTTGGTTCTTGTGAACGTAGACCACGATAAGTTGCAAATTTACACTCTCTGGGCGTAATAGAACAATATAAATAGGTTTTACCCCATGCGATTGAATGAGAAAAATCTGTTTCCAAAGTTATACTGTTAGTACCCAATTGGGTAGTCTAATATTGATCCGGTTTTGGTTCTTGTGAACGTAGGGCACGAAAAGTTGCAAATTTACACTCTCGGGGCGAAATAGAAAAATATAAATAGGTTTTAACCACTGTTCAATTGAATGAGAAAAAGTATTGTTTCCAAAGTTATACTGTTAGGGCCCAATTGGGTAGTTCAATATTGATCCGATTTTGGTTCTTGTGAACGTAGACCACGATATGTTGCAAATTTACACACTCGGGGCGCAATAGAACAATATAAATAGGTTTTACCCACTGTTCGATTGAATGAGAAAAAGTACTGTTTCCAAAGTTATACTGTTAGGGCCCAATTGGGTAGTCTAATATTGATCCGGTTTTGGTTCTTGTGAACGTAGACCACGATAAGTTGCAAATTTACACACTCGGGGCATAATAGAATAATATAATTAGGTTTTACCCACTGTTCGATTGAGTAAGAAAAAGTACTGTTTCCAAAGTTATACTGCTAAGGCCTATTTGGGTAGTCTAATTTTGATCCGGTTTTGGTTCTTCTGAACGTAGACCACGGTAAGTTGCAAATTTACACACTCGGGGCGCAATAGAACAATATAAATAGGTTTTACCCACTGTTCGATTGAATGAGAAAAAGGTCTATTTCCAAAGTTATACTGTTAGGGCCCAACTAAGTAGTCTAATGTTGATCCGGTTTTGGTTCTTGTGAACGTTGACCTCGATAAGTTGCAAATTTACACTCTCGGGGCATAATAGAACAATATAATTAGGTTTTACCTACTGTTCGATTGAGTGAGAAAAAGTACAGTTTCCAAAGTTATACTGTTAGGTCCCATCAGGATAGACTAATGTTGATCTGGTTTTGGTTCTTGTGAACGTAGACCACGATAAGTTGCAAATTTACACTCTCGGGGCGTAATAGAACAATATAAATAAGTTTAACCCAGTGTTCGATTGACTTAGAAAAAGTACTGTTTCCAAAGTTATACTGTTAGGGCCCAATTGGGTAGTCTAATTTTGATCCGGTTTTGGTTCTTGTGAACGTAGACCACGATAAGTTGCAAATTTACACTCTCGGGGCGTAATAGAACAATATAAATAGGTTTTACCCACTGTTCGATTGAATGAGAAAAAGTACTGTTTCCAAAGTTATACTGTTAGGGCCCAACGGAGTAGTCTAATGTTGATCCGGTTTTGGTTCTTGTGAACGTTGACCTCGATTAGTTGCAAATTTACACTCTCGGTACATAATAGAACAATATAATTAGATTTTACCCACTGTTCGATTGAATGAGAAAAAGTACTGATTCCAATGTTATACTATATCCAATTGGGTAGTCTAATATTGATCCGGTTTTGGTTCTTGTGAACGTAGACCACGATAAGTTGAAAATTTACACTCTCGGGGCGTAATAGAACAATATTAATAGGTTTTACCCACTGTTCGATTGAATGAGAAAAAGTGCTGTTTCCAAAGTTATACTGTTAGTGCCCAATTGGGTAGTCTAATATTGATCCGGTTTTGGTTCTTGTGAACGTAGACCACGGTAAGTTGCAAATTTACACTCTCGGGGCGTAATAGAACAATATAAATAGGTTTTACCCACTGTTCGATTGAATGAGAAAAAGTACTGTTTCCAAAGTTATACTGTTAGGGCCCAACGGAGTAGTCAAATGTTGATCCGGTTTTGGTTCTTGTGAACGTTGACCTCGATAAGTTGCAAATTTACACTCTCGGGACATAATAGAACAATATAATTATGTTTTACCCACTGTTCGATTGAATGAGAAAAATCTTGTTTCCTAAGTTATCTTGTTAGTGCCCAGTGGGTAGTCTAATGTTGATCCGGATTTGGTTCTTATGAACGTAGACCTCGATAAGTTGGAAATTTACACTCTCGGGGCAAATAGAACAATATAATTAGGTTTTACCCACTGTTCGATTGAATGAGAAAAATCTTGATTCAATGTTATACTGTTAGGGCCCAATTGGGTAGTCTAATTTTGATCCGGTTTTGGTTCTTGTGAACGTAGACCACGATAAGTTGAAAATTTACACACTCGGGGCGTAATAGAACAATATTAATAGGTTTTACCCACTGTTCGATTGAATGAGAAAAAGTGCTGTTTCCAAAGTTATACTGTTAGTGCCCAATTTGGTAGTCTAATATTGATCCGGTTTTGGTTCTTGTGAACGTAGACCACGGTAAGTTGGAAATTTACACTCTCGGGGCGTAATAGAACAATATAAATAGGTTTTACCCACTGTTCGATTGAATGAGAAAAATGCGATTCCAATGTTATCTTGTTAGGGCCCAATTGGGTAGTCTAGTATTGATCGGTTTTGGTTCTTGTGAACGTAGACCACGATAAGTTGAAAATTTACACACTCGGGCGTAATAGAACAATATAAATAGGTTTACCTTTGTTCCATTGAATGAGAAAATCTTGTTTCCAAAGTTATATTGTTAGTGCCCAATTGGGTAGTCTAATATTGATCGGTTTTGGTTCTTGTGAACGTAGACCACGGTAAGTTGCAAATTTACACTCTCTGGGCGTAATAGAACAATATAAATAGGTTTTACCCAGCATTGTTGAATGAGAAAAATCTTGTTTCCAAATTTATACTGTTAGGGCCTATATGGGTAGTCTAATTTTGATCCGGTTTTGGTTCTTGTGAACGTATACCACGATAAGTTGAAAAGTTACGCACTCGGGGCGCAATAGAACAATACAAATAGGTTTTACCCACTCTTGGATTGAATGACAAAAAGTTCTGTTTCCAAAGTTATACTGTTAGGGCCCAACTAAGTAGTCTAATTTTGATCCGGTTTTGGTTCTTGTGAACGTTGACCTCGATAAGTTGCAGATTAACACTCTCGGGGCATAATAGAACAATATAATTAGGTTTTACCTACTGTTCAATTGAATGAGAAAAAGTACTGTTTCCAAAGTTATCGTGTTAGGGCCCATCTGGGTAGTAATATTGATCCGGTTTTGGTTCTTGTGAACATAGACCTCGATAAGTTGAAAATTTACACTCTCGGGTCGTAATAGAACAATATAAATAGGTTTTACCTACTGTTCGATTGAGTGAGAAAAAGTACTGTTTCCAAAGTTATACTGTTAGGTCCCATCTGGATAGACTAATGTTGATCCGGTTTTGGTTCTTGTGAACGTAGACCACGATAAGTTGAAAATTTACACACTCGGGGCGTAATAGAACAATATAAATAGGTTTTACCCACTGTTCGATAGAGTGAGAAAAAGTATAGTTTCCAAAGTTATACTGTTAGGTCCCATCTGGATAGACTAATGTTGATCCGGTTTTGGTTCTTGTGAACGTAGACCACGATAAGTTGCAAATTTACACACTCGGGGCGTAATAGAACAATATAAATAGGTTTTACCCACTGTTCGATTGAATGAGAAAAAGTACTGTTTCCAAAGTTATACTGTTAGGGCCCAATTGAGTAGTCTAATATTGATCCGGTTTTGGTTCTTGTAAACGTTGACCTCGATAAGTTGCAAATTTTCACTCGCGGGGCAAAATAGAACAATATAATTAGGTTTTACCTATTCTTCGATTGAATGAGAAAAATCTTGTTTCCTAAGTTATCTTGTTAGTGCCAATGGGTAGTCTAATGTTGATCCGGTTTTGGTTCTTATGAACGTAGACATCGATAAGTTGGAAATTTACACTCTCGGGGCATAATAGAACAATATGATTAGGTTTTACCATTGTTCGATTGAATGAGAAAAATCGATTCCAATGTTATACTGTTAGGGCCCAATTGGGTAGTCTAATATTGATCCGGTTTTGGTTCTTGTGAACGTAGACCACGATAAGTTGAAAATTTACACACTCGGGGCGTAATAGAACAATATTTATAGGTTTTACCCATTTGTTCGATTGAATGAGAAAAAGTCTTTGTTTCCAAAGTTATCTTTGTTAGTGCCCAATTGGGTAGTCTAATATTGATCCGGTTTTGGTTCTTGTGAACGTAGACCACGGTAAGTTGCAAATTTACACTCTCGGGGCGTAATAGAACAATATAAATAGGTTTTACCCACTGTTCGATTGAATGAGAAAAAGTACTGTTTCCAAAGTTATACTGTTAGGGCCCAACGGAGTAGTCAAATGTTGATCCGGTTTTGGTTCTTGTGAACGTTGACCTCGATAAGTTGCAAATTTACACTCTCGGGACATAATAGAACAATATAATTAGGTTTTTCCCACTGTTCGATAGAATGAGAAAAATCTTGTTTCCTAAGTTATACTGTTAGTGCCCAACTGGGTAGTCTAATGTTGATCCGGTTTTGGTTCTTATGAACGTAGACCTCGATAAGTTGGAAATTTACACTCTCGGGGCATAATAAAACAATATAATTAGGTTTTACCGTTCGATTGAATTAGAAAAATCTTGATTCCAATGTTATCTTGTTAGGGCCCAATTGGGTAGTCTAGTATTGATCGGTTTTGGTTCTTGTGAACGTAGACCACGATAAGTTGAAAATTTACACACTCGGGCGTAATAGAACAATATAAATGGGTTCTACCCATGTTCGATAGAATGAGAAAAATCTTGTTTCCAAAGTTATCTTGTTAGTGCCCAATTGGGTTGTCTAATATTGATCCGGTTTTGGTTCTTGTGAACGTAGACCACGGTAAGTTGCAAATTTACACTCTCTGGGCGTAATAGAACAATATAAATAGGTTTTATCCTCTATACGATTGAATGAGAAAAAGTACTGTTTCCAAAGTTATACTGTTAGTGCACAATTGGGTAGTCTAATATTGATCCGGTTTTGGTTCTTGTGAACGTAGGGCACGATAAGTTGCAAATTTACACTCTCGGGGCATAATAGAACAATATAAATAGGTTTTACCCACTGTTCGATTGAATGAGAAAAAGTATTGTTTCCAAAGTTATACTGTTAGGGCCCAATTGGGTAGTCTAATACTGATCCGATTTTGGTTCTTGTGAACGTAGACCACGATATGTTGCAAATATACACACTCGGGGCGCAATAGAACAATATAAATAGGTTTTACCCACTGTTCGACTGAATGAGAAAAAGTACTGTTTCCAAAGTTATACTGTTAGGGCCTATATGGGTAGTCTAATTTTGATCCGGTTTTGGTTCTTGTGAACGTAGACCACGATAAGTTGCAAATTTACACACTGGGGGCGCAATAGAACAATACAAATAGGTTTTACCCACTCTTCGATTGAATGACAAAAAGTTCTGTTTCCAAAGTTATACTGTTAGGGCCCAACTAAGTAGTCTAATTTTGATCCGGTTTTGGTTCTTGTGAACGTTGACCTCGATAAGTTGCAGATTAACACTCTCGGGGCATAATAGAACAATATAATTAGGTTTTACCTACTGTTCAATTGAATGAGAAAAAGTACTGTTTCCAAAGTTATACTGTTAGTGCCCAACTGGGTAGTAATATTGATCCGGTTTTGGTTCTTGTGAACATAGACCTCGATAAGTTGAAAATTTACACTCTCGGGGCGTAATAGAACAATATAAATAGGTTTTACCTACTGTTCGATTGAGTGAGAAAAAGTACTGTTTCCAAAGTTATACTGTTAGTGCCCAACTGGGTAGTAATATTGATCCGGTTTTGGTTCTCGTGAACGTAGACCACGATAAGTTGAAAATTTACACACTCGGGGCGTAATAGAACAATATAAATAGGTTTTACCCACTGTTCGATAGAATGAGAAAAAGTACTGTTTCCAAAGTTATACTGTTAGTGCCCAATTGGGTAGTCTAATATTGATCCGGTTTTGGTTCTTGTGAACGTAGACCGCGGTAAGTTGCAAATTTACACTCTCTGGGCGTAATAGAACAATATAAATAGGTTTTACCCACTGTACGATTGAATGGGAAAAAGTACTGTTTCCAAAATTATACTGTTATTGCCCAATTGGGTAGTCTAATATTGATCCGGTTTTGGTTCTTGTGAACGTAGACCACGATAAGTTGAAAATTTACACACTCGGGGCGTAATAGAACAATATAAATAGGTTTTACCCACTGTTCGATAGAATTAGAAAAAGTACTGTTTCCAAAGTTATACTGTTAGTGCCCAATTGGGTAGTCTAATATTGATCCGGTTTTGGTTCTTGTGAACGTAGACCGCGGTAAGTTGCAAATTTACACTCTCTGGGCGTAATAGAACAATATAAATAGGTTTTACCCACTGTACGATTGAAGGAGAAAAAGTACTGTTTCCAAAGTTATACTGTTAGTGCCCAATTGGGTAGTCTAATATTGATCCGGTTTTGGTTCTTGTGAACGTAGGGCACGATAAGTTGCAAATTTACACTCTCGGGGCGTAATAGAACAATATAAATAGGTTTTAACCACTGTTCGATTGAATTAGAAAAAGTATTGTTTCCAAAGTTATACTGTTAGGGCCCAATTGGGTAGTCTAATATTGATCCGATTTTGGTTCTTGTGAACGTAGACCACGATATGTTGCAAATTTACACACTCGGGGTGCAATAGAACAATATAAATAGGTTTTACCCACTGTTCGATTGAATGAGAAAAAGTACTGTTTCCAAAGTTATACTGTTAGGGCCCAATTGGGTAGTCTAATATTGATCCGGTTTTGGTTCTTGTGAACGTAGACCACGATAAGTTGCAAATTTACACACTCGGGGCATAACAGAACAATATAATTAGGTTTTACCCACTGTTCGATTGAGTAAGAAAAAGTACTGTTTCCAAAGTTATACTGTTAGTGCCCAACTGGGTAGTCTAATATTGATCCGGTTTTGGTTCTTGTGAACATATACCTTGATAAGTTGAAAATTTACACTCTCGGGGCGTAATAGAACAATATAAATAGGTTTTACCCATTGTTCGATTGAATGAGAAAAAGTACTGTTTCCAAAGTTATACTGCTAAGGCCTATTTGGGTAGTCTAATTTTGATCCAGTTTTGGTTCTTGTGAACGTAGACCACGATAAGTTGCAAATTTACACACTCGGGGCGCAATAGAACAATATAAATAAGTTTTACCCACTGTTCGATTGAATGAGAAAAAGGTCTGTTTCCAAAGTTATACTGTTAGGGCCCAACTAAGTAGTCTAATGTTGATCCGGTTTTGGTTCTTGTGAACATTGACCTCGATATGTTGCAAATTTACACTCTCGGGGCATAATAGAACAATATAATTAGGTTTTACCTACTGTTCGATTGAGTGAGAAAAAGTACTGTTTCCAAAGTTATACTGTTAGGTCCCTTATGGATAGACTAATGTTGATCCGGTTTTGGTTCTTGTGAACGTAGACCACGATAAGTTGCAAATTTACACTCTCGGGGCGTAATAGAACAATATAAATAAGTTTATCCCACTGTTCGATTGACTGAGAAAAAGTACTATTTCCAAAGTTATACTGTTAGGGCCCAATTGGGTAGTCTAATTTTGATCCGGTTTTGTTTCTTGTGAACGTAGACCACGATAAGTTGCAAATTTACACACTCGGGGCGTAATAGAACAATATAAATAGGTGATACCCACTGTTCGATTGAATGAGAAAAAGTAATGTTTCCAAAGTTATACGGTTAGGGCCAAACTAAGTAGTCTAATGTTGATCCGGTTTTGGTTCTTGTGAACGTTGACCTCGATAAGTTGCAAATTTACACTCTCGGGGCATAATAGAACAATATAATTAGGTTTTACCCACTGTTCGATTGAATGAGAAAAAGTACTGTTTCCTAAGTTATACTGTTAGTGCCCAACTGGGTAGTCTAATGTTGATCCGGTTTTGGTTCTTATGAACGTAGACCTCGATAAGTTGGAAATTTACACTCTCGGGGCATAATAGAACAATATAATTAGGTTTTACCCACTGTTCGATTGAATGAGAAAAAGTACTGATTCCAATGTTATACTGTTAGGGCCCAATTGGGTAGTCTAATATTGATCCGGTTTTGGTTCTTGTGAACGTAGACCACGATAAGTTGAAAATTTACACACTCGGGGCGTAATAGAACAATATTTATAGGTTTTACCCACTGTTCGATTGAATGAGAAAAAGTGCTGTTTCCAAAGTTATACTGTTAGTGCCCAATTGGGTAGTCTAATATTGATCCGGTTTTGGTTCTTGTGAACGTAGACCACGGTAAGTTGCAAATTTACACTCTCGGGGCGTAATAGAACAATATAAATAGGTTTTACCCACTGTTCGATTGAATGAGAAAAAGTACTGTTTCCAAAGTTATACTGTTAGGGCCCAACGGAGTAGTCAAATGTTGATCCGGTTTTGGTTCTTGTGAACGTTGACCTCGATAAGTTGCAAATTTACACTCTCGGGGCATAATAGAACAATATAATTAGGTTTTACCCACTGCTTCGATTGAATGAGAAAAAGTACGTTTCCTAAGTTATACTGTTAGTGCTCAACTGGGTAGTCTAATGTTGATCCGGTTTTGGTTCTTATGAACGTAGACCTCGATAAGTTGGAAATTTACACTCTCGGGGCATAATAAAACAAAATAATTAGGTTTTACCCACCGTTCGATTGAATGAGAAAAAGTACTGATTCCAATGTTATACTGTTAGGGCCCAATTGGGTAGTCTAGTATTGATCCGGTTTTGGTTCTTGTGAACGTAGACCACGATAAGTTGAAAATTTACAAACTCGGGGCGTAATAGAACAATATAAATAGGTTTTACCCACTGTTCGATTGAATGAGAAAAAGTGCTGTTTCCAAAGTTATACTTTTAGTGCCCAATTGGGTAGTCTAATATTGATCCGGTTTTGGTTCTTGTGAACGTAGACCACGGTAAGTTGCAAATTTACACTCTCGGGGCGTAATAGAACAATATAAATAGGTTTTACCCACCGTTCGATTGAATGAGAAAAAGTACTGTTTCCAAAGTTATACTGTTAGTGCCCAATTGGGTAGTCTAATATTGATCCGGTTTTGGTTCTTGTGAACGTAGAGCACGATAAGTTGCAAATTTACACTCTCGAGGCGTAATAGAAGAATATAAATAGGTTTTAACCACTATTCGATTGAATGAGAAAAAGTACTGTTTCCAAAGTTATACTGTTAGGGCCCAATTGGGTAGTCTAATTTTGATCCGGTTTTGGTTCTTGTGAACGTAGACCACGATAAGTTGCAAATTTACACACTCGGGGCGTAATAGAACAATATAAATAGGTTTTACCCACTGTTCGATTGAATGAGAAAAAGTACTGTTTCCAACGCTCTACTGTTAGGGCCCAACGGAGTAGTCTAATGTTGATCCGGTTTTGGTTCTTGTGAACGTTGACCTCGATAAGTTGCAAATTTACACTCTCGGGACATAATAGAACAATATAATTAGGTTTTACCCACTGTTCGATTGAATGAGAAAAAGTACTGATTCCAATGTTATACTGTTAGGGCCCAATTGGGTAGTCTAGTATTGATCCGGTTTTGGTTCTTGTGAACGTAGACCACGATAAGTTGAAAATTTACACACTCGGGGCGTAATAGAACAATATAAATAGGTTTTACCCACTGTTCGATTGAATGAGAAAGAGTACTGTTTCCAAAGTTATACTGTTAGTGCCCAATTGGGTTGTCTAATATTGATCCGGTTTTGGTTCTTGTGAACGTAGACCACGGTAAGTTGCAAATTTACACTCTCGGGGCGTAATAGAACAATATAAATAGGTTTTACCCACTGTTCGATTGAATGAGAAAAAGTACTGTTTCCAAAGTTATACTGTTAGGGCCTATATGGGTAGTCTAATTTTGATCCGGTTTTGGTTCTTGTGAACGTAGACCACGATAAGTTGCAAATTTACACACTGGGGGCGCAATAGAACAATACAAATAGGTTTTACCCACTCTTGGATTGAATGACAAAAAGTTCTGTTTCCAAAGTTATACTGTTAAGGCCCAACTAAGTAGTCTAATGTTGATCCGGTTTTGGTTCTTGTGAACATTGACCTCGATAAGTTGCAAATTTACACTCTCGGGGCATAATAGAACAATATAATTAGGTTTTACCTACTGTTCGATTGAGTGAGAAAAAGTACTGTTTCCAAAGTTATACTGTTAGGTCCCATCTGGATAGACTAATGTTGATCCGGTTTTGGTTCTTGTGAACGTAGACCACGATAAGTTGCAAATTTACACACTCGGGGCGTAATAGAACAATATAAATAGGTTTTACCCACTGTTCGATTGAATGAGAAAAAGTACTGTTTCCAAAGTTATACTGTTAGGGCCCAACGGAGTAGTCAAATGTTGATCCGGTTTTGGTTCTTGTGAACGTTGACCTCGATAAGTTGCAAATTTACACTCTCGGGACATAATAGAACAATATAATTAGGTTTTACCCACTGTTCGATTGAATAAGAAAAAGTACTGTTTCCTAAGTTATACTGTTAGTGCCCAACTGGGTAGTCTAATGTTGATCCGGTTTTGGTTCTTATGAACGTAGACCTCGATAAGTTGGAAATTTACACTCTCGGGGCATAATAGAACAATATAATTAGGTTTTACCCACTGTTCGATTGAATGAGAAAAAGTACCGATTCCAATGTTATACTGTTAGGGCCCAATTGGGTAGTCTAATATTGATCCGGTTTTGGTTCTTGTGAACGTAGACCACGATAAGTTGAAAATTTACACACTCGGGGCGTAATAGAACAATATTTATTGGTTTTACCCACTGTTCGATTGAATGAGAAAAAGTGCTGTTTCCAAAGTTATACTTTTAGTGCCCAATTGGGTAGTCTAATATTGATCCGGGTTTGGTTCTTGTGAACGTAGACCACGGTAAGTTGCAAATTTACACTCTCGGGGCGTAATAGAACAATATAAATAGGTTTTACCCACCGTTCGATTGAATGAGAAAAAGTACTGTTTCCAAAGTTATACTGTTAGGGCCCAACGGAGTAGTCAAATGTTGATCCGGTTTTGGTTCTTGTGAACGTTGACCTCGATAAGTTGCAAATTTACACTCTCGGGACATAATAGAACAATATAATTAGGTTTTTCCCACTGTTCGATTGAATGAGAAAAAGTACTGTTTCCTAAGTTATACTGTTAGTGCCCAACTGGGTAGTCTAATGTTGATCCGGTTTTGGTTCTTATGAACGTAGACCTCGATAAGTTGGAAATTTACACTCTCGGGGCATAATAAAACAATATAATTAGGTTTTACCCACCGTTCGATTGAATTAGAAAAAGTACTGATTCCAATGTTATACTGTTAGGGCCCAATTGGGTAGTCTAGTATTGATCCGGTTTTGGTTCTTGTGAACGTAGACCACGATAAGTTGAAAATTTACACACTCGGGGCGTAATAGAACAATATAAATGGGTTTTACCCACTGTTCCATAGAATGAGAAAAAGTACTGTTTCCAAAGTTATACTGTTAGTGCCCAATTGGGTTGTCTAATATTGATCCGGTTTTGGTTCTTGTGAACGTAGACCACGGTAAGTTGCAAATTTACACTCTCTGGGCGTAATAGAACAATATAAATAGGTTTTATCCACTGTACGATTGAATGAGAAAAAGTACTGTTTCCAAAGTTATACTGTTAGTGCCCAATTGGGTAGTCTAATATTGATCCGGTTTTGGTTCTTGTGAACGTAGGGCACGATAAGTTGCAAATTTACACTCTCGGGGAGTAATAGAACAATATAAATAGGTTTTAACCACTGTTCGATTGAATGAGAAAAAGTATTGTTTCCAAAGTTATACTGTTAGGGCCCAATTGGGTAGTCTAATATTGATCCGATTTTGGTTCTTGTGAACGTAGACCACGATATGTTGCAAATTTACACACTCGGGGTGCAATAGAACAATATAAATAGGTTTTAACCACTGTTCGATTGAATTAGAAAAAGTATTGTTTCCAAAGTTATACTGTTAGGGCCCAACTAAGTAGTCTAATGTTGATCCGGTTTTGGTTCTTGTGAACATTGACCTCGATAAGTTGCAAATTTACACTCTCGGGGCATAATAGAACAATATAATTAGGTTTTACCTACTGTTCGATTGAGTGAGAAAAAGTACTGTTTCCAAAGTTATACTGTTAGGTCCCATCTGGATAGACTAATGTTGATCCGGTTTTGGTTCTTGTGAACGTAGACCACGATAAGTTGCAAATTTACACTCTCGGGGCGTAATAGAACAATATAAATAGGTTTTACCCACTGTTCGATTGAATGAGAAAAAGTACTGTTTCCAAAGTTATACTGTTAGGGCCCAACTGAGTAGTCTAATGTTGATCCGGTTTTGGTTCTTGTGAACGTTGACCTCGATAAGTTGCAAATTTACACTCTCGGGACATAATAGAAAAATATAATTAGGTTTTACCCACTGTTCGATTGAATAAGAAAAAGTACTGTTTCCTAAGTTATACTGTTAGTGCCCAACTGGGTAGTCTAATGTTGATCCGGTTTTGGTTCTTATGAACGTAGACCTCGATAAGTTGGAAATTTACACTCTCGGGGCATAATAGAACAATATAATTAGGTTTTACCCACTGTTCGATTGAATGAGAAAAAGTACTGATTCCAATGTTATACTGTAAGGGCCCAATTGGGTAGTCTAATATTGATCCGGTTTTGGTTCTTGTGAACGTAGACCACGATAAGTTGAAAATTTACACACTCGGGGCGTAATAGAACAATATTTATAGGTTTTACCCACTGTTCGATTGAATGAGAAAAAGTGCTGTTTCCAAAGTTATATTGTTAGTGCCCAATTGGGTAGTCTAATATTGATCCGGTTTTGGTTCTTGTGAACGTAGACCACGGTAAGTTGCAAATTTACACTCTCGGGGCGTAATAGAACAATATAAATAGGTTTTACCCACTGTTCGATTGAATGAGAAAAAGTACTGTTTCCAAAGTTATACTGTTAGGGCCCAACGGAGTAGTCAAATGTTGATCCGGTTTTGGTTCTTGTGAACGTTGACCTCGATAAGTTGCAAATTTACACTCTCGGGACATAATAGAACAATATAATTAGGTTTTACCTACAGTTCGATTGAGTGAGAAAAATCTTGTTTCTAAGTTATGTTGTTAGTGCCCAACTGGGTAGTCTAATGTTGATCCGGTTTTGGTTCTTATGAACGTAGACCTCGATAAGTTGGAAATTTACACTCTCGGGGCATAATAAAACAATATAATTAGGTTTTACCCACTGTTCGATTGAATGAGAAAAATCTTGATTCCAATGTTATCTTTTTAGGGCCCAATTGGGTAGTCTAGTATTGATCCGGTTTTGGTTCTTGTGAACGTAGACCACGATAAGTTGAAAATTTACACACTCGGGGCGTAATAGAACAATATAAATAGGTTTTACCCACTGTTCGATTGAATGAGAAAAAGTGCTGTTTCCAAAGTTATACTTTTAGTGCCCAATTGGGTAGTCTAATATTGATCCGGTTTTGGTTCTTGTGAACGTAGACCACGGTAAGTTGCAAATTTACACTCTCGGGGCGTAATAGAACAATATAAATAGGTTTTACCCACTGTTCGATTGAATGAGAAAAAGTATTGTTTCCAAAGTTATACTGTTAGTGCCCAATTGGGTAGTCTAATATTGATCCGGTTTTGGTTCTTGTGAACGTAGAGCACGATAAGTTGCAAATTTACACTCTCGAGGCGTAATAGAAGAATATAAATAGGTTTTAACCACTATTCGATTGAATGAGAAAAAGTACTGTTTCCAAAGTTATACTGTTAGGGCCCAATTGGGTAGTCTAATTTTGATCCGGTTTTGGTTCTTGTGAACGTAGACCACGATAAGTTGCAAATTTACACTCTCGGGGCGTAATAGAACAATATAAATAGGTTTTACCCACTGTTCGATTGAATGAGAAAAAATCTTGTTTCCAAAGTGATACTGTTAGGGCCCAACGGGGTAGTCTAATGTTGATCCGGTTTTGGTTCTTGTGAACGTTGACCTCGATAAGTTGCAAATTTACACTCTCGGGACATAATAGAACAATATAATTAGGTTTTACCCATTTGTTCGATTGAATGAGAAAAATCTTGTTTCCTAAGTTATACTGTTAGTGCCCAACTGGGTAGTCTAATGTTGATCCGGTTTTGGTTCTTATGAACGTAGACCTCGATAAGTTGGAAATTTACACTCTCGGGGCATAATAGAACAATATAATTAGGTTTTACCCACTGTTCGATTGAATGAGAAAAAGTACTAATTCCAATGTTATACTGTTAGGGCCCAATTGGGTAGTCTAGTATTGATCCGGTTTTGGTTCTTGTGAACGTAGACCACGATAAGTTGAAAATTTACACACTCGGGGAGTAATAGAACAATATAAATAGGTTTTACCCACTGTTCAATTGAATGAGAAAGAGTACTGTTTCCAAAGTTATACTGTTAGTGCCCAATTGGGTAGTCTAATATTGATCCGGTTTTGGTTCTTGTGAACGTAGACCACGGTAAGTTGCAAATTTACACTCTCGGGGCGTAATAGAACAATATAAATAGGTTTTACCCACTGTTCGATTGAATGAGAAAAAGTACTGTTTCCAAAGTTATACTGTTAGGGCCCAACGGAGTAGTCAAATGTTGATCCGGTTTTGGTTCTTGTGAACGTTGACCTCGATAAGTTGCAAATTAACACTCTCGGGACATAATAGAACAATATAATTAGGTTTTACCCACTGTTCGATTGAATTAGAAAAAGTATTGTTTCCAAAGTTATACTGTTAGGGCCCAATTGGGTAGTCTAATATTGATCCGATTTTGGTTCTTGTGAACGTAGACCACGATATGTTGCAAATTTACACACTCGGGGTGCAATAGAACAATATAAATAGGTTTTACCCACTGTTCGATTGAATGAGAAAAAGTACTGTTTCCAAAGTTATACTGTTAGGGCCCAATTGGGTAGTCTAATATTGATCCGGTTTTGGTTCTTGTGAACGTAGACCACGATAAGTTGCAAATTTACACACTCGGGGCATAAACAGAACAATATAATTAGGTTTTACCACATTCGATTGAGTAAGAAAAAAATCTTTGTTTCCAAAGTTATACTGTTAGTGCCCAACTGGGTAGTAATATTGATCCGGTTTTGGTTCTTGTGAACATAGACCTCGATAAGTTGAAAATTTACACTCTCGGGGCGTAATAGAACAATATAAATAGGTTTTACCTACTGTTCGATTGAGTGAGAAAAAGTACTGTTTCCAAAGTTATACTGTTAGGTCCCATCTGGATAGACTAATGTTGATCCGGTTTTGGTTCTTGTGAACGTAGACCACGATAAGTTGAAAATTTACACACTCGGGGCGTAATAGAACAATATAAATAGGTTTTACCCACTGTTCGATAGAATGAGAAAAAGTACTGTTTCCAAAGTTATACTGTTAGTGCCCAATTGGGTAGTCTAATGTTGATCCAGTTTTGGTTCTTGTGAACGTAGACCGCGGTAAGTTACAAATTTACACTCTCTGGGCGTAATAGAACAATATAAATACGTTTTACCCACTGTACGATTGAATGAGAAAAAGTACTGTTTCCAAAGTTATACTGTTATTGCCCAATTGGGTAGTCTAATATTGATCCGGTTTTGGTTCTTGTGAACGTAGACCACGATAAGTTGCAAATTTACACACTCGGGGCACAATAGAACAATATAAATAGGTTTTACCCACTGTTCGATTGAATGAGAAAAAGTACTGTTTCCAAAGTTATACTGTTAGGGCCCAATTGGGTAGTCTAATATTGATCCGGTTTTGGTTCTTGTGAACGTAGACCACGATAAGTTGCAAATATACACACTCGGGGCATAATAGAACAATATAATTAGGTTTTACCCACTGTTCGATTGAGTAAGAAAAAGTACTGTTTCCAAAGTTATACTGTTATTGCCAAATTGGGTAGTCTAATATTGATCCGATTTTGGTTCTTGTGAACGTAGACCACGATATGTTGCAAATTTACACACTCGGGGCGCAATAGAACAATATAAATAGGTTTTACCCACTGTTCGATTGAATGAGAAAAAGTACTGTTTCCAAAGTTATACTGTTAGGGCCCAATTGGGTAGTCTAATATTGATCCGGTTTTGGTTCTTGTGAACGTAGACCATGATAAGTTGCAAATTTACACACTCGGGGCATAATAGAACAATATAATTAGGTTTTACCCACTGTTCGATTGAGTAAGAAAAAGTACTGTTTCCAAAGTTATACTGTTAGTGCCCAACTGGGTAGTCTAATATTAATCCGGTTTTGGTTCTTGTGAACGTAGACCTCGATAAGTTGAAAATTTACACACTCGGGGCGTAATAGAACAATATAAATAGGTTTTACCCATTGTTCGATTGAATGAGAAAAAAATCTTGTTTCCAAAGTTATACTGCTAAGGCCTATTTGGGTAGTCTAATTTTGATCCGGTTTTGGTTCTTGTGAACGTAGACCACGATAAGTTGCAAATTTACACACTCGGGGCGCAATAGAACAATATAAATAGGTTTTACCCACTGTTCGATTGAATGAGAAAAAGTACTGTTTCCAAAGTTATACTGTTAGGGCCCAACTAAGTAGTCTAATGTTGATCCGGTTTTGGTTCTTGTGAACATTGACCTCGAAAAGTTGCAAATTTACACTCTCGGGGCATAATAGAACAATATAATTAGGTTTTACCTACTGTTCGATTGAGTGAGAAAAAGTACTGTTTCCAAAGTTATACTGTTAGGTCCCATCTGGATAGACTAATGTTGATCCGGTTTTGGTTCTTGTGAACGTAGACCACGATAAGTTGCAAATTTACACTCTCGGGGCGTAATAGAACAATATAAATAAGTTTAACCCACTGTTCGATTGACTGAGAAAAATTCTGTTTCCAAAGTTTTTCTTTTTAGGGCCCAATTGGGTAGTCTAATTTTGATCCGGTTTTGTTTCTTGTGAACGTAGACCACGGTAAGTTGCAAATTTACACTCTCGGGGCGTAATAGAACAATATAAATAGGTTTTACCCACTGTTCGATTGAATGAGAAAAAGTACTGTTTCCAAAGTTATACTGTTAGGGCCAAACGGAGTAGTCTAATGTTGATCCGGTTTTGGTTCTTGTGAACGTTGACCTCGATAAGTTGCAAATTTACACTCTAGGGACATAATAGAACAATATAATTAGGTTTTACCCACTGTTCGATTGAATTAGAAAAAAATCTTGTTTCTAAGTTATCTTTGTTAGTGCCGTGGGTAGTCTAATGTTGATCCGGTTTTGGTTCTTGTGAACGTTGACCTCGATAAGTTGGAAATTTACACTCTCGGGGCATAATAGAACAATATAATTAGGTTTTACCTACTGTTCGATTGAATGAGAAAAAGTACTGTTTCCAAAGTTATACTGTTAGGGCCCAATTGGGTAGTCTAATATTGATCCGGTTTTGGTTCTTGTGAACGTAGACCACGATAAGTTGAAAATTTACACACTCGGGGCGTAATAGAACAATATAAATAGGTTTTACCCACTGTTCGATTGAATGAGAAAAAGTGCTGTTTCCAAAGTTATACTGTTAGTGCCCAATTGGGTAGTCTAATATTGATCCGGTTTTGGTTCTTGTGAACGTAGACCACGGTAAGTTGCAAATTTACACTCTCGGGGCGTAATAGAACAATATAAATAGGTTTTACCCACTGTTCGATTGAATGAGAAAAAGTACTGTTTCCAAAGTTATACTGTTAGTGCCCAATTGGGTAGTCTAATATTGATCCGGTTTTGGTTCTTGTGAACGTAGAGCACGGTAAGTTGCAAATTTACACTCTCGGGGCGTAATAGAACAATATAAATAGGTTTTACCCACTGTTCGATTGAATGAGAAAAAGTACTGATTCCAATGTTATACTGTTAGGGCCCAATTGGGTAGTCTAGTATTGATCCGGTTTTGGTTCTTGTGAACGTAGACCACGATAAGTTGAAAATTTACACACTCGGGGCGTAATAGAACAATATAAATAGGTTTTACCCACTGTTCGATTGAATGAGAAAAAGTACTGTTTCCAAAGTTATACTGTTAGTGCCCAATTGGGTAGTCTAATATTGATCCGGTTTTGGTTCTTGTGAACGTAGACCACGGTAAGTTGCAAATTTACACTCTCTGGGCGTAATAGAACAATATAAATAGGTTTTACCCACTGTTCAATTGAATGAGAAAAATCATTTCCAAATTTATACTGTTAGGGCCTATATGGGTAGTCTAATTTTGATCCGGTTTTGGTTCTTGTGAACGTAGACCACGATAAGTTGCAAATTTACACACTCGGGGCGTAATAGAACAATACAAATAGGTTTTACCCACTCTTGGATTGAATGACAAAAAGGTCTGTTTCCAAAGTTATACTGTTAGGGCCCAACTAAGTAGTCTAATTTTGATCCGGTTTTGGTTCTTGTGAACGTTGACCTCGATAAGTTGCAGATTAACACTCTCGGGGCATAATAGAACAATATAATTAGGTTTTACCTACTGTTCAATTGAATGAGAAAAAGTACTGTTTCCAAAGTATTCGTGTTAGGGCCCATCTGGGTAGACAAATATTGATCCGGTTTTGGTTCTTGTAAACGTAGACCACGATAAGTTGCAAATTTACACTCTCGGGGCGTAATAGAACAATATAAATAGGTTTTACACACTGTTCGATTGAATGAGAAAAAGTATTGTTTCCAAAGTTATACTGTTAGGGCCCAATTGGGTAGTCTAATATTGATCCGGTTTTGGTTCTTGTGAACGTAGACCACGATAAGTTGAAAATTTACACACTCTGGGCGTAATAGAACAATATAAATAGGTTTTACCTTTGTTCGATAGAATGAGAAAAAGTACTGATTCCAATGTTATACTGTTAGGGCCCAATTGGGTAGTCTAATATTGATCCGGTTTTGGTTCTTGTGAACGTAGACCACGGTAAGTTGCTAATTTACACTCTCGGGGCGTAATAGAACAATATAAATAGGTTTTACCCACTGTTCGATTGAATGAGAAAAAGTACTGTTTCCAAAGTTATACTGTTAGGGCCCAACGGAGTAGTCAAATGTTGATCCGGTTTTGGTTCTTGTGAACGTTGACCTCGATAAGTTGCAAATTTACACTCTCGGGACATAATAGAACAATATAATTAGGTTTTACCCACTGTTCGATTGAATGAGAAAAAGTACTGTTTCCAAAGTTATACTGTTAGGGCCCAACGGAGTAGTCAAATGTTGATCCGGTTTTGGTTCTGGTGAACGTAGACCTCGATAAGTTGGAAATTTACACTCTCGGGGCATAATAAAACAATATAATTAGGTTTTACCCACCGTTCGATTGAATGAGAAAAATCGATTCCAATGTTATTCTGTTAGGGCCCAATTGGGTAGTCTAGTATTGATCCGGTTTTGGTTCTTGTGAACGTAGACCACGATAAGTTGAAAATTTACACACTCGGGGCGTAATAGAACAATATAAATGGGTTTTACCCACTGTTCGATAGAATGAGAAAAAGTACTGTTTCCAAAGTTATACTGTTAGTGCCCAATTGGGTTGTCTAATATTGATCCGGTTTTGGTTCTTGTGAACGTAGACCACGGTAAGTTGCAAATTTACACTCTCGGGGCGTAATAGAACAATATAAATAGGTTTTATCCATTACGATTGAATGAGAAAAAGTACTGTTTCCAAAGTTATACTGTTAGTGCCCAATTGGGTAGTCTAATATTGATCCGGTTTTGGTTCTTGTGAACGTAGGGCACGATAAGTTGCAAATTTAAACTCTCGGGGCGTAATAGAACAATATAAATAGGTTTTAACCACTGTTCGATTGAATGAGAAAAAGTATTGTTTCCAAAGTTATACTGTTAGGGCCCAATTGGGTAGTCTAATATTGATCCGATTTTGGTTCTTGTGAACGTAGACCACGATATGTTGCAAATTTACACACTCGGGGCGCAATAGAACAATATAAATAGGTTTTACCCACTGTTCGATTGAATGAGAAAAAGTACTGTTTCCAAAGTTATACTGTTAGTGCCCAATTGGGTAGTCTAATGTTGATCCGGTTTTGGTTCTTATGAACGTAGACCTTGATAAGTTGGAAATTTACACTCTCGGGGCAAATAGAACAATATAATTAGGTCTTACCCACTGTTCGATTGAATGAGAAAAAGTACTGATTCCAATGTTATACTGTTAGGGCCCAATTGGGTAGTCTAATATTGATCCGGTTTTGGTTCTTGTGAACGTAGACCACGATAAGTTGCAAATTTACACTCTCTGGGCGTAATAGAACAATATAAATAGGTTTTACCCACTGTACGATTGAATGAGAAAAAGTACTGTTTCCTAAGTTATACTGTTAGTACCCAATTGGGTAGTCTAATATTGATCCGGTTTTGGTTCTTGTGAAAGTAGGGCACGAAAAGTTGCAAATTTACACTCTCGGGGCGAAATAGAACAATATAAATAGGTTTTAACCACTGTTCGATTGAATGAGAAAAAGTATTGTTTCCAAAGTTAGTTAGGGCCCAATTGGGTAGTCTAATATTGATCCGATTTTGGTTCTTGTGAACGTAGACCACGATATGTTGCAAATTTACACACTCGGGGCGCAATAGAACAATATAAATAGGTTTTAACCACTGTTCGATTGAATGAGAAAAAGTACTGTTTCCAAAGTTATACTGTTAGGGCCCAATTGGGTAGTCTAATATTGATCCGGTTTTGGTTCTTGTGAACGTCGACCACGATAAGTTGCAAATTTACACACTCGGGGCATAATAGAACAATATAATTAGGTTTTACCCACTGTTCGATTGAGTAAGAAAAAGTACTGTTTCCAAAGTTATACTGCTAAGGCCTATTTGGGTAGTCTAATTTTGATCCGGTTTTGGTTCTTCTGAACGTAGACCACGATAAGTTGCAAATTTACACACTCGGGGCGCAATAAAACAATATAAATAGGTTTTACCTTGTTCGATTGAATGAGAAAAAGGTCTATTTCCAAAGTTATACTGTTAGGGCCCAACTAAGTAGTCTAATGTTGATCCGGTTTTGGTTCTTGTGAACGTTGACCTCGATAAGTTGCAAATTTACACTCTCGGGGCATAATAGAACAATATAATTAGGTTTTACCTACTGTTCGATTGAGTGAGAAAAATCTTGTTTCCAAAGTTATACTGTTAGGTCCCATCTGGATAGACTAATGTTGATCCGGTTTTGGTTCTTGTGAACGTAGACCACGATAAGTTGCAAATTTCCACTCTCGGGGCGTAATAGAACAATATAAATAAGTTTAACCCACTATTCGATTAGTGAGAAAAAATCTTGTTTCCAAAGTTATACTATTAGGGCCAGTTGGGTAGTCTAATTTTGATGGGTTTTGGTTCTTGTGAACGTAGACCGCGATAAGTTGAAAATGTACACACTCGGGGCGGAATAGAACAATATAAATAGGTTTTACCCACTGTTCGATTGAATGAGAAAAAGTACTGTTTCCAAAGTTATACTGTTAGGGCCCAACGGAGTAGTCTAATGTTGATCCAGTTTTGGTTCTTGTGAACGTTGACCTCGATAAGTTGCAAATTTACACTCTCGGGACATAATAGAACAATATAATTATGTTTTACCCATTCGATTGAATGAGAAAAATCTTGTTTCCAAAGTTATCTTGTTAGGGCCCAGCAGTAGTCTAATGTTGATCCGGTTTTGGTTCTTGTGAACGTTGACCTCGATAAGTTGCAAATTTACACTCTCGGGGCATAATAGAACAGTATAATTAGGTTTTACCTTTGTTCGATTGAATGAGAAAAATCTTGTTTCCTAAGTTATCTTTGTTAGTGCTTATTTGGGTAGTCTAATGTTGATCCGGTTTTGGTTCTTGTGAACGTTGACCTCGATAAGTTACAAATTTACACTCTCGGGACATAATAGAACAATATAATTAGATTTTACCTTTGTTCGATTGAATGAGAAAAATCGATTCCAATGTTATCTTGTATCCAATTGGGTAGTCTAATATTGATCCGGTTTTGGTTCTTGTGAACGTAGACCACGATAAGTTGAAAATTTACACTCTCGGGGCGTAATAGAACAATATTAATAGGTTTTACCCACTGTTCGATTGAATGAGAAAAAGTGCTGTTTCCAAAGTTATAATGTTAGTGCCCAATTGGGTAGTCTACTATTGATCCGGTTTTGGTTCTTGTGAACGTAGACCACGGTAAGTTGCAAATTTACACTCTCGGGCGTAATAGAACAATATAAATAGGTTTTACCCACTGTTCGATTGAATGAGAAAAAGTACTGTTTCCAAAGTTATACTGTTAGGGCCCAACGGAGTAGTCAAATGTTGATCCGGTTTTGGTTCTTGTGAACGTTGACCTCGATAAGTTGCAAATTTACACTCTCGGGACATAATAGAACAATATAATTAGGTTTTACCCACTGTTCGATTGAATGAGAAAAAGTACTGTTTCCTAAGTTTTACTGTTAGTGCCCAACTGGGTAGTCTAATGTTGATCCGGTTTTGGTTCTTGTGAACGTAGACCTCGATAAGTTGGAAATTTACACTCTCGGGGCATAATAGAACAATATAATTAGGTTTTACCCACTGTTCGATTGAATGAGAAAAAGTACTGTTTCCAAAGTTATACTGTTAGGGCCCATCTGGGTAGACAAATATTGATCCGGTTTTGGTTCTTGTGAACGTAGACCACGATAAGTTGCAAATTTACACTCTCGGGGCGTAATAGAACAATATAAATAGGTTTTACCCACTGTTCGATTGAATTAGAAAAAGTATTGTTTCCAAAGTTATACTGTTAGGGCCCAATTGGGTAGTCTAATATTGATCCGATTTTGGTTCTTGTGAACGTACACCACTATATGTTGCAAATTTACACACTCGGGGCGCAATAGAACAATATAAATAGGTTTTACCCACTGTTCGATTGAATGAGAAAAAGTACTGTTTCCAAAGTTATACTGTTAGTGCCCTATTGGGTAGTCTAATGTTGATCCGGTTTTGGTTCTTATGAACGTAGACCTTGATAAGTTTGAAATTTACACTCTCGGGGCAAATAGATCAATATTATTAAGTCTTACCCACTGTTCGATTGAATGAGAAAAAGTACTGTTTCCAAAGTTATACTGTTAGGGCCCAATTGGGTAGTCTAATATTGATCGGGTTTTGGTTCTTGTGAACGTAGACCACGATAAGTTGCAAATTTACACTCTGGGCGTAATAGAACAATATAAATAGGTTTTACCCACTGTACGATTGAATGAGAAAAAGTACTATTTCCAAAGTTATACTGTTAGTACCCAATTGGGTAGTCTAATATTGATCCGGTTTTGGTTCTTGTGAACGTAGGGCACGAAAAGTTGCAAATTTACACTCTCGGGGCGAAATAGAACAATATAAATAGGTTTTAACCACTGTTCGATTGAATGAGAAAAAGTATTGTTTCCAAAGTTATAGTGTTAGGGCCCAATTGGGTAGTCTAATATTGATCCGATTTTGGTTCTTGTGAACGTAGACCACGATATGTTGCAAATTTACACACTCGGGGCGCAATAGAACAATATAAATAGGTTTTACCCACTGTTCGATTGAATGAGAAAAAGTACTGTTTCCAAAGTTATACTGTTAGGGCCCAATTGGGTAGTCTAATATTGATCCGGTTTTGGTTCTTGTGAGCGTAGACCACGATAAGTTGCAAATTTACACACTCGGGGCATAATAGAACAATATAATTAGGTTTTACCCACTGTTCGATTGAGTAAGAAAAAGTACTGTTTCCAAAGTTATACTGCTAAGGCCTATTTGGGTAGTCTAATTTTGATCCGGTTTTGGTTCTTCTGAACGTAGACCACGATAAGTTGCAAATTTACACACTCGCAATAGAACAATATAAATAGGTTTTACCCACTGTTCGATTGAATGAGAAAAAGGTCTGTTTCCAAAGTTATACTGTTAGGGCCCAACTAAGTAGTCTAATGTTGATCCGGTTTTGGTTCTTGTGAACGTTGACCTCGATAAGTTGCAAATTTACACTCTCGGGGCATAATAGAACAATATAATTAGGTTTTACCTACTGTTCGATTGAGTGAGAAAAAGTACTGTTTCCAAAGTTATACTGTTAGGTCCCATCTGGATAGACTAATGTTGATCCGGTTTTGGTTCTTGTGAACGTAGACCACGATAAGTTGCAAATTTACACTCTCGGGGCGTAATAGAACAATATAAATAAGTTTATCCCACTGTTCGATTGACTGAGAAAAAGTACTGTTTCCAAAGTTATACTATTAGGGCCCAATTGGGTAGTCTAATTTTGATCCGGTTTTGTTTCTTGTGAACGTAGACCGCGATAAGTTGCAAATTTACACACTCGGGGCGAAATAGAACAATATAAATAGGTTTTACCCGCTGTTCGATTGAATGAGAAAAAGTACTGTTTCCAAAGTTATACTGTTAGGGCCCAACGGAGTAGTCAAATGTTGATCCGGTTTTGGTTCTTGTGAACGTTGACCTCGATAAGTTGCAAATTTACACTCTCGGGACATAATAGAACAATATAATTAGGTTTTACCCACTGTTCGATTGAATGAGAAAAAGTACTGTTTCCAAAGTTATACTGTTAGGGCCCAACGGAGTAGTCAAATGTTGATCCGGTTTTGGTTCTTGTGAACGTTGACCTCGATAAGTTGCAAATTTACACTCTCGGGACATAATAGAACAATATAATTAGGTTTTACCCACTGTTCGATTGAATGAGAAAAAGTACTGTTTCCTAAGTTATACTGTTAGTGCCCAACTGGGTAGTCTAATGTTGATCCGGTTTTGGTTCTTGTGAACGTTGACCTCGATAAGTTGCAAATTTACACTCTCGGGACATAATAGAACAATATAATTAGATTTTACCCACTGTTCGATTGAATGAGAAAAAGTACTGATTCCAATGTTATACTCTATCCAATTGGGTAGTCTAATATTGATCCGGTTTTGGTTCTTGTGAACGTAGACCACGATAATTGAAAATTTACACTCTCGGGGCGTAATAGAACAATATTAATAGGTTTTACCCACTGTTCGATTGAATGAGAAAAAGTGCTGTTTCCAAAGTTATAATGTTAGTGCCCAATTGGGTAGTCTACTATTGATCCGGTTTTGGTTCTTGTGAACGTAGACCACGGTAAGTTGCAAATTTACACTCTCGGGGCGTAATTGAACAATATAAATAGGTTTTACCCAGTGTTCGATTGAATGAGAAAAAGTACTGTTTCCAAAGTTATACTGTTAGGGCCCAACGGAGTAGTCAAATGTTGATCCGGTTTTGGTTCTTGTGAACGTTGACCTCGATAAGTTGCAAATTTACACTCTCGGGACATAATAGAACAATATAATTAGGTTTTACCCACTGTTCGATTGAATGAGAAAAAGTACTGTTTCCTAAGTTATACTGTTAGTGCCCAACTGGGTTGTCTAATGTTGATCCGGTTTTGGTTCTTATGAACGTAGACCTCGATAAGTTGGAAATTTACACTCTCGGGGCAAATAGAACAATATAATTAGGTTTTACCCACTGTTCGATTGAATGAGAAAAAGTACTGATTCCAATGTTATACTGTTAGGGCCCAATTGGGTAGTCTAATATTGATCCTGTTTTGGTTCTTGTGAACGTAGGGCACGATAAGTTGCAAATTTACACTCTCGGGGCGTAATAGAACAATATAAATAGGTTTTAACCACTGTTCGATTGAATGAGAAAAAGTATTGTTTCCAAAGTTATACTGTTAGGGCCCAATTGGGTAGTCTAATATTGATTCGATTTTGGTTCTTGTGAACGTAGACCACGATATGTTGCAAATTTACACACTCGGGGCGCAATAGAACAATATAAATAGGTTTTACCCACTGTTCGATTGAATGAGAAAAAGTACTGTTTCCAAAGTTATACTGTTAGTGCCCAACTGGGTAGTCTAATGTTGATCCGGTTTTGGTTCTTATGAACGTAGACCTTGATAAGTTGGAAATTTACACTCTCGGGGCAAATAGAACAATATTATTAGGTCTTACCCACTGTTCGATTGAATGAGAAAAAGTATTGATTCCAATGTTATACTGTTAGGGCCCAATTGGGTAGTCTAATATTGATCCGGTTTTGGTTCTTGTGAACGTAGACCACGATAAGTTGCAAATTTACACTCTCTGGGCGTAATAGAACAATATAAATAGGTTTTACCCACTGTACGATTGAATGAGAAAAAGTACTATTTCCAAAGTTATACTGTTAGTACCCAATTGGGTAGTCTAATATTGATCCGGTTTTGGTTCTTGTGAACGTAGGGCACGAAAAGTTGCAAATTTACACTCTCGGGGCGAAATAGAACAATATAAATAGGTTTTAACCACTGTTCGATTGAATGAGAAAAAGTATTGTTTCCAAAGTTATACTGTTAGGGCCCAATTGGGTAGTCTAATATTGATCCGATTTTGGTTCTTGTGAACGTAGACCACGATATGTTGCAAATTTACACACTCGGGGCGCAATAGAACAATATAAATAGGTTTTACCCACTGTTCGATTGAATGAGAAAAAGTACTGTTTCCAAAGTTATACTGTTAGGGCCCAATTGGGTAGTCTAATATTGATCCGGTTTTGGTTCTTGTGAACGTAGACCACGATAAGTTGCAAATTTACACACTCGGGGCATAATAGAACAATATAATTAGGTTTTACCCACTGTTCGATTGAGTAAGAAAAAGTACTGTTTCCAAAGTTATACTGCTAAGGCCTATTTGGGTAGTCTAATTTTGATCCGGTTTTGGTTCTTCTGAACGTAGACCACGATAAGTTGCAAATTTACACACTCGGGGCGCAATAGAACAATATAAATAGGTTTTACCCACTGTTCGATTGAATGAGAAAAAGGTCTGTTTCCAAAGTTATACTGTTAGGGCCCAACTAAGTAGTCTAATGTTGATCCGGTTTTGGTTCTTGTGAACGTTGACCTCGATAAGTTGCAAATTTACACTCTCGGGGCATAATAGAACAATATAATTAGGTTTTACCTACTGTTCGATTGAGTGAGAAAAAGTACTGTTTCCAAAGTTATACTGTTAGGTCCCATCTGGATAGACTAATGTAGATCCGGTTTTGGTTCTTGTGAACGTAGACCACGATAAGTTGCAAATTTACACTCTCGGGGCGTAATAGAACAATATAAATAAGTTTAACCCACTGTTCGATTGACTGAGAAAAAGTACTGTTTCCAAAGTTATACTGTTAGGGCCCAATTGGGTAGTCTAATTTTGATCCGGTTTTGTTTCTTGTGAACGTAGACCACGATAAGTTGCAAATTTACACACTCGGGGCGTAATAGAACAATATAAATAGGTTTTACCCACTGTTCGATTGAATGAGAAAAAGTACTGTTTCCAAAGTTATACTGTTAGGGCCCAACGGAGTAGTCAAATGTTGATCCGGTTTTGGTTCTTGTGAACGTAGACCTCGATAAGTTGGAAATTTACACTCTCGGGGCATAATAAAACAATATAATTAGGTTTTACCCACTGTTCGATTGAATGAGAAAAAGTACTGTTTCCAAAGTTATACTGTTAGGGCCCAACGGAGTAGTCAAATGTTGATCCGGTTTTGGTTCTTGTGAACGTTGACCTCGATAAGTTGCAAATTTACACTCTCGGGACATAATAGAACAATATAATTAGGTTTTACCCACTGTTCGATTGAATGAGAAAAAGTACTGTTTCCTAAGTTATACTGTTAGTGCCCAACTGGGTAGTCTAATGTTGATCCGGTTTTGGTTCTTGTGATCGTTGACCTCGATAAGTTGCAAATTTACACTCTCGGGACATAATAGAACAATATAATTAGATTTTACCCACTGTTCGATTGAATGAGAAAAAGTACTGATTCCAATGTTATACTGTATCCAATTGGGTAGTCTAATATTGATCCGGTTTTGGTTCTTGTGAACGTAGACCACGATAAGTTGAAAATTTACACTCTCGGGGCGTAATAGAACAATATTAATCGGTTTTACCCACTGTTCGATTGAATGAGAAAAAGTGCTGTTTCCAAAGTTATACTGTTAGTGCCCAATTGGGTAGTCTAATATTGATCCGGTTTTGGTTCTTGTGAACGTAGACCACGGTAAGTTGCAAATTTACACTCTCGGGGCGTAATTGAACAATATAAATAGGTTTTACCCACTGTTCGATTGAATGAGAAAAAGTACTGTTTCCAAAGTTATACTGTTAGGGCCCAACGGAGTAGTCAAATGTTGATCCGGTTTTGGTTCTTGTGAACGTTGACCTCGATAAGTTGCAAATTTACACTCTCGGGACATAATAGAACAATATAATTAGGTTTTACCCACTGTTCGATTGAATGAGAAAAAGTACTGTTTCCTAAGTTATACTGTTAGTGCCCAACTGGGTAGTCTAATGTTGATCCGGTTTTGGTTCTTATGAACTTAGACCTCGATAAGTTGGAAATTTACACTCTCGGGGCAAATAGAACAATATAATTAGGTTTTACCCACTGTTCGATTGAATGAGAAAAAGTACTGATTCCAATGTTATACTGTTAGGGCCCAATTGGGTAGTCTAATATTGATCCGGTTTTGGTTCTTGTGAACGTAGACCACGATAAGTTGAAAATTTACACACTCGGGGCGTAATAGAACAATATTAATAGGTTTTACCCACTGTTCGATTGAATGAGAAAAAGTGCTGTTTCCAAAGTTATACTGTTAGTGCCCAATTGGGTAGTCTAATATTGATCCGGTTTTGGTTCTTGTGAACGTAGACCACGGTAAGTTGCAAATTTACACTCTCGGGGCGTAATAGAACAATATAAATAGGTTTTACCCAATGTTCGATTGAATGAGAAAAAATCTTGATTCCAATGTTATCTTTGTTAGGGCCCGATTGGGTAGTCTAATATTGATCCGGTTTTGGTTCTTGTGAACGTAGACCACGATAAGTTGCAAATTTACACTCTCGGGGCGTAATAGAACAATATAAATAGGTTTTACCTTTGTTCAATTGAATGAGAAAAATCTTGTTTCTAAAGTTATATTGTTAGTGCCCAATTGGGTAGTCTAATATTGATCCGGTTTTGGTTCTTGTGAACGTAGACCACGGTAAGTTGCTAATTTACACTCTCGGGGCGTAATAGAACAATATAAATAGGTTTTACCTTTGTTATTTGAATGAGAAAAATCTTGTTTCCAAAGTTATCTTTGTTAGGGCCTATATGGGCAGTCTAATTTTGATCCGGTTTTGGTTCTTGTAAACGTAGACCACGATAAGTTGCAAATTTACACACTGGGGGCGCAATAGAACAATACAAATAGGTTTTACCCACTCTTGGATTGAATGACAAAAAGGTCTGTTTCCAAAGTTATACTGTTAGGGCCCAACTAAATAGTCTAATTTTGATCCGGTTTTGGTTCTTGTGAACGTTGACCTCGATTAGTTGCAGATTAACACTCTCGGGGCATAATAGAACTATATAATTAGGTTTTACCTACTGTTCAATTGAATGAGAAAAAGTACTGTTTCCAAAGTTATCGTGTTAGGGCCCATCTGGGTAGACAAATATTGATCCGGTTTTGGTTCTTGTGAACGTAGACCACGATAAGTTGCAAATTTACACTCTCGGGGCGTAATAGAACAATATAAATAAGTTTTACACCTTTGTTCGATTGAATGAGAAAAATCTTGTTTAAAGTTATACTGTTAGGGCCCAATTGGGTAGTCTAATTTTGATCCGGTTTTGGTTCTTGTGAACGTAGACCACGATAAGTTGAAAATTTACACACTCGGGGCGTAATAGAACAATATAAATAGGTTTTACCCACTGTTCGATAGAATGAGAAAAAGTTCTGTTTCCAAAGTTATACTGTTAGTGCCCAATTGGGTAGTCTAATATTGATCCGGTTTTGGTTCTTGTGAACGTAGACCGCGGTAAGTTGCAAATTTACACTCTCTGGGCGTAATAGAACAATATAAATAGGTTTTACCCACTGTACGATTGAATGAGAAAAAGTACTGTTTCCAAAGTTATACTGTTATTGCCCAATTGGGTAGTCTAATATTGATCCGGTTTTGGTTCTTGTGAACGTAGACCACGATAAGTTGCAAATTTACACACTCGGGGCGCAATAGAACAATATAAATAGGTTTTACCCACTGTTCGATTGAATGAGAAAAAGTACTGTTTCCAAAGTTATACTGTTAGGGCCCAATTGGGTAGTCTAATATTGATCCGGTTTTGGTTCTTGTGAACGTAGACCACGATAAGTTGCAAATTTACACACTCGGGGCATAATAGAACAATATAATTAGGTTTTACCCATTCGATTGAGTAAGAAAAAATCTTGTTTCCAAAGTTATCTTTGTTATTGCCCAAGTGGGAAGTCTAATATTGATCCGATTTTGGTTCCTGTGAACGTAGACCACGATATGTTGCAAATTTACACACTCGGGGCGCAATAGAACAATATAAATAGGTTTTACCCACTGTTCGATTGAATGAGAAAAAGTACTGTTTCCTAAGTTATACTGTTAGGGCCCAATTGGGTAGTCTAATATTGATCCGGTTTTGGTTCTTGTGAACGTAGACCACGATAAGTTGCAAATTTACACACTCGGGGCATAATAGAACAATATAATTAGGTTTTACCCCCTGTTCGATTGAGTAAGAAAAATCTTGTTTCCAAAGTTATACTGTTAGGACCCAATTGGGTAGGCTAATATTGATCCGGTTTTGGTTCTTGTGAACGTAGACCTCGATAAGTTGAAAATTTACACACTCGGGGCGTAATAGAACAATATAAATAGGTTTTACCCATTGTTCGATTGAATGAGAAAAAGTACTGATTCCAAAGTTATCTTGCTAAGGCCTATTTGGGTAGTCTAATTTTGATCCGGTTTTGGTTCTTCTGAACGTAGACCACGATAAGTTGCAAATTTACACTCTCGGGGCGTAATAGAACAATATAAATAGGTTTTACCCCCTTGTTCGATTGAATGAGAAAAGGTACTGTTTCCAAAGTTATACTGTTAGGGCCCAACTAAGTAGTCTAATGTTGATCCGGTTTTGGTTCTTGTGAACATTGACCACGAAAAGTTGCAAATTTACACTCTCGGGGCATAATAGAACAATATAATTAGGTTTTACTCTTTGTTCGATTGAGTGAGAAAAATCTTGTTTCCAAAGTTATCTTTGTTAGGTCCCGTACGGATAGACTAATGTTGATCCGGTTTTGGTTCTTGCGAACGTAGACCACGATAAATTGCAAATTTACACTCTCGGGGCGTAAAAGAACAATATAAATAAGTTTAACCCACTGTTCGATTGACTGAGAAAAATCTTGTTTCCAAAGTTGTCTTGTTAGGGCCCAATTGGGTAGTCTAATTTTGATCCGGTTTTGTTTCTTGTGAACGTAGACCACGATAAGTTGCAAATTTACACACTTGGGGCGTAATAGAACAATATAAATAGGTTTAACCCACTGTTCGATTGACTGAGAAAAAGTACTGTTTCCAAAGTTATACTGTTAGGGCCAAACGGAGTAGTCTAATGTTGATCCGGTTTTGTTTCTTGTGAACGTAGACCACGATAAGTTGCAAATTTACACACTTGGGGCGTAATAGAACAATATAATTAGGTTTTACCTACAGTTCGATTGAATTAGAAAAAGTACTGTTTCCTAAGTTATACTGTTAGTGCCCAACTGGGTAGTCTAATGTTGATCCGGTTTTGGTTCTTATGAACGTAGACCTCGATAAGTTGGAAATTTACACTCTCGGGGAATAATAGAACAATATAATTAGGTTTTACCCACTGTTCGATTGAATGAGAAAAAGTACTGATTCCAATGTTATACTGTTAGGGCCCAATTGGGTAGTCTTAATATTGATCCGGTTTTGGTTCTTGTGAACGTAGACCACGATAAGTTGAAAATTTCACACTCGGGGCGTAATAGAACAATATTAATAGGTTTTACCCACTGTTCGATTGAATGAGAAAAAGTGCTGTTTCCAAAGTTATACTGTTAGTGCCCAATTGGGTAGTCTAATATTGATCCGGTTTTGGTTCTTGTGAACGTAGACCACGGTAAGTTGCAAATTTACACTCTCGGGGCGTAATTGAACAATATAAATAGGTTTTACCCACTGTTCGATTGAATGAGAAAAAGTACTGTTTCCAAAGTTATACTGTTAGGGCCCAACGGAGTAGTCAAATGTTGATCCGGTTTTGGTTCTTGTGAACGTTGACCTCGATAAGTTGCAAATTTACACTCTCGGGACATAATAGAACAATATAATTAGGTTTTACCCACTGTTCGATTGAATGAGAAAAATCTTGTTTCCTAAGTTATACCGTTAGTGCCCAACCGGGTAGTCTAATGTTGATCCGGTTTTGGTTCTTATGAACTTAGACCTCGATAAGTTGGAAATTTACACTCTCGGGGCGTAATAGAACAAAATAATTAGGTTTTACTCTTTATTCGATTGAATGAGAAAAAGTACTGATTCCAATGTTATACTGCTAGGGCCCAATTGGGTAGTCTAATATTGATCCGGTTTTGGTTCTTGTGAACGTAGACCACGATAAGTTGAAAATTTACACACTCGGGGCGTAATAGAACAATATTAATAGGTTTTACCCACTGTTCGATTGAATGAGAAAAAGTGCTGTTTCCAAAGTTATACTGTTAGTGCCCAATTGGGTAGTCTAATATTGATCCGGTTTTGGTTCTTGTGAACGTAGACCATGGTAAGTTGCAAATTTACACTCTCGGGGCGTAATAGAACAATATAAATAGGTTTTACCCACTGTTCGATTGAATGAGAAAAAGTACTGATTCCAATGTTATACTGTTAGGGCCCAATTGGGTAGTCTAGTATTGATCCGGTTTTGGTTCTTGTGAACGTAGACCACGATAAGTTGAAAATTTACACACTCGGGGCATAATAGAACAATATAAATAGGTTTTACCCACTGTTCAATTGAATGAGAAAGAGTACTGTTTCCAAAGTTATACTGTTAGTGCCCAATTGGGTAGTCTAATATTGATCCGGTTTTGGTTCTTGTGAACGTAGACCACGGTAAGTTGCAAATTTACACTCTCGGGCGTAATAGAACAATATAAATAGGTTTTACCCAATTCGACCGAATGAGAAAAATACGTTTCCAAAGTTATACTGTTATTGCCCAATTGGGTAGTCTAATATTGATCCGGTTTTGGTTCTTGTGAACGTAGACCACGATAAGTTGCAAATTTACACACTCGGGGCGCAATAGAACAATATAAATAGGTTTTACCCACTGTTCGATTGAATGAGAAAAAGTACTGTTTCCAAAGTTATACTGTTAGGGCCCAATTGGGTAGTCTAATATTGATCCGGTTTTGGTTCTTGTGAACGTAGACCACGATAAGTTGCAAATTTACACACTCGGGGCATAATAGAATAATATAATTAGGTTTTACCCACTGTTCGATTGAGTAAGAAAAAGTACTGTTTCCAAAGTTATACTGTTATTGCCCAATTGGGTAGTCTAATATTGATCCGATTTTGGTTCTTGTGAACGTAGACCACGATATGTTGCAAATTTACACACTCGGGGCGCAATAGAACAATATAAATAGGTTTTACCCACTGTTCGATTGAATGAGAAAAAGTACTGTTTCCAAAGTTATACTGTTATGGCCCAATTGGGTAGTCTAATATTGATCCGGTTTTGGTTCTTGTGAACGTAGACCTCGATAAGTTGCAAATTTACACACTCGGGGCGCAATAGAACAATATAAATAGGTTTTACCCACTGTTCGATTGAATGAGAAAAATCTTGTTTCCAAAGTTATACTGTTAGGGCCCAATTGGGTAGTCTAATATTGATCCGGTTTTGGTTCTTGTGAACGTAGACCACGATAAGTTGCAAATTTACACACTCGGGGCATAATAGAACAATATAATTAGGTTTTACCCACTGTTCGATTGAGTAAGAAAAAGTACTGTTTCCAAAGTTATACTGTTAGTGCCCAACTGGGTAGGCTAATATTGATCCGGTTTTGGTTCTTGTGAACGTAGACCTCGATAAGTTGAAAATTTACACACTCGGGGCGTAATAGAACAATATAAATAGGTTTTACCCATTGTTCGATTGAATGAGAAAAAGTACTGATTCCAAAGTTATACTGCTAAGGCCTATTTGGGTAGTCTAATTTTGATCCGGTTTTGGTTCTTGTGAACGTAGACCACGATAAGTTGCAAATTTACACACTCGGGGCGCAATAGAACAATATAAATAGGTTTTACCCACTGTTCGATTGAATGAGAAAAAGGTCTGTTTCCAAAGTTATACTGTTAGGGCCCAACTAAGTAGTCTAATGTTGATCCGGTTTTGGTTCTTGTGAACATTGACCTCGAAAAGTTGCAAATTTACACTCTCGGGGCATAATAGAACAATATAATTAGGTTTTACCTACTGTTCGATTGAGTGAGAAAAAGTACTGTTTCCAAAGTTATACTGTTAGGTCCCATCTGGATAGACTAATGTTGATCCGGTTTTGGTTCTTGTGAACGTAGACCACGATAAGTTGCAAATTTACACTCTCGGGGCGTAAAAGAACAATATAAATAAGTTTAACCCACTGTTCGATTGACTGAGAAAAAGTACTGTTTCCAAAGTTGTACTGTTAGGGCCCAATTGGGTAGTCTAATTTTGATCCGGTTTTGTTTCTTGTGAACGTAGACCACGATAAGTTGCAAATTTACACACTCGGGACGTAATAGAACAATATAAATAGGTTTTACCCACTGTTCGATTGAATGAGAAAAAGTACTGTTTCCAAAGTTATACTGTTAGGGCCAAACGGAGTAGTCTAATGTTGATCCGGTTTTGGTTCTTGTGAACGTTGACCTCGATAAGTTGCAAATTTACACTCTCGGGACATAATAGAACAATATAATTAGGTTTTACCCACTGATCGAATGAATGAGAAAAAGTACGGTTTCCTAAGTTATCCAGTTAGTGCCCGACTGGGTAGTCTAATGTTGATCCGGTTTTGGTTCTTATGAACGTAGACCTCGATAAGTTGGAAATTTACACTCTCGGGGCATAATAGAACAATATAATTAGGTTTTACCCACTGTTCGATTGAATGAGAAAAAGTACTGATTCCAATGTTATACTGTTAGGGCCCAATTGGGTAGTCTAATATTGATCCGGTTTTGGTTCTTGTGAACGTAGACCACGATAAGTTGAAAATTTACACTCTCGGGGCGTAATAGAACAATATTAATAGGTTTTACCCACTGTTCGATTGAATGAGAAAAAGTGCTGTTTCCAAAGTTATACTGTTAGTGCCCAATTGGGTAGTCTAATATTGATCCGGTTTTGGTTCTTGTGAACGTAGACCACGGTAAGTTGCAAATTTACACTCTCGGGGCGTAATAGAACAATATAAATAGGTTTTACCCACTGTTCGATTGAATGAGAAAAAGTACTGTTTCCAAAGTTATACTGTTAGGGCCCAACGGAGTAGTCAAATGTTGATCCGGTTTTGGTTCTTGTGAACGTTGACCTCGATAAGTTGCAAATTTACACTCTCGGGACATAATAGAACAATATAATTAGGTTTTACCCACTGTTCGATTGAATGAGAAAAAGTACTGTTTCCTAAGTTATACTGTTAGTGCCCAACTGGGTAGTCTAATGTTGATCCGGTTTTGGTTCTTATGAACGTAGACCTCGATAAGTTGGAAATTTACACTCTCGGGGCAAATAGAACAATATAATTAGGTTTTACCCACTGTTCGATTGAATGAGAAAAAGTACTGATTCCAATGTTATACTGTTAGGGCCCAATTGGGTAGTCTAATATTGATCCGGTTTTGGTTCTTGTGAACGTAGACCACGATAAGTTGAAAATTTACACACTCGGGGCGTAATAGAACAATATTAATAGGTTTTACCCACTGTTCGATTGAATGAGAAAAAGTGCTGTTTCCAAAGTTATACTGTTAGTGCCCAATTGGGTAGTCTAATATTGATCCGGTTTTGGTTCTTGTGAACGTAGACCATGGTAAGTTGCAAATTTACACTCTCGGGGCGTAATAGAACAATATAAATAGGTTTTACCCACTGTTCGATTGAATGAGAAAAAGTACTGATTCCAATGTTATACTGTTAGGGCCCAATTGGGTAGTCTAGTATTGATCCGGTTTTGGTTCTTGTGAACGTAGACCACGATAAGTTGAAAATTTACACACTCGGGGCATAATAGAACAATATAAATAGGTTTTACCCACTGTTCAATTGAATGAGAAAGAGTACTGTTTCCAAAGTTATACTGTTAGTGCCCAATTGGGTAGTCTAATATTGATCCGGTTTTGGTTCTTGTGAACGTAGACCACGGTAAGTTGCAAATTTACACTCTCGGGGCGTAATAGAACAATATAAATAGGTTTTACCCACTGTTCGACTGAATGAGAAAAAGTACTGTTTCCAAAGTTATACTGTTATTGCCCAATTGGGTAGTCTAATATTGATCCGGTTTTGGTTCTTGTGAACGTAGACCTCGATAAGTTGCAAATTTACACACTGGCGCAATAGAACAATATAAATAGGTTTTACCCAATGTTCGATTGAATGAGAAAAAGTACTGTTTCCAAAGTTATACTGTTAGGGCCCAATTGGGTAGTCTAATATTGATCCGGTTTTGGTTCTTGTGAACGTAGACCACGATAAGTTGCAAATTTACACACTCGGGGCATAATAGAACAATATAATTAGGTTTTACCCACTGTTCGATTGAGTAAGAAAAATCTTGTTTCCAAAGTTATACTGTTATTGCCCAATTGGGTAGTCTAATATTGATCCGATTTTGGTTCTTGTGAACGTAGACCACGATATGTTGCAAATTTACACACTCGGGGCGCAATAGAACAATATAAATAGGTTTTACCCACTTTTCGATTGAATGAGACAAAGTACTGTTTCCAAAGTTATACTGTTAGGGCCCAATTGGGTAGTCTAATATTGATCCGGTTTTGGTTCTTGTGAACGTAGACCACGATAAGTTGCAAATTTACACACTCGGGGCGTAATAGAACAATATAATTAGGTTTTACCCACTGTTCGATTGAGTAAGATAAATCTGTTTCCAAAGTTATACTGTTAGTGCCCAACTGGGTAGTCTAATATTGATCCGGTTTTGGTTCTTGTGAACGTAGACCTCGATAAGTTGAAAATTTACACACTCGGGGCGTAATAGAACAATATAAATAGGTTTTACCCATTGTTCGATTGAATGAGAAAAAGTACTGTTTCCAAAGTTATACTGCTAAGGCCAATTTGGTAGTCTAATATTGATCCGGTTTTCGTTCTTGCGAACGTAGCGCACGATAAGTTGCAAATTTACACACTCGGTGCGCGATAGAACAATATAAATAGGTTTTACCCACTGTTCGATTGAATGAGAAAAAGGTCTGTTTCCAAAGTTATACTGTTAGGGCCCAACTAAGTAGTCTAATGTTGATCCGGTTTTGGTTCTTGTGAACGTTGACCTCGATAAGTTGCAAATTTACACTCTCGGCGCATAATAGAACAATATAATTAGGTTTTACCTACTGTTCGATTGAGTGAGAAAAAGTACTGTTTCCAAAGTTATACTGTTAGGTCCCATCTGGATAGACTAATGTTGATCCGGTTTTGGTTCTTGTGAACGTAGACCACGATAAGTTGCAAATTTACACTCTCGGGGCGTAATAGAACAATATAAATAAGTTTAACCCACTGTTCGATTGACTGAGAAAAAGTACTGTTTCCAAAGTTGTACTGTTAGGGCCCAATTGGGTAGTCTAATTTTGATCCGGTTTTGTTTCTTGTGAACGTAGACCACGATAAGTTGCAAATTTACACACTCGGGACGTAATAGAACAATATAAATAGGTTTTACCCGCTGTTCGATTGAATGAGAAAAAGTACTGTTTCCAAAGTTATACTGTTAGGGCCAAACGGAGTAGTCTAATGTTGATCCGGTTTTGGTTCTTGTGAACGTTGACCTCGATAAGTTGCAAATTTACACTCTCGGCACATAATAGAACAATATATTTGGGTTTTACCTCCTGTTCGATTGAATTGGAAAAAGAAATGTTTCCTAAGTTATACTGTTAGTGCCCGACTGGGTAGTCTAATGTTGATCCGGTTTTGGTTCTTATGAACGTAGACCTCGATAAGTTGGAAATTTACACTCTCGGGGCATAATAGAACAATATAATTAGGTTTTACCCACTGTTCGATTGAATGAGAAAAAGTACTGATTCCAATGTTATACTGTTAGGGCCCAATTGGGTAGTCTAATATTGATCCGGTTTTGGTTCTTGTGAACGTAGACCACGATAAGTTGAAAATTTACACACTCGGGGCGTAATAGAACAATATAAATATGTTTTACCCACTGTTCGATTGAATGAGAAAAAGTGCTGTTTCCAAAGTTATACTGTTAGTGCCCAATTGGGTAGTCTAATATTGATCCGGTTTTGGTTCTTGTGAACGTAGACCACGGTAAGTTGCAAATTTACACTCTCGGGGCGTAATAGAACAATATAAATAGGTTTTACCCACTGTTCGATTGAATGAGAAAAAGTACTGTTTCCAAAGTTATACTGTTAGTGCCCAATTGGGTAGTCTAATATTGATCCGGTTTTGGTTCTTGTGAACGTAGAGCACGATAAGTTGCAAATTTACACTCTCGAGGCGTAATAGAACAATATAAATAGGTTTTAACCACTGTTCGATTGAATGAGAAAAAGTACTGTTTCCAAAGTTATACTGTTAGGGCCCAATTGGGTAGTCTAATTTTGATCCGGTTTTGGTTCTTGTGAACGTAGACCACGATAAGTTGAAAGTTTACACACTCGGGGCGTAATAGAACAATATTAATAGGTTTTACCCACTGTTCGATTGAATGAGAAAAAGTGCTGTTTCCAAAGTTATACTGTTAGTGCCCAATTGGGTAGTCTAATATTGATCCGGTTTTGGTTCTTGTGAACGTAGACCACGGTAAGTTGCAAATTTACACTCTCGGGGCGTAATAGAACAATATAAATAGGTTTTACCCACCGTTCGATTGAATGAGAAAAAGTACTGATTCCAATGTTATACTGTTAGGGCCCAATTGGGTAGTCTAGTATTGATCCGGTTTTGGTTCTTGTGAACGTAGACCACGATAAGTTGAAAATTTACACTCTCGGGGCGTAATAGAACAATATAAATAGGTTTTACACACTGTTCGATTGAATGAGAAAAAGTACTGTTTCCAAAGTTATACTGTTAGGGCCCAATTGGGTAGTCTAATATTGATCCGGTTTTGGTTCTTGTGAACGTAGACCACGATAAGTTGCAAATTTACACTCTCGGGGCGTAATAGAACAATATAAATAGGTTTTACCTTTGTTCAATTGAATGAGAAAATCTTGTTTCCAAAGTTATACTGTTAGTGCCCAATTGGGTAGTCTAATATTGATCCGGTTTTGGTTCTTGTGAACGTAGACCACGGTAAGTTGCAAATTTACACTCTCGGGGCGTAATAGAACAATATAAATAGGTTTATCGAGTGAATGAGAAAAAGTACTGTTTCCAAAGTTATACTGTTAGGGCCTATATGGGTAGTCTAATTTTGATCCGGTTTTGGTTCTTGTGAACGTAGACCACGATAAGTTGCAAATTTACACACTGGGGGCGCAATAGAACAATACAAATAGGTTTTACCCACTCTTGGATTGAATGACAAAAAGTTCTGTTTCCAAAGTTATACTGTTAGGGCCCAACTAAGTAGTCTAATTTTGATCCGGTTTTGGTTCTTGTGAACGTTGACCTCGATAAGTTGCAGATTAACACTCTCGGGGCATAATAGAACAATATAATTAGGTTTTACCTACTGTTCGATTGAATGAGAAAAATCTTGTTTCCAAAGTTATCGTGTTAGGGCCCATCTTGGTAGACAAATATTGATCCGGTTTTGGTTCTTGTGAACGTAGACCACGATAAGTTGCAAATTTACACACAATAGAACAATACAAATAGGTTTTACCCACTCTTGGATTGAATGACAAAAAGTTCTGTTTCCAAAGTTATACTGTTAAGGCCCAACTAAGTAGTCTAATTTTGATCCGGTTTTGGTTCTTGTGAACGTTGACCTCGATAAGTTGCAGATTAACACTCTCGGGGCATAATAGAACAATATAATTAGGTTTTACCCACTGTTCAATTGAATGAGAAAAAGTACTGTTTCCAAAGTTATCGTGTTAGGGCCCATCTGGGTAGACAAATATTGATCCGGTTTTGGTTCTTGTGAACGTAGACCACGATAAGTTGCAAATTTACACTCTCGGGGCGTAATAGAACAATATAAATAAGTTTTACACAACATTCGATTGAATGAGAAAAATCTTGTTTCCAAAGTTATACTGTTAGGGCCCAATTGGGTAGTCTAATATTGATCCGGTTTTGGTTCTTGTGAACGTAGACCACGATAAGTTGCAAATTTACACTCTCGGGGCGTAATAGAACAATATAAATAGGTTTTACCTTTGTTCAATTGAATGAGAGAAAATCTTGTTTCCAAAGTTATACTGTTAGTGCCCAATTGGGTAGTCTAATATTGATCCGGTTTTGGTTCTTGTGAACGTAGACCACGGTAAGTTGCAAATTTACACTCTCGGGGCGTAATAGAACAATATAAATAGGTTTTACCCACTTTGTTATTGAATGAGAAAAATCTTGTTTCCAAAGTTATCTTGTTAGGGCCTATATGGGCAGTCTAATTTTGATCCGGTTTTGGTTCTTGTGAACGTAGACCACGATAAGTTGCAAATTTACACACTGGGGCGCAATAGAACAATACAAATAGGTTTTACCCACTCTTGGATTGAATGACAAAAAGTTCTGTTTCCAAAGTTATACTGTTAGGGCCCAACTAAGTAGTCTAATTTTGATCCGGTTTTGGTTCTTGTGAACGTTGACCTCGATAAGTTGCAGATTAACACTCTCGGGGCATAATAGAACAATATAATTAGGTTTTACCTACTGTTCAATTGAATGAGAAAAAGTACTGTTTCCAAAGTTATCGTGTTAGGGCCCATCTGGGTAGACAAATATTGATCCGGTTTTGGTTCTTGTGAACGTAGACCACGATAAGTTGCAAATTTACACACTGGGGGCGCAATAGAACAATACAAATAGGTTTTACCCACTCTTGGATTGAATGACAAAAAGGTCTGTTTCCAAAGTTATACTGTTAGGGCCCAACTAAGTAGTCTAATTTTGATCCGGTTTTGGTTCTTGTGAACGTTGACCTCGATTAGTTGCAGATTAACACTCTCGGGGCATAATAGAACTATATAATTAGGTTTTACCTACTGTTCAATTGAATGAGAAAAAGTACTGTTTCCAAAGTTATCGTGTTAGGGCCCATCTGGGTAGACAAATATTGATCCGGTTTTGGTTCTTGTGAACGTAGACCACGATAAGTTGCAAATGTACACTCTCGGGGCGTAATAGAACAATATAAATAAGTTTTACACACTGTTCGATTGAATGAGAAAAAGTACTGTTTCCAAAGTTATACTGTTAGGGCCCAATTGGGTAGTCTAATTTTGATCCGGTTTTGGTTCTTGTGAACGTAGACCACGATAAGTTGAAAATTTACACACTCGGGGCGTAATAGAACAATATAAATAGGTTTTACCCACTGTTCGATAGAATGAGAAAAAGTACTGTTTCCAAAGTTATACTGTTAGTGCCCAATTGGGTAGTCTAATATTGATCCGGTTTTGGTTCTTGTGAACGTAGACCGCGGTAAGTTGCAAATTTACACTCTCTGGGCGTAATAGAACAATATAAATAGGTTTTACCCACTGTACGATTGAATGAGAAAAAGTACTGTTTCCAAAGTTATAATGTTAGGGCCCAACGCAGTAGTCTAATGTTGATCCGGTTTTGGTTCTTGTGAACGTTGACCTCGATAAGTTGCAAATTTACACACTCGGCGCATAATAGAACAATATAATTAGGTTTTACCTACAGTTCGATTGAGTGAGAAAAAGTACTGTTTCCAAAGTTATACTGTTAGGGCCCAATTGGGTAGTCTAATATTGATCCGGGATTGGTTCTTGTGAACGTAGACCACGATAAGTTGCAAATTTACACACTCGGGGCATAATAGAACAATATAATTAGGTTTTACCCACTGTTCGATTGAGTAAGAAAAAGTACTGTTTCCAAAGTTATACTGTTATTGCCCAATTGGGAAGTCTAATATTGATCCGATTTTGGTTCCTGTGAACGTAGACCACGATATGTTGCAAATTTACACACTCGGGGCGCAATAGAACAATATAAATAGGTTTTACCCACTGTTCGATTGAATGAGAAAAAGTACTATTTCCAAAGTTATACTGTTAGTACCCAATTGGGTAGTCTAATATTGATCCGGTTTTGGTTCTTGTGAACGTAGGGCACGATAAGTTGCAAATTTACACTCTCGGGGCGGAATAGAACAATATAATTAGGTTTTACCTTGTTCGATTGAGTAAGAAAAATCTGTTTCCAAAGTTATACTGTTAGGGCCCAACGGAGTAGTCTAATGTTGATCCGGTTTTGGTTCTTGTGAACGTTGACCTCGATAAGTTGCAAATTTACACTCTCGGGACATAATAGAACAATATAAATAGGTTTTACCCACTGTTCGATTGAATTAGAAAAAGTACTGTTTCCAAAGTTATACTGTTAAGGCCTATTTGGGTAGTCTAATTTTGATCCGGTTTTGGTTCTTGTGAACGTAGACCACGATAAGTTGCAAATTTACACACTCGGGGCGCAATAGAACAATATAATTAGGTTTTACCCACTGTTCGATTGAATGAGAAAAAGGTCTGTTTCCAAAGTTATACTGTTAGGGCCCAACTAAGTAGTCTAATGTTGATCCGGTTTTGGTTCTTGTGAACATTGACCTCGAAAAGTTGCAAATTTACACTCTCGGGGCATAATAGAACAATATAATTATGTTTTACCCTCTTGTTCGATTGAGTGAGAAAAAGTACTGTTTCCAAAGTTATACTGTTAGGTCCCATCTGGATAGACTAATGTTGATCCGGTTTTGGTTCTTGCGAACGTAGACCACGATAAATTGCAAATTTACACTCTCGGGGCGTAATAGAACAATATAAATAAGTTTAACCCACTGTTCGATTGGTCGAGAAAAAAATCGTTTCCAAAGTTGTCTTGTTAGGGCCCAATTGGGTAGTCTAATTTTGATCCGGTTTTGTTTCTTGTGAACGTAGACCACGATAAGTGGCAATTTTAAACACTCGGGGCTTAAAAGAACAAAATAAATAGGTTTACCCACTGTTCGATTGAATGAGAAAAAGTACTGTTTCCAAAGTTATACTGTTAGGGCCAAACGGAGTAGTCTAATGTTGATCCGGTTTTGGTTCTTGTGAACGTTGACCTCGATAAGTTGCAAATTTACACTCTCGGGACATAATAGAACAATATAATTAGGTTTTACCCACTGTTCGATTGAATTAGAAAAATCGTTTCCTAAGTTATACGTTAGTGCCCGACTGGGTAGTCTAATGTTGATCCGGTTTTGGTTCTTATGAACGTAGACCTCGATAAGTTGGAAATTTACACTCTCGGGGCATAATAGAACAATATAATTAGGTTTTACCCACTGTTCGATTGAATGGGAAAAAGTACTGATTCCAATGTTATACTGTTAGGGCCCAATTGGGTAGTCTAATATTGATCCGGTTTTGGTTCTTGTGAACGTAGACCACGATAAGTTGAAAATTTACACTCTCGGGGCGTAATAGAACAATATTAATAGGTTTTACCTTTATTCGATTGAATGAGAAAAAGTACTGTTTCCAAAGTTATACTGTTAGTGCCCAATTGGGTAGTCTAATATTGATCCGGTTTTGGTTCTTGTGAACGTAGACCACGGTAAGTTGCAAATTTACACTCTCGGGGCGTAATTGAACAATATAAATAGGTTTTACCCACTGTTCGATTGAATGAGAAAAAGTACTGTTTCCAAAGTTATACTGTTAGGGCCCAACGGAGTAGTCAAATGTTGATCCGGTTTTGGTTCTTGTGAACGTTGACCTCGATAAGTTGCAAATTTACACTCTCGGGACATAACAGAACAATATAATTAGGTTTTACCCACTGTTCGATTGAATGAGAAAAAGTACTGTTTCCTAAGTTATACTGTTAGTGCCCAACTGGGTAGTCTAATGTTGATCCGGTTTTGGTTCTTATGAACGTAGACCTCGATAAGTTGGAAATTTACACTCTCGGGGCAAATAGAACAATATAATTAGGTTTTACCCACTGTTCGATTGAATGAGAAAAAGTACTGATTCCAATGTTATACTGTTAGGGCCCAATTGGGTAGTCTAATATTGATCCGGTTTTGGTTCTTGTGAACGTAGACCACGATAAGTTGAAAATTTACACACTCGGGGCGTAATAGAACAATATTAATAGGTTTTACCCACAGTTCGATTGAATGAGAAAAAGTACTGTTTCCAAAGTTATACTGTTAGTGCCCAATTGGGTAGTCTAATATTGATCCGGTTTTGGTTCTTGTGAACGTAGACCACGGTAAGTTGCAAATTTACACTCTCGGGGCGTAATAGAACAATATAAATAGGTTTTACCCACTGTTCGATTGAATGAGAAAAAGTACTGATTCCAATGTTATACTGTTAGGGCCCAATTGGGTAGTCTAGTATTGATCCGGTTTTGGTTCTTGTGAACGTAGACCACGATAAGTTGAAAATTTACACACTCGGGGCATAATAGAACAATATAAATAGGTTTTACCCACTGTTCAATTGAATGAGAAAGAGTACTGTTTCCAAAGTTATACTGTTAGTGCCCAATTGGGTAGTCTAATATTGATCCGGTTTTGGTTCTTGTGAACGTAGACCACGGTAAGTTGCAAATTTACACTCTCGGGGCGTAATAGAACAATATAAATAGGTTTTACCCACTGTTCGATTGAATGAGAAAAAGTACTGTTTCCAAAGTTATACTGTTAGGGCCTATATGGGTAGTCTAATTTTGATCCGGTTTTGGTTCTTGTGAACGTAGACCACGATAAGTTGCAAATTTACACACTGGGGGCGCAATAGAACAATACAAATAGGTTTTACCCACTCTTGGATTGAATGACAAAAAGTTCTGTTTCCAAAGTTATACTGTTAGGGCCCAACTAAGTAGTCTAATTTTGATCCGGTTTTGGTTCTTGTGAACGTTGACCTCGATAAGTTGCAGATTAACACTCTCGGGGCATAATATTACAATATAATTAGGTTTTACCTACTGTTCAATTGAATGAGAAAAAGTACTGTTTCCAAAGTTATCGTGTTAGGGCCCATCTGGGTAGACAAATATTGATCCGGTTTTGGTTCTTGTGAACGTAGACCACGATAAGTTGCAAATTTACACTCTCGGGGCGTAATAGAACAATATAAATAAGTTTTACACACTGTTCGATTGAATGAGAAAAAGTACTGTTTCGAAAGTTATACTGTTAGGGCCCAATTGGGTAGTCTAATTTTGATCCGGTTTTGGTTCTTGTGAACGTAGACCACGATAAGTTGAAAATTTACACACTCGGGGCGTAATAGAACAATATAAATAGGTTTTACCCACTGTTCGATAGAATGAGAAAAAGTACTGTTTCCAAAGTTATACTGTTAGTGCCCAACTGGGTAGTCTAATATTGATCCGGTTTTGGTTCTTGTGAACGTAGACCGCGGTAAGTTGCAAATTTACACTCTCTGGGCGTAATAGAACAATATAAATAGGTTTTACCCACTGTACGATTGAATGAGAAAAAGTACTGTTTCCAAAGTTATACTGTTATTGCCCAATTGGGTAGTCTAATATTGATCCGGTTTTGGTTCTTGTGAACGTAGACCTCGATAAGTTGCAAATTTACACACTCGGGGCGCAATAGAACAATATAAATAGGTTTTACCCACTGTTCGATTGAATGAGAAAAAGTACTGTTTCCAAAGTTATACTGTTAGGGCCCAATTGGGTAGTCTAATATTGATCCGGTTTTGGTTCTTGTGAACGTAGACCACGATAAGTTGCAAATTTACACACTCGGGGCATAATAGAACAATATAATTAGGTTTTACCCACTGTTCGATTGAGTAAGAAAAAGTACTGTTTCCAAAGTTATACTGTTATTGCCCAATTGGGTAGTCTAATATTGATCCGATTTTGGTTCTTGTGAACGTAGACCACGATATGTTGCAAATTTACACACTCGCAATAGAACAATATAAATAGGTTTTACCCACTTTGTTCGATTGAATGAGAAAAGTACTGTTTCCAAAGTTATATTGTTAGGGCCCAATTGGGTAGTCTAATATTGATCCGGTTTTGGTTCTTGTGAACGTAGACCACGATAAGTTGCAAATTTACACACTCGGGGCATAATAGAACAATATAATTAGGTTTTACCCACTGTTCGATTGAGTAAGAAAAAGTACTGTTTCCAAAGTTATACTGTTAGTGCCCAACTGGGTAGTCTAATATTGATCCGGTTTTGGTTCTTGTGAACGTAGACCTCGATAAGTTGAAAATTTACACACTCGGGGCGTAATAGAACAATATAAATAGGTTTTACCCATTGTTCGATTGAATGAGAAAAAGTACTGTTTCCAAAGTTATACTGCTAAGGCCTATTTGGGTAGTCTAATTTTGATCCGGTTTTGGTTCTTGTGAACGTTGACCTCGATAAGTTGCAAATTTACACTCTCGGGACATAATAGAACAATATAATTAGGTTTTACCCACTGTTCGATTGAATGAGAAAAAGGTCTGTTTCCAAAGTTATACTGTTAGGGCCCAACTAAGTAGTCTAATGTTGATCCGGTTTTGGTTCTTGTGAACATTGACCTCGAAAAGTTGCAAATTTACACTCTCGGCGCATAATAGAACAATATAATTAGGTTTTACCTACTGTTCGATTGAGTGAGAAAAAGTACTGTTTCCAAAGTTATACTGTTAGGTCCCATCTGGATAGACTAATGTTGATCCGGTTTTGGTTCTTGTGAACGTAGACCACGATAAGTTGCAAATTTACACTCTCGGGGCGTAATAGAACAATATAAATAAGTTTAACCCACTGTTCGATTGACTGAGAAAAAGTACTGTTTCCAAAGTTGTACTGTTAGGGCCCAATTGGGTAGTCTAATTTTGATCCGGTTTTGTTTCTTGTGAACGTAGACCACGATAAGTTGCAAATTTACACTCTCGGGGCGTAATAGAACAATATAAATAGGTTTTACCCATTGTTCGATTTAATGAGAAAAAGTACTGTTTCCAAAGTTATACTGTTAGGGCCAAACGGAGTAGTCTAATGTTGATCCGGTTTTGGTTCTTGTGAACGTTGACCTCGATAAGTTGCAAATTTACACTCTCGGGACATAATAGAACAATATAATTAGGTTTTACCCACTGTTCGATTGAATTAGAAAAAGTACTGTTTCCTAAGTTATACTGCTAGTGCCCGACTGGGTAGTCTAATGTTGATCCGGTTTTGGTTCTTATGAACGTAGACCTCGATAAGTTGGAAATTTACACTCTCGGGGCATAATAGAACAATATAATTAGGTTTTACCCACCGTTCGATTGAATGAGAAAAAGTACTGATTCCAATGTTATACTGTTAGGGCCCAATTGGGTAGTCTAATATTGATCCGGTTTTGGTTCTTGTGAACGTAGACCACGATAAGTTGAAAATTTACACACTCGGGGCGTAATAGAACAATATAAATATGTTTTACCCACTGTTCGATTGAATGAGAAAAAGTGCTGTTTCCAAAGTTATACTGTTAGTGCCCAATTGGGTAGTCTAATATTGATCCGGTTTTGGTTCTTGTGAACGTAGACCACGGTAAGTTGCAAATTTACACTCTCGGGGCGTAATAGAACAATATAAATAGGTTTTACCCACTGTTCGATTGAATGAGAAAAAGTACTGTTTCCAAAGTTATACTGTTAGTGCCCAATTGGGTAGTCTAATATTGATCCGGTTTTGGTTCTTGTGAACGTAGAGCACGATAAGTTGCAAATTTACACTCTCGGGGCGTAATAGAACAATATAAATAGGTTTTAACCACTGTTCGATTGAATTAGAAAAAGTATTGTTTCCAAAGTTATACTGTTAGGGCCCAATTGGGTAGTCTAATTTTGATCCGGTTTTGGTTCTTGTGAACGTAGACCACGATAAGTTGAAAGTTTACACACTCGGGGCGTAATAGAACAATATTAATAGGTTTTACCCACTGTTCGATTGAATGAGAAAAAGTGCTGTTTCCAAAGTTATACTGTTAGTGCCCAATTGGGTAGTCTAATATTGATCCGGGTTTGGTTCTTGTGAACGTAGACCACGGTAAGTTGCAAATTTACACTCTCGGGGCGTAATAGAACAATATAAATAGGTTTTACCCACTGTTCGATTGAATGAGAAAAAGTACTGTTTCCAATGTTATTCTGTTAGGGCCCAATTGGGTAGTCAAATATTGATCCGGTTTTGGTTCTTGTGAACGTAGACCACGATAAGGTGCAAATTTACACTCTCGGGGCGTAATAGAACAATATAAATAGGTTTTACACATCGTTCGATTGAATGAGAAAAAGTACTGTTTCCAAAGTTATACTGTTAGGGCCCAATTGGGTAGTCTAATATTGATCCGGTTTTGGTTCTTGTGAACGTAGACCACGATAAGTTGCAAATTTACACTCTCGGGGCGTAATAGAACAATATAAATAGGTTTTACCCACTGTTCAATTGAATGAGAAAGAGTACTGTTTCCAAAGTTATACTGTTAGTGCCCAATTGGGTAGTCTAATATTGATCCGGTTTTGGTTCTTGTGAACGTAGACCACGGTAAGTTGCAAATTTACACTCTCGGGGCGTAATAGAACAATATAAATAGGTTTTACCCACTGTTCGACTGAATGAGAAAAAGTACTGTTTCCAAAGTTATACTGTTAGGGCCTATATGGGTAGTCTAATTTTGATCCGGTTTTGGTTCTTGTGAACGTAGACCACGATAAGTTGCAAATTTACACATCGCAATAGAACAATACAAATAGGTTTTACCCACTCTTGGATTGAATGACAAAAAGTTCTGTTTCCAAAGTTATACTGTTAGGGCCCAACTAAGTAGTCTAATTTTGATCCGGTTTTGGTTCTTGTGAACGTTGACCTCGATAAGTTGCAGATTAACACTCTCGGGGCATAATAGAACAATATAATTAGGTTTTACCAACTGTTCAATTGAATGAGAAAAAGTACTGTTTCCAAAGTTATCGTGTTAGGGCCCATCTGGGTAGACAAATATTGATCCGGTTTTGGTTCTTGTGAACGTAGACCACGATAAGTTGCAAATTTACACTCTCGGGGCGTAATAGAACAATATAAATAAGTTTTACCCACTGTTCGATTGAATGAGAAAAAGTACTGTTTCCAAAGTTATACTGTTAGGGCCCAATTGGGTAGTCTAATTTTGATCCGGTTTTGGTTCTTGTGAACGTAGACCACGATAAGTTGAAAATGTACACACTCGGGGCGTAATAGAACAATATAAATAGGTTTTACCCACTGTTCGATAGAATGAGAAAAAGTACTGTTTCCAAAGTTATACTGTTAGTGCCCAATTGGGTAGTCTAATATTGATCCGGTTTTGGTTCTTGTGAACGTAGACCGCGGTAAGTTGTAAATTTACACTCTCTGGGCGTAATAGAACAATATAAATAGGTTTTACTCACTGTACGATTGAATGAGAAAAAGTACTGTTTCCAAAGTTATACTGTTAGTGCCCAATTGGGTAGTCTAATATTGATCCGATTTTGGTTCTTGTCAACGTAGACCACGATAAATTGCAAATTTATACACTCGGGGCGTAATAAAACAATATAAATAGGTTTTACCCACTGTTCGATTGAATGAGGAAAAGTACTGTTTCCAAAGTTATACTATTAGGGCCCAATTGGGTAGTCTAATATTGATCCGGTTTTTGTTCTTGTGAACGTAGACCACGATAAATTGCAAATTTACACACTCGGGGCATAATAGAACAATATAATTAGGTTTTACCCACTGTTCGATTGAGTGAGAAAAAGTACTGTTTCCAAGGTTATACTGTTAGTGCCCAACTGGGTAGTCTAATATTGATCCGGTTTTGGTTTTGGTGAACGTAGACCTCGATAAGTTTAAAATTTACACTCTCGGGGCGTAATAGAACAATATAAATAGGTTTTACCCATTGTTCGATTGAATGAGAAAAAGTACTGTTTCCAAAGTTATACTGTTAGGGCCTATATGGGTAGTCTAATTTTGATCCGGTTTTGGTTCTTGTGAACGTAGACCACGATAAGTTGCAAATTTACACACTGGGGGCGCAATAGAACAATACAAATAGGTTTTACCCACTGTTCGATTGAATGAGAAAAAGGTCTGTTTCCAAAGTTATTGTCACTCCCCGAGACCGCTTCCCATTTGGTTCGGTTCGGGACGCGATCGTGCGCCGAATCTGACAAAGACTCTCCCCGTCCGCCCAAGGCTCAACAACAAGTCATGTACAAAGAATTGCCCAGGAAAAAGCATTCTACATTGTACATGACAAGAAGATGCACCTAAAGGTGCGAACAACAACAAGAGCAAGCTACGAGTATATCATACAAGTAATATAAAGAGAGAAGAGTCTATCTATTACAATCATTCAACATTTGTTTACCCTCCAAAATACAAATACATGTTCATCTCCCAGACTGTGGGTTACATCATTTCTTTATATAATTATGTCTCCAAAATGATACATTGTTTTCTCGTACATAAGACTATACCAAAAGTAATGTCGGGGGGAGGCTCTAATGCAAATGGCGGCCTCTATCAACTAGGGTACAATGCCCTTACCGCGATCCTCACCGCCCGCCTGTGCGCTGGAACCTGTAATTGAGTGGGGTGAGAACTAACTTCTCGGCCACCGACCCCACCGATCTACCAAACAGGTCTAAGCAGGCAAAAGCGGATAGATAGGTAGATAATTTAACTTGAAAGCTGTAAATAAAGGCACTATAAAAGTAATGCACCTACTGCTATGCCTGAAACAACAATATCATGATGTAGCTATAAAATATCTAACATGCTACTATGTTCCAATCGAGTATGTATGAAATACTTTTTATGTTCTTGGATTATTACCCAATCCATGGCTAGCCCGTAGGCACGCCCACGACTCAACACAACTCAACCCAATGGGTTGTCTGCGGGACCCCACATAGGCTATCCCTCGGGACCCCACATAGGCTATCCCTATCGAATCACGTGCCAAGACCTCCGGAGACTCGCACTACTCGTGTGGAGCGACCACCACGAGCGCTGAGCGGACTATGTGAGTATGATCTTCTCCTCCATTTGGAGGGCATCCACGCAGGGGAATCATACATAGGTGTTATTTTACACTATGTTTCTATGTCGACTGTCATCAAGTTATCTACTTGGCTCACATGTCATTAGTGTCTCTACACTATGTCATAATATCAGTCATCAAGTTCTATACTTGGTTCCCATAGCTCTAGTGTTCTTTACACTAAGTTGCAATACAATAATATTCATCAAGTTGTCTACTTGGTTCATAAAGCTCTAGTGTTCTTTACACTAAGTTGTAATGTCACTATGTCATTATGTCACATTGCTAATTATCAAGCTCTATACTTGGTTCCCATATCTCTAGATGGTAACCATGCGTGATTAAATCGCCTCTAGGGTTCAATGTCATATACTCGTTCCTATGCTTCCTATGTCCGAATGCAAACCTACGGTGTCGCACGATAAGGGAGGATGCAAGCATACTCCCTATGTCCTAATGCAACCCCGTAGCTCCACACGATAAGGAAGCATACTAGAGTAACCATTTCACTACACCAACCCTATTATGCATGAAACCATAAATATATTCATACTTATGCAATATGACCAAAGATGTACTTAGACATAAAAGGTAGCCCAACGGCTTCGGCATGGCACCCCCCACCTTTTGGGATGTCCCCCGTAGCAACCACGTGGGTTTCGTTGTCTCGAACCTCTACTTTGACTCTCCGGGCCAAAATCGAAGCTGAAAGCCTTTGTTTGGCTCGGATCGCTTAAACCGTTCGCCGAATCGACAAACCGTAGCCTCGCACGCGTTCGCGGACCTAACAATATGTTAGAAATGAGGTTAAAAGAGATCAAAACCTCATCCTAAGAAAAGCCCCAATTTGAGCCCTAGATTTTGCTCCGAGCAAAAATCCCGCGTTAGAGCTCGAATCGATGGTGCAAATCACTTCTTAGAGATGCTAGGGTTCCATAAAAATTATCCCCAAAGGATAAAACCCAACCTAGCAAAGTCTACCATGAGAGCTCTCAAGAGCTTACCTTGTTGGAGAGCTCCAACGGTGGAGAAGATGGTGTGGAAGAGGTTAGGCTTGCTCCTAGCTTGGTCCTCTTCCAATCCTTCCACTCCTTCTCCTTCCTTTCTCCTTCTTCTTCCTCTTCTTCTTCTAGAGAGAGAGAGAGGAGAGTGTTGTGTGAGGGTGTGTGTGTGTAACGTGAGGGAGAGGGAGAGGAAATACCCTCTTAACCCTTCTATTGTAACAATATGCCAAAGGGCCCCTCCACTTTCTATTCCTCACACAGCCTCAGACTGGGCATTTTTCGCGCAGAGGGACCGGTCCTTCACTCCCAGAGACCGGTCCTTTTATGCGACCACCCGTCACCTGCGTACGGGAACCGGTCTCCCTGAAGGAGGGACCGGTCCTTTTATCGCGAACCGTCCAACCTGCGTACGGGAACCGGTCTTCCTGAAGGAGGGACCGGTCCTTTTATGCGAACCGTCCAAACCTGCTTACGGGAACCGGTCTCCCCAAAGGAGGGACCGGTCCCACCAGGCAAAAGTCTGCAGATTTGTGCAGATTGCACAACTAAGCCTTCGGGACCGACTCCGACGCACTTCTCGCCTTCAGATCAACTTCGAACTTTCCGAAGTCCATCCATTCGATAATCAGTCGATTCTAAACATGGTGTAACTCTCGGATTTCGAGAATTCACTTCCTTACATCCTCCCCGCCTTAAAAAGAGTTTCGTCCTCGAAACGAACCCATATATCGAACTTAAACTTAAACTTAAATTCATACCTCACTCCTCGAATAAATGAGGATGATGCGTTTTCATCTCGCTTTCGAGTTCCCAAGTGGCTTCACGATCGTCGTGATTACTCCACCGAACTCGAACATAAGGAATTTCACGATTCCGCAATTTGCGCACCTCCCGAGCCATAACTGCCACCGAAAACTTTTCATAGCTCAAGTCCTCTTGAAGCTCCGGCGGTTCAAACATCATAGTGTGTTCGGGATTGTGAACATACTTCCGAAGATTGGAAATGTGAAAGACGTTGTGGACTTCCGCTAAGTGCGGCGGCAATGCATGGATCCTGGCAACGCCCGCTAATCAACACTTCGAGTTGTTCGTCTGTGAGGACTTCGTCTATATCATCGGGATCACATGTAGGAACTTTTGTCTCATGCACGTTAACAATATCGACAAGTTTCGGACATCATCGTCGTTAACAATATCGATGAGTTTGTTGATATCCCCACTATAGCCAAATTTTAGCTCGATTTTGCACGATTCCGGTGAAGTATTCATGTATTTGAAGAACAATGCTCGAAGGAAATTAATAGTATCCCCTTGCCCTATGAAAGAGAGTCGGCAAGATCCTCCAACATATTTGAAATTGCCTCCTTCCTCCATAAACACCCCATTAAAGTGACAGTGGACTAGAAATTGATCGCTATCCATTAGTTGGAAGAAATGGAAACAAGTATTTAGCGTAGTTCTATTCTAAACTACTCTTTCTTATATATATATAACACAATTGACGAGAAGGAGGGATTTGGTAGGTCCGTTCGCGCCATATTTCATTACGCGCCGCTAGGAATACAACGATGGAATAGCGTTCTATCAATATCATTGTTAGTAAAACAGACCAAATCTTGCACCATTTAGGACGATCAGACGAATCTTGCAATTATATTGCACTAATTTTGTTTATATTAACACTATTGTGTTAACCATTGCAACCATAATTCAAATTGCAGTTGTACATCCTGTTTCGGTATTTGCGCCATGATGACCCGTGTTCAAGAAGATATACGTCATAGATATCATGACGAATAGTTTCTAATCCTCGATATACGTGCAGCTGCACTTCCAAATCTTATACAAATCTTGTTTCACGCAAACAGCAAATACTGGGTATGGCGAATAGCATATCGTGCCACCCGAATTGCGTTTCCCGCGCAGGGCGCATTTAACGCTCTTTAATGATGCTGCACGAAATCCTACATAACTTGTACGTTGGGGGGAGGCGAAGAGACGGTGGCGTGCATAGCGAATCGGGTCATAAATGCGCAAGTAATTAATGCGCCGCAGCGCAGCGCGGGAATCAAATAGGTATTCCACGCTCGAGGATTTCTTAAACCATTGCACTATTATGTCGACTGCATTGCGCCCTTACAAGCTTTGTTGTAGTATTTTATCCTACGTTGCACTATTAATCTCTGGATCGTTGTACTAATAATCCTCAGTCTCCATTAAAAGGCTTTGACCTGAATGGTTACTCTACCTCCTTTTCGTTTTCTGATATAAACTGAGCTTCAGATGCATTGCAAGTTGCAGTAGTAAATATAACAAGGACTCTACCGACTTGGGCAAACGGCGGCGAAGAAACGGCGAGGATGGAGGTACACGAGTCAATGCTAGAGATTGGCCGGAGACGTCGACGACGAGGCAGCTGGGTTGTAAGATTGATTCGCACTATCTGGATTACTGTGCTATATTTTGGGGGACCAGTCACCAATGGTACTGCAGGTTCGTAAATTCCTCTAGATCTTTATTCAACTTCGCTTGATTCTATAATTTTTCTCACTAAACTTTCTCTTCACGAAGAATGCAGTGCCGGAACGTCAATGCCAAAGTCCCTAGAGCAAATAAGCACAAACATACCAATCGGAGCGAGCCTTGTCCTCTGTTATTACATCTTCCAACTGCCAGATCAGTAGAGTGGGGTCGGTGCTCGTGGATTTAATGGCTAGCTTTGATGATGCTTCTGTAATTTTGTTTCAATGAAAGCCTAATATTGTTAATATTATTTTAGAAAAGAATGTTAAAGTGGTAGTACTGAACCTTGTATTGTATGCAAAACGTGTATTTTGTGTTGCATTTTCATCAGATAATATGTATAATAAGCTACTTTATTAATAAGAAGAACCCTTTCATTACTTTGTTAACCCTTGGAAATTATTCCTTTTATTTTATTGCACCGCTTTGGGCTGTATTACGCTTTGGCCAGTATTTGCACTCTTTTATAATCCGCAGCACTGAAATTTATACATTTAGCAGACTTACAATATTCGATGCACTGTTTTGTAATGCATTGCACATGCTAATTTTGCTTATTGCACTTTTAAATGCGTGGTTACACTATTTTGCAATCTGTTCGATGGGAAGTTGCACCATTTCGCCTGGCTTTGCTTCTTCGGGATGCACTATTAACATTTATCTCGCACTGCCACGACGGTCCTGCCCCGTCGAAACTTCGCCTGTATTAGGCGTGGTCGCCATTTATTTGTTCCCTTAGCTTCAGGTTATATTATATGGAAAGGTTGCACCGGAACCTCGTTCGGGATGCACTGTTAGATGGGAGGTTGCATCATTTCTCCCGGCGTTGCTTCTTCGCGTTGCACTATTATCGCTGTTGAGGGGCGTGTATATTTTCTGAAGATAGCTAGGGCTAACTTAATAAAATAATCGAACCTAACAGCAAACAGCGAGGCCGGCGAATGGCGGGCCTGATTTGGTCCGGGTTCCGAGAGATAGCAAGGTAGCGTAAGGAAGAGGGGCGCATTTATGGCTCTTTAATGCTGGTGCAAGAAATAGTACATAACATGAACGTAAAGGTGAGGCGACGATTCGTTAGGTTAGACGAAGAGGAACGGCCGCGGCTCTGCCCGCTGTTCGTCGCCTTCGCCTCCTTCACCCCTCGACGAATAGATGACGAGCCGCAGCATACTTGTTGCAGAGTTCCAGTAGGAGGTGCCTCGCTCTGCAGTGTAGCATTGAATAATTAGGCGGTCAGAAGGAGACTTCGAGGAGGAGGCGGATGGCTCGGACGGATACGCACCAGCAAAGAGGCGCTACTATTGATTCTCATTATTTAGAATGCTTTATTTGCCTTGAACCGGGCATTTCGTGGTATACGAAGCACTCTAGATAATGCAATTCAATCTTAACCCCTCGCGGTGGTGGCTGAGATGCGGCAGCGGCCCACGGCCACAGCACGGCGAGGGGTTAAGTTTGATTCGCATTATCTATAGTGCTTTGTTTACCACGAGCTGCCTGGCTCATGGCAAATAAAGCATTCCAGATAATGGGAATCGATGTTAGCGCCTCTTCGCTGGTTCCTATCCTTCTGAGCTAGCCGCCTCCTCCTCAAAGTCTCCTTCGCCGCTATCTCCTTGCAGCCTATACCTGTTTGAGTCGGCTACGTGCGCGTGGAATTGCAGACAATACAAGTTATTTTGATTCTATAATTTTGTAGTCTGATTAATTGTACAAGCAGAGTTTCTGTATTTATGTAATAGAACGATGTATTGTATTCAGTCATGTTTGTATGTTACAAATTCGTCTAAAATGGTGTAATTTGCTACAAAAGATGTGTAATATTGTCTCATACTGTAATGAATAACTTTCGAATATGTTACACTATTTTCATATAATATAGAAGTGATTTTATGATAGTGTAAATTCTATTTTGGAGGTCTTCTTACTGTTATGTTGATGATTTCATCATATACTGAAAAAAATCTTGCACTATATTTTACAAAAGTGCACAATTTAGTATTCTTTTACACTAACTCTCATTGTTTAACGAATTAGGCAGTAGAATTTTGCACTACTAGCTAATCGTTACACATTTTCTTGATTTGATTGCACTATTATTGATAAAATATACAAATATACATGGATGAGACGTAGGAATAACTGGATCACTAGATAAGGTTGGTGCTAACTGGATCACACTCTTACAATGCATTGCACTGGTATAACTAATGTATTGCACCATTACAGGCTTAATAACACTATTTCAATCCATTAGATTGCTATTACAGATGTATAAACTTTACATATATATAAAGGCTCACTCGTTAAACACTCTGGACTAATTAACGCTATCTTTTACTCTTGTTAGCTTGAACTATGGACATTGTTTACCAGTTAAGATAAGAGGACCCCTAGAACTCCGGAGCCCCCATGCGATCGGTATGCCCCGCCACAGACCTTGCTTTTGCGCCGACGCCTATCTTCAAAAATAGTTTACCATTTATTTCGCACTCCGACGACGGTCCTGCCCCGCCGAAGCTTGGCCTGTATTTGGCGACGTCGCCGTTCATTTGCGGCATTAGCTTGAGATTGAGTGATTTTGGAGAGGTTGCACCGGAGCGAGAGGAGTGATGCACTGTTAGATGGGATCTTGCACGATTTCTCCCGGCCTTGCTTCTTGGCGTTGCACTATTATCCCTGTTGAGGGGCTTGTATATTTCATTGCGACGGTAGCTTCGGCTAATTTAATAAAGTATTGAAAACGAACAGCAAACAGCTGGGCCGGCGAATGGCGGGGCTGATTTGGTGTGGGTTCCGAGAGATCGGCAGGTAGCATAGAGCGCAGGGGGGGGGCGCATTAAATGCCAACCCGGCGTGGCATACATACGCCGAGAAATACACGATGGGCTTTTGTATACGAGGGGCATTTTGGTCAGGCGGCTGAAAAAGCGGCCCGAATATGCAAAAACGAAAAAAGTGGCCCGATTTTGCAAAATCCGAAAATAAGTGAATTTTTTATGCAAAAAAGCCTTTTTTTAAAACAGTGCAATTTTCCTTTAAAACAGTATATCTTCATCATCTTTTTTATTTTTTTTATTTTCTTATTTTTTGGGTAGAAAAAAGTATTTTTCACAATTCTCAAAATCCATTGGCAATCTACAAAATAGGGAGGAGAGACAGAACCACCACTTTGATCGGTTTCTCAATATCCGTTCGCAATCCACAAAAGAGGGAGGAGAGGAGAAAGAAAGGAGAGAGAACCTGCCACTTTGATCAGTTTCTCAAAATTTATTCGCAATCTACAAGAGGGAGAAAGAAAGGAGAGAGAGAACTGCTACTTTGATCAGTTTCTCAACATCAATCCATTGGCAATCTACAAAATCGGAAAAGAAGGTTCGGTTTTACAAAAAATATAAAACCAATCAATTTTTTACACAAAAAGGCCTTCTGGTTTAATATAATCTCATGTAAAGTCTAGTGCTGAATTACTTGATCGGACGAAAGGCATAATTAACAATTTGACTGGTAATACTCCAAACCAAATGAAGACAAGAAATATGCGTGGCACGAGCGAACCCTAAAGTTGTTCTCCTCCAGAACGACACAAATTCAAGAGAACAAAAACTCTAATCCAAGCAGAAGACAAAATATTATTTTAGAGGAGAACAATAAGATAGCAAACAACGTTCGTGGTTTGCACATTACTTTCACAGAGAATATGCATTATACATTATACAACACCAAAAGAAATATTTGACAAACTTAATCTGCCTAGTGTTTGTAAATGGTAAGGGGGACAGCCTTAGATTGCTCAATGCCCAAGCTCTTGGTACAATTTTTGGCTAGATTATAGAAAACCCTTAAATTTGAGCCTGTGTCTCGACGTCAAGAACACAGACTTAGATTGTTCGATCTTGAGCTCTTGGTACAACACCACAGTTCCATCAATCTTACGGAGTGTAAATTAGAGAGCACTGTTTTTAGACAACTTTAAATAGCCCAAAATCACAGGATAGGGAGAAACGAGAGTCGCTGCTGTTGTTTCCATCTGCACTTATTTTCTTCCCGTTTCCGGCTGATATAGCAAGAAATTTACCACATGATCCATCCAACGTTTGTAAAACAACCTTCATTTGAAGTAGAACTATTTGACAATCGGGAGATAGAAGTTTCCACCATAATACGCATCAATAGAAGCCTGCAACAGTTTATATAGGAAGAAATTTGTTAAGTAATAGCTATAAAATAGCTTCGTCGAGTAGAGTGAAATGTAGAGTTATGATTCTGAAAACCAGCAGCTTAAGTACAAAATCCCCAGTAACATGAATACTGCAATACACTAGACAATCATGTTAAAACTATTTGGTGTAAAATGATACATAAACAAAAAGATACTGTATGACAAAATTCGAGTTTGTTTCTAGGCTAAAGAACAGTCAATTAGGACAAGGGAATTACATACTTTTTAGTGTCTGCCACTCAATAATAGATTTAATTTTTGATGTGCTATTGTCATAGGGTCATAAGGCAGTAAACCACACTCTAAATATCAATTGATCAATCTCCAATCCATTGCAGATTCTAATTCAATTTCTTTTATCCTTCATCTGAGGAACATATCCAGTAATAAGTGCCAAAATTCATAATTTAACATTAAAAGGGTCACTACTGGCTTGGACTGTGGCAAGTAAAATTAATAGCTATTTATCTTGTAGAACATGCCAGCCATATCTTGATATCCTATCGACATATTTCTACAATTTAACATGAAAAGGATTACTATTGGCTTGGACTGTTGCAAGCAAAATTAATAGATATTATATGTCGTGTAGAACAAGCCAGCCATATCCTGGTATCCTATCGACATATTTCTACCAACTTAATCAATTATTTTACCCGCATGTCAGTAGAAGATCATCTACCTTGACACTTATTTCACCTAGAACATTTATGTAGCGAACTCCACTCTATGCTTTCCTTTCAGAGAAAAGAAAGAAGTGAGCATAACATATTCAATCATCAGTAAGAAGGCTATGCAGCATCACAAAAAAAAAAAAATGAAGAGTATATAATGAAATGAAGTGCCAGGAAACCAATAGAAATAATATCCAATGGGATAATTATAAGTGCATTTGGCTGTAATTCGACAGGAAACATTGAAAAGCACTGTTTTAGCCAAATAATCAATAGCAATAAGAATATTTAGTTGCTTCATACGTAGATAGTAGCATCTTACTGAAAGAGAACAGAATCACCCATAACATTTTTAGCAGTTGAAAGGTATAACTGTTACCAATACCTGTAGAAAAGGAAACACTCCTTTGTGTACTTCAAGGAACAACTTTGACACAGATGAAAACCTACAAATATGCAATTGTAAGTAAATCACCCAAGTTCAAGATAAAATCATTTACTTTACGTAAAATCCGGCTCCAGAGCTCTCTTGTGTTCGGCTCGTTGACACCCCTAACCATATGTAGACCACAGACCTTATCTCTGTTCACTTTATTTTTTTTTAATTATTCATTTGTTTTTTTTAAAAAAAATCTTTAAATGCTTCAGATAGATAAATGGTTAAGACCGAATGTGATGCCCTACTTTCTAAAAGGTCACCCATTTTAAAACTACTCTAACCCTAGCACGCTTAACCTTCTTAATCTCTTGGACCTTATTACTGTCCAAAGTGCTATAGCTGGGTTAAGAGTTTTAGCCCTATATCTTATATATAGTACTATTCTAAATCAGTCGGTCTCACATTGAAAATCTTAAAAGTGAAATCAATAAAAAGAAATAGGTTAACATGGTCTAATGCATTAGGCCAAGCAACAACTTATCTCTTACCTCCGCGACCTTTTGTCGGGATGTGAGCTATAATTGCCTAAACTTAGTCCACCATGTCATTTGCAGAGCATCCAAGCAATTTTCTTACAATGGAGGGAAATATCTACTTTTAATATATGTAATAACAAATATTTATATACTTTATTGTACTACAGGAATTTATTTTGATGCAGATTTTAGAGTCGGTCTACGGTACACCGGCACTTCCAAAATTTCTCTTGGACATGTTGCAAGATCTAATTGGTTCCCACTTTAATTGCAGATGTGGCTCGCTGAGAAACAATGAAATCCACAGACTTTAATGTGTATATATATTTATAGATGTGAAGTGATCGATTTAAAAATTAGTAGAACTTCCATTGAGTACAAGTAGATTTTGTTTCTGTTGTGCTGTTTATTGTAATATTAGAATGAACATGTTGGTTTCTTTGTGCTGATGCCTTCCACGGTGGATTATATTTATGGCAAAATCTGTGGACGCTTCGAGAAGGTTTTTGAAATGAGCTTCCATTGTGTTTCCAATTAAAAAAGGGTTCAAATTGTAACAGATAAGTTGGAATCAAAGTGGTTTGAACCATTGAGCAAACCTAAGGTACTTAGGCACGTGAGAGCACGGGGTTGTGATGTCGGGGTTTAGGTGTCCAGGTTGGTGAGTCAAGTTTGTTTGTAATCTAACATAAACCCTATTAACCCATATAGGAGATATGAGGCCTAGACAATCATCAGCCAAGCATAGTGGCAAAGGGAGCTCTGTTGCCGAGCAAGTTGGTAGCGCTTTTTAGCATAATTAGCACATTCATATTTGGAACGATTGAAATTAGTCCACATTAGTCAATATGTATTATTAATTTGTTACTGACCCAATTGTATGACAACTGGCCTGTACCTTGGATACACATGTACCTTACATAGGGGCTACTATACTCATACGAGTATAGAGTCCTTTGTACTCATAACTTTTCGGTCGTTCAGATGAAAAAATGTGCGGTTAGGAGGAGAGTGATTACGGTTAGATTTATAGTGGGCCCCCAGAGTTGAGTGGGTGGTTGGTTGAAATTGAATAGTATAATCTAACAGGTAAAGATGATTAAAGGGTGGATCAAACGGCCAAAAACTTAGGAGTAAAAGAGGCTCTATACTCATGAGAGTAGTAGCCGGACTCATATATATATATATATATATATATATATATATATATATATATATATATAGGCCATGGCTACTATACTATTATGAGTATTGGAGGCTTCGTACTCATAAGTTGTTTTCAATGATGGAGCTTCCGAATCGACGATCCACTCCGTTATATATGATCTAGAGTATTTGAAACTTCTAGAAAATAAATTTCGTAAATTTTCGAAATCATGATAAAGTCCATCAAGCGGGCATAAAATAAAAGGTCAAAATCGAACGACGTCCTAAAAAATGATGATCGGATCCTTCAATCCAAGATCGGAGTTATTGATCTTTATCTAGGTAGTGAATAGAATTTTCTATCAAAAATTCAACAAATTCCGATTCTTTTAAACCGTTAAACTAGCAAATATCTCAAACCGGCCATTAAAAATTATCAAATTTGTGACCACTTGATCATAAGGTAAATTCCGATTCTTTTACACCGTTAAACTAGCAAATATCCCATACCGCCGTTAAAAATTATCAAATTTGTGACCACTTGATCGTAAGGTAAATGATGTCGAAAAATTATAAAATTTTATTTCTAGAAGTTTTAAATGTAAATAACGTTTAACGGTGTGGATCGTCGATTCTAAGCTCTATCGAAAACGACCGATGAGTATGAGGCGATTGTACTCATAATAGTATAGTAGCTAGGACCCTATATATATATATATATATATATATATATAACAATCTTTTGGAACCGTAACGATCCTTAAGGAAAAACTTAAAGTTCTACTTTAACTTGGACTATCATTTCAAATTCAATAAATTAATAAAATCAAAATCTACTAAAATAATAAATTAATAATTAATAAAATAAGAAATTAATTTTATTACGACATGCCGTTTTTTCCATTCATTACCCTTGAGGATCAGTCGTGGTATATATATATATATATATATATATATATATATATATATATATATATATATATATATATATATATATATGGTCCTATTTACTATACTATTATGAGTACAATCGCCTCGTACTCATAAGTCGTTTCGATGATAGAGCTTCCGAATCGACGATCCACACCGTTAAGCATTATTTACAGATTTAAAACTTCTAGAAATAAAATTTTATAATTTTTCGACATCATTTACCTTACGATCAAGTGGTCACAAATTTGATAATTTTTAACGACCGGTATGGGATATTTGCTAGTTTAACAAAGTGTAAAAGAATCGGAATTTGTTGAATTTTTGATAGAAAATTCTATTCACTATATAGATAAAGATCAACAACTCCGATCTTGAATTAAAGGATCCTATCATCCTTTTTAGGACGTCGTTCGATTTTGACCGTTCATTTTATACCCACTTGATGGACTTTATTATGATTTCGAAAATTTACGAAATTTATTTTCTAGAAGTTTCAAATTCTTTAGATCATATTTAATGGAGTGGATCGTCGATTCGGAAGCTCCATCATCGAAAATAACTTATGAATAGTAGGGCTCCGATACTCATAATAGTATAGTAGTCATGGCCTATATATATATATATATATATATATATAGTAGGTCTTGTGTGCTATTAGGAGCACGGAGGCCTCCGTGCTCCTAAGCGCTACGATGATGGAGCTTCCGAATCGACGATCGGTTCCGTAAGACTTGATCTAGCGTATTTGAAGTTTCTAGAAAATAATTTTTACGATTTTTTGATATCATTTATCTAGTGATCAAAAGGATTCAAAATCAATAATTTTTAATGGTTGATATCTGTTTTCAAGTTTAACTGTAGAAGCATTCAAATCGATGAAATTTTGATACAAAATTTTTTATACTATCTACAACAAGATCAATATTTCGATCGAAAATTTTATTTCTATATCACCACTTTTTATAGAATTTTTATTTTAAGGCTTAAAAATTATTGATTTTGAATCCTTTCGATTGCTAGGTAAATGATATCGAAAAATCGCAAAAATTATTTTCTAGACTCTTCAAATATACTAGATCAAGTCTAATCTGAATCGATCGTCGATTCGGAAGCTCCATCATCGAAAACGGCTAAGGAGCACGGAGGCCTCCGTACACCTAATAGCACACAAGACCTACTATATATATATATATATATATATATATATATATATATATAGGGCGTGGCTACTATACTATTATGAGTATTGGAGTCCTCATACTCATAAGTTGTTTTCGATGATGGAGCTTCCGAATCGACTATCCACTCCGTTAAATATGATCTAGAGTATTTGAAACTTCTAGAAAATAAATTTTGTAAATTTTCGAAATCATAATAAAGTCCATCAAGTGGGCATAAAATGAACGGTCAAAATCAAACGACGTCCTAAAAAAGGATGATCGGATCCTTCAATTCAAGATCAGAGTTATTGATCTTTATCTAGGTAGTGAATAGAATTTTCTATAAAAAATTCAACAAATTTCGATTCTTTTACACTGTTAAACTAGCAAGTATCTGATACCGGAGTTTTAAAATAAAAATTTCTCGTGGGCTATTTGCAAAAAAAGCCCTATATTGGGATGATTGAATTGAAGTTAGTCCATATTAACCAATATTTATTACAAATTTGTTACTAATCTAGTTGTATGACAAATGGCCTATACCTTACATACACCTGCTCATATTATATATATATGTTTCTAGAAGCACAGAGCGCTTGGTGCTTCCAAGTTGTTTTCGATGTTCGGACTTTCGAATTGACGATCGGCTCCGTTAAACTTGATTTAGAGTATTTGAAGTATCTAGAAAATAAATTTTGCGATTTTTCGATATCATTTGCCTAGTGATCAAAGTGGCTCAAAATCAACGGCTGAAAATAAAAATCTTACAAAATATGATAATATGACATTAAAATTTTAGATCAAAGTTATTGATCTTGTTTTATATGGTAAAAAGAATTTTCTATCGAAATTTCATGTGATTTGGATATTTCTACACCGTTAAACTTGCAAACGGCTCACCACGGTCATTAAAATTATTGATTTTGAGCCCCTTTGATCACTAGGCAAATGATATCAAAAAATCACAAAATTTATTTCCTTCTCTAGATCAACTCTAACGGAGCCGATCGTCGATTCAAGAGTCCGAACATCGAAAACAACTTGGAAGCTTCCAGAAGCATACCAGCCCACTCTATATATATATATATATATATATATATATATATATAGAGTTCGGCTACTATACTATTATGAGTATAGAGGCTCTTGTACTAATAAGTTTTTGACCGTTTGATCGATCCTTTAATCATTTTCACCCGTTAAATTATACTATTCAACCAACCAACTACTCAACCCTAGGGGGCCCACTATCAACCTAACCGTAACCACTCTCCTCCTAACAGCACATTTTTTATCTAGACGGTCAAAAAATTATGAGTACAAAGGGTTCTATACTCATATGAGTATAGTAGCCACAGCCCATATATATATATATATATATAATACAAAACTCTAGAGAGTTGTTGTGGCTTTTACCCAAACATTCAACGCTGATCTGTTCCAACGACTCAATGATCAGATGGTGACCCTGACTAGGCTTATTCAATAGTTGGCACAACAGCAGGCAACTGCTTAAACTAGTCGGGCCCTATCTCCTGTGCAAACATCGGGAGTGGCTGCAAACCCTCCTGCGGATGTTCCAACTATTGCAGCTAGTGCCACTACTGCTACTTTTGGGGTGCCACCTAGGGTTGCCGTGGCAACCATTCCATTGACTACGATCGCAACACCTGCAATTATTGAACCGGTTGCGGCAGGCTACCAAGCAACACTTGGGGTAGCTCCACCTCTACAATTGACAACAAGACTCACAACAAAGTGGGCCTCGGCTAGTGCAAATTTGGCAAAGTTCAAGATATTCAATCCGCCCACTTTAAGGCAGATGGTCGAGAAATGGGTTAACACCATGAAAAAGCTGTAGGAGGCTCGTATATTATGGAGCAAAAGGTATCATTAGCTACTCATTTTCTAGACGAGGCAGCTTATTGATGGCAGGAATCAATGAGCTGATTGAGCTGTTGACCTTTCTCCCCCTACATACAAGGCTTTAAAGGAGTGACTCTTCTTCTTACCAAAGAGTCTGAAGCAACAGTTGGAAAGCGATTTGGAACTCTAATTAAGAAAGAAGACAATGCTAAAATACAAGCGAGAATTCTCTCGAATTGTCAGCTGTATACTATATGTTATTCGAGATGACCGACACAAAGCCTGAAAATTTGAGAGAGGGCTACGACAGAACATCTAATGCCTGGTCCAACTATCGATCCTCCAAACCTGCCAAGAGGTGGCGGACTGAGCCTTTTTAGTTAAGCATGGAGCAGTGGTGGCCCATGTCGAGAAAGAAGCTACGAGCAAAGGAAAGGAAAAAAAACGGCCATAAACTATATCCGAGGTTGGATCATCAAATAGCAAGAAGCCAGCTAAATACCCTCAATATCAGTTTGAAATCGGGATTTCACTGGTGGGCAACCAAGGAAAGAGGTACAAGCTGTGTTCTATCAAGCCATCACATTCACTTGCCCTCTAGATGCCTGGCGTGCCTTCTCTTTCTGATGCGAGGAAGAGGGTTGCCCAGACAAAGCAGTAGTGGACGCAACTCGTCGTGTTCAGTCGTGGACAGGGAGTGAAAAATAGCAGGGCCATATTTGATTCCTGGGGCAATTGCCTGAACATGCCCCAACTGCCTACACTTATAACACCTGCTAGCACAGCCCAGGCAGTAGACCCACCTCATGAGACGAGTCGTATATCACACAGGCTTGTGCCCCTCGTTGTTGGCTAGCCATCGACGCACTTTCGATTTCAGACTGAGATTGAGGGCATTTGGCTAGCTTGTTACTATTTGATGATCCACCCCTAGATCTAGTACATAAACACTTTTTCTCCTTTCCTTTCGTTTGCTCATAGCTTCTCTCTTGACACGGGTCACCAATGCTTCACACCTAACTAAGAGGGCTCAGTCCACCACCTCCGAGAGTATCACAGGTATGATTTTTTTTTGTGGCACAAAGGTTAGGATATTGACACCGAAGCAACAAATTTGTTCATCTCTCAGAAGTTTGCGTCTGCATACAAGGTCCAAATTAAATTGTTAGGCACTAGGTAATGGGTAGATGTACTTGAGCATAGGATCATAATAATTGAGGATTGTTGATCTTGCCCTACATAGATGGGCCTTACCTCTGGACTCCTACCATTTTAGTGAACCTGGAATCACAGAAATGCACTAACGCAGCTACCTGCCAGCGGGATAAAAACTGAGATGGAGTTGCAAATTGATTAATTGTTGTTTGAACAAAAATCACAATAAAGTTTTGGTATAAGTTATGTCTTGGTCCGAGTAGGGGTAGCATTTCTCTTCTACATGTCTATTGAGTTTTGGAAAATCCAAAAACCTAGTGTGAGTTTCTTCTATGTTGACTTGCTCCCCCTTCATGATCGAACGAGAATGGATAAAAGGCTTGGGGGATTGACGTGATAGGGTAGGGATGGCTATATCGCTAGGAACGAACTCCAGGCTAATACGAAGCGCATGGATACAAACAAGTTATGCCTTGGAATGAAAGACAATTCCGAATCAGAAACCATGGCACAGGGCGGCACTTGAAACCATGGGTTCCACATCAGCTCATCATACCTTATATTGAATCAGGAAATATTTTAAGATGCGTATAAATTAAAGATTTGTAAAAGTTCAGTTGAGTATATGTAGACTTCATTTTCGCTATTCTATATAATACAAGAGTAAAATGAACATGTTAGTTCTTTTGTCCTAACGCCGTGCAAGCATAATGGACTTATGTTTGTAGCAAAATCTATGCACACTCTGAGAATTTTCAAATGAGCTTCTGTAGTGTTTTCAGTAAAAAAGGGCTAGACGGATGACACTTTGTGAACAAATGCATTTGGTCCACATAAAAGGTCAAAGCTCCTCTTTATATATCTTCCCAATCATTACAGATGTTATGCCAATAGGAACTACTTAATATGACCATAGGTAAAAGTAAATTTTACTAGATAGTTCATTGAAAATCAATCATATTAATGTCAATGTTTGACCAACTTAATTCTCAAATTCAATTTGACTTTATTCCATTATCTACACATTATATTGCATCTAATATGACATACAAAGAGCAAATGGTACCCATAGCTTCTGACCAATACATGTAGCAAAATTAATGATGATAATGTTTGGAGTTGCAAGTCTTGGCACACCCTTTCAATGATCTTTACTTCCATGTACAAGTATCTTCATGCCCTCAAAAGCCAATTAAATTGTGCAATCAATGATTGACAATAGTCTAATTTGTCTTGGCAGATATACAGTAAAAATGTTGTGTAAGGACTCGAAACTGCGAAACGTGGAACTGGACTATGATCCAAATTAGTCAAAGTCGAGTTCGGAATGCTTCGGAGAGGCCGAAGGCATCAAATAAGCCAAAAGCTCATCGACACGAGCCTCCGAGAGCGAACTGGAGAAAAATCTGCAAAGTGCAGATTTTGCTCTCGGGGACCGGTCCCTAGTAAGAGGGACTGGTTCCCGTAGCTTGGCAAAATGGGCGAAGGCTGGTATTTTTGGAATTTCACTCTCGGGGACCAGTCCCTACTTCCAAGGACCTGGTTCCCGTAGCCTTGCAAAATCCGCAAGGAGATGTCCTCCGGGAGTGTGCTCTCGGGGACCGGCCCCTCCCAGTGAGGACCGGTTCCCGTAGCTTGGAGAAGGGGCTAGGGGCCCTCCTCTGTAAATGGAACACTCTCGGGGACCGGTCCCTCCTTAGAGAGACCAGTCCTTGTGCACGAAAATGCCCAAAAAGGGCTGTGTCATGGATGCAAAGTTGAGGGGCTTTTATGCAATTAGGGTATTATGAGAGCTATATGAGCTCATAGCTCTCTCTCTTTCCCTCATTTCTTTTATCCTAAGCAAAAAGAAAGCTCTCTCTTTCTCTCTAAGTCCTTGCTCTCTCTCTCTCTCTCTCTCTCTCTCTCTAAGGTAAAGGAGGAGTTGAAGGAGAGGAAGATCAAGAAGGAGAGCATCATCTTCTCCGTCTTCTTCCTCTAGTTTGGAGAGGCTTCTTGAGGTAAGCTTTAGGTTTTCTAAAGCTTTGTTTCTGGGGTTTTGGGAGTTAGCTCTAGAAATGGTTTTTGGGAGAACTCTAGAGTACTAGCTAGTTGCTAGAGGCAAGAATCTAGAGTTGTTGCGGCTATTTTCGCCGTAATCGCGAGCTAGGGCTCCGAGTGAGTTTTCGTAAAAAGTTGGGGTTTGATCTCGTTTAACCCTATCTATATGATGGTTTTAAGCTCTCGAGTACGCCGGTGAAGTCGGTTTGCTGATCCGTCGAGCAAGTGCGGAGAGATCTAGCCGAGAGCCGATTTTGACTCGGACTGCCGTAGAGCGCGGCGTGGGTTTCGGAAAGTCGGCGAAACGCGTCGGTGTAGCCGATACAACCTTAGAAGGTGGTTGGTGACTATCCCGAAGCAGCTGGGCTGCTCCCTATGTCTATATATATATATGTACCTTATCGATCTATTGCATATTGTTGAGTGCAGGATAGGGTAGCGGAGCCCTTACTTACATGTTGTGTAGCGAGGTGAGCTGGCACTAGTATTGAATGCATGAGAAAAATAGACTTGTGACATAGAAACCCTAGAGAAAAGAACTTGCATGAGTTTAACAAAACCAAGAACAAATGACAATATAGATCGAGTGGCATCTAAATGAATGAAAACCTAGATCGAGTGGCATCTAGTTAACTGAGAACATTGAACAAAGAGCATGATGAAACTAGAGTGTAGGTGAACTCTACTGTATGATGAACTAGAGGTAATAGTTCTTGAGAGTTGTAGCCCTAGATGATAGGGTATCCTCGAGGCGAGAGGATTGGATCATACTCAGAGTCTATTTGAACTTGTGGTGGTCGCTCCACCCAAGCGTGCACTCCGGAGGTTGACAAACGGGGTAGAGTTGATGTCCCGGGGCAGAGGTGATGTCCCGCAAACGGTCTCGGGTTGAGAGTGAGTTGAGTCTCCCTACCCTATGAGATTAGTGTGAGTCGTGGGCGAACCTTAGGGTATGCCAAGAGATTGAACAAAAGAGAAATCGGTTTTCTTGTTGGACATAGTGGCATGATAGTCATTACATACTATATTGTGCATGCATACTTGGATTGACTGGGCATAGTAGAGTATTTGAAATAGCATGCTTTACAGCTTTACATATCTATCTATCTGTATATCTGCTTATGCCCATATAGACCTATTGAGGAGATCGGTGGAGTCGGCGGCCGAACCCACTGGGAACTATTCGTAGTTCTCATCCCACCACTGGTGCAGGGCCTAGCGCGAGCGTTCCAGGCGAGGATCGTGGCAAGGGCATAGCACCCTAGAGCGAGATAGTAGCCACCTACTGCATTAGAGGCAACTATGTATTCGAGTGTAGATGATGTATAGGTGTGAGGTTTTGTTGAGAGGTGATTGTAATTATTCATTTTGGAAGTTGTAAAATGGTAACTTGATGTAAACAAAGAATGATTGAAAGAATGTAATAGATAGATGTTTTCTCTCTTTATATTACTCGTATCATATACTTGTATCTTGCTCTTGTATGGTTAGCACTGGTTGTGCCTCGTCTTGTCATGTATGAAATGAATGATTTCCTGGGAATATTCTTGTACATGACTTGTTGTTGAGCCTTGGGCGGGCAGGGGAGCTGCTGTCCGTCCGGCGTCTGTTCGACGTGCCCGCACCGGCCAAATTGGTTGTCGCAGGGCAAGACATGTTGTCTTAGCAATTGAATAATAGAAGAGTCCAACTACTATACTATCGATAGTACCAAGCTCTTAGTACTGTCGATTTTTCTGTCGTTAGATTTACTCTATGATCATTTCCACCCATTAGATTATACTGTTTCTACCGTTAGATTTACTCTATGATCATTTCCACCCATTAGATTATACTGTTCAACTACCCACCCACTCAACCCTAGGAGACCATTATCGTCCTAACCATATATCCTTTCATCCAATGGCCGAAAACTCGATAGCATCAAGTGTTTGGTACTATTGATATATAGTAGCATAATTTATAATAGAAATATCTAATGTGAATATCAATAGATGCCAATATGGTATAATGAATTATTACCAAATCCAAACTATTATGGGAAAGAACATTTGTTTAAAAGAAGTAATTTGCCATATACCTACAAAAGTAACTATTAGAAAAAGATACCTTTTCAAAAGGCAAAAACAATTGTAGAGCTCCTCAATATCAGACTCAATCTTCAGGATAATATACTGCGTAAGAAGCTCGCACAGGCATGAAATAGCTTCATCCCTTTCTTCACTGCTTTTTTCCGAAGCCAAAGGAAGGAAAGAGATTACTGACTGTAAAATCGAAGATAGAAGGGCATCGGCTCTACTTTTAGCGTAGAATTCAGCAATAACATTTAAAATCAAGCAATTGCTAACTTCAAACTTTTCAACCCATTTTGGAGGGCTTCCTGAAAAAAGAGAGATTTTAGAACATTTCAAATTCTGATTTCCACTAGATTTAAGCAATTCACTTGCCAAATCATATGAATCATTGCTTATTCTTGCCCTCTGCGGAGGAGTCAACTCATATGAGTCAGTTCTAACATCTTCAGGTAACTGTTGCAGAATTGAAATATCCGCCTGACTCCAAGAACCCGGCATCAAATCCATATTCTCATAACTCCTTGGTAAGTTACAACCCAATTCATTAGATCTTGAGCAAAAAGCATATGGAGTTTCAACTTGTTTTCTCTCCTTCGTCATCTGGAAAAATCAAGAAAATAAGTACAAAATTCTTTGTGGGAATCTACGAAAGATACAATAGATAATGTAGTTAAAAAAATATCACATCTCTTTCAATAGACAAATATCGACATTGTATCTTTGCATTGAGCTCATTGCATTTGTTTGGCACATCTCCTATATAGAGAGCTTGGGCCTGGATTAATGATTAGATAAAGGGACAAGTTGAATGAATTACCAGATAATCTTTGGTAGCTATCAAATTGCAATGAAGAAGCACGAGAAAGTAGTTAATATTTCAACAGGTTGGCCACAGTAAAAGGCATTGAATACATACTCTCAACTTTGTTAATAGGCAAGTTATAGAGACAATTTAACTATAAAGTAAGATGTCTTCAAATACCAATAAGTGATGGGCCTAAAGAATAAATGAGACAGAATCATCAGCCAGACTTCATATGATAACATATGTTGGTGAGAGCAATTCAAATAGTACAATGCTTGAAGGAATTGATGAATTTGAATGATCAGCTATCCCTTTAACATGAACTCCAAGGAACTTGATTCCAACGAGTGATAATAGCAAATTTAAGAATGACCAGTGATGCAGGACAGATTAGGAAAACCCTAATCTATCTTGCATCAGTTTTGGTATCAGAGCCAGGTTGATCAATAAATTAATTTTTAAAATGCCGACAAACGGAGAACATAGTTCAATGCTTGAGCCCAAAACTGATGCAGTAGAGATTAAGAAAACCCTAATCTATCTTGCAAGTAATGAGCCCAAAATCAATTTAAAACCAAATTTAAAATTTTCTAAAATTTCAGATTAATTTTCAGATTTTTTTTTTTGTCGTAATTTTTTTTTAAAAAATAGCTAATAATAAAGAAACGCAAATTTAGAAGAAAGATAAGAAAGAAATAGATGAAAGAGAAAAGATGAGGAAGGAGAAAGTAGAACCTTTTAGGAAGAAGAATTTTGTCGGTGCACACGACAAGAGAGAGGAAAGGAAGAAGATACCATGACCGCAGGCAAATTATAAACATTAAACTGATTTTCATAACTCGACCCCAAATTACAAATTATAGGCTATATTTATAACTTTCCAACCGTAATCCTAATCTAATTCAAATCCCAAGATTTTAGGGATATTTTCCTAATTCGAATATATCTAAAAATCTAAACCATATCCCTAATTTTTAGGGATGTATTCCATATGATACATCCTAAAAATCTTCACAAAACGACTAAAATAAATTAACAAGCAAGGTTTTAAGTGCCCATCGGCACGGACCGTATCTACCGTGCCGTACTGTGCCAACAAGTTACCAGCACGATACAGATCCCGTGCCGATGGCACAGTTCAAAACCCTCTATTCTTTAAATTAGTGAGTAATTTTCTGAATAAAGTTCAAAAGATGTGATAAAAAAACATAATAAATAGTTAGAATATTTTGTTGCTAAAAAAAATAAATATTTCACGATATTATGTGTCGGTACATAAGAATTTTTTTGACCTGCACGTATCGGTACGGCTTGGCACGCACTGTGCCGTATCGTGCCGGCAAATTTCCGGAACGATCCCGTGCCACGGCACTTAAATCCTTATTAACAAGTAAAATAATTCCGAAAATTAGAAAAAAAATTTAAAACCTAAACGAATCAAAATCCTATCCACACCCGATTCTGCATCATTCGCTTTCGCTGCACAGGATCTCGTCCTCGAGATCAACATAATTAGAAGAAGTTGATAGCACCAAACCATAACACAGATACGATGATGTAGTCCATCGCCTGAATGCGAATAATCTTTGTTAGCATCATCTCAGCCATGATTGCAGTTTGAAACTCAACTTGTAGTAGAAATGGAGTCTTCGGTGGTGGTAACGAAGGTGAAATAACAGCCGGCTCCATAATCTCCCTAGATAGCTCCAAAGTTGGTGGAGTTGATGAAGGTGGTGAAAAGTCGGATGTGATTGGATGTGGCTGCATCGACTTCGACTTCTTGACTTTGGAAAAATAGCAAATTGAATGCCATCATCATGAAAGATATACTTATTTTCCTCTGTGGCTAGAAAAGCATGTTTTGATTCATGCCATGGTGGTCCAAGTGCTATCTCTGTAACGAAGTGAATTCTCGAAATCCGAGAGTTTCACCATGTTCAGAATCGACTGATTGTCGATTGGATGGACTTCGGAAAGTTCGAAGTTGATCCGAAGGCAAAAAGTGCACCGGAGTTGCTCCCGATGAAGTTCGGAAGTCTTTGGGCGTTTTTGTGTGCATAGGCGCGAAAACGGAACCCGAAAAGCTATGTCGGGTCGCGAGCTAAATCCGACATTAGCGTGGATGAAAAGATGATGAAAACGTGTTCGAAAACATGTTTGGAAAGTCTCGGTGCGATTTGAAAAGAATCGGACGCAAGACGAGCGAAAACGAGCGAAAACGGAGAAGAAACGAAAAATGCTGAAATTTGGCTAAGTCCTTAAATGTTGGGCTGAGGAGACCCACTGGGTCCGGACAAGGGAATGCTGTCCGGACAATGGATGTCCGGACAATGGATGCTGTCCGGACACAGTAAGCTGTCAAATGGGCAAAAATGGATTTCGCAGAGTGCTGTCCGGACAATGGGGGGATGTCCGGACCCTGCAGCCCGAAAATGCCCAGTTTGGTGCAGTTTGAATGGTTGAGGGGCTTATTTGCAATTTTAGCCTAGATTAGGCTATTTGGGCACAAGGGGACCCGATCCCTCTCATTTCCCCTTATGCCATGAGCCCTAGCACCCTCTCTTTCTCTCTAAGATCCCTCTCCTCTCTTGAAGAAGCAAAGGAGAAGAAGTAGAAGAAGAAGGAGAAGACCAAGGAGAAGAACACCATCATCTTCTCCACCTCTTCTTCCTCTCCATTGAAGCAAAGCTCAAGGTAGACCTCTAACCCTCTCATGGTGATTTCTAGGGTTTTAGGTTTTGAGCTTTTGGGGTTGTTTTGATAGAACTTAGGGGTGCTATTAGGCCCTAAATGCATGCTTCTAGGGTTTCTAACACATGATTTCCATGTGTGAAGCCCTAGGGCATCAAAAATGGGATTTTTCTTAATGTGGGGTTTTGATCTCTTGTGATCATTTGTAAACCTAATTAATAGGTGTTTGAACTCGTTGGCGGCAGCCGTTTTGTGATCCGTCAAGTCTAAGTAGAGGTATCGCCAAGTGAGGAGCGTCGCTACTTCGTCTCCGCTCAAGTGCTAAGCGGCGACAAGTGAACGTGAGAACAAGACCTTCCACCGAGCTGTGACGTCAAAAGGTGGGTGGTGTCCATCCCGAAGTCACCGGGCTACCTTTTATGTCCGAGCGTAGAATAGCGGTTAATCTTGCATATCTTGCATAATGTGTGTATAGAGTGCTAGTTGGAGTGTTAATTATAGATGTTAATTAACCTAGCCTACTTTATGTATCAAACTTAGTATGCATGAGAATTAGGTGCAGTGTGAGATGAGGGCTACCAGTATGCGATATAGCCGAGTGATCTAAACATGAACGAGTGGCACCTAGTAAACATGAACGAGTGGCATTAATTAGTGTGAACACTATAGAGTCGAAAACAAGTGTGATGACATCCCTATTAGCTAGGGTATCCTCCGTGGGCGAGGATTGGACCGTGCTCGCGTTGTCTGTTTTATCCTCGTGGTGGTCGCTCCACACGAGACGTGCACTCCGGAGTACTAGGCACACGCTATGGTAGTAGCGGCTTGACCGGCAGCTGCTAGCTATCCATAGACGGCCTCGGGCGAGTTGAGCAGTTTAGACTCCTCGTCGTCGAGGCAAGGGGACGCGAGAGTATGGCAAGCCCTTGGGCAAGCCAAGTGGATTGGGTAATCAAGGGAATTGTGAACTCATTGAGCATAATAGAGTAATAGCTATCCTTTATTATGAGTTGCATGCATATAACTTCAGATTTGAGGCATAGTAGATTATGCATTTACTTTTATAGTATCTTACCGCTTTCAAGTATTTTCGTATCTACCTATCGTCTACTCCTTGCCTCCTTGGACCTAGTGGGTAGACCGGCGGAGTCCGAGGCCGAAACCACTGGGAACTATGGAAGATAGTTCTCACCCCACTCTATTTTAGGTCCTAGTACGTCGACACCGGGTGAGGACCGCGGCAAGGGCTTGGCGCCCTAGTGGTATTACTAGTCTACCTTTCCTTATGCATTAGAGTACCTTGCTTTTACCTTTTGAGAGTAGATTGTGTATAGGTGGTGAGGTTTTGATGTATGTAAGCCACTCATGTATTAAGAGGGTTTAAATGTAAAGAAGGACTTTAAGACAAATGAATGAATGTAATAGATAAGTTATCTCTCTTTTTCACTTGTGAATTACTTGTGTCGCTTGCTCTCGTGTGCTTGGCACTAGTTGTGCCCTTTCGTGGTTGATTGTGTATAGTATATCAAGTTTGTCCTGGCACTTGTTGTACTCAATCTTGTTGCTGCACTTTAGGCGGACAGTGAGGTGTCCGTCTGGCGTCTGTTCGACGCGCCCGAACCGGACCAAATTGGTAGCGGGTCTCGGGGCGTGACAATCTCACATCCCTCAATATCAACCATGACGAATACAATTTCCTCTTGGTATTATTGATCTTGCATTGTGAGTATGCCGGATTTAATATAGTTAGATTTGATAATAGTGCCACCATAAGAAATAAGATAAGGAGAAGAACAACGGCAGGGCATAAGATTTAATTTTTCTTCCAATTTTCTTGAAATAAGATTACGAGAAAATTGCTGATTAATTTGCACTCGAGAATGAACACCATCAAATCTCATAACAGTTTGGAAAGAAGAGGTAAAAGAAATAAAAATGATGTTCTGGTGGGACAAAGGTGGGACGAAAGTTGCAGATGTTATAGAAGAGCCCGTGAGCGGTGAAAGTTTAGAATGAATTAGGTTTTCAAGGAGTTGTTTGATTTCCGCTAATTGTTGGTTAGTTGATTGCAAATTAGTTTCTAACTTTTCAAAACGAGTGTTGGTAGAAAGTTTAAATTCTTCAAGCATTGAACTAAGTTCTGCGTCTGTCGGCACTTTGAAAATTAATTTATTGATCAACCTTTGTCACTGATACCAAAACTAATGCAAGATAGATTAAGAAAACCTAAATCTATCTTGCAAATGATGAAGCCCAAAATCAATTTAAAAACAGATTTAGAATTTTCAGATTTTTTTTTTGTTGTATTTTTTTTTTTAAAAATAGCTAATAATAAAGAAATGCAAATTTAGAAGAAAGACAAGAAAGAAATAGATGAAAGAGAAAATATGAGGAAGGAGAAAGTAGAACCTTTAGGAAGAAAAATTTTGTCGGCGCACACGACAAGAGAGAGAAAAGGAAGAAGATACCACGACCGCAGTCAAATCATAAACATTAAACTGATTTTCGTAACTCATCCCCAAATTACGAATTATAGAGTAAATTTATAACCTTCCAACCGTAATCCTAATCTAATTCAAATACCAAGATTTTAGGGATATTTTCATAATTCAAGTATATCTAAAAATCTAAACCATATCCCTAATTTTTAGGGATTTATTCCATATGATAAATCCTAAAAATGTTCACAAAACGACTAAAACAAATTAACAAGCAAAATAATTCCGAAAATTAGAAAAAATTTAAAACCTAAACGAATCAATCCTATCCACACCCGATTCTGCATCAACCAGAGATATAAAAAAAGTTTACTAAAGTGCCAGAGGTATACATAAAGTTTACTACTTAAGTTGTCTACAGTCGGCATTGCAATCTAAACAGATGAAACATAAAACTAGCACCTCCAGTAACATGTGAATAATTTCATCAATTTGAGATGAACCTAGTAAAAGTAATTCACCAAAGTAATTAATTTATACATAATGTACAACTCAAACAACTCACCTTTCTCTGAGTTGAAATACTAGAGATGGCAACCGCAGAGTAACCACCTGGGAGTTTGCCTTTCTTTAAGGCACCTGCTACAGAGTCTTTTAATTCATAAGCTGTGTGTCCCCCAACATCAGAGATCGCTGCCTGCCCTGATGAGGCTAAAGAATTATCACCTTGCTCAGGCAATGAAATGGTATGCTTGCAAGACTTTATACTTCTGTTCTCGTCTTCATGTGCCTCCATAAAGTGATGTAGCTCACCCTTGTGTATGTCATTAATTTCTGAAATTATTTCAGGGGGAAGGTACTTCACAACCTCTACATCGAGAGAGCATAATGGCGGCAATCCTAAGGTAGTATTTGCACAAATCCAGGATGTGTTATTAAAAAAAATGAATGGTACAGAAGAACAGTTCTACAAAACCTATCATATAATGTATACCACACAACACAACACAACAGTCCATTTATTGGGTGGACTTCAAGAAAAAAAATCTACTACTTGATATGGCAGGATGTTTACTACCTTCATTATTGCCCTTTTTTAGAGAAGATGCGACTTTGTTAGATTGCTTCATAACCTTCTCAGACGGACCAGCAAGCCATGATTTGATTGCATTTTCCTCAAACCCTTTAGAAAGGTATTAACAGAAAAAAGAATTAGTGTCAATTCAACTCACACCAAACCGAAAAAAATGAGCTAACACGATCAGGAAAGATAACCTTCTTTGTTAACCAAGTGCTATCACAATTTGCCAACAGATTCCTTCTTTCTTATTATAACATACAATTAGTTTAATGCAGCTACTTTTAGTGGTAAAGATTGCCCGGAAACAATTTAAAAGTAAGGCCAAAAATTAGGATATGGAGTATGAAACACCCCGAGACAGCCTATTGGACCTGCTCGGGCACATGCAATAGACACGCCGAATGGACAAGACTTTACCTACCCGCATAAAGCGAAGCATATACATATGTACAAATCATACATGATATGAATACATGAAGCATCAGAGTATTACTACTAAATTTAATCATTCTTTTAAAGTTCTACAACATTTGTTTCATCCCAAAATATTACAAAGTTCCATTAACCAAAAAAGGGTACTCTCACTAGACAAACTAACTGTAAGGAATGAGAACCTCGATATGTAAGGTACCGGACTTCAAAAATTATGAAGTTGTGGTGTGTAATGGGTTGGAAAGCCATAGGAATGGTTCCGGTGAAGTTCGGAAGCAATCGGGCATTTTTGGTGCACGTAGGCGCGAAAACGGAACCCAAAAAACTATGTTGGACCATGGACTAAATCCGACCTTAGCGTGGATGAAAAGATGATGAAAATACGCTCGAAAACATGTTTGGAGAGTTTCGGTTCGATTTGAAAAGAATCGGAGGCCAAACGAGCGAAAACGAACCCCAAAAACTGAAAATGCTGAAATTTTGGATAAGTCTGAAAATGCAGTTTTTCTGGACCCACGGGGTCCGGTCCCTCAAGCCCAGGGACTGGTCCCCGAGAGCGAAAATGGCCCAGTTCGGGCTGTGCACAACTTACATTGTTGAGGGGCCTTTGTGCAAATGTGGAGTGTATAGAGAGCTCATTTGTCTCTCTTCCTCCATCTTTGCAACCAAATAGCTCTCCCTCTCTCTCTCTAGAAAGAAAAGGAGAAGTAAAAGAAGGAGAAGGAGAAGAAGAAAAAGAAGGAGCAAGCTAGGAGAAGGGCTCTTGTTATCTCCTTCTTCCTCTCCACACAATTGGAGCTACTTGGAGGTAATCTTCTAAGCCGAACCATGGTAGAAACCTAGGGTTTGGGTATTTAGCTCTAGAAATGGTTTGAGTAGAACTCTAGCAAGCTTAATAGATGTTTAATGCTAGAATCTAGAGCTTTGATGGAGTGTTTTGCATAGATGCAAACCTAGGGCTCCAAATTAGGGTTTTTGGAAATCGATAGGTTTGATCTTAATTGATGGCATCTAAACCTAATTGGGTGTCTAAACGCATGGGCGAAGACGGATTCGCGTTTCGTCGAGTTGGTGAAAAGATATCGGCGAAAAGAGACCTATTGAGCTTCGTTTCCGCCTTGGAGGCCGAGACGACGTCGTAGCAAGTGCCGAATCACACTCTTAGAACCTTGACAACGTCGAAAGGTGGGGGTGTCATCCCAAAGCAACCGAACTCCTCTCTATGTCTGGGTTGTATTGTTGACCACATATACATGTTAGTATTATGCATGATAGGGTATTAAATAGTTGCATTTCCATTCTTGCATGATCCTTAGTAGTGTAGCAACATGAGTTTGGCACTGGGATGTATGAGAATAGAGGAATTGTGTCATGGTACCCTATAGTGGTAAAGTTAATTATGAACTTAATTTGGTGTTGACAAGGACTAAAGAACGAGTGGCATAGACAAGGTGAATAACTTGCAGAGTGGCATGATAAATAGAGTATAGAGGAAACACTTGTGGCATGTTGAACTTAGGGATGAACTAGTTCCTAATTGTTGTCTAGAGTGGTAGGGTATCCTCAGGGACAGGGATTTGATCATACTCATATGTCTGTTCAAAGCTTGTAGGCGGTCGCTCCGCACAAACGTGCGCTCCGGAGTTGTCACACAATAGGAATAGCCTTTTTGGGTCCCGCAGACGGTCTTGGGCGAGTGAGCAGATCCTCCCCATGTGAGTCGGGTGAGTGAGCTGATCGTCACCTGTGAGATTGAGATTGGGTTGTGGTACGTGTGTTGTGAGATGGGCAAGTGAGCGGATCCTCCCCGTTGTGATTAGATCGTGAGTCGGGTAAGTGAGCGGATCCTCCCCGTTGTTTTTAGATTGTGAGTCGGGCGAGTGAGCGGATCCTCCCCGTTGTGTTTAGATTGTGGGTTGGGTGAGTGAGCGGATCCTCACCTGTGTGACTGAGTAGATGTGGCACCTATGGGCATTTCATTTATCGTTGAAGCATAGTATCATGTAGTAGGTGGCATATTATGTTGTAGTTCATGCATTTCATTGATTATTGAAGGCATAGCAGAATATTGTATAGATTTTCTTACTAAGTTGCACTTCAATTTCATATCTATCTATATCTATCTATCTGCTTATGCCTGCTTAGACCTAGTGGGGAGATCGGCGGAGTCGACGGCCGAACCCACTGGGAACTATGGACAATAGTTCTCACCCCACTTTGTTGCAGGACCTAGCGAGAGAGCACCGGCCGAGGACTTTAATTGAAAAAGCGCGCCTAGGTGCAGCGCCTATGTGACGCACTGGACTTTGCAAATTGCAAGGTTCGAGTGTTAGATGTGGGATCTGAGCTTTTCCAGATTTTCTGGAGGGTCGTTGACTGTGTTCCGACCTATGGCACGAGTACCGAGGTTAGTGGATGATTTCTAAGCACTAAAATCCAAAAAGCTGAATTTTAGGTTGCTCTCGGGTTGGAATTTTATGCTTTTGTACCGGTACAAAATTGTTGCTATACCGGTACAAAATGATGGCTATACCGGTACAAGCCAAGATTTATACCGGTATAGATGAGCTGCTGGGCAAACCCGAGGCTTGGGTTTGCTGTTTCGCAGGGTTTATACCGGTACAAACTGGATTTGTACCGGTACAAGCTGGCAGCTTTCGAAAATCCGAAACTGCAGGGGCTTATGGGCATTTTGTTGCTTCTAATATAGCACCCCAGCCCTTAGGGCTTCTCTCTTGTGCTGAGAACAAAGGAGAGGAAGGTAAGAGAGCTTCTCTCTCTATCCATTTACTTCTCCTTGGGTTTTTGGTTGTTTACTTGTGGATTGATCTCTCTCTTCTCTCTTTTGCTTGTTGGTGCATTTTCCACCATGAGGAAGGTTGGAAGCTTGATTTGGGAGCTAGTTGAAGGAAGATCTTCAACTTTGGTGACTCTAGAGCCTTGATTAGAGCTTCAAGAGGTAAGCAACTTCTCCATTTCCTTTAGATTCGAGTTTGGTTGCTTCTCTATAGATGAAACCCTAGATTTTGAGAATTAGGGTTTTATTTGGGGCTTTTTGATTTGGGGCTTTTAGATTCCTTTTGAATGGTTTAGAACCTTTGTTTAGGTTGCCTTGGGAGGGATCTAGCTTCCTTTTGAAATTTCTACGAGGATTGTTGCACATTTAGGTGAGTATTTCTTGACTTCGACCTAGATGTTTAAAGTTTGAACTCAAGACTTATCTCTTGAGGTTGTAACTCCTAGGATCTACTTTGTAGGGTACTAGGAGTAGGAATCGAAGCTTCGTTAGCGGTTCGGAGCGACGCTTGGAGCGACGGTGGGTTTGGCCTCACCTAGCACAATGAGAAATTCTCATTGGTGCTTATTTGCTTATGGTTAAATGGAAATTAGTTCATTTTCATGCTATTTGATTTATTTGTGAATTTTAGAATACTTAAGATACATATGTTATGTGTAACGCAATTTTGCTCTATATAGTAGCGACGTATGCATGTGAGAGCTGAAGCTTTGTAGCATTCTATTTGTAAACTTGAAACTATGTGTTTAAGAGGAATTTGGCATGTGTTTGAGAACATAGAACTATGTATGACATAGGAGAAAAGCCCTTGTCATTAAGCGGCATTGGCTTGGCATCAAAAGTGTAGAATAGTGAGCTAATGTCATCAAGCGGCATTAGGCTCGTGAATGAACTTGACATAGAGAATTTAGTGTCATGAGAACAATTGAACTAGACCTTAGGGATACTAGTTACTATTTCCATGTTGAGACATGAGGTTTGGACTTGAGACTTGACTTTACTTGTTGCCATTTGTGCTCTTTCGCACATGCTTGTGAGGGTCGCTCCCTACAGGCCGGCACTCGAGTTGGCCTTCGCGATTCGTTCGCGCGTGCGGTGTTGAGAAACCTACGGGACCGTTGGGACAGACTCATTCCTTGCGGGGGATGTTGGGCTACCACGGTACTTAGGTGGCACAAGTTGGATTACTATGGTAAATCCTAGTGAAAGAGAATTGAACTTGGACATTCATTTTTACTAAATGACAATCACTACTAGATAGGACTTAGTAGTTGGATTAGGTGGACTTCACTTGGGGTTCTAGTATACTTGTTAATGCTTTAATTACATTTTAGTATACTTGTTGGTTATAGTAAAACATCTCATTTTATATGTTGGAACGGGAAACTATGACATCTAATTTTGAAACATAGTTATGGTAGCATTTCTTTATGCTTTAATTGCAAGCTTAATTATATCGCGCTCTTACTCTCTTTTTCTTTTGGGCCTAGTGGTGCAATGGTGCGTGTCGAATTGCCCACCGGGAACTATATGTTTATAGTTCTCACGCCTCCGTTTCTCGACTCTTTACGGTGCCTTCATCGGGGGGAGGCTCGGACCGCGGCAAAGGAGTTGCCTCGGGATAGCGACTTGTGAGAGGGTTTTGGATAGGTGGTTTCCTTTTTCTCTTGTTTTATTTTGGAGAGAAGGAGTGTTTTTACCTTGTATAGAGACCACCACTTTTGTGTAATTGAGAGGTTATGTTGTTATCTGTGTACTACTCTCTATTTCTATGTTAGTGATTTAGACGCTTTACTTTCTTTTACTTGTGGTTTGGTTCTTGTTTAGTTGTGGCTCTGATGTTCATAGTTGTAGCCTTATAATGTTTTAATTCCGCTGTTTTTAGTTAGACGCCTTGTATGTTGACATGGCGTGTCCGGGGCACACTTTGGGGAAGGTCCCGCCGACCCCGGGCGTGACAGATTAATTTGGTATCAGAGCCTAGGGTGACGTCTTAGAGGACCTAGTAAACCTTAGGCTGGTTGGACTATAAGGATTAGACTCGTGAGAGACGTGATCTATTGGACTTATAAGCGAAAGTGTCTGATTGGGTTTTATGATAACTCTAAAATGTTGGAGTTTAATCGAAGTGTATAACTTCTAGCTTCATGAGGTTACGTTGTCGGCCGACAACGTAACATCGGGAGTTAGTAGAAAGCACACTTCTTTACTTTCGCACGATTTGGGTTCTTGAGTGGGGTTACGATAGCGTGGGCTTTACTAACTTACGCTTTATGTTGTTGCAGTGTGGATGCCTATTACTCGTTCCCAATCCGTCGGGGCCGATAACATGGCACGCATTGAGGAGGTCGAGGCCTCAGCTACTTCCGAGTCCAGCGAGGTCCGCGAGTTGAGGACTGTGGCGGTCCTCACGACCTTGTGGCTCCAGACGGCGGCGGCCCGCCAGAGCCGAGGCGGCGCGCCGACGTGACGAGAGGACGAAGCGACTGGAGGACCTTCTTCTGCAGCAGGCGGCTGCCAGGGAGGCCAGAGACACTGTACCACCAGCTCCAGCCGAGGTGGTAGCACCGAGGGCGCCGACTCCAGCGCCCGGGTCCTTACATTCTGTACCGTCTGTGGCACGGCAGGAGAGAGTGGCGACGGCACCGCCAGTTCAGATGCCCCCGGGAGAAGCAGTGTTCCCGATGATGGTTGAGGGACTCGAGCGTGATCGACTTATGAGCCGCCTCAACGAGTTCAGGAGGTGCAATCCACGTGTGTTCGATGGCGAGAACGTGGATCATTGGATAGTCGAGAAGTGGCTTATGCATACGGAGAAGCTCTTTCGCGACACTTTTGTTGAGGAGAGGGACAGAGTTTGGCTCGCCACTCACCACCTGGACGGCGAGGCCTATCAGCGCGGCGGGACATTCGTGAGAACCCGAGCACCGACTTAGCACGATGACTTGACCAGGTTCAAGGGATCGTATTGAGCACTACTTCGCCGACGTGTTCGACGCGATGGAGACGGACCGCGCAGCCTTGCGCCGTGGGAGCGGACAAAGGGCGGAGTATGAGCGGGAGTTCACCAGATCGTTACATCAGTGTACCTTTCGTCGTGCGGGACGACGAGGACAAGGCCAGGATCTTCGAGAGTGGGCTGAGGCCTTCTATCTATAGGCTTGTACAGTCCGCTAACCTACGCACATACCGTGAGGTGGTAAATCGCGCTCTCATTGTGGAGCGGGGCGCGATAGTGATGAAGGCGAGCGAAGTGCTTGGATCGGGGTGGCAAGAGGCCCGCCGGCGGGTGCGAGTCGACGCACTCGAGGAAACCGCCAAAGTACCCCTGGAGCGCCACGAGGACGAGGTACCCCTCCAGCCGCCGAGGACCGCATCGACGGCAGTGCACCGCGTTGTGTGATTTGCGGCGCCCCATCACCCCCGACAAAGCTGCCCGCAGTGGTCGGGGCCGATGTTACTCTTGTGGCCAGCGGGCCACTTCCGATTGCCCGAGGGATCCGCGCCGACACCGTCGTTAGCTTCAAGACCACCTTCACTGTGTTCCGCTCGGGGACACCTACCGCATCCTACCAGCCGGGAGGTCTTCACAGAGGCCGAGCGGTGGTCTCGACAGTGGCCCGAGCTGGCGTTGTACGCGCCCAGATCGAGGCAAATGGCAAAGAATGAGGATGTCGTTGTGTATCATTTTGATTTCCAAAGATTCGAGTTCGTGCTTTATTTGATACCTGCATCTTGCTCTTTTATTGATCGGCTGTTTGCCGAGTTGCATGACATCCCTAGGACACCTTTGTCACATTCGGGACGAGTGGTTATACCGGGACATTCTATAGATGTTCGAGAGTGTTGTATTAGTTGCCCAATTCAGATTGGGGATTGGATCATGCCCGTGGACCTATTTGTGGTGCACAAACTCGGGGAGTTTGATTTAGTTTTGGGCATGGATTGGTTGACCCGGTACTTTGCTACGATCGATTGTGTGAGTCGAACTGTGACTTTTGCAGAGCCCGGTCACGAGGAGGTTGTGTTTCGTGGTTGCTTAATTGTTTGCGATGACTATTAGCTCCTCTTGAGCTAGGCAGTTGATTAGTAGCGGGTGCATAGCCTATTTGGCTAGTATTGCACTCCGAGATATTGAGGACTCTCCTAGGATTGAGGACATTCCTGTGGTGAGGGAGTTCCGGGACGTGTTTCCAGCTGAGCTACCTGGAATGACGCCTGATAGGGAGATTGAGTTTGTAGTAGATCTCGCCCCCGGGACTACTCCAATCTCAAAGGCACCCTATAGGATGGCACCAAGCAGAGTTGAAAGAGTCAAGGCACAGCTGCAGGACCTTTTGGATAAAGGTTATGTGAGACCGAGCGTGTCACCTCGGGAGCGCCGCTTCTTTTGAAGAAGAAGGACGGATCACTTCGCTTATGTATGGATTATCGTGAACTCAATAAAGTCACGATTAAGAATAAGTATCCGTTGCCGAGGATCGATGATCTGTTTGATCAGCTTCAGGGATCAAGCGTGTACTCCAAGATTGACTTGCAGTCGGGATATCACCAGCTGAAGATCAAACCTGAGGATGTATCGAAGACGGCTTTCAGGACACAGTATGGACACTATGAGTTCACTGTGATGCCGTTTGGGCTTACTAATGCCCCGGCAGCTTTTATGAATTTGATGAACCGTGTCTTCAGGCCATATCTGGATAGATTTGTCGTAGTGTTTATCGACGACATTTTGGTTTATTCCCGAAGTGATGCGGATCACGAGGAACACTTGAGACTTGTACTTCAAGTGCTTCGGGAAAAGAGACCCTATGCCAAGTTGAAGAAATACGAGTGCTGGCTTAGAGAGGTGGCGTTTTTGGGCCATATGATTTCAGGATCAGGTATAGCCGTGGATCCCAAGAAGAGTAAAGCCGTCAAGGATTGGCCAAGACCGACGAGTGTCACAGAGATACGGAGTTTTATTGGTTTGGCCGGCTACTACAGGAGGTTTGTTGAGGGATTTGCTAAGTTATCTACTCCCCTCACGAGACTCACGCACAAAGGAACCAAGTTCATTTGGAATGATGCGTGTGAGAGAAGCTTTCAAGAGTTGAAGCTGCGATTGACTACCGCACCAATCCTAACCTTGCCGATTCTTTGGAGCAGGTATGTGATTTATAGTGATGCTTCCTTTAATGGATTGGGTTGCGTGTTGATGCAGGATGGAAAGGTGATCGCGTATGCTTCACGCCAGCTGAAGGAATATGAAAGGAATTATCCTACTCACGATTTGGAGTTGGCGGCTGTAGTGTTCGCACTGAAGCTATGGCGCCACTATCTTTATGGTGAGCGGTGTGAAGTGTATACAGATCACAAGAGTTTAAAGTATCTGCTCACCCGTATGAATTGAACTTGAGGCGCACAGATGGTTGGAGCTCCTCAAGGTTGATGATTTGACGATACTTTACCCCCCAGGCGAGGCTAACGTGGTGGCTGATGCGCTAAGTAGGAAATCGACGGAAAACTTAGCGATGATGATAGTTACTCAACCGCCGTTGATCGAGCAGATGAAGCGGTTGGAGTTGGAGGTGGTGACTCCTGACACACCTATGAGGTTGATGACTTTGGTGGTGCAACCCACTTTATTGGAAAGGATAAAGGAAAAGCAAGCTCTTGATGTGGAGTTGCAAAGGGTTCGAGCGAAAATGGTTGATGGTTGCACCGGCGATTTTAGTGTGGACGGTGGTGACTTGACGAGATTCCGTGGGCGGATTTGTGTACCGGAACCGACGCTTAAAGAGTGAGATTCTCCTGTAGGCACACCGTGCACCGTATGCTATACATCAGGGAGGCAAAAAGATGTATAAGGATCTGAAGTTACACTATTTGTCGCCCGGGATGAAAAAGGACGTTCGCGAGTTTGTAGCTCGATGTTTAACTTGCCAACAAGTGAAGGCCGAGCATAGAGTCCCCGCGGGAAATTGCGAGCTTACCGATTCCAGTGGGGAAGTGGGAGAAGATCACGATGGACTTTGTGAGGGGAGTGCCCCGCTCTCAGGCCGGGCATGATGCTATATGGGTGATCGTGGATAGGTTGACAAAATCGGCACATTTCATACCTATCCATACTACTTGGACTGGAGAGAGACTCGCACAGGTTTACTAGGATGAGATTGTGCGACTTCACGGAGTACCTACCTCGATTGTATCAGACAGGGACACGTTTTGTGTCACACTTTTGGAGGAGACTGCAGGACGCCTTGGGTACTCGACTGGACTTCAACACTGCTTTCCACCCTCAGAGTGACGGGCAGTCAGAGCGTACTATACAGACACTCGAGGATATGCTTCGAGCCTGCGTGATCGACTTCCAGGGAGGATGGTCGCAAAGATCTACCGATTGGCCGAGTTTGCTTATAACAACAGCTTATCAAGCAAGCATCAAGATGGCGCCATTTGAGGCACTCTATGGACGGAAGTGTAGATCGCCACTTCACCGGAGTGAAGTTGGTGAGAGTTTGGCTTTAGGCCCGGATGTGCTCCAGAGCAGAGGACAAGGTTCGCATTGCTGGGAGCGATTGTTGACACCAGTAGGCGGAAGAGCTATGCCGATAGACGTCGACGAGACTTGGAGTTTCGATTGGAGACCATGTCTTTTTGAAAGTCTCGCCGACTGCAGTGAGTCGTGAGATTTGGGATCCGGGTAAGTTGAGCCCCGTTTCATTGGACCGTACGAGATTCTTGAGCGTGTGGGCCCAGAGTGTATAGACTTGCTCTACCGCCGAACCTATCGGGTGTACACAATGTCTTCCATGTATCGGTCCTCCTAAGTATATACATGATCCACCATGTTTTTGATGCTACACCATTGGAGCTGAGGGACGATTTGAGCTTCAAGGAGCAGCTCGTGAAGATTTTGGCTCGCGAGGTGAAGAAGTTGAGGAACCGGGAGCTTTCTTACGCGAAAGTCCTTTGGAGCAACCACGAGGAGCGGGAGGCCACGTGGGAGCTAGAGAGTGCGCTTCGAGAGCGCTATCCCCATCTCTTTCAGATGGAGTCATGAGGTATGACTTTAATTTCGAGTTTCGCGGACGAAACCGCTTTTTAGGAGGGGTGAATGTGACGCACTAGACTTTGCAAATTGCAAGGTTCGAGTGTTAGATGTGGGATCTGAGCTTTTCCAGATTTTCTGGAGGGTCGTTGACTGTGTTCCGACCTATGGCACGAGTACCGAGGTTAGTGGATGATTTCCAAGCACTAAAGTCCAAAAAGCTGAATTTTAGGTTGCTCTCGGGTTGGAATTTTATGCTGTACAATTGTTGCTATACCTACAAAATGATGGCTATACGGTACAAGCCAAGATTTATCTTAGGTATAGATGAGTCCGGGCAAACCCGAGGCTCGGGTTTTTGTCGTTAGGTTTATACGGTACAAACCGGATTTGTACGGTACAAAGCCGGCGCTTTCGAAAATCCGAAACTGCAGGGGCTTATGGGCATTTTGTTGCTTCTAATATAGCACCCCAGCCCTTAGGGCTTCTCTCTTGTGCTGAGAACAAAGGAGAGGAAGGTAAGAGAGCTTCTCTCTCTATCCATTTACTTCTCTTTGGGTTTTTGGTTGTTTACTTGTGGATTGATCTCCCTCTTCTCTCTTTGCTTGTTGGTGCATTTTCCACCATGAAGGTTGGAAGCTTGATTTGGGAGCTAGTTGAAGGAAGATCTTCAACTTTGGTGACTCTAGAGCCTTGATTAGAGCAAGAGGTAAGCAACTTCTCCATTTCCTTTAGATTCGAGTTTGGTTGCTTCTCTATAGATGAAACCCTAGATTTTGGGAATTAAGGTTTTATTTGGGGCTTTTTGATTTGGGACTTTTAGATTCCTTTTGAATGGTTTAGAACCTTTGTTTAGGTTGCCTTGGGAGGGATCTAGCTTCCTTTTGGAATTTCTAAGAGGATTGTTGCACATTTAGGTGAGTATTTCTTGACTTCGACCTAGATGTTTAAAGTTTGAACTCAAGACTTATCTCTTGAGGTTGTAACTCCTAGGATCTACTTTGTAGGGTACTAGGAGTAGGAATCGAAGCTTCGTTAGCGGTTCCGAGCGACGCTTGGAGCGACGGTGGGATTGGCCTCACCTAGCACAATGAGAAATTCTCATTGGTGCTTATTTGCTTATGGTTAAATGGAAATTAGTTCATTTTCATACTATTTGATTTATTTGTGAATTTTAGAATGCTTAAGATACATATGTTATGTGTAACGCAATTTTGCTCTATATAGTAGCGACGTATGCATGTGAGAGCTGAAGCTTTGTAGCATTCTATTTGTAAACTTGAAACTATGTGTTTAAGAGGAATTTGGCATGTGTTTGAGAACATAGAACTATGTATGACATAGGAAAAAAGCCCTTGTCATTAAGCGGCATTGGCTTGGCATCAAAAGTGTAGAATAGTGAGCTAATGTCATCAAGCGGCATTAGGCTCGTGAATGAACTTGACATAGAGAATTTAGTGTCATGAGAACAATTGAACTAGACCTTAGGGATACTAGTTACTATTTCCATGTTGAGACATGAGGTTTGGACTTGAGACTTGACTTTACTTGTTGCCATTTGTGCTCTTTCGCACATGCTTGTGAGGGTCGCTCCCATGCAAGACTCGAGTTGGCCTTCGCGATTCGTTCGCGCGTGCGGTGTTGAGAAACCTACGGGACCGTTGGGACAGACTTATTCCTTGCGGGGGATGTTGGGCTACCACGGTACTTAGGTGGCACAAGTTGGATTACTATGGTAAATCCTAGTGAAAGAGAATTGAACTTGGACATTCATTTTTACTAAATGACAATCACTACTAGATAGGACTTAGTAGTTGGATTAGGTGGACTTCACTTGGGGTTCTAGTATACTTGTTAATGCTTTAATTACATTTTAGTATACTTGTTGGTTATAGTAAAACATCTCATTTTATATATTGGAACGGAAAACTATGACATCTAATTTTGAAACATAGTTATGGTAGCATTTCTTTATGCTTTAATTGCAAGCTTAATTATATCGCGCTCTTACTCTCTTTTTCTTTTGGGCCTAGTGGTGCAATGGTGCAGGTCAGTAATTGCCCACTGGGAACTATATGTTTATAGTTCTCACGCCCTCTGTTTCTGACTCTTTACAGTGCCTTCTGCATCGGGGGAGGCTCGGGACCGCGGCAAAGGAGTTGCCTCGGGATAGCGACTTGTGAGAGGGTTTTGGATAGGTGGTTTTCTTTTTCTCTTGTTTTATTTTGAAGAGAAGGAGTGTTTTTACCTTGTATAGAGACCACCACTTTTGTGTAATTGAGAGGTTATGTTGTTATCTGTGTACTACTCTCTATTTCTATGTTAGTGATTTAGACGCTTTACTTTCTTTTACTTGTGGTTTGGTTCTTGTTTAGTTGTGGCTCTGATGTTCATAGTTGTAGCCTTATAATGTTTTAATTCCGCTGTTTTTAGTTAGACGCCTTGTATGTGTTGACATATGGCGGGTCTGGGCACACTTTGGGGAAGGTCCTGCCGACCCCGGGACGTGACAGCCTAGGCGCCTAGGCACTAGGCTCCAAAGCCAACGCCTAGGCAGCCTCTAGGCGGGCGCCATGGCCAAGGCGCACGCCTCAGGGGCCTAGGCTCCAAGGCGCAAGGCGCCAACAAGGCGCGCCTCATTATTTTTTTACAGAAATGGGTTTGGATCCAGTTTTTATTGGTTTGGATCCAATTTTTATGGGTTTGGATCCAGTTTTTATGGATCTAACCGGTTAAAATATCGAAAATAAAACCCAAAACCTAAACTAAACCCTAAACTAAATCCCTCTCCTTTCCGCTGTCCGCTCTCCCCCTCACCCTCTCTTTCCGCTCGCCCTCACCTCTCGGTTGTCTACTGTCCCTAGCGCTCCCTCTCCGGCTGTCCGGTGCTTCTTGGACTTCCTCCTTGCTTCTTCCAAGGATTTTTATCTCTACCTTGTCCTCTCTCTACTTTCTCTCTTAGTGTTTTGTGTTTATTTCTCTATTTTTTTTAAGCATTGTTTTTATGCTTTTTTTTGAAGTAGAATTTTTTTGTTTTATTTTAAAAAAAAACAGCATTTTACTTTGATAAGATGAACTTCTTTAAAAGTTAAAAAAAAGTCCTTGAAAATAAAAGATGATCATACATATTTGCCGAATTGCAGCTTAACATTTTTGAATGGATTCAAAAGCAACCGAAAGAGATCTTGTGCTTATTATTATATGCTTTTCACATCTAACTTTTCTATATGTTTGTGAATTAATAGTTACCTTTATGCTGGCCTTTATTTTGAGATAAAAAGGTAATTTGTTCTTTACTTTTATCTATATTATTTGGGTAACTATAGAATATTTATTGTGGTAATATGATTTTATAGAGTATATTTAGTACTGCTTAACAATTATTAGAAAGTATAGTAAGAAATTTTTTGATTATTTACTTATTTTAAAATTTTATGAAAGTGTGCGCCTGACCTCTCTCAGGCGCGCGCCTGCGCCTTGCGCCTAGGCTCCAACAGGCCTTTGCGCCTAGATGCGCCTTGGGCTTTTTTAAACACTAGCCAAGGATCGTGGTAAGGGCATAGCGCCCTAGCTTAGTTAGTAGCTTTTCCTACTTGCATTTAGAGTACTCTCGTGTACATAGGCTATATGGATGTATTTTGGAGAGCACTTGTGCATGTGGAGATGAAAATGTAAACTAAATGTAATCAATTATGTAAAAATGAAATGATGAAACTGTGATGTAATAGCTAGATGTATCTCTCTTTATTTCACTTGTATATACTTATGGATTCTCGCTCTTAATTGTTTAGCACTTGTGGTGCTCTGTATCGATAATGTATGTATCGAATTTCTTTTCGGGGGCAAATTCTTATACATGATCAGGTTGTTTAGCCTTGGGCAGACAGGGGAGGTGCTGTCCGTTTGGCGTCTGTTTGACGCGCCCGGACCGGACAAAATTGGTAGCGGTCTCGGGGCGTGACAGAGTAAATGATATCAGAGCAAGTTAAAAGCAAGTAAAGAGAGAGTCTATGATGGACCTAGGAGACCCTAGGACGGTAAACCGTAAGGTTATAGGTGCGTGAGTGGAACGTGAACCTATACGGTTGCGGAAGTTGAATCGATTGGGTTAAAGTTGTTGACATATCTCTAGTTGTGAATAGAGACGGATTCAAGTGGTATTAGTTCTTGACTTGAGGTGGTTGTGTCGGCGGCCGACGACAAAACGCCAAGAGTTTAGAATGAGTACGCTTGTGTGCCCGCCTGATTTTTGTTGTCGAGTTGTTTTGTATCGTAGTTGCGGTAGAGTCTTGGGTTAAGCTAATTAACCAAGCTGTTGCGTTTCAGGAACTAATGTCCCCAAGACGCTACACCCGTAGATCGGTTCCAGCACCACCTCCAGAGGTGCCAGAGCAAGCTGGACCTTCCCAGGTGCCAGGGTCGTCTGGTCCTAGCGAGGTGCAGGAGTTACGGGAGCAAGTGACCGCACTAGCTGACATGGTGTGGCGCCAAGAGAGTGTGTTCGAGCAGCTCCAGGGGTTAATAGAGCGGCAGATGGCAGCGGCGGCTGCGACGACGACTGAAGGTCGTGGTCCGCACGCGCCCTCGGCTCGTGCGCCTAGGGCGGCTGAGGGTGAGGACATTGCGGCACTTCCGGTGGTGACACATTCCCCGCCGGCGAGCGTTCCTCCGGCGGCATCGGGTTCTATGACACTCGACGCAGCGGCCGAGGCAGCAGAGAAGGAGCGCGCCTTGGCAGCTCTAGTGATGTTTCGAAAGTTCGATCCATCGATGTTCAATGGAGAGAAGGTCGAACCGTGGATGGTCGAGTTGTGGTCGTTCTACTATTTATCCATAAGCATAGTAGAGACCGGGACATGGGTCGGTGTAGTTCCCCTAGCATGTATGAGTTGTGATAGTGCGTTGCCTACCTCGAATTGTGGAGGGTAGTAGACGAGAGATGTTGCGCGTAGTGCGACAGGTTTAAGGTCTTGGTTGCTCTTGGTCGGAGTGTGTGCGAATTCCAAAGTAAGAATTTCGTCCGGTCATAATTGGGTCAACGCTTGCGAGTGAGAGACGTTACGAGTATCGAAACAGTTTAGGCTATAGGCCTATGTAGAGTTAGTGACCGTTGGGTTGCCTGTGGAAACCGAGGTATGAATTGGGTTTGAAGTAAGTTTCAAGGACGAAACTCTTTTAAGGAGAGGAGGATGTAAGGAATGAGAACCTCGATATGTAAGGTACCGGACTTCAAAAATTATGAAGTTGCAGTATGTAATGGGTTGGAAAGCCATAGGAATGGTTCCAGTGAAGTTCGAAAGCATTTTGACAAATACAATTTTTGGCATTTTCTTTTAGCACAAATTAGATCATGTTCCATTTTGATCCAAATTTTACTCCGATTTGTAATCATCAAAATTTAATTATTGATTAAGGCCACTAGGCCAACAAGATATACAACAGAAGTGTTTGTAATATAGGTAAATAGAAAATAGAAGAACCGTAGAATGGTACCTTTCCGACGTAAGTCAGCACTCTCAAGTCTTGATAATTTTAATCCAACACCACGAACTTCCTTGACATCTAAAATAGGATATTATTCAGTTATTCTTGAAATACAATGAAAAACAAAAAGGGGAAGAATGTAAGGTATACAGGAACAAATCATCAAATGATTCTTTTGTATAAAATAAACCGTGCATTTTACTGATGCAGCTATAAGAACAGTTTAAAAAGTAAAGAATATCACACTTCAATGCGACAATAAAACAAGTTCCCAAAATCTTAAGGTAACATGGATTCAAAATAGAAATACTTAGTTTACGAAAAATATAGGAATGTAAGGGGAAAAGATAGCAGTTATGTCCCAAAGAGTTGAACAAGTTTATCACCGTGACAAATGAAAGTGAAGAAAAGCAGAAACAACGATGATAATGGCACTATTTGTATTGATCCCAAACAATCGCCTACATGATCCCACTCTAAACCCTTCGATCCACCTATATGGATTCAAAATTGAAATCCTAAAGTTACTTAAGGAAAAGTAAAAGAATATAAAGGGCAAAAAAAGAAGCTATGTCCCCAACAGTTAAACAAGTTCATGACTTTGACACGTGAAAGAGAAGAAAAGCAAAAATAATGATGATAATTGAAATATTTACATTGATCTTGAACAATCACCCCCATGATCCCACTTTAAACCCTTTGATCCACCATCAACACCGGTCTCCGAGAGCGAAATCTCTGCGCAAGGCCTTCAGGCCAATTTCCAGCGTACGGGAACCGGTCTTCGTCACAGAGACCGATCTCTGAGGGTCCGGTCTCCGCCTGAGGACCGGTCCTCGAGAGCACAACTCGTGCTGAAGGCCTCCAGGCCACTATTCACGCTTACGGGAACCGGTCTCTGGGCACAGAGACCGGTCCCCAAGAGCCAAAAATCTGCAGGTTGTGCAGATTGCACGATCTTGCTCTCGGGACCAACTCCGATGCACTTTTTGCCTTCGGATCAACTTTGAACTTTCCAAGGCTCATCCACTCGACAAATAGTCGATTTCAAACGAAGTGCAGCTCTCGGATTTCGAGAATTCACTTCTTCACATCCTCCCCACCAAAAAAAGAGTTTCGTCCTTGAAACAACTCAACTCTAATAACTTAATCTTAAATCCATACCTTACTCAACCCTCAAATAGGTGAGGATGATGCCTCTTCATCTCATCCTCGAGCTCCCACGTGGCTTCGTGTAACAACCCGGATTTTAAAGATAAAAATAAAAATAAATAAAAATAGTGTGAGATACTATTTTTATTGGATTTAGAGAAATAAAATATAAGTACGAAAGGACTGTCTTTGAAATCGGAATGAAAACGGAAGATTTAGAATTTTCTGTGAGAAACCGGGCAGATAAATTAGCAGAAAATGCACAGTGTCAGAAAATTATAAAAACTGAGGGGTATGTCAGGATAATTTTTACGAGGCTAGATTTAAAGTTTCGTGCCATTCTGACACCCAAAATATGAGAAATAAATTCCGAATGTTATCTGATAACGATTACAGTTCGGTAGAGTTCGCGGTGACCAAACGGGGTCCAAACTGAAATGTTAAGATATTTTCTCACTCAGTAGGTTAAAACGAACCTGACTGTCAAATTTGAGCACAAACGGACGTCCAGAAGGGCTCCAACTGTTTCAGATGGCTGAACCGAAAGTTGGAAGTTGAATAGTGCAATGTTGAGGGACTAATGTGTAAAAAGTGTTTGTGCCCTTTTCTTCTCCTCCCTCAACCCGAGAGCACCACACACACACACACACACACACCCTCACATACACACACATGGAGATAGAGAGAGAGCTCCATTTCTCTCTCTAAATCTCTCCCAAAAATGGTGGATTTGGTGGAGATTGAAGCATAGAAGTGGATCGTCTTCGTCTTCTTCATCTTCTCCTTGGTTTGGAGCACGTTTTGAGATAAGCTTCTTGAACCCTCTAATGGTAGATGTCAAAAGCTTTGATTATATGCTCTAATAATGAATTTAGATGCATTCTAGCATGCAAAATAGATCTTTATTGCTTGAATCCAAAGCTCTAATGGTGGATTTTCACCTAGTATTAAACCTAGGGTTAGTAATTGGGGTTTTTGGTAAATGAGGGTTTTGATCTATAATAACCCTATTGCTCTCTAATTGAAGGGTAGAGATGAAGCTTGAAGCTCTCTAATGGTGGAAGCAAGCTTTCCAATGGTGGATTTAGCTTGATGTCATGGTGGCCATGGTAAGTTTTGTGAATTTGAGTTAAGGTTAGGATTAAGACTAAATGAGATGTTTAATTAGGATCTATATATGATTCTAAACTAGTTTAATGAAGAGAGTATCATAATTAATGAGACCCTCTTGATGAAATAGAGATCTAGGATTGCAAATGGGATTTTAATTAAATCCTTTTTATGTATGAAGTTCTAATGATCTCTAATGTATTATTAGAATACTAAATACTTGATGTTTCGGTTAATTGGAGGATGTGTAGAGGCAAGGGTTAGTAATGGGGGTTCTTAGTAAACAAGGGTTTTGATCTTATTTAACCTTTTACTCTCTAATTGAAGGTTAAAAATGAACTCTTGGTGACCGTACATTTCGGATTGTTGGGCGTTCGGCGATCAATTGCGAGTTGGAGCCGAACCGGATCACGCGTGTCGCGGGAGCCCGATTGCAAGTGACTACAAGCAATCGGAGAGCGATATTAGGTGGGGGGTGCTTCCACTAACGTTGAACTTCTCTTTATCTCTATGTGTCACCCATTGAGCATGTATGTTATAGCTATTTTCATGCATAGTAGGGTAATTGAATTATATATTGCATGCTTAGAGTTAAGATGCAAATAAGATTTGTTATGAACAAAGAAAAAGAATTAAACCCTATGTATGCATGAGATGAGACAAAGAACGTGGTTAAAGAACAAGAACATTGTGACATATAAATTGAATGACATTTGAGAATTGTAAAGAACACTAATATGCATGTGTTGAGATAAAGAACCTAGAGGTTAAAGAACAAGAACATTGTGACGTATAGATCGAGTGACATCTATGATTGTGAAGAACACTAGAGTTAGTGTGATATTGAGAATAAGAACAAAGAAAATGAAGGACACTAGAGTTAGTGTAATGACATGGTCAAGAACAAGTATGCATGTGAATAAAGAACACTAGAGTTAGTGTGTGGCATTGACAAGAGTCATGTATGCATTGAACCAAGGTTTAAAGTGCCGCCCCGTCTTGCGTACGGCACGCGCATCGCGTGCCACCAAGAGGGGGTCTCGAACCCACGAGAGGGGGTCTCGAACCCCCTGCGTCTTGTGACAGATCTTGCCACGCGAGACAGAGCGGCACGGCGCGGCGTGCCACGGCACGATCTTGCGTCTTAGGGACTATGCAAATTTTTTTTTTTTTTTTTTTTTTTTTTTGTTTTTTTCTTTTTATTTTGTTCTTTGGGGTATCCAAAGCATTCTAGATACCACATGCCCTTCACAAAGACATTGCAAATCTAAAATTACTTATAAGGTAAGTCAAAAAAATTATAATTTAATTTTTTTGTTTATCAATATACGGACAAAAGATTTGTCCGAACTTTTTGTTTCTATAAACAAATTTGAGCCACATCAAAAATACAATTTTATTTTTGTGCTAAAAGATTGAAAATCGATAAAATTAAAATCTAAATTAAATCAATTGATACTTAAATTTATTTAATTTATTTGTCATATAATTTATTGCTTAATTATATTGATAGATCTACTATTTTTTGAAAAAAATAATTTTAAAAATTATTTGAAAATTTATTTTTAAAATTATTTTTTTGTATTTTATAAAGAAAGGTAATATGGTCAAAAAAAATAAAAAAGATGTCTTTGCATTTTAAAAATTCTAATCTATAATAATTTCTATTCTACATCAGATATAATTATACTTTACATACAGAAAAATTTACAAATATGTTAATTGATGAGTATAGTAAGCTATATATAGCAAATATTCATAATTATTTATTTTAATCTATCAAAATAACATTATAAGAGTTTATTGGAATCAAAAAATTGATTTAAATCCGTGCCAAACGTGCCGATGGGAGGTCGTGCGCAAGGTTTAAAGTGCGTGGCACGGGCGTCTTGAACGCCCTGGCACGATGCGGCACGGCTTGCGTCTTGCCACGTGGCACGCTTGCGTCTTGCAGATACGCACGACCTCTCTTGCACGTTTGGCACGGATTTAAATCAGGTTTTTGATTCCAATAAACTCTTATAATGTTATTTTGATAGATTTAAATAAATAATTATGAATATTTGTTATATATAGCTTACTATACTCATCAATTAACATATTTGTAAATTTTTATATGTAAAGTATAATTATATCGATGTAGAATAGAAATTATTATAGGTTAGAATTTTTAAAATGCAAAGACATCTTTTTTATTTTTTTTTACCATATATTACGCTTTCTTTTATAAAATACAAAAAAATAATTTTAAAAATAATTTTTCAAATAATTTTTTAAATTATTATTTTCAAAAAATAGTAGATCTATCAATATAATTAAGCAATAAATTATATGACAAATAAATTAAATAAATTTAAGTATCAATTGATTTAATTTAGATTTTAATTTTATCGATATTTTCAATCTTTTAGCACAAAAATAAAATGTATATTTGATGTAGCTCAAATTTGTTTATAGAAGCAAAAAGTTCGGACAAATCTTTTGTCCGTATATTGATAAACAAAAAAATTAAATTATAATTTTTTTGACTTACCTTATAAGTAATTTTATATTTGCAATGTCTTTGTGAAGGCGTGTGGTATCTACTATCTAGAATGTTTTGGATACCCCAAAGAACAAAATAAAAGAAAAAAACAAAAAGTAAAAAAAAAAAAAAGCAAAAAAAAAAATTGCATAGTGCCAAGATCGTGCCGTGGACGCCGCGCCGTGCCTCTGTCTCGTGCGGCACGGCGCTGCGTGCCGCGGCACGCAGGGGGGTTCGAGACCCCCTGTGTACCGTGCCACCTTCTTGGTGGCACGGTACGTGCCGCCCCGTGCCGTACGGCACGGGGCGGCACTTTAAACCTTGGTCGTGCGTATCTGTCGGCACGCAAGCGTGCCACGTGTCGGCACGCAAGCGTGCCCGTGCCGTACCGTGCCAGGGTAGTAACGGCACGCCCCCGTGCCACGGCACTTTAAACCTTGCATTGAACACTAGAGTGTGTGTGGCATTATTAAATGTGTGTAAAGAACCATAGTGTAAATGACACTAGAACAAGTCAAAGAATGCAAGTAAAGAACATGAAAGATATAGTCACAAAGAAACCTTAGAGTTAAGGGTCATTTGATCATAGTTCTCCTTGAAGTCAAGAAATAGATTGAATTGGAATCCTTAAAGTTAAGGATTGATCGTACTCACCATATAGTCCTTGCTCGAGGCGCGGTAGCTCCCCGGGCGATGTGCTCCGGAGTTGTCATCACGGGTCGTAGTGTTTTCTCTCCCCCGAGAGGACGGTCCCGTCGGGTCGTAGTGTTTCTCTCCCACGGTAGGGATTTGGTTGGTCGAGTATTGTTGAGGCGAAACCTACGGGTTAGCCAAGAGATTGGGTTATGGAATTATGATCTTGCATTCGTCATTATTATTATGTTGAGCATAAGCAATATTTACTATTGTTCAGGCATATTAGTTGTATGCATCATAGTTTGGTTACTATCTACTTATCCTTTCAAATTATGCCTGAGATAGACCTAGTGGGAAAGTCGGTGTGATTGGAGGCCGAGCCCACTGGGAACTTTGTTGTAGTTCTCATCCCACTAACCATGCAGGTTCTAGCGCGAGCGGGGCAATCGTGGCTCGTGGTATAGTTATCGTGCTCTAGGTAGTGTTCTACCCTTGTGTATAGAGACACCATTTGTATATTTCAACTAATGTGTTGATGAATGGAAATGTAATAAACTTATGTTGAGATGTAAATGTATTAAGTTCATTTAATGAGATGGGAAATGTGTAAATTTGGAATAATGAATGTAATATTTATGTAGCTTTGTATTTGGTTTAAAGTAATCAAGTTACAATGTGTAAATGGTTTAGATAGTTACTTTCACTTTTGCTTATGTTGCTTGCCCTCGTGCAAGCCATGTATATTGAAATGTTGCCTTGGGCGGACAGGGGAGGCTCTGTCCGTTCGGCGTCTGTTGGCGTGCCCGAACCGACCAAATTGGCGGTCCCGGGGCGTGACACTTCGCGATCACTATGATTGCTTGACCGGACTCTGACGTAGGGAATCTCACGGTTTCTTAGTTTGCGCACTTCTCGAGCCAAAATCATAACCGGGAACTCCTCATAGCTCAAATACTCTTGGAGCTCCGGTGGCTCATACACCATAGCATGCTCGGGGTCGTGGATGTACTTGCGGAGGTTAGAAACGTGGAATACGTTATGCACATCCGCTAGCTTCGGAGGTAGTGCAAGCCGGTAAGCTACCGCCCCAATCCTTTCGAGTATCTCATACGGTCCAATATACCGGGGACTTGACTTTCCCCGCACCCCAAACCTCTTGACACCTCTCACGGGCGACACCTTCAAGAAAACACGATCGCCCACCGCGAACTCTATGTCTCGCCGGCGTCTATCAGAATAACTCTTCTGTCGCGACGACGCCGTAAGCGATCTCTTGCGGGCAAGATGGACTTTCTCCTCCGCCTCCCGCAAAATGTCCGGGCCGAATTCTGCGCGCTCGCCTACATCACTCCAATGAATGGGAGATCGGCACTTTCACCCAAAAAGAGCTTCAAACGGTGCCATCCCCACACTAGAGTGATAACTGTTGTTGTAGGCGAACTCGGCCATCGGTAGGTACTTACACCAATTCCCCTTATAATCAACGACACACGCCCGCAGCATATCCTCTAATGTCTGTATGGTTTTCTCCGTTTGCCCATCTAACTGAGGATGAAAGGCGGTGCTGAAATCGAGCCGTGTGCCCAACGCCTCCTGCAGGCTTTTCCAAAAATGTGAAGTAAACCGGGGGTCTCGGTCCGATACAATAGACTTTGGCACCCCGTGTAACCTCACTACCTCGTCAAGGTATACCTGCGCCAGTTTGTCACCTGCCCAAGTAATGTGGATCGGTAAGAAATGGCGCTGATTTGGTCAAGCGATCCATAATTACCCAGATTGCGTCGTGGCCGCCCGTCGAACGAGGTAAGCCGACCACAAAATCCATCGAAACGTCCTCCCATTTCCAGACGGGAATAGGTAAGCTTTGAAGCTTCCCCGCTGGAAATCGACGCTCCGCCTTCGCCTGCTGGCAGGTCAAACACCTCGCCACGAAGCGTCCCACATCGGCTTTCATCCCAGGCAACCAATAAAGTGTCTTCAACTCCTGATACGTTTTGGTGCCGCCGGGGTGGTCATTGTAGGGTGACCAATGCGCTTCCTGTAAAATCAGCTTGCGAAGCTCCTCGTTTTCGGGTACACACCACCGGTTTCAAAATCGAAGTGCACCACTAGTATCGACACTGAAATCTCCGCCGCGACCCTCCTCAACATCACGCCGAATCTTTTGGAGGCTCGACTCTGCAGACTGCAACTCCTTAATTCTTTCCAACAGGGTTGGTTGCACAAGCACCATCAACCTAGTCGGAATCTCTGGAGCTACTACCTCGAGATCCATCCGCCCCATCTTCTTCTGCAGGGGCATCTGGTTCGTAACCCATAGTGCGAGATTCTCCGTCGACTTTCTACTAAGTGCGTCGGCAACTACATTCGCTTTTCCGGGGTGGTAGAGAATGTCAACATCATAATCCTTCAATAATTCTAACCACCGCCCCTAACGCATATTCAGCTCCTTCTGGGTAAACAGGTACTTTAAGCTCTTGTGGTCGGTGTAGATCTCGCAGTGTGCACCATACAAGTAGTGCCTCCACAATTCCACATCTTCAGAGCAAGGATCACCGCCGCTAGCTCTAAGTCGTGAATGGGGTAATTTCTCTCGTAGCTCTTCAGCTGGCGGGATGCATATGCGATCACTTTCCCACCTTGCATTAGGACACACCCCAGACCCAGATAGAACGCGTCGCTGTAGACTACGTAGTCTTCACCTTGCACCGGGAGGGCGAGTATCGGAGTCGAAGTCAATCTCTCCTTCAGCTCTTTAAAACTCCGCTCGCACTCGTTACTCCAAACAAATTTAGTGCCCTTCTGCGTTAAGCGAGTAAATGGAATAATGATCTTCGAGAATCCTTTCATAGACCGACGAAACTCCGAACTTCCGTCACATTAGTCGGGCGCGGCCAATTCTCTATCGCTTCCACTTTTCTTGGGTCAACAGAAACACCGCCCTCAGAAATCACATGACCCAGAAAAGCGACCTCTCGAAGCCAGAAGTCACGCTTCTTCAACTTGGCGTATAGCTTCTCCTCCCGAAGGATTTGAAGCACTGTACGCAAATGCTCCGCATGCTCCTCGCTGTTGTGCGAATAGACCAAGATGTCGTCTATGAATACCACAACAAACCGGTCTAAACACTCCCCGAAGACGCGGTTCATCAGGTCCATGAACGCCGCCGGGGCATTAGTGAGCCCGAACGGCATGACTGTGAATTCATAATGACCGTATCGCGTGCGAAACACGCTCTTCTGCACATCCTCCGGCTTTATCTTCAACTGGTGGTAGCCGGACTGAAGGTCTATCTTAGAGTACACACGTGACCCCTGTAACTGATCAAATAAGTCGTCGATTCGGGACAACGGGTACCTATTCTTGATAGTGACCTTATTCAACTCGCGATAATCAACGCAGAGTCGAAAGGATCCATCCTTCTTGCGCACAAACAGGACCGGGGCTTCCCACGGCGATACACTCGGCTTAATGAACCCCTTGTCGAGAAGATCCTGCAATTGGTCTCTTAACTCCCTCAACTCGGCCGGTGCCATACGGTACGGGGCCTTAGAGACAGGCGCAGTTCCAGGAATCAGGTCTATCACGAACTCGATCTCCCAGTACGGAGGCATGCCCGGTAACTCCGTAGGAAAAACGTCGGGAAACTCCCGCACTACTAACAACTCCTCAAGTGCCGGGGCCACTCGGTCCACCTCCATAACGGTTGCCAAATAAGCCGCGCAACCGTTGCTGACCAACTTCCTTGCTCTCGTCGCCGACACTGTGGCGGCGAAGCACGCGCTATTGCAAGCTCGATACATGAACTCTTTCTGCCCCGGCTCTCGAAATGTAATCACCTTACTTCTACAATCAATTGATGCATAATATTTCGAGAGCAAGTCCATGCCTAGGATCACATCGAAGTCCTTTAACTTCTTGAGCACCGGCATACGAATTGGCATTATCCAGTCCCCAACCTGCACTGGACAAGCCAGACACTCCTTGCGAATAACAAAGTCGCGCCCTGGGCTCGACAGTCGCCATGTACTATCACTTAGCCGATACTCTATACCATGCATGTCTGCGAAAAGTCGACTAAGAAATGAATGTGTGGCGCCGGTGTCAAACATGGCTCTAGTGCGAATGTCGCTAATTAAAATTATACCTGCCACCACATTGCGCTCCTCGGCTTCCGGAAGCTCCTCGACTTGAGTGGCAAACACCCGTCCGCTCGGAGCTGACCATGCAACTTTGGGTTGGCACGGCACCATTGCGCGCCCGACAGATGTCGCGGCAGGGGAAGCTCCGTACCGAGCCGGAATCGTTGGAGCCGATGCGATAGATGGAACGGGTGAAGTCCCGCCTACTGGGCAGTTGCGTATCATGTGCCCAGGCTGCCCGCACTTAAAGCACTTCCCTTGACGTTGCTCACAATCCGCGGGCCGGTGGTCTCCACCACATATGACGCACCGCTGAGCTCTGCGACTCCACGACTTCGTCTTCGAATATTTCGGGGACCGCTTAGAACTAGATTGCCCCGCCGAACCACCGCCCGGTCGCTTCCTTCCCTTCTTCTTCTCGAACGCCTCGCGATCCTCTAGCTCGCAAGCGTTCCCGTGCTCAATCCACAAGGCGCGGTCCAAGACTTCAGCAAACGTGTGGAACTTGAAAGCATGCACTGATCGGAACACTCCGGGCCAAAGTCCCCACACAAAGCACTCCGCCCGCTCTTGCTCCGTCCGGGCCACTTCCGGAGCACAACTCAGGAGGTGTGTGAACTCTCGCTCATACTCCCGAACCGTGCGGTTTTCTTGCTTCAACCTTCTGAAGTCTTCCCGCATTCTCCTTTTCTCTCTATCCGGAAAATACTCCGCAATCATCAACCCTCGAAACTATTCCCAACTAATTGGAGGGAGAGTTGGGGATCGATTCTGCTTCACTTGCCTCCACCACACTCTGGCCTGCTTGTCGAAGCAGTGCGTGGCCAGATGCACCTTGTCCCGCTCCTCAGCGTACGTACTCTCCAACAGAGTCTCCATGGTGAGTAGCCACGTCTCCACTACATACGAGTCAACCACTTCACCGTCAAAGGTAGGGGGACGGAACTTTATGAACCTCATGAGAGCCGTGTAGCCTCGCTCTCGCTCCGCCTCCCCAATCGCCGCGTCTGGCGTATACGCACTTGACAGCGCGGGAGGAATAACCACCGGTGGGGGTTGCGCCACCACTGGAACCGCCGCTGTACCCTTGCCCTCAGCAGCATTAGGCACGCGTGCCAAAGGCGCGGGTGGGTCACGATTCCGATTTGCTCCTGTCGCCGCCGCCGCCGCCGCGGCCACTTGCTGCACCAACAGCTCCTGGAGCCAATCGAACCGATCCGTCAATGCGGTAACTTGCGCCCGCAATTCCCGCACCTCGCTAGGCCCGGCCTCTGCTGGTGCCACTGGTGGTCTAGCCTGCTCCGGTGCCTTGGGAGGTAGGGTCTGATCTGGCACCTCAGGAGGAGGCGCCGGAACAGTCCTACGGGGATAACGTCTCTTCGATGCCATTAGCTCCTGAAACGCAAACACTCGGTTAACTACTTAACCCTTATTAACGTTATCGTAATTACGGGACTCAATAATTTAACCACACAAATCGGGCGGAAGCTTGCAAGCATACTCATCCTTGACCCTCAGTGCCGTGTTGTCGGCCGCCAACACGACCTCCTCGAGTCACGAACTAGTATCACTTGAATCCTTCTCTAGTAACTACTAAAGGTTCAACTTCGACCCAATCCATATACTTCCGCCACCGTCGTAGGTTCTCGTCGCACTCACGTACCTATACCTTAAGGGTTACCGTCCTAAGGTCTCCTAGGTCAATCCTAGACTCTCTTTTTGCTTGCTCTTACTCGCTCTAATACCACTAGATTCTGTCACGCCCCGAGACCGCTACCAATTTGGTCCGGTTCGGGCGCGTCGAACAAACGCCAGACGGTCAGCACCTCTCCTACCCGCCTAAGGCTAAGCATCAAGATTGTGTACAATAAGTGCCCAGAAACAACTTGATAAAACATACACAATTAGCAACGAGAGCACAACCAGTTCTAAACCACAAAGAGAGCAAGCATCACAAGTTAGCAAACTAGTGAATAAAAGAGAGATAAACTTATCTATTACATTCATTCAGTTTTAAACTTCGATTACATTTAAGCTTCAAATAATATACATCACCTCAAAGCCTCACCACCAATACAACATCTACTCTCAAAATAGATACAAGGTACTCTAATGCAATAGGAAAGTAAACTACTGCTACCACTAGGGCGCCAAGCCCTTGCCGCGATCCTCACCTGGCGCGCTCGAGCTAGGACCTGAAATAGAGTGGGGTGAGAACTATCTTCCATAGTTCCCAGTGGGTTCGACCGCCGACTCCGCCGATCTCCCCACTGGGTCCAAGGAGGCAAAAGTAGAACAATAGGTAGATATAACTGAAATGGGAAAACTGTACGGTAATTAAATATGCAAGTATTCTACCATGCCTCGGATCAATGTAATGAATGTATGAACTCATAGTAAAGGCTGACTACTGTACTATTATGCTCAACAATAAACAAGTTCTTAAGTCACCCAATCTCGCTGTGAGCCCGAGGGCTCGCCTTTCCGTCTCACGTACTTTAGTCTCATAGGGGCGGAGTCACACTGCCCAACCATCCCCCGAGACCGCCTGCAGACAGATACTTTAGTCCAAGGGCAGATACTTTAGCCCTCCTCTAGTGACAACTCCGGAGTGTCAGCCTGTGTGGAGCGACCACCCCAGGCGCAGACAGGCAAGGTAAGCACGATCCAAATCCTGTGAACCGAGAATACCCTACCAACTGGCTATCATCATTGTGGGATTTATGTCTCCTTATTCTATCCTCTAGTGTTTGAACTCACACTAAGGTTTCTATGCCACTTGTTCTCGAATTCACACTAATTAATTGCCACACGTCATAGTTAATTGTTCACTAGATGCCACTCGTTCTTGTTTAACTAGGTGCCACTCGTTCTCTGGTTAGACAGTTCCACTAACTCTAGATCTCACACCTCACACATCATGGTATATTGGGTTTTAGATTATGCCACACAATCCTCATGCTCATTAGATTCTACTGACATAACAATAAGCTACACTAACATAAGTATGCGAGTTTGGCATTAACATCTGACACTCTACATATACCATGACACTCTACACATACCATGCTCAATATGCAAGGTTAATCGAGAAACTATGCTTGGACATAGGGAGTAGCCCGACTGCTTCGGGATGGTCACCACCCACCTTTTGGTGTCGCAACACGGTAGGAATTATAGTTTTCACGATCGCTTGTCACCGCTTAAGCTTTCAAGCGGTAACGAAGTCGAGGCGCACTTAACTTGGCGATATCTTCGTTCCGACTCGACGAATCGCCGAACCGTCGCCACCAACGCGCTTAAGTACCTATCAATTAGGTTTACGGACGATCAAACGGGATCAAAACCCATCATCTACCAAAATCCCATTTTTGATGCCCTAGGGTTCCAATACATGCAAAACACCATATTGAAACCCTAGAAGCATGTGTTTAGTGCTTACTAGCACCTCTAGGTTCCATCAAAACCCTCCCAAGAGCATAAAAACCCAAGCCCTAAAAATCTCCATTAGAAGAGTTTAGGGTTTACCTTGAGCTATGCTCCAACAAGAGGGAAGAGATGAAGGAGATGAGGTTCTTCTCCTTGCTCTTCTTCTTCTTCTTCTACTTCTTCTCCTCCTTTGCTTCTTCAAGAGAAAGAGAGAGATCCTAGAGAGAGAGAGGGAGAGTATGTTGAGGGCTTGCAAATAAAAGAGATGGGAGTAACTGAGCCTCCCTCTGTGCCCATATAACCCAATTTAAGTTACAATTGCAAGATAGCCCCTCAACTCCTTATGTTCTGAATCAGCCCACTCTGGGCATTTTCGGGCACGAGGATCGGTCTCCACATCTAGAGACCGGTCTCCGAGAGCGAACAGCTCGAATCCAACATACGGGAACCGGTCTTGCTACGGAGACCGGTCTCCGGGGGTCCGATCTCCACCATCAAGACCGGTCTCCGAGAGCGAAATCTCTGCGCAAGGCCTTCAGGCCAATTTCCAGCGTACGGGAACCGGTCTTCGTCACAGAGACCGGTCTCTGAGGGTCCGGCCTCTGCCTGAGGACCGGTCCCCGAGAGCACAACTCGTGCTGAAGGCCTCCAGGCCACTCTTCACACTTACGGGAACCGGTCTCTGTGCCAGAGACCGGACCCCAAGAGCCTAAAATCTGCAGGTTGTGCAGATTGCACAATCTTGCTCTCGGGACCAACTCCGATGCACTTTTTGCCTTCGGATCAACTTTGAACTTTCCAAGGCTCATCCACTCGACAAGTAGTCGATTTCAAACGAAGTGCAGCTCTCGAATTTCGAGAATTCACTTCCTTACAACAGAAAAGTCTACACCCATTTTTTCTATTACTCTAACCTCCTCTTTTCTTCTTGAAAGTCTACACCCATTTTTTCTATTACTCTAACCTCCTCTCTTTCCTTGTCTTCCTCTTCCTTCTTTTCTTTGTTCTTCCTCTTTTTTTTTTTCTTTTGTGTTCTTCTTCCACTCTTCACTCATCTTCTTCTTTTCTTTTCTGAATTTCTTCTTTTTTATTTTCTTCCTCTTTTCTGTGTTGGTTCCCTTCGTCAACTTTTTTCTCCTTTCCTGCTCATTTTTTCTTCTCTTCTTGTTTCTTGTCGAGACGAGCTATATAGGCGTCAAGGAAAGAAAAACAGTGAGGAATCGTCATTTTATTCTGTTATGCACAAATTTTGATTGACCAATAGGATAAAAGCAATGCTCCACTTCATTGCTTGGCACATTCTTTGAAACTTCGGTAATTTTTTTTTCCTAAACCTCATATATACTATTGTTCATTTGTATTTTGTAATACAACAATCATATTCTAATTTTTATTTTTCTTATAGTCATTACATACAATAGCTCATCGTGGATTAATGAGGATCCAAATCGAGTGCCTCTGCGTAAGGATTTGGAGATATCAAAGATGAGAAACAAGTGCTTAAAAAAACTTTTTCCAAATAATGAAGAAAGAAGAGTTGCAGATAAAGAAAAACTGTCCGTTCAACATAGGTTGTGACGCCTTGGGCATATAGGAAAAACTGTCCGCTCGGTCGGGTGGTGACTACTATCATCCTAACTGCAAATCCCTTCACCCAAGGGCGGAAAACCTAATAGTACCAACCGCTTGGAACTATCGATGGTATAGTAGCATAATACTGTGTATTATATGTGTGTGTGTATATATATATATGAACTAGGCAAGAATACTCTATTAATAGTACCAATTCACTGGTGCTATTCGGCCCTTAGATAAATGAATGTGCTGATAGGATGATAGCGGTCCCCAAGGGTTTAATGGGTGGTTGGTGGAATAGTATGATATAAGGGGCGAAAATGGTCAAAGAGATAAATCTAACAACAAAAAATTTGGTAGCACCAAGTGCTTGGTACTACTGATAGCATTGTAGCCCGACTCATATATATATATATATATAGAGAGAGAGAGAGAGAGAGAGAGAGAGAGAAAGAGCGAGAGTCCGGCTATGGTGCTTGTAAAAGCACGAAGCACTTGGTGCTTGTGAATTTTTTACCATTAGATCTACGACTTTGGTCATTTTCATCCGTTAGATTATACTATTCAACCAACCACCCACTTAACTCAAGGGGGCCCACATCCTCCTAACTACACATCTTTCAATCCTAGGGCTAAAAACTTACAAGCACCAATGACTTGGTACTTTTAAAAACATAGGAGCTCAATTCTATATATATATACATATATATATATATATATATATACATATATATATATATATATATATACATATATATATATATATATATACATATATATATATATATATATATATATATCCTACTATACTATTATGAGTACGATCGCCTCATACTCCGATGATAGAGCTTTCGAATCGACGATCCATGCCGTTAAACGTTATTTACAAGATTTAAAACTTCTAAAAATTTAATTTTATAATTTTTCGACATCATTTACCTTACGATCAAGAGGTCACAATTTTGACAATTTTTAATGGCCAGTATCGGATACTTGCTAGTTTAACGGTGTAAAAGAATTGGAATTTGTTGAATTTTTGATAGAAAATTCTATTCACTACCTAGATAAAGATCAATAACTCCAATCTTGAATTGAAGGATCCGATCATCCTTTTTTAGGACGTCGTTCGATTTTGACCGTTCATTTTATGCCCGCTTGATGGACTTTATTATGATTTCAAAAATTTACGAAATTTATTTCTAGAAGTTTCAAATACTCTAGATCATATTAAATGGAGAGGATCGTCGATTTGGAAGTTTCCATCATCGAAAAACAACTTATGAGTACGAAGGCTCCAATACTCATAATAGTATAGTAGCCATGGCCTATATATATATATATATATATATAGGGTCCCTATTATACTATTATGAGTACGATCGTTCTCGTACTCATAAGTTATTTTCGATGATAGAGCTTTTTCGAATCGACGATCCACACCGTTAAACGTTATTTACAGCAGTTAAAATTTCTAGAAATCAAATTTTATAATTTTTCGACATCATTTACCATACGATCAAGAGGTCACAAATTTGACAATTTTTAACAGCCGGTATGGGATACTTGATAGTTTAACGGTGTAAAAGAATTGGAATTTGTTGAATTTTTTATAGAAAATTCTATTCACTACCTAGATAAAGATCAATAACTCCAATCTTGAATTGAAGGATCCGATCATCCTTTTTTAGGACGTCGTCCGATTTTGACCGTTCATTTTATGCCCGCTTGTTGGACTTTAATATGATTTCAAAAATTTACAAAATTTATTTCTAGAAGTTTCAAATACTCTAGATCATATTAAATGGAGTGGATCGTCGATTTGGAAGCTCTATCATTGAAAACAACTTATGAGTACGAGGCGATCTCGTACTCATAATAGTATAGTAAGAGGACCCTATATATATATATATATATATATATATATATATATATATATATATATATATATAGGGTCCGGCTACTATACTATTATGAGTACGAGATCGCCCTCGTACTCATAAGTTGTTTTCAATGGTGGAGCTTCCGGATCGACGATCCACACCGTTAAACGTTATTTACATTATCTAAAACTTCTAGAAATCAAATTTTATAATATTTCGACATCATTTACCTTACGATCAAGAGGTCAAAAATTTGACAATTTTTAACGGCCGGTATGGGATACTTGCTAGTTTACTAGTGTAAAAGAATCGGAATTTGTTGAATTTTTTATAGAAAATTATATTCACTACATAGATAAAGATCAATAACTCCGATCTTGAATTGAAGGATCCGATCTTCCTTTTTTAAGACATCGTTCGATTTTGACTGCTCATTTTATGCCCACTTGATGGACTTTATTATGATTTCAAAAATTTACGAAATTTATTTTCTAGAAGTTTCAAATACTCTAGATCATATTTAATCTGAGTGGATCGTCGATTCGAAGCTCCATCACCGAAAACAACTTATGAGTATATATATATATATAGAGAGAGAGAGAGAGAGAGAGTGAGAGAGAGAGCAGGACTTCGTGAGCGCTTTTCGATCATGGAATTTCCGAATCGATGATCGGCTCCATTAGACTTGATCTAGCGTATTTGAAGTTTCTAGAAAATAATTTTTGCGATTTTTTGATACCATTTACCTAGCAATCATAAAGGATTCAAAATCAATAATTTTTAATTGCTGAAAATAAAAATCCTACAAAAAGTGGTGATAGAGCACTAAAAATTTCGATCAAAAATATTGATCTTATTGTAGATAGTATAAAGAATTTGGTATCAAAATTTCATCTGATTTAAATACTTTTACACCGTTAAACCTGAAAACGACGGATATCAACCATTAAAAATTATTGATTTTAAACCCTTTCAATCACTAGGTAAATAATATCAAAAAATCGTAAAAATGATTTTCTAGAACATTCAAATACGCTAGAGCAAGTCTATCGGAGCCGATCGTCGATTCGAAAATTCCATTGAAAACGGCTCAGGAGCACGGAGGCCTCCGTGCGCCTGAGATCATAGTAGTCCTATATATATATATATATATATATATATATATATATATATATATATATATATATATATATATATGAGCTAGGCTCCTATGCTTTCGAAAGTACGGGAGCCTCCGTGCTTGTAAGTTGTTTTCAATGATGGAACATCCGATTCGGCGATCGGTTCCGTTAAACTTGATCTACGCTATTGGAACTATCTAGAAACCAAATTTCATAATTTTTTGACTTTGTTTGTCTAGTGAACGAGTAGCCTCAAAATGAACGGCCGAAAATGAAAATCTCATAAAAAACAGTGATAAAGGACTCAAATTTCAAATCCGAAGTATTGATCTTGCTATTGATGTTTAGTAGAATTTTCTATTAAACTTTCATGTAATTTGGATACTTCTACACCGTTGAACTTAAAAATGTGCCACATCGGCCGTTAAAATAGTCATTTTTGAGACTTTTTGATCGCTTGGTAAATGATGTCAAAAAATTATGAAATTAGGTTTCTAGATAGTTCCAATAGGGTAGATTATTCCTAACGGAGCCGATCGTCGAATCGGATGTCCAATCATCGAAAACAACTTACAAGCACGGAAGCCTCCGTACTTTCGAAAGTACGGGAGACTTACTCTATATATATATATGTCAACTAGGATACTATCGATATCAACTCTCAATTATATATGAATAGCGGTTACTATCCTTCTTTCCACCCTTGGATCACTACTATTCAACCAACCATCCACTAAGCCCCAACCATCCAATGGTCAAAAGTGGAGAAGTAAACACTGTTCACATACTATTAATAGTATTCTAGCACAACTACATATATATTTATAGAGTTGAGCTAGAATGCTATCGATAGCAAACCAGCACTTTAGCCACACATTTGTTTTCGATGATGGAGCCTCCAAATCGACGATCGGCACCGTTGAACATGATCTATACCACTTGAAGTATTTAGAAATCAAATTTCATACATTTTCGATATTGTTCTCTCATCCATCGAGTGGACACAAAAATGAACGGCTGAAAATGAATATTCTTAAAAAAATGATAATAGGAGTCTTGTAATCAAGATCAAGAGTATAGATCTTGTTTTAAATAGTTTAAAAAATTTTCTAACAAAAATTCAATTGATTTGGATATCTTTACGCCGTTAAACAAGAAAACGCCTTATATCGACCATTAAAATTACAAATTTTGAAACCCTTTGATTATTAGGCAAATGATATCGAAAAGATTTGAAATTTAATTTCTAAATATTTCAAGTGGTATAAATCATGTTCAACGGTGCCGATCATCGATTTGGAGGCTCTATCATCGAAAACAAACGGGTGGCAAAAGTGCGGTTTGCTTTATCGATAGCATTCTAGCTCAACTATATATATATATATATATATATATATATATATATATATATATATATATATATAGAATTGAGCTCCTATGCTTTTAAAAAGTACCAAGTCATTGGTGCTTGTAAGTTTTTAGCCCTTAGATTAATAGATGTGCGGTTAGAATGATGTGGGCCCCCATGGGTTAAGTGGATGGCTGGTTGAATAGTATAATCTAACGGATGAAAATGATCAAAGACGTAGATCTAACGGTAAAAAAATCACAAGTACCAAATGCTTGGTGCTTTTACAAGCACCATAGCGACTCTATATATATATATATATATATATATGTAGTGTAGAGTCGCTATGCTATCGGAAGCATAGAGGATTTGATACTTCCAACTTTTTGACCATTAGATGAAAAATTACACGGTTGGAATGATTGCGGTCCCCAAAGATTGAGTAGTACCCCTAGGATTGAGTGATCCCCACGGGCTAATAGCATTAATCCAAAGGTTAGAAATGATTTAAGGAGTTGATCTAAGGGCCAAAAAATTGAAAGTACCGATCCTCTATGCTTCCGATAGCATAGTAGCTATATATATATATATATATATATATATATATATATATATATATATATATATATATATAGGGGCTACTATACTTATATGAGTATAGAGCCCTTTGTACTCATAACTTTTTGGCCGTTCAGATGAAAAAATGTGCGGCTATAATGGGAGTGATTACGGTTAGGTTGATAGTGGGCTCGCTAGGGTTGAGTGGGTGGTTGGTTGAATAGTATAATCTAACGGATAAAAATGATTAAAGGATGGATCAAATGGCCAAAAACTTATGAGTATAAGAGCATCTATACTCAAAAGAGTATAGTAGCCGGACTCTATATATATATATATATATATATGTACATACATACATATATGTACATACATACATATATATAGAGTTCGGCTATGGTGCTTGTAAAAGCACCAAGCATTTGGTGCTTGTGAATTTTTTACCGTTTGCTCTCCATCTTTAATTATTTTCATCCGTTAGATTATACTATTCAACCAACCACCCACTTAACCCAAGGGGGCCCACATCATACTAACCGCACATCTATTAATCCAAGGGCTAAAAACTTACAAGCATCAATGACTTGCTACTTTCTCAATTCTATATATATATATATATATATATATATATATATATATATATGGAGCAGAGCTACTATGCTATTAGGAGCACAGCAGTTCGTGTGCTCCTAAGTTTCTAACCACCAATTAATTTCAATTGGTGGCTAGAGTGACGGAGAGAAGAGAAATTGGGTTTCTCAATTTCTCTCCTCTTTGAATTCTCTCCAATTTCTCTTCTCACTCTCACCCTAACCATAGATGGTTAGGAACTTAGGAGCACAAGGACTGTTGTGCTCCTAATAGCACAGTAGTCCTAATCTATATGTGTGTGTGTGTGTGTGTGTGTGTGTGTGTGCGCGCGCGTGCGTGCGTGCGTGCGTGCGTGATGAAATACTATTAATATGCGAATAGTGTTTACTGTCCACTTTTTCACCATTGATGCCTACCGTTGAGTAGGGGGTTTGTGGAATAGTAATGATCCAAAGGTTAAAAAATGGATGGTAACCACTATTCATATACAATTAATAGTAGATTAGTTAATTCATATATGTACATATATATATGTGTGTGTGCGCGTGTGTGTGTGTGTGTGTGTGTGACTTTTGAAGCAACTACTCGGTCCTATTGCATAATTAAATCAAGTTGTAGTGAATAAACAGAGAATTGAAGATTGCTCCAGATGTCCACAAACACTTATGATCTAGAAAAGTAATAATCAGATTATCACCGTTGAATAAAGTTGGAATATAATGTTCATGTCTGGAACTCCAGCTAACATAAAATGGAGAAAAAATCGTATCAAAGTTAAATGTTAAGTACAACAAGACATCATTAGTTTAGCATGACTTGAACATCTACATAGAAAACTACAAATTAGAAAGAAAGCCAGTTTGGGGTTGAACTTACCAATATGAAAAGATACAAAAATTTGTTTGGATATTCGCCGAAGAGAGATTAAATCATCTGTAGCAACAGGAATCTACACAAGGAAAATTTATCAACAACTAACAAGAGACAGACACTTTCCAAAGGAATTGATATTACAGATATCCACAAGTTAATGCAAGCCAGAACTCAGGAGAAAAAATAAATTCAAGCAACAAAAGCGTCGGTAAATATTAATATAAACAGCACAATTTTTAAAGTCAAGACGTAGAATAATTAACACTCACAGCTGTTATCATTTTTACACAGGATGTGTGGTAGGTCCCGAAAATTAGGAGGGATAAAGATAAACGATGAAATTGGTGAAAGTAGATAAGGGCAAGCAAATACTTACAAAAATTTGCTTCTCACTGCTCAGGCAGAAGGCAAACATCAGCCTGTCAGCAATTGTTCATCCATCTAGTGAAGATTGTACAGATACAATTGAGAAATTAGCCTGGAAGGCCGGCCGACCAACTGTTGTGCTGACAATCTCTAAAACCAGTCTTCAACACCCAAATCAATTTTTCTATACTTTCTAGGTAGATTGAATCAGGAGGATATGGAAAATGGTCGTCGCATTGCGAGGGAAAGATTAAGATCATGATTGACTGGGAAAGTTTTGGGGTTGTAATTAGGACAAAAACAAATGACTTTTATCCCAATTGTTTGGTCAGAAGGGAACCCCTTTAGTTCCCATTACAAGGTGGAAAAGGTGTTCCCATTTCCAGGAGGAAGAGGAATATTTAATTCCATATTTTGAATCCTGCCAAGCAGATGGTAGCGAGTTCCCATTCCAAGGAGGAACAGGAATCATTTATTCTAATTCTTAAATGTAAATCCAAAGCTAATGGAGTTGGCCTTTCCTATTTGGCCTCCAAGTCATTCTAATTATCTTTCCAATGATGATCGCAAAACAAACACGACCAAACTGCAGAATATTTGTAGACAAAAGAAAAGGAGAGATATGGGTTCTTGATCTCTCTTGAGATACGAGAAAGAATGGAAACCCACTTGCTCTATTATGATATATCTTACTTGTTGAGTAGATCCATTTACGCTTGAATCCTTACTCTTCATGTTATTTTCTCTAACTATTCGGCTTCACCGACAAGCGAAAACTGACTAGTCAGTATGATCCAATCCTCTCAAGAGGACACCCTATCTACAAGGGTCCACGTGCCTCTACTGCACGGATATCAAGCGCAGAATCAACGGTCGGGAACTCTACTCTCCCTAGAATCATGTCATGCTAGACTACTAGATTCAATGCCACCTGTTCATATTTAGTGTTTCTACTACACTAGTCAATGTCCATTGTCATTATCTCAAGATCATGTTCATCACTTATCATGTCATCATAAGTTTACGTGTCATAAGTCTAGTTCTCATGTCCCTAGGTTCTTGTGTCAAGTTCTCATTGCTACACTACTATGGAACATGCAAGAAAATAGAATTATGCTATACTACAACCTACAATGCATAAGTGCAACATGTATGTACATGGTCAATGTATAAGACTTGGACATAGAAGGAAACTCGGTTGCTTCCGGATGGACACCCCCCACCTTTTGGGGACGTAACGGAGCTACGCACTTGCTTTTGCGATCCTTAGTCGCCGCTTCGACTGCTCGGGTCAACACGAAGCGCCTGGCCTTCGTTTAAACTTTTATCCCTGCAACCGCTCGACGAATCAACAAACCGTCGCTTCCCATGCGTTCGGGCACCTAACAATCAGGTTGACACATGCTCAAATGAGATCAAGACTCACTATAAGCAAAACCCCTCTTTTGGATGCCCTAGGTTTACATAAATGCAACAAACTTGATAGAGGCATTTACTCTTGGATTTAATGGGTCCAACTATCTCTAGAGTTCCAATAGAGATCATCTAGCTAGGTTCTAAGAGGCCAAAGCAAACCTTAAGCTCTAAGCCATGAAAAGGTGTTGGAGCTTACCTCTACTAGCTAGTTTTCCAAGCAAGGAAGAGATGAAGAAGATGGTAGCTCTCCTTTTAGTCTCCTTCTCCTTCCTCCTCTTCTTCTTCTCATTCTTCTTCTTCTCTTCTTTCTAGAGAGAGAGGAAGAAAGAAATGAGTGTGTGTGTGAAATGAGGGAAAGAGAGAAAAATATCCCTATAACCCCTTCTCATGCAACAATAGCACTTAGATCCCTCCACTTCTCCATCTGAGCACTGCCCAGACTGGGCAGTTTTCGCGTACGGGGACCGGTCTCTCTAGAAAGGGACCGGTCCCCGAGAGCAGCCTCCCAGGGCAAAGCCCTTTTTTGCGTGCAGGGACCGGTCCTCACCTGAGGGACCGATCCCCGAGAGCTCATTTCTGCGCAGAGGCCTCCTGCCTCATTTTCATTCTTACGAGGACCGGACTCTTCCCCGAGGGACCTGTCCCCGAGAGCAAACTTGCGCAGGTCAATTTTCCTGCCAATTCTCACGCGTACGGGGACGATCTCTCCCAGAGGAACCGGTCCCCGAGATCGGTCCCCGAGAGCAGAATTTCTGCAGTTTGGCAGAATTGCTCCAACTTGCTATCGAGACCCTACCTCAATGCACTTTTTGCATTTTCGACTTTTTCGGCCTTTCCGAAGCATACCTACACAACCCTTGGTCGATTTTACACGAAGTCCAATCCTCGTATTTCGAGAATTCACATCCTTACAGATACGGAGTGAAAAATGATCGAAAACTGCGATAAAAAGAGGGCTAAACTAAAATTTTCTACACAGGCCGCGTTCGGTGCAACATTTTATGTGAATTTTTTGGAAGTTTCAAAAAAATAAAAAAAAATGTAGCATTAAAATACAATCAGAGGCGAACGTTTGGAACCAAATTTCACCAAAAATGGAGTTTTCGTGAAAAGTTATGAGATCTTGAAAATAGTTTATGCTTGCAGTTATCTGTGGCGAGCTGACCACTTCACCTTCAAGATGCCACTTCTCGCAAAATATTCAACTGAATTTGAAAGACTCTGGAATCTATGCTCGAAGACAAACGAACCCTAATTTTCACGTGATTTTGTCATCATCTAGGAACCTAAAAACAAGGCATCACGAGAAAGGTTCAGTTGGAAGGTCATCACGCAATTTTGCAACGCGAAACACGAAGTTGGCCGACTCAAACTGAGCTGCCAATGAGGTGTCCAGAAGAGGTCCGCCCCCCTTTTCATAATCTCTCCCTCCCTTTTGACGATCCCTTTTCTTCCCTCTTGTCTCTCTCTCTTCCCCTCACGCACATCCTCATCTGGCTACCGCCTCTACCTCAGCACAGCGACCATTCTGCGATCATCGGCCAGAAATAGACCTCAAAATGGTATTTCCTCTCCTCGCGGTTTCCAGCCTAAGAACGGGATTTCCTCTTCTCTCAACCACGTGTAGGACGCGGGGTTTTGGCGATGCCTTGCTACAGGTTCTTCCACCTCCATAGGCTGAGCACCATCTCCCTCAACCTCCACTCAGCTAATCTCTGTGAGGTCTGTGCTCACCTTAAGTGCGACCGGAACTTACTGTAGAAGCCAGATCCAGTGCGTCGCTCCGCGGTGATTTCCTGTGCGGCCTAAACCAGCAGTTCCCATCGCCCTCAATCGTTGCAAAGGTTCCAAAACGCGAGCGTGACAACCAGTATATCATTGCCAACCTACCGATGTTGTTGGTTGATTTTCCCAAACTAAGTCCTAAACTTGCTCGTTGTCGCATTATTTCGGTAGTTGGTCCTTATATCGGGGTGTCGATCCATGCTGGATCATGTCGGAGCACAAGGCCAGACTATTTCCTGGTTATTTGTCAGCAATGGAGCCCTTTAGGCGGCAAGATAGAACAACAGAAGCCCTCTGGACAGATTAATCACTATATGCTATCCAAACGTGAAATTTGCTTTCTTCGACGCTTCAGTTGCGTTGATCCTTTTTGGATCTGACCAAAATTTGGGGCTTGACCTCTTGCTGGCTAAGGGTTGACGCTAGCCCTTTATGGCTGCGATTGGTGCAGCCCAAGACTTTTGAAATGTTAGTATTAATTGGGCTTTTGTTATTTAAAACATTATGTTCCTAGGCAGCACAATATGCTATGGGCCTTGCCTGGGAGCCGTTGATAAAGTTTCTACATGTGAGGAGAGGTCTAGTCCCACGTTGGTAACCAAAGGCATGTTATGCTATCAAGGTTTAAAGCATCGTGGCATAGGGGCGTGCCACTATCTACCTGGCTTGGTACCGCACCCGCTCACTTCCGTGCCGACACATGGTACGCTTGCGTGTCATTGAATACGCATGACTCCTACTGGCACGCTTTGGCACAGACTTATTTCAGTTTTTTTTTTCCAATAATTTCTTATAATGTTATTTTAAAAGATTTAATCAAATAATTATGAATATTTACTATATATATCTTACTACACATCAATTAATATAATTGTAAGTCTTTTTGTATGTAAAGTATAACATACCTGATACATAATAGAAATTTTTATAGGTTAGAGATTTTAAAATACAAAGACATCTTTTTTTTATTTTTTTCTTTTGACCATATTATAGTTTTTATTTTATAAAATACAAAAAATAATTTTAAAAATTATTTGAAAAATTGTTTTAAAAAGTATTAAAAAAATTGATCGATCTTATAGTGACTCGGCCAGATATTGCATACTCCGTCAGTGTGTTAAGCCAATTTATGTCTTCTCCGACTATTACTCATTGGGAAGCTTTGGGATAAATTTTGTGCTATCTGAAGGGAGCTCCAGGACGTGGTATCTTATACAAGAACCATGGATATTCAAATATTGAATGCTTTTCAAACGCAGATTAGGCGGGTTCAAAGGTTGATAGGAGATCGACTACAGATTATTGTGTTTTTGTTGGTGGTAACTTGGTGTCGTGGAGAAGTAAGAAGCAGAGTGTTGTCTCCTGTTCTAGTGCTAAATCGGAATACAGAGATAAGGCACAATCTGTGCGTGAAGTAATATGAATACAACAATTATTGGATGAGGTTGGTCTTTCGAATCCACAACCTATTAAATTATGGTGTGATAATCAGCTACTCTCCATATTGCCTCTAATCCTATATTTCATGAGCGAACTAAACATATTGAGATTGATTGTCACTTTATTCGTGAAAAAATACAACAGAAGATCATTTCAACAGGGTATATCAAAACTGGAGACCAGTTGAGGGCTATTTTCACAAAAGCTTTGAATGGGGCTCGGGTTGACTAAATTTGTAACAAGTTGGGCATGATTAATATCTATGCTGCAACTTGAGGGGAATGTTATGAAAAGTCGAGTGTTATTGTGAAACAACCATTGTACTCTAAAAGCTTAAGCTGTTAAAGAACGGTGTTTAAACATTTTTATATTTAACACTCCCCCTCATGTCTAGGCTCGAGACTTTTTAGTCAGCCCATGACGTGGGCTTGAATTAAATGGGAGGAAATTAATATGCTAGGAGCCTGGCGTGACTCGAACTCAGGACCTCCTGCTCTGATACCATATGAAACAACCGTTGTACTCTAAAAGCTTAAGCTATTAGAGAACGGTGTTTAAACATTTTTATATTTAACAGTTATGGAAAGTCAAAATTATATATATTATATTCTTATTTAGCTAGCATAATCTTAGGCATCTTTCCTTAGGAATCTTTCCTTATTAAATTTCTCATTATAGAAACATATATATATATATATATATATATATATATATATATATATATATATATATAGTAGGGCTACTATACTATTATGAGTAGTAGAGCCCTACTACTCATAAGTTGTTTTCGATGATAGAGCTTAGAATCGACGATCCACTCCGTTAAATATGATCTAGAGTATTTAAAACTTCTAGAAAATAAATTTCGTAATTTTTCGAAATCATTTACCTTACGATCAAAAGCTCACAAAATTGACAATTTTTAACGGCCGATATGGGATACTTGGTAGTTTAACGGTGTAAAAGAATTGAAATAGGTTGAATTTTTGATAGAAAATTCTATTCACTACCTAGATAAAGATCAATAACTCCGATCTTAAATTGAAGGATCCGATCATCTATTTTTAGGACATCGTTCGATTTCGGCCGTTCATTTTATGCCTATTTGATGGACTTTATTATGATTTCGAAAAATTATGAAATTTATTTTTTATGATTTCGAAAAATTATGAAATTTATTTTCTAGAAGTTTTAAATACTCTAGATCATATTTAACGGAGTGGATCGTCGATTCGGAAGCTCCGTCATCGAAAACAACTTATGAGTAGTAGGGCTCCAATACTCATAATAGTATAGTAGCCATGGCCTCTATATATATATATATATATATATATATATATATATATATATATATATATATATAGAGGCCATGGCTACTATACTATTATGAGTATTGGAGCCCTACTACTCATAAGTTGTTTTCGATGATGGAGCTTCTGAATCGACGATCCACTCCGTTAAATATGATCTAGAGTATTTAAAACTTCTAGAAAATAAATTTCATAATTTTTCGAAATCATAATAAAGTCCATCAAGCGAGCATAAAATGAACGGTCAAAATCGAACGATGTCCTAAAAAAGGATGACCGGATCCTTCAATTCAAGATCGGAGTTATTGATCTTTATCTAGGTAGTGAATAGAATTTTCTATCAAAAATTCAACAAATTTCGATTCTTTTGCACCGTTAAACTAGCAAGTATCCCATACCGGTCGTTAAAAATTATCAAATTTGTGACCTCTTGATAATAAGGCAAATGATGTTGAAAAATTATAAAATTTTATTTCTAGAAGTTTTAAATGCTATAAATAACGTTTAACGGTGTGAATCGTCGATTCGGAAGCTCTATCATCGAAAACCACTTATGAGTACGAGGGCGATCGTACTCATAATATTATAATAGCCGGACCCTATATATATATATATAGAGTAGGGCTACTATACTCATATGAGTATTGGACCCTTACTACTCATAAGTTGTTTTTGATCATGGGGCTTCCGAATCGACGATCCACTCCGTTAAATATGATCTAGAGTATTTAAAACTTCTAGAAAATAAATTTTGTAATTTTTCGAAATCATAATAAAGTGTGACTCCCTATAAGGTTGGCTAAGGCTAGCGAGATGAGTCTTCCATTGCCTGGTGCTTGTGAGTATGCTTGAGCCTGATGAGAACGTCAGGGCTTAAAGAAGAGAGGACTACGACACTCCTAGATTTTGAATAGTCTTATATATCAGATATAATAGGGCTAAACCTCTTAATCCGACTATAAATTTTGGGCAGTGGCTAGGCCCAAGAGGTTAAGAACGTTAAGCGTGCTAGAAATATAGTAGTTTCAAGATTGGTGACCCTTGGGAAGCAAGACATCACAACTGGATACTATCATTAGATTTAACCTTCTTAATCGGCAAATTGCTTCTCGTGAGCCTTGTGGCTTTCTAGCACGGTTTGGTTATTTGAGTATACAACATGACTTGCCACCACTCGATGGGCATGCACGTAAACCAGTCGGTTTGGCAATGGATAAGGAGTGTTCTTTTCCAAAAAAAAGGTCGAAAATGACCCGTAAGTTACGTTCGTATAGTTTTGGCGTTTACCCGATGTCTAATGGACAAACATAGTGTCTATGGATTGGTTACTTGATGGATTGTTTGTCCAATTAACGCATGGCACACTTACTATCTTGATTTGAGTACAGTAGCAACATTTCTTGCTTATTGCCTTGCATGTTTCTTACTTGCTTACTCTTGTACTATTGTTGTTGGTTACCATATAGTTATCTTGTTTTCCTTTTCTATTGACCAATAAGTGTGACTTGCCCTCAACAGCTTGTTGTATGATTCTCACCTCTTTTTTTTTTTTTTTTTTACAAGTGATGAGCATGGCAAAGGTTAAGATGCTATGTGAGGGTGTGATAGATAGACTATCTAGACCTCGGTAGCTTCCCTAGTTAACTTCGAACTCCAATAATTTCGAAACTCTATTTAATGTTGTACAATATCATAATGTAGTTATGCTTTCATGATGTGAATTGTAACCCTTGGATTGGGATTTTGTCCGGTTCTGGTTTTCTTATGATAAAACATTTTGGGCTTGGATTTTGAAATCAGTTGTAATTATTTGGTTTTGGTTCTCTCTCTCTCTCTCTCTCTCTCTCTCTCTCTTCCGGTTGTACTTGGTGTAGTGATGTAATTGTTCTATTTGCTGCTTACCAAACTGTCCCTACAAAGGTTGTTCATGTTGTTGTTTGTCATGATTGTGCTGTAGTTATATTGCTTATGCTCCTACGCCGTATGGTGTACATGTATGGGAGACTCTGTCCATGTGGACAGGAAATAGCTTGTGCATGTTGCGGTTATGCCGAGGCCATGACATTGGTTGAACCCCTCGTTAAAGCTAATCAACTATTTTAGCTGGGAATGAACAAGAAAAATACTCAAATTATTTTAAGAATTCAGTAAGGATCTAACAAAGCCCTAGATTGTAATGTCGCTGCGTTATAGAATGAATTCGATACGTTTAGCAGCTTTCTTCTTAAATTCAAGATCAAGATTCTATTTCCACATGCACGACCACAAGTACAAATAAGATTGAACATTATTTTGTGCATACCGTCATAGAGCGGCTCATAGTTTCACAGTCCCCACATCCCAGAAACTTTGCTGGCTCTTCAGCTCCTTTCCTTCTCTTCTTCACCTAAGAAAACATATTGAAAACATACATCTAATACCAAGACTCTGAGCATCAAAGGTTTTAAGGTCAAGGAAAATTCCATTCTAAAGAAAAACTAGCAGCGCAAAAATACCTTCAGTGTTACAGTGCGGCCTTGCACTCGACACCCTTGCAGTCTTAACGAGACCTCCTTACAGAGGTTCACAAGAAAATTTTCAAACTGAAATAGCAATGTAAAAGTTACAGATTTGCAGTATGTGATGCAACAGAATCTGAAGAATAGGAACATTAACTAGACTGACATCTGTGTTGTCATTGAATCTAACTCCCCAATTCACTTCAGCACCAACCGATTTTGTTTCCTGTGCACATGAGCAACCGAATAAAGAATGAGAAGAAAGTGCACACGATTACAGTAAAAACAGCAAAATTCAGCACAGAACACAACAGTTTAGTTCGTAAAAATGATGATATTAGATTGACCACACAGGTTCGACAGAGGTGACAATCTATAGAAAGAGATTACATAATATGAAGGGAAGAAGTATTTGCAATTGCAAAATTAGGAACTACAAGAAGGGAAAATGGAAGATTAGTTTAGATTGCATATATTGTTTGATATAGAGAAGTAAATAAGATTGAACTGGCATAACAACAATGCAGAAAGCTAAGCCCACTTTCTCTTGTATTTGTATGGCGTAGCAGGACTTACTAACACAACATTCTTCGAGTCAATCAGCATGAAGCACAACTCACAGTGTTACGCATTTGCATGTTGGCGTATTTGTGAGTGGTCAAGTGGGAGTCGTAAAGTGTCTGTGATGAGAAGATCAAATTTTGAAGACTCAAAGACCCAAAATTCAAGTTTACGACGCTTGGTGAATTATTATAGTGTTAGAGGTGACTTTAACAATTATTTATACCTTCCTGAACTATTTTATAAGAGTTAAGTTGGCTTTGGAACTTTGAACAATGAATTTTCATAATTTTACATAAAATTCCGGAGTTTCCCATCAAACTCCAGAACCTGAAAGATTTTCTTAGGAGTTTCGCATTGAAATTCTGGAGTTCCCATTCAAACTCCGGAGTTTGAAGTTTTTCTAAACGTCAGACTCTGAATTCCCCTTCCAACCTCAGTCAACCTGAGTCAAACTTCGGAGTTTCAACCTGAGTCAAACTTTCAAATTTGTGATTTTGACTTCTAAAACAAATTCTATCTGTTCCAAAGCTATAAAAAAGATATGGAGATTCTCCAAAACATGGAATTAAGAGATTACTACCTTTAGAAATCCTAGAAACTTGTTGGTTGCAATTCCTCTCATCTACGATAGCAAGTTTCTTTTTCATGGAGAATTGATCAGGCAATTGTTTAAGAGTCCACTTCCCTAGTATTCATGCTACTCTAAGCAACGAATCATCACCAACACATTTCATCTTGCTCCAGACGAAGTGTTGGGCACAAGGATTCATGTTTAGCTGGCAGCTTCCCTATGCATTAGAGTACCCCGTGACATATGATGTATATTTTGGGAGTTGCTTATGTATTTTGGAGGAACTATGTATATATTCATTTTGAAGGTTAAAAAAATATAAACTCGATGTAAATGAATTGTTGAATGGATTTAATAGATAGACGTATCTCTCTTTATTTACTTGTATGGCATACTTGTATCTTGCTCTTACTTGTTGGCACTAATCGTGCTCTCCTTGTTATGTATGGAATTGAATTATCTCCTGGGCAAATTCTATGTACATGACTTTATTGTCGAGCCTTGGGTGGACAGAGAAGGTGCTGTCCGTTCGGTGCCTGTTCGACGCGCCCGAACAGGACCAAATTGGTGGCGGTCTCGGGGCGTGACAAAGAAGATGCCTCGAATTGTCCAAATAAGAAAACCTCGAAAAGAAGGCTATGCAAACCATCACTTGGGATAACTTTTCTTCTGAAGGGTCAACCACAAGTGATGAGGATGCTTTCGCTACGGCACTTCTAGCTACTACTTATGAACCAGCTTCTTTTGTGCTTAACCTCTACATGTCCTAGTTCTTCTTTGTTACAGCACTTCTAGCAACGAGCTGCCAGATGATGAGGATCTTGCTATCGCATATCAACAGTAGCCTATAGAATCAAAGAAGATGACGAATCATAACAAGAAACTTCAAAAGCGGCTTCTAGAGCTCGAAGAGAAGAACAAAGTGATGACCTCATTGCAAAAACACTCGAGGAACGTGATACATTAGTAAATAATGAATTTGATACGTTAGTAAAGAATAACTCCTCTCCAAAAAAAGCTTATTTAGTCAGGACGGCAACAAGATCAACTTCCTTCGAAAACAGTACACCAAGGTGCGTGAGTCGAATTGACGAAACAAATCTTTCAACTCAAGTCCGATGTTCAAAAATTCTCATCGAGGTCCAACAAGTTGGATCACATGCTTGGTTTTGGTCAATCACATTAGCTTGCTGTTGACTACGAGCGCACCTACTCAGAGAACAAATCGTGGTACCCAAAGTCATTACATCTATTTCATCTACTTCCACTGCAAATTCGCGCATAATGGCTAACAAGGTGTGTCTTCAACGTGAACTCAAGATGCATTGCGAGCAAATTGTAAATGAAGCTCAACTATCTACTTCCAATCGATTGTCAACACCTCACCTTTCCAACATCCCTCTTACTCATTTGCAACACTTGCGGAGACAAGGAAGAACAAATTAGCTGCACACACAAAAACTTGAACAACTTAGGGACCTATCGATCTTTAGAGCAACTTCACATGGACTTGATGGGAACAACTAAGATGCAAAGCATTGGTGGAAAACAGTACATCTTTTTTATTGTTGATGATTTTACTCGCTTTATCTGGTGTGCTTTTCTACATGAGAAAGTGAATACTATTACTTATTTTGTTGAATACTTCAAATCCAACCTATAGGAGAGTTTTACACCCATCAATTCAACCCCAAAAGCTCAAAATAAAGAAACCCAAAAACAAACCCCAGTTTCCTCCAAACTAGCAAAACAAGCTACAAAATGCTAGGATTGAAGTCCAAGCCTCAAATAAGTTCCTTCCTTCAATTTCAACCTCCCTTCAAGGTCCTAGATGCATGTACCCATGGTGGAGATGAAGAGAAGAAAAATTCAAGGATTAGAGAGGTGTTGAAGATGAAATCCCAAGAGAAATGAGAGGGGTGAAGGGGTATATTATATGATGTAAGAATATCCCCTATGGCCCCTCACAAACTCAGAAATTGCGAATTGCACAAAACAGTCTCTGCAGCATTGAGTACTAGTACCAGGGAACAGTTCCGCAAAACCCGAATGTTGGAAATTATAGTTTCTACTACGTTCCGGTACCCGCCCGATGTAGTATCGGTACTCGGCTCAGTATTGATACACAAAACCTGGTTCCGCAAAACCTGAGAGCTGCCCAAATCTGCTCTCTACCGAGTTCCGGTACCTCAAATCCAGTACCGGTACTCAACACCAAAACCTGAAATTTCACATATTTTTATGTCGAAGTCCGTTCTCGTGCTCAATAAGCTTCGAAAATAGGCCAACACTCTCTAGACAACCGCCAAAACTTTAGAATAGCTCGAATTGCTACTCTTACACTAGAACCATACAATTTGCTAAAGCTCAGCGAATGCTACACACTACCTTGATTACATCTCCATCGAAAAACTAGCCGACATCCTAACAAACCACTTGATCAAAAACGTTTCATTCACCTTCGTAAAGCCACCGGTATGACTATGAATCCTACAAAATAGAAAGAACTTGGGGCTTAATTGGGCATGGATCTATTTTTCATGTCTTTTGTTTCGATCTTTTCATTACTTTAACTTTTGTTTAGTTTGATTTTAGATTTTTTTAAATTTTGTTTTTCATTCTGAGTTTCCTTTTACCCCACATTAAATAGTAGGGATAATTGCCTATATAACCCTCAAAATTTCGAAAATATCTAATTTACCACTACTTTTTTTTCTTTCCAATGTATGTTCCTCCGTTATTCCAAAATACTCCTACAGTAAACACCCGTTAAATTAACTTGGGTTAAACGTGAGTTAGATATCTGCTGGAGTTAAAAAAAAATCAAAATGCCTCTTTTACTTAAGGGCAAATAAGAAATATTGGTGATAGTAGAAGGGTATATTTGAAAAAACCAAAAATCTTTGTGCCCCTAACTAAAAGGAAAATAAGAAAAGTTGGTGATAGTAAAAAGCTATACTTGAAAGGGCAAAATAGTAATTTCATAGAGATAACAGTTATTGTTAACAGTTTATTAACAGAATTTAGCTCTAAGAGTATACTGGAAATAGGTTGGAACGTAAAAAGGGTATTTTCAATATTAGCCTTCTAAGAGCAGCAAATCAGAAAGTCAGGAACTTTTTAGGGTTATAAAAGCAATTGCCCTAAATAGTATATTGAGCAAGGTTACAACTTGCATTGATTCATACTTAGTTTCATTCTACTTGTTAATTTTCTTTCAAATGCGTCAAGAATTGTGAAAGATTCTGTAACTATACTTAGTACCTGCATTCATCCCATTTGAAACATCTGATTACAATCTCTACTCTATGTTGGTTGTGTTGTTGAATATAGCAAGGAGTGAAGTACTGCCCTGTGCAGTACGGCACAGGGCGGTACGTACCGTGCCCCCAAATTAGGGCGTCTCACGTGACCCCCGGTGCCTCAATACCCTTTGGACAGCGTGATACCCCAAAGGATATCTCGACAGTGTGCAATCACGAGCACACTTTGCTTCTTTTTTTTGGTTGGCCTTTGGGCTTTCTTTTACATTTTTTTCCCCTAAACATCTCTCTCATTTTCTACTTTTTTTTTCCCCTAAACAAGCTCCTCTCTTTCTTTCCCTTCTTAGATATCTTCTTCTCTTTTTTCCTTTATATTTTTCACTCCCTACTTTTTCCTCTTTCAGCGATTTGATCTTAAAAAAAAAATATGAAATAGCAAATAGAATATCTACTTATTAGGTAACTAAAAAATTAACAATTTATTTTTTTCGTATTATTTTGAATATTTCTAATTTGTAAAGCTTATTTTGAAGAAATATAAAATTAGGCAAGTTTTTATCAATAGTTTACAAAAAGGTTGAAAATAGATCTACTTGATTTATTTATTATATGGTCAAATTTTTAATTATTTTGGATAGATCTAGTATTTTATATGAGATTTGCGACAAAAATATTATAAACTTTGAAAATTCGGCTTTTTGATTTAAAAAATTAAAAATACTGAAAAAATCAAAAACTAAATTAAATCAATTGATACTTAAATTTACTTAATTTTTTGTTATATAATTTATTGTCAAAACTTTATGGATAGATCTAAAAAATTTTACTGAAAAAATTAATTTTCTTCAAATGTTTGATAAATATTTTTAAAAGATTCAAAATGGAAGGAGAAATTGAAGCAACTGCGGTCCTATTTTACTTAACCTAATTATCATGTGATCCCTCGTCAAAGCAATATAGATCAATCTTGCAAATGCTCGTTAAAATATAGAGAAAAATTGATTCTCTAATTTTGTATTTTATATATTTTTTTTAGGTTTAATTGCATGCAGCTCTGTAAACATAACGAATTATAAATATATCCCTACAAAGTTCAACTTTCTTATATTGTCCCTGCAAAAGTCCTGATGTTTTCAAAATTCAAATATGCCCCTGCCGTTAGGATCCGTTAGAAAATTTTAGTTAATCATAGATAAAATACTTAACCCAAATTAGTCAATGAGGTAAATTAACATTTTTACCCCTCTTATATTATACCTTCTCTCAATCAAAACCCTAGCAATGGGAATTCTTCTTCTTCCTCTTCCTCTCTCTCCTTCATGCTAGTTTTGAACACGTAACTAAATTTTCTCCATCCTCATTCATCCACGACACGTGTTGCTTTGCCAAATCGAACGCATGTTGCTTCGCCATTCAATTTCCTATATGATTTTTTATTATTTTGCTCAAAAACAATGGTTTGGAAGAAAATAAACGAGAGAATAAGTTGCAACAATGGTAGATTAGGTTGAGTTTTAAAGAGGAAGAAGATGAGAAAGAAGATAACCATTGAAAATTTTTTTCGAGGGCCATTTCTGCACGATTATAGCAGTTAGGGCTTTTATAGGAACATATTTGTGATGGCAAAATTGACATTTCACTTATCTGCTATTAAAAAATAAACAATTCTCTAAAGCAGTAACAAACCAAAGAGACAAATATGAATATCACAAGACTTTTGTAGGGTTAACATAAGAAAGTTGAACTTTGGAGAGATATATTTGCAATCCGCAATGTTTACAGGGAGCTATATGCAATTAACCCTTTTTTAAAAATTTTAAGAAAAGAAAGGTAAAATCAAAAGAATTTTTAAAGTTGATCAATTCTCCCAACTTTTCTCAAAATTATGACAAAAAAATTATTTTGTCCAAATTTTAATAAATATATAAAGAAATTATCGCTGTAACGATTTTATTCTAGTTGCTCTAGTCATTGTACGATCCTCGTCGAATCAATATATGGATCTTGCAAATTTTCATAAAATTTGAGGAAAAAAATATAATTTTCTATTATTTTATACTTATAATTTTTAAAAATTTGAAAAAGGAAAAGATAAAATCAAAGAATTTTCAAAGTTGATAGACAATTTTCTTATCATGTAGTCCTTTTTCTAATTTTCTTTTACAATACTTGTCTTCATGTAAAAGTATTGTGTAGATCATCGTGCCACCTAAGCCTAGAATAGAGGATTATGGTTGGCAGCACGGACAAGTAGTAGGTGGGAATAAATTTCATTGAAAGTGTAATTACTGTAAAATGGTCAGAATGGGTAAAGGTTTCACTCACCTAAAGAAACATGTCGCTAGGGGTTTTTCTGGAGTAACCAAACGCCCTAAAGTTCCTTATGAGATAAGACACGCAATGAAAATTGAATTAGAATCAACAAAGACAGCAAAAACGAAAGCAAAGGACAATCAAGATGAACTAGATAAACGAACGGCTGATGTGAATTGGATTTTGATACTAAAGCTGCTGTGGAAGATCTCTACAAGAAAGTTGGAAGCAAGATGAAGTCCAACAACATAGAGCACAATTTGGGCCCTCGCAGTTTGATGCCAATTGTGGTCCGAATCTGGTTATGCACCATAAAGTTTAGCTCGAAATAGTTCTGTTGGCCACATGTTCGACAGATTTAAAATGGGCCAAAAGAAAAAAGTGGAAAAGCTCCAAATATTATAGTTATAGACCTAATAAAATTTCCCTACCCAAATGCTAAACAATCACGCATAGAAACAAAGCTAAAATAAAAATAAAAAAGGCAGAATTGGTCGAGCAATATCGAAGTTTTTTCTCCTCAGTCATATTACTTCCCATGCAACAAGTAATCCATATTATAGATTGATCACTGTCATACAAAAGGAGGTCCAGAATTTGAACCCCCAAAGCCTTTCGAGATCATCGACAAATACCTTAACACGGAGGTCAATGATATCAATGCATGGATAAAAACTTCAAATATCAATAGGAGATGAATGGCGTTAACTTGATGTGTGATGCTTGGACAGGGCTGACAAAATTTATCAACATAAATTTCTTAATTGACTGCAATGGCAAGGTAATCTTCCGTTTTCCACAAGTCAGTCAATACGACCGGTCAATTTAAAGATGTTGAATACATATATGCATTACTGGAGCAAGTTCTAGAAAAGGTTGATGAGAAATTTGTGGTGCAAGTACTATCGGACAATGGAGGACACTTCAAGAAAGTAGACAAACTACGGACTTTTTTACAAAATAACAATCTAAAATTTTATAATTTGCGAAATAACCCTATCAAATTTGTATTTGGAAAATTAACTCACAAAATGCGGTGAATCATTCACCGCCTTCTGAAAGGCTCTAAGGTCTTTTAAAGGCGGTGAATCATTCACCGTCTTCTTCATAATTTTTTGGGAAAGACAAAAAAAATGAGATTGTTAAAATTGTACGTAGATTATACGGGAAATAAAAAAAGTGAGGTTGTTAGAATTGTGGTTGTTAGGATTGTGTGTGGAATATTAGAATTTTTGTTTGATTGTTAGAATTGGATGGAGAGATTAGTAAAATTTTTTGATTGTTAGGATTATATTGATATATTATTAGGATTTTCAATTTGTTAAGATTATATGTGATGTTTGATTATTACGATTGCATGGATAGATTATTAGGATCTTTTTTATTGTTAGGATTGTATGGATAAATTATTAAAATTTTCAGGTTGTTAAGATTATATGTGATTTGTTGAAATATTTATGTGGTTGTTAGGATTATAGAAAAAGAATAATAAACAAGTGAAAGGCGGTGAATGATTCACTGCTTATCTGAGAAATTAGGCTCTATAAAAGCGGTGAATCATTCACCGTCTTTAAAAGATTAATTTTTTAAATATAATTTTGACATAGTTATTTCGCAAATAATAAAATTTTAAAAGATTATTTTATAAACAAGCCCACAAACTACTGATGCACAGGCATCCGCACTTACTTTCGACATATGCATCAACCTAATGATGTCTGACTTTGGTAAGATAAATCGGGTGAAAAGATTGTAGATACTGCACAATATGTATCTAAGTATTTGTATAGATTATCTTTAAGGTTCATGCTTTAGTAGAGAAATTCACTGGACAAGAGCTCGCACGTCCTAGTATCAGACGATTTGCCACAAACTTTATCGCTCTAAATAGTATCCTTCAAAATAAAAATGGTTTAGTGTCCATGTTTGCATCAAATAAATGGCAAACATCTTGTTATGCCTCCACAGCTGATGGAAAATCGACTGAGCAAATAATTTTGTCCACCAAATTTTGGGATTATGTGGAAGAGATTGTTGATACTGTAAAGCAGCTATACATGACCCTTCGATTGGTGGACCAAAAAAAAAACCTCAAATAGGACATGTCTGTTATAAACCGAGGATGGCTAAAGAGAATATTAAGAAAGCAGATTTACTGCGGTGTCAATCTTATCTAAAGATTGTCAACAAACGTTGGGGTGTTCAAATGGGTAGGGATCTCCATCTAGCAGGTAAGTATAAAGTATAAAAAACTATTTATCGGTAATTGTTCAATTGTATTCTTGCATTGCTGATGTATGATTTCATTGTACTCTTGCTTTGCTGATGGAGTGATTTCTTTCTTAATGGTAGGTTATTATCTTAATCCGTCTTACCGCCATTGTTATAATCTTAAGTTTGATGATGTACTGTTGAAGGCATTACTAAATGTCATTAATAGATTGGAGAGGCATCCAACGCATGCCGCTCTTGCCATACATGAGGTTACAATTACTTTTTTCTATGTAGTATTAATTTATATGTTAATATGCTGATTGCTCATTATTATAATATCACAATAAAGAAAAACATATTTCGTAAATCCTCTGGGACCTTTGGCGAAGCGAGTGCAATCAATGGGAGACACCACCGATCCCAGTAACTCAATAATTTGAATATTTCATATCTGACAACAAATCTATTTTGATATAATTCTAATTTTTAATTGAATAGCTGAGTGGTGACTACAATATTGTGGATCATCAAAGCATTTAAAGAAGATTGTTGTGCGTGTGTTATTTCAGACGACAACATTTAGCAGATGTGAACGCAATTGACTGGCTGGATTTAAAACATTTAAGCTAGGAAAAAGGGTCGATAGTGGAGCGCATGAACATACCAATGCCTGGGTAAAGGCAATAATTTTTCTTGAGCAGAAATTAGGGGCATTCTGGCATATTTTGATACCTTACAAGCTTGTGTACTTAACTTGGGGGCATGAAGTGGGTGCATGTGACACCCCAATAATCCCACATCAGATGGGAATGAAATTGTCTTTGGGTTTATAAGAGACTTAGACACTAGTAATAATAACTGGGCTTAAGCATTTTGGGCCGGTGGTTGGGCCCAACAAGTTATTATTGCTAGTGGGCTGGGTCTTTACATTTGGTATCAGAGCCGGTTCACCAGTTGGATATGTGTGGCGACTCTCGCGGCTGAGCCAGGGTCTGGATGACGGGCTAGCGAGACGAGTCTCACATCGCCTGGTGATCTTGGGCTGTGTGTGTGATTGGACTGACGAGGACGTCAGGGCCTTAACGGGGGGGAGTCTGTGACACCCCAATAATCCCACATCAGATGGGAATGAAATTGTCATTAGGTTTATAAGAGACTTAGACACTAGTAATAATAACTGGGCTTAAGTATTTTGGGCCGGTGGTTGGGCCCAACGAGTTATTGTTACTAGTGGGCTGGGTCGTTACAGTGCCATTGGGACCTCTGTTGAGGCAGAAGCAGTCAAGGCTTCCCCTGTCTAACGGCCATAAATGGTCAGCTTGTGTAAGCTATACAAGTCGAAGCCAGGCCAAACGAGCCACTACCTAAATGCTCCATTATAAACTGCTATTTATTCAATTATATCAAGTCAGGTTTTATTCGGACAGACTCTTTGCTTCTTGTAGAACTTTCAGCAAAAAGTCCATTCTAATTATACCTTGACAGCGTTCTCTATCTGATATGAACCATTCTTTATTCCTTTTTACCTAAAATTATGACTTTCTTTTCTGTTCATGGATGAGCACTTACGAAACGAGGAATGCATGACACACTTCATAAAGTAAATAACATAACAGTTAGAACTGTCAGGAAATAGATTGCTTATCACAAACAAACAAGTCACACAAGTACTGCAAAGAAAATAAAGAAAATTCGGACAGAATCCTGCTGGCAAACCTGGACAGTTTTAACTGCTCGATTATCGATTCCGCGGCAATAACTCCACAACATATCACCAGTCATTTTACCAAACTCATTCTGAAGTTCTTCCTATAAAAGAAAAAAATGCAACAATTAAGTTTCTCTTATGCGAAGCAGAACAATATTTGAAAAATACAAGAAAGAATGACCTGTAGCAAGAGAGAAGTATACATCTAGCAACAGGAATCAGACAGATGCAACCATTCTATTTCATGCAGAATAATCATTAACAGTAACTAACAATAATTTATACGACCACACACTGCTACAACTTGAAAGCTTCTTCCTTCATCTATTCCCCTCAAATGGCAATAACTACAAACAAAAACTAACAATCCGTCAATCCTTCCCCTTTACCTCTAGATCCGCGTATGGTAAAAAATTGAATGATAATCATACGAGCCAGAAATTCAAATTGATGGAGCATCATCGTAAATCAGCAAACCCTGACAAACGCCTCATGCCCAAATTTGCCTTGGCACAGAATACAGAAGGAATCAACTAATACCTAAGCTGAACCCAAGGAAGCCCTTGCCATTGAAGAGAAGAGAGTGTATTCATCTATGACCCTCAATAAGAGATGCGAGTAGCTCACATATGAAGTGAGAGATTTTAAACAAATGGATGATCAGATCCTAGGAGTAACTGATCCTGTAAATTACTTATAAGTTCAGACTTCAGACACAAGGAAGAAGATCCTAAATGAATTAGTGAAGAGGTCTCACCTGACATAGTTTGGTGACATAAATTACCAGCTACTTACTTGCATGCACACTGTCCTATAAACATAACATTTAAACTTAGAATTTCACCAAATAATTTTTCTAGACTGAGGGCCTGTTTGACCTAGCTGTTGGATAAGTTATTTCTCCTAAATTGATTTTGGTTTGGAGAATAGCTATTGGGTTAAAAGTTGTAGAGCGTTTGGCTGACTATAGAAGAAAGTGATTTTTCAAAAGTAATTTTGTGTTTAGTTGCATAGTTACCGAGATCGCAAACCGCCCCTCCGAACTGCTATCCAAATCGCACGTATCGATTCATGGTGGGTTCTTGATCTGGATAAAAAAAATAAGTGCAAACCAGAATAGTTGAGAAGTACTTCGATTTTTCTAGATCTAAGTTGTTTAGCTACCTAAAAGAAATGCGTTTTACTAAATAGAATATTACAAAAGAGCCATATCATATAGGAAAAAATTAAGCTGTTCTTTATTAGCATAGAGATTATCCAATCCAACCTTAACGAGAGAAAAGAACATTACAGTAACAAGTTACTGATATTTCAATATATGTCGATCTATAGACATTCTAAATGAACAACATGCCGGAATAACATTCTAAAGAACCTTACACCCTTCGTATCGCGTTCCTATAAAACTGAAGAACCACATTTCCGTACCAATACCACACACTACACTGCATCCCATTCGAGGTAACATTTTTAAAATAATTTTTCTTTTGCTGTTTGCAAATAACAATTTTTTAAAAAATGAATTCATAAAGTAAACTTGAATTTAAAATCTGAATTTGAATTTGAATTTTAAAATTTGAACTTAAAATCTAGATTTGAATTTAAAATTTGAATTCAAATGATGAAATCCAATTCCTAATATGAATTTGAATTTAACACTAAAATTCAAATTTTGAATTCAAAATTTGATTTAATTTAAATTCGAAATCAAATTCATAATCTAGATTCGATTTTAAAATTTGAATTCAAATTTTCAATCTAAATTTGAAATTTTATTTCAAATCTAACTTTGAATTTATATTCAAATGCAACTTCAAATTTCAAATTCAAAAATAAAATATGCAATTGAATTTGAAATTTAAATTCAAAATCTAAATTTGAATTTCAAATTCAAATTCAAATTTAGTTTTAAAATTTTAGATTTGAAATCAAAATATGAAATTGAATTTGAAATTCGATCCAAAGTTGAATTGGAAATTGAATTCAAAAACTAAATTTGAATGTAAATTGAATTCAAAAACTAAATTTGAATTTAAATTGAATTCAAAATCTAAATTTGAAGTCCAAATTGAATTCAAAATATGAATTTGAATTTGAAATTTGAATAAAAAAAATCTGAATTTGAATTTACAGTTTAGATCCAAAGTCTAAACTTTAAATTAAATTTGAAATTTGATTTCAAAATCTAAATTTACTGATTTTTTGGGAATTAGCTTTTAAGAACAAGTTTTAGTTGCTTCTGCTCTTGGAACCTCTAAATCCTCAGACGGACGGCCAATTAGAAAGGACAACTCAAATCCTAAAGGATAGGCTTCGAGCACGTGTTCTTGATTACAAGGGTACATGGCACGCTTACTTGCCAATAGCAGAACTCGCATACAATAATAGCTACAAAACAAGTGTTGAAATGGCACCATTTGAGATCCTATACGGAAGGAAATGTTGATCTCCAATTCATTGGAGCGAGGTCGGCGAGAGAACGGCCTTAGGGCCTGATGTATTACAAGATTTCGAAGAAAAAGTACGTCAAGCGCATCAACAACGGTTATTGATGACGCAAAGCCAACAGAAAAGCTATGTGAACAAGCGTCGGCGGGATTTAGAGTTAGCGGTTGGAGACCGCGTCGTCTTGAAAGTGTGAGGTGTGAAGAGATTTGAAGTTCGAGATAAGCTAAGTCCCCGATGATACATTAGACTATATGAGATTTTGAAGCACGTGGGGTCATTGGCTTATCAACTAGCGCTATCACCGAAGCTTGCGAGAGTTCACATTTCATGTATCCACACTCTGGAAGTACGTACGTGATCCTACTCATATCCTCCGTCATGAGCCGCTTGAGCTACAAAAGGATGTCCTATGAGGAATTCCCGGTATGCATCCTTACTCGCGACGAGAAAGAACTACGAAGCCATACAATTCTATATGTTAAGGTTCAATGGAGTGAGGATCGCGAAGCTACTTGAGAACTTGAGAGATCAATGAAGGAGTGATACTCTCACCTCTTCGACGATCAAATTAAGATAAGATTAGTTTCGTGAACGAAACTCCTTTTCAGGATGGAGGATGTAGTGCACTTAACTTATGCAAATAGCGGAGTTCTAGTAAAGAGTAACTTTAGAACCCATTCGTGTCACCCCAGCAAGGTTTGAGAAGCATTCAAGTGTTTTCAGCACGAACTCGACTCGAAAATGGACTTTGGAGAGTCAATTATGTTGGAACTGTAGATTCTACACTGAATACCAATACTAAAAAAGTGTGTTTGTACCCAATTGCGAAGTGCTAAAACCCATGTTCTTGTTTTGCGGAACTCTCGTCGAGTACCAATACTGATTCGGGTGAGTACTAGTACGCATTAGTGTTACAATATATTTTATCGTTATTAGGATACTGTATATTATTGCCATATATATAGTATCATTGCCTTCTATAGAGTAGGATTATATAGTATGTAATCCTAGTTATACTCTTACTGTAGTAGTCATTGTTACTATAGTAAGACAATCTCTTGTACTATATATATTCGTTAATACAACTCAAGAGAGCACGCTCTTTAGCCCTTCTTTCATGGTATCACAGCCGGAATACTAATGTGAGGATATCGATCCATACCCACCATCCACTATAAATCTCACATTTTTCTATAGGTGTCTTTTTTTTTTCTTTTCTTTTTTTTTTGGTTTTCTATCACTATAGTACTGCGTACGCATCAAAGACTAGACCCACGCTACGTTGTCTCGCTACAATATCGGCGCTACAAAGGCCGCCGCTTACTCATCCGCTACATTCCAATTTTTCTTTCTTTCTTATCTAGTGGTGGATCCTTATCTTAAGGTAGTAAACATGTCTTCTTCTACCTCAAATTTGCCCATTGTTAATATCAAAACTCTCATGCCACTAGAACTCACCGATTCCACATATCTTGTGTGGAAACAAGTTTTTCTTAATGTTCTAGAAAGTTTTGGTGTTACAAAACATATGGACGGAACTAGTATTGTGCCTTCTCATACTATCGATACTGCTGATAAGAAGGAGGTTATAAATCCTGAATATATGAGTTGGAAAAAGGACGATACTACTATACTTTCATGGATTAATGCCACTTTATCTCTTAGCATATTACATATGGTTGTTTCTAGCTCACCTAAAACTGCATATGATGCTTGGAGAATTATTGAGGCATATATTTTCTTGATAAGACTGCTTCCACGGCTTTTTCTCTAAAGTATGAATTGCGGAGCATCAAGAAAGGCTCAATGAGCATGAGTGATTACATGCAAAAGATCAAGACGATTGGTAATGCTCTTCAGGCGATTGCTGAAATCGAGTCGGACCATAATTTGGTCATCACTATTCTTCTAGGGCTACCAGAGGAATATCGCTGTTTTGTTAGTGCTCTAAACACACACAGAAATAAGCCAACTTTTGAACAACTTCGTCCACTCTTGATGCAACAAGAAACAGAAGTCCAGCGTCGTACTAGTGTGACTACGTCCTCTGCTATTCCCACTATTGACGGTGAAGCTCTTTATGCCAATCGTGGACATGGTAATCGTGGAGGCCGTGGAGGTAGATATCGTGGAGGCCGAGGACAACGTGGTAGACACTACTCTGGTCATGGATCTCCTGGAATCTACCCACAGTCTCAACCCAATTATCCTCAACAATCTTACACCCCAAATCAACAACCATACATTTCGAAGTCCGGCATACAATGTAAGATATGTGGAAAGTTCAATCATTCTGCTCTTCAGTGCAGACAACGCTTCAATCATCCTCTTTTTAGATGAAACCCTAGATTTGGTAGATTAGGGTTTATTTTGGGGATTTCTAATCTAAGGCTTTTAGAACCTAATTGATGGGTTTAGAACCTTTGTTTAGGTTGCCTTGGAAGAGATCTAACCTCCATTTGAGAATTGAAGTGGGATTTCTACACTTGAGGTGAGTTTTCCTTACTCTTTGCATAGAAGTTTAAAGATTGAACTCATGGTTCAACTCTAGAGGTTGTAACTCCTAGGATTTACTTTGTAGGGTACTAGGAGTAGGAATCGAAGCTTCGTTAGCGGTTCGGAGCGACGCTTGGAGCGACGGTGGGTTTGGCCTCACCTAGCACAATGAGAAATTCTCATTGGTGCTTATTTACTTATGGTTAATTTGAAATTAGTGCATTTCCATGATGTATGATTTATTTGTGAATTTTAGAATGCTTAAGATACATGTGTTATGTATAATGTAAATTCTACCTCGATATAGTAGAACTGTGTATGTGGGAACCATGTAAATGTTAGCATTTTAGCTGGGACTTAAACTAAGAGTTTAATGTGAATTTGATATATGATTGTGGACTTAGAAACTATGCATGACATAGGAGAAAAGCCAATATCATAAAGCGGCATTAGGCTTGGCATCTATTTGTAGAATAGTGAGCTAATGCCATCAAGCGGCATTAGGCTCGTGAATGAACTTTGACATAGAAAATCTAGTGTCATGAGAGTATTTGAACTAGACCTTAGGGTTGCTAGTTACTATTTCCATGTTGAGACATGAGGTTTGGGAGACTTGACTATACTTGTTGCCATTTGTGCTCTTTCGCACATGCTTGTGAGGGTCGCTCCCTACAAGCCGGCACTCCGGAGTTGGCCCTCGCGATTCGTTCGCGCGTGCGGTGTTGAGAAACCTACGGGACCGTTTGGGACAGACTCATTCCTTGCGGGGGATGTTGGGCTACCACGGTACTTAGGTGGCACAAGTTGGATTACCTTGTGTAAATCCTAGAGAGAGAGAATTGGACTTGGACATTCATCAAATATGACAATCACTACTAGATAGGACTTAGTAGTTGGATTATGTGGACTTTACTTGGATGTGTAGTATACTTAGTAATTCTTTATGGACATTATAGTATACTCCTTTGCTATAGTAGAACATAACCCGTGTATGTTGCTATTTCAAGTTTGGGAATTTTATATACAAACTTAGTGGTACTTGTGGATTGGTAATGTAGTATTTTATCATGCTTTTATTTCAGCAGTATATACCTCTTTATATCGCTTACTTACCTTCTTTTCTATTGGGCCTAGTGGTGCAATGGTTCAGGTCAGTAATTGCCCACTGGGAACTATAAATTATAGTTCTCACGCCCTCTGTTTCTGTTTACTTTTAGTGCCTTCCGCATCGGGGGAGGTTCGGGATCGTGGCAAGGGTGTTGCTTCGGGTTAGCGACGCTCGGTAAGGTTGATCGATAGGTGGTTACCTCTCTATATCTTTTGTTTAGAGAGTTTGTGAGTTGTACCTGTATTTAGAGAGACCACCACATTTTGGGACAAGTGTTGTATTAACCTTATGTTTATTTTGGTTATGTTGTTAGTTTTCTTTATACTTGTAGATCTCCTACTCTCTACTTGTTGATAGGGCTAGCTGTATGTTGCTCTGATATCTATAGTTTAGCCTCTTGTATGGTTTTAATTTCGCTGTTTTTGGTAGACGCCTTGTATGTGTTGACATATGGCGGGTCTGGGCACGCTTTGGGAAAGGCCCTGCCGGTCCCGGGGCGTGACAACCTCCTTCCTAGCTTTTACACATACTATTCCTACTGAGCCTACCATTTTTTATGAAGCTTTTCAGGATGCAGGTTGACGTGCTGCCATGGGTGAAGAATTTGATGCATTACTCACCAATGATACTTGGGAGCTTGTTCCTGCTCCTCCTTCTGTTAATCTTATTGGCTGTAAATGTGTCTTTAGAGTCAAACAGAAGGCGGATGGCTCTCTTGAGCGTCTCAAAGCTCGACTAGTGGCTCAGGGTCACAAACAACAACAAGGCATTGATTTTGATGAGACTTTTTCTCCGGTTGTCAAGCCGACTACTATTCGTACTATTCTTTCGGTAACTCTCTCCTCTGGATGGTCTCTCCGACAACTTGATGTGAAGAATCCCTTCCTTCATGGCACTCTCTCTGAGGAGGTTTATATGAAACAACCACCTAGCTTTGTGCATCCTTCGCTTCCTAGTCACGTTTGCCGTCTACGCAAAGCGATATATGGTCTCAAACAAGCTCCTCGGGCTTGGTTTCAGCGCTTCACTTCCTTTCTTTCTGAGATTGGTATTGTTTGCAGCACTGCTGATCCCTCGATATTTGTTTGTCATTCCTCTTCTGGCACTCTTGTTCTCCTTTTGTATGTTGATGATATTATTATCACCGGCAGTTCCTCATCTCTTCTCGATGCTCTTATCGTCACTTTACAACGTGAATTTGCCATAAAGGATCTCGGGCCGCTGCATTATTTTTTGGGTATTGAGGTTCATCGCTCCCCCTCTGGTCTTCATCTATCTCAACAAAAATATGCGCATCAATTGCTTCAGCAACATGGTTTTCTTGATAGTAAGCCCATTTCTACTCCTCTTTCGCCAACATCTCGTCTCTCTTCCCATGAGGGGCATCTTCTTGAGGATCCATACACTTATCGTCAAATCGTTGGTGCTCTCCAGTATCTCACTTTCACCAGACCGGACGTTTCATATGCCGTTAACTCTGTTGCCCAGTATCTCCATACAGCTCGTGAACCACACATGCAAGCGGTCAAACGTATTCTGCGTTATATTTGGGGGACGCTGACTTATGGCCTTCCTATCTCTCGCTGGGACAATCCTTCTCCTGTGGCCTTCGCTGATGCTGATTGGGCTGCTTGCCCGGATACACGTCGCTCTACTTCTGGATATTGCATTTTTCTTGGGCCAAATCTTATCTCCTGGTCCGCTAAGAAACAACCCACCATTTCTCGTTCTAGTTCAGAGACAGAGTATCGTGCTGTTGCCTACACACTTGCTGAGACAGTCTGGATTCGTCGTCTCCTTCGTGACCTTCGTGTTTTCTTATGGCGCTCTATCGGTATTTATTGCGATAATCTCAGCACCACCTACCTTGCGGCCAATCCTGTTCTCCATACTCGCACGAAGCACATTGAGCTTGATCACCAATTTTTGCGGGAAAAAGTTCAGTCTGGTGATTTGGCCTTAATTCATATCCCTTCTGACAAACAACTTGCCGACATTTTCACCAAGCCCCTGTCATCCTCTCGATTTTCGATATTGCGGCTCAATCTTTGCATCCGACCATCGGATGCTTAGCTTGCGGGGGGATGTTACGATATATTTTATCGTTATTAGGATACTGTATATTATTGCCTTATATAGAGTAGTATCATTGCCTTCTATAGAGTAGGATTATATAGTATGTAATCCTAGTTATACTCTTACTATAGTAGTCATTGTTACTATAGTAAGACAATCTCTTGTACAATATATATTCGTTAATACAACTCAAGAGGGCATGCTCTTTAGCCATTCTTTCAATTAGAAAGCAGCAAAAACCAACGTTCAGATTCTACAGAACTAGTTTGGAGTACTGGTACTATTGGTTGTGTACCAATACTAGGAAGTTGAGTACAGGTGCTCAACACTATGAGGTGCAGATTTTGAGCAAGTGTAATCAGGGGTGTTAGGGGACTTAGTTGCAAATGTTACAACCCTATATTTGAGGGGACCTCAGTCCCTTCTCCTCGCTTGTACAGCCACAAAAGAAACACTCCTCACTCTCTTTCTCCCCATCTCTAGAACCCTTCTAGCCTCCTCCTACCTTGTTGCTTGGAAGAGATCAAGCTAGGAGAAGATTTGGGGGTGGAGAGCTAGAAGAAGCTAGGGGAGGCAAAAGGCTAAGGTGTGTCTATGGGATTTTGAGTTAGACCTTGGAGTTAATACTAGAAAATAGGATTTTCACAAGTCCTAAGCTAATCTAAGCTACAAATTGTATGGATTAGCCATTGTATTGGGGTTTTTTCGAGGTTCTGGAAGCCTTAGAGGCCTAGATCAAAAATTAGGATTTTTGTGTTTTGAGGTTTTAAAATAACTTTGCTCTTGAGAATTCTAATTGAAGGTTAAAGAAACTCGCGGGATAATAACAAGTTGAGGAACGACAAGGTCTTGGCGGCCAATTAGAGGATTCTGGCCGATTTGGAGATTCTTGGCAGATTGACTCGAGGGGCAATTCGTCCATAGCTTTCTAATTGCAAGTGTGTATGAGCAATTAAAGATCAATCGAGATAGATTGTGCATTACCAAAGTGGATTGGTCACTTTCCTCGAGAGTAAATAAATATAGGCTAAATTACAGAAACCCCAACCGCTTTTTCACTTTCCTTTCCCGACTTTTAAAAACTTACATTTTACCCCCTCAAAAATTAAAAATTTTCACAAGGGGTTACGGTGTTAATTATGATGACTAAATGACCAAATTGCCCTCTGTCTCCTCCCCACTTTCTCTCTCTCACTCCCTCCTTTCTTTTCTTCTCGTAAATGGACAATGCAATGAGGCCACCGTCGATCTCGAAGTCGATGACTCCTGTAAGGGTGTTGTTGCCAGAGACCTTGGAAAGGTGAAGCGAAGAGGAGTGGAGGCAGCCCTCGCCGAGCTGAGAACAACCGCTGCTCTAGCAGAGGATGGGAAAGAGGGAGAGGAGGCGAGGGACAAGTAGAAGAGCGAGCAAGGGGTGACACTATAGAAGAGAGGAGGTGCGAAGAGGGCCAAGCGAACGATCAAGAAGAGCGACGGAGGACGATCCAGAGAGGAAAAGGTCTAAGGGTAGTCAAAAGACTTGGGCGCTACTTGAACATCAATGTTGTGGAACCTAAGAGGGTTGACAATCAGGGTTGAGAACTGGACGGAGACTTATCAGGTGTAGATATGTGCACTTTGTAGAAGATCAAAAGGGGCAATTCCCCTAGAATTCTCAAGTATTAGATGAGCACTTCGTATGAGATCAAATGGAGCGATTCTGCAAGACTTCTTGGTTGTAGATATGTGCACTCTATAGAGATCCAAACTGCAATTCCACTAGACTTTCCAAGTGTATGCTTGTGCACCTTGTAAGAGATCAAGAGCGGCGAGTCCGCTGCCTATAACCGAAGTCGTGATATGGACCGGATAATAAAGTAGTGAGTATAGCATGGTTTACATTACATGATTAGATTTTATTATCATATGATTGAGCCATAAGCATAGTTGATTTTCTTTGAATACAGTAGAGATATACGTTTACATGCTTCAATTGATTATTCAGTATATCATAAAATTATGTTGCCTCTTTTAGACCTAGTACGTTGCGCTCTTCCCTTGGGTGGCCATACCTATTAGGAACTATATCTATAGCTCTCACCCCTATATTTTTCAGGTCCATCCGTGGGAGATGCAACGGAGCGAGGAAAGGGTGTAGCACAGTAGATAAGCGATCCTCTCCGCTTTTGATGTACCCAATAGAAAAACCATTTTGGAAATGAATAGAAATGAAAAAGAAAATGCAAAGCACATTTTGGTTAGATTTGGAAACAACGTAATGAAATGAAAATGATGTAATAAATAATTTTATTTTATGTCATGTTGATATCTTCCTTATACAATCCTTGTGTACTATTCCTATTTGGAATGTGATATATATATATATATATATATAGATAGATAGATAGATAGATAGAGAGAGAGAGAGAGAGAGAGCTAGGCTGGTGTATTATCGATAGCACGGAGGTCTCCGTGCTACCAAGTTGTTTTCAATGATGCGGCTTCCAAATCGACGATCTGCTCTTTTAAACTTGATCGACACTATTCAAACTTGAAAGTATATAGAAACTAAATTTTATAAATTTTCGAAATCATTTACCTATCAAATGAGTAGTCTAAAAATGAACGGCTGAAAATAAAAATCTCATAAAAAATGATGATAAAAAACTTGAATTTAAGATTAGAGGTACTGATTTTACTCTAAATAGTGAAAAAAAAAATTTCTATAAAAATTTCATCATATTTCGATTGTTTTACACCGTTAAATTCACTCATATTTCGATTGTTCTAAAACTACCACTAAAATTGTCGAATTTCGAGACCTTTTGATCACTAGCCAAATGATATCGAAAAATTATGAAATTTAGTTTCCAAATACTTTTAATAATTCTAACGGAGCCGATCGTCGATTTGAAAGCCACATCATTGAAAACAACTTGGTAGCACGGAGGCATCCGTGCTACCGATAGTATACCACCAGCTCTCTCTCTCTCTCTATCTATCAATCTATCTATCTATATATATATATATATATATACACACACACGTACAAGTTATGACACCTTCGGAAGACAGGAAAAACTCTGCCCGTTTGGCAAGTCTGTGCGCGTGCCCTTAAGCATTCGTTGCGGGCTCGAGGTGTGACTTATAAGTTGTGGTTACAACGTCCTATCTCCCTAATCATAAATTAACTTCACTTTTTATTTCATTAATAAGCTGAATGCAAATTGGATTTGACTACTGCCTGCTCAAAAAGTTCAGGAGTTTTAAATTGGAAAGATACTTTGAAATGTACAATTATCGTAATAATACAATGGTTTTTACCAACACAGACAAGTTGACGGTGAAAGCTTGATACAAAAACTATACTGGTTTTTAGCAATAGATTAGGATAATATTGTCATTTTACTAAGCACTTTCAGTTTAAAAATTTGCCTAATTTTTATGCTATAAGAAGCTTGTTTTCAAGACTACATGCTAAGTGTTGACCCTCAAATCATAATAATCACTTAGATAGAATTTGTTACTTACAGTTTCTTGATAGAAAATATATGGTAGTTTTAGAACAAGAGTAAATAACGTCAAACTTAATTAAAGAAGTCCTCAAAAGTCAACATCTTTAGAAGCAAAACAAAAAGAGCCTAAATTAACCACCATAAGGTCTAATGTTGCTTCTATTAGGCATCATCTTGCCATCAAGTTGAGCCTTTCATTCATCAGTGTCACAAAATCAATTTCCATCAATACAATGTTTAGCCCAGACAAACTATTTTTCCCTAGCTTAAAGTAAAAAATAAATAAATAAAAAAGACAAGATAAAGTAAACTACATAAAGCAAAGAAGTCGAAGAGGGACCATAGCAAAAGGCTGCACCATTCATGTGTTCTAGAAGAATTCAAAATAAGGATGCATCAGCAATCGCTACTGGGGTGCCATTGAAGCATGCATTTTGAACTAGAAGCCATAGAGCCATCCAAAAATTTAGCTAAGAATGAAATAAGAAGAAAAGTATAATTGCACAAAAGTTCATGTTAGATATTATGTACCATTTGTACCAATAATCGCTTCACAAGGAAAAGAAATTTAGAAAAAAGAATATAAAATGCGTAAAAGTACAATAAGTTTTATAACAAATATTTGATAAACTGAATTAAAAGCAGCTAACATATATTTATGCATCAATTAGAGAGACCTTTGAAATCTTTTGCAATTGACCACAACTCTGAATTTGCCTACTTTTTAGCTTCTCGTCTAGGCTATGCCCAATGCCCGGAAGAGCCTTGACAGGAAGATCATTCAAAAAGTTTTGGACCTAAAATCAAGGTAAAACATTGGGTAAGGACATAAACGACCAAATAACCATCGAATAATGATGAAGCAAGGAAAGTGAACAACAAAATTGAACCAAGAATTAACTACAAGCTTGATCAATTAAAAGTAGAATGTCAAGAAGCCACCACAATTACGGTCCATCTACTACATAGATGACAGAAGAATAGGGTAAACTTCAATTTGCCCCCCATTGTCACCTTGCCACCCCGTGGTTCAAAATGTTGCACTTAACTACTCATTCCCTACACCCAGCCATCACCCCTACCAGGATACTCTCAAGCAAGGATTTAAGTGCCGTGGCACGGGGTTGTGCTGGAAGCTTGCCGGCACGGTACGGCACGGTGCATGCCGAGCAGTGTCGATGTGTGCCGGTCAAAAAAATTCTTGTGTGCCGACACATAATAGCATGAAATATTTATTTTCTTTAGCAACAAAATATTCTAACTATTTATTATATCTTTTTATCACATCTTTTGAACTTTATTGAAAAAATTACTTACTAATTTAAAGAATAGAGGGTTTTGAGTTGTACCATCGGCACGGGGTCTGTATCGTGTCGGTATTTTGTTGGCACGGTACGGCACGGTGGATACGGCCCGTGCCGACGAGCACTTAAAAGTTAAAACCTTGCTCTCAAGCTCGTGTTTACCTCGGCCGCCGCTGGCGACCAAAAACCCCCAAACTCATCTACTTTCTCTATCTCCATCTTCCTCTCTTTCTCCCTCATGGTACTTATAGCATCTCCTAGAAAAACGAGTTGAGGCAAAAGGAATGGCAATATAGAAAATAAGTATGACCAAAGGGTCGAAGATTGAGACTCTCTTTAGACATGATGCAAGAGACCAAAACTTGCAAGAGCTAATCCACATATGCTTGAGACTTGAGAGGGTCTCTTCCTCCAAGCCGAGGACATCCAGAGCAACGATTCAAGTGCCGTCCCGTGCCGTGCGGCACGGGGCCTGCCATACCATGCCCCCAAGAAGGGGACACGGGACAAGGGGGGGCTCGGACCCCCCCCCCCCCAGGTGCTGCGGCACAAGGCCGCGTGCCGCACGAGACAAAGCAGCACGCTGCCATGTGCCGCAACACTGTGCCGCGTGCTGCTCATTCATTTTTTTTTTTTGGCTTTTTCTTTTTTCTTTTGTTTTCTGGGGTATCTAGCCCCCGTCCCAGGCCACCTATATTGTCTTTTTTTTTACTTTATTGTCTTTTTGTCAACTTTTCTTTTTTGGTTTTTTTTTCACTTTATTGCCCGAGCCCTCCGCTTCCACCACAGACATGCATTTTTTCTTCGCAAAATATTCTATCAAAAATTGTCGCACCACAAAGCTTTCGGTGAATCAAGGGAACAAAAATCGATCTCCTAAAGTTTTGATCAAATAATTTTAAAAAGAATAAAAGAACAAAATATGGATGTAATATCTGGAATATATGACTTTCTCACAATACCAACAATACTTATATCAATATTGTCAAATGAATCTTGTATCTGCAGATGACAATACGTCATATGATCAAGCGTGACGATCTATGCCGAATTAAATAGTCATCTCTATATAAAGATGTAAATTTAAATAATGATTGTACTTGTGAATTTTATTATTGTATTTTAATTTCTATTCTGCATCAGGTATAGTTGTATTTTATTTACAAAAAGCTTACATGGATATTAATTGCTGAGTGTAGTAAGGTATATATAATAAATATTCATAATTATTTATATAAATCTTTCAAAATAACATTATAAGAGTTTATTAGAACCAAAAAAACTAAAATAAGTTCGTGCCAAAGCGTGCCAGTAGGAGGTCACGCGCATCTATCAGCATGCAAGCGTACCACGTGTCGGCACGCAAGCGTGCCCGTGCCGTACCGTGCCAGGGACATAACGGCACTCCCCCGTGCCATGGCACTTTAAACCTTGATCCAGAGGTATAGCCATTGCGACACAATGATCACCCATGCTTGATTGAGTACCAATTGGGATGTCATAGGTGTCACGCCCCGAGCCCGCCAATTCGGTCGGATTCGGGCGCGCCGACAGACCGCCGAACGGACAGAGTTTCCCCTGTACGTTCAAGGCGTCGCAATCAATACAATTACAAGGATGTTCCAAACAGGAACAGATATCTCAATCAGATTGCATAAGGAAGTATCATAAACATAAAACAGCTACTTGCTATTACATCCATTCAACCCAGATTACAATCCTTACATTTTACATTCATATTAAAACTTCCTAACACAATCTAGTTATTACAAATTTGTTTACAATTTGTTACAACTTATTCTCCCTTGCTATACCCCTAAGCTCTGTCAACTGGGGTACTTCTATCTCTGATCTCCTGGTAGGGCGCTATCTACCGAGCTACGCTTGCCTCGCGCCGCGCTGCGCCGCTCACGTGTATACCTGTACCCCCAAAACACAACACGGGGGTGAGAACTATTGTCCATAGTTCTCGTGGGTACGGTCACCCAAGAGAACAGCTCGACCAATAGGTCCAAGGAGGCACTGCAGATATGTTAGTCCAAAAACATATATAGATAGATAATTTGCAACTAACATAAAAACCTGCCTCACAAATGCAATATGCAAGTTATTCTTTAGCTCTTAGCTTTTCTTTACTTTATTGCTATTCTTTACTTTAGCCGTTGCATTCTTAAACTTAGCTATTCATTAGGTTAGCTATTCTCATTCTTGCTCTTTACTTTTGGCACTTATGCTACTTAGCATGTACTTCTAAGGTCCACTCTACCTTAGCACCCTATGCCACCCGACTCGGTCTTGAGTCAATCGATGCGGATAATCCGTCCGCTGTCTAGCCCGAGGCGTTGGACGTCTCACCGTCACACCACACCACCGCCCTCTCGTGACTCAGCCTCAGAGTGGCGAAATCGTCGCACACGCTCGTCACCCTCAGTGGTGTCCCAACTTTGGAACGGCTCGAGTCACCTGACATAGCCATTCTGGTGGCGAACACGGCGTACTTACCCAGCGTGGACTAAGTCGTGACCTTACCATCTGGCGGCGAACTATCGCATCACACCCAACAATGGATCGAGTCACTTCCCAGCCACCTGGCGGCGCACGTATCGTACTTACCCAGCAATGGTTTCCAAACTCATGGTGTCAACACTCATGGCGGTCTGATCCTCACCCGGCTTAACTAGTATCGAACTCATTTCGGCTCACCCACCCGGCGGCGAAATCGTCGCACAACGCCACGTCAGTGGTATAGCCCTGGACGGCGAAATTGTCGCACACGCCCGACACCAACTTAGGTGTCCCAACTCGGGATTCCATGAATCCGTTCCACTTAGCTTGAGGGTTAGCTAGGCCCGCAAGAGACGACCCTCTAGGTCCATTGTCTTTACCTCCTAGGCCAACTTGACACTAGGGTTCGTTCTTGTCACATAACATAGGTTGACTTAACTCTAGGTTCAATGTCATTCCAATTCGACCTATGTTTTCTAACACTAGGTCCATGATCCTCTTTATCCAACCTATGTCCTCGACACTAGGTTCACTGTCCTTTACCTAGATCCATATGACTCTAGGTTCACTACAACCTATGTTCTTTACACTAGGTTTGATGCCACACTCCTAGGTCCATTGACTCTAGGTTTACTATAAACTATGTTTATTAACACTAGGTTAGATGCCACACTCCTAGGTCCATTGACTCTAGGTTTACTATAACCTATGTTTATTAACACTAGGTTAGATGCCACTCGATCTATATGTGTATTTAGTCCATGATTCACATTCTTATACTTGGCATTCATATACTTAACATTCTTATGTTAACCATTCCATTTACATGGACATAATTATATCTAGCATGTACTCATTATGCTAAGCATGCATTTATTCATACATTTCATTTAGCATCTAGTTCATATATCAACTTAGCATGCATCTCATGTATTTGCAACTAGACTCTAGTTCATGCATTTATCTAGCATTTAACTCATGCATTTTCTTAGCATTTAACACTATGTTCTTTAACATGCATTTCTATACTTGCAACATATGTCAATTATATGCATCAACTTGAAACCATTACTCTTAGACATATTTAGGCGACCTAGTCGCTTCGGTAAACACAACCCACCTTATTTGCTCTCCGATTGCTCGTCGACACTTGCAATCGGCCGCCCGCAACACCTATGACCCGGTTCGGCACGAACTCTTACGCGACCAACCGAATGATCTCCGAATCTCGATCTGAGACTTTGTGCCGTTGCCCCACGCCTTCAAGTTGCCCCAGTTCCGTTTTAATGAATTTTGGGCTCCTATCTTGCGTGCTGCGGACATCTGGTATGAATATATTAAATAATTAATATCTTTGTACTCGCTCGTCGGATCACCGAACCGAGCGCGCCAACGCGTTCGTTAGGCCCTCAATTAGGTTTACATGGGATCAAATGAGATCAATCTCATCTATTTCTAAAAACCCCATTTTGGAGCCCTAGGTTTGCACTTTCGCAAAACCCACCGATTTGATCCCTAGAACAAGCAATAGAGAGCTTGTCTAACCTCTAGGAACTCATCTAAGAGCATTAGAGCCATCCATAGGGTGCTTAGAGCAAACCCTAGAAATCCACCATTAGAGCATCATAATGAAAACCATGGATTTCATGGAGTTCATGGTCTCCACATAGTTCTAAAGCTTACAAGAAGCTCAAAACTCTAAATCTAGGATTTAGAAACCCATTATCTAAGGATCTACCATGAGAGGAGGCTAAAGCTTACCTCTACAAGCTTGCCCCGAGCTTGTGGGAGAGGAAGAAGATGACCAAGAGGATCTCCATCATCATCTTCTTCATCATCTCCATCTTCTTCTTCTTCTTTCTCTTCTTTTCCTTCTCTTTCTTTCCTTTCTTCTTGCTGTCGAACAGAGAGAGAGAGAGAGGGAGGGAGCTGAGTGAGTGAGAGAGAGTGTTTAATCCACTCTATACACTCATCTCATGCCAAATTTGCATATAAACCCCTCAACAAAACTCCTCTTGCAACAGCCCAAACTGGGCATTTTCGGGGTGCAGGGTCCGGACCTCATGTATGGGGTCCGGACTCCAAGTGTCTTCACCAGAGTCCCATCGCGCGTGGGATCCGGACCTCACCAATGGGATCCGGATCCCGAAGGCAGCTTTTTCAGGACTTAGCCAAATTTTCAGCTTTTTCACCGTTTCTTTTCCGTTTCAACTCACTTTTGGCCCGTTTGACCTCCGATTCGTTTCAAAACGAACCGAGACTCTCCAAACATGATTTAGATCATGTCCACATCATCATTTCATCCGCGCAAGCGTCGGATTTAGCTCGTGGCCCAAGATAGCTTTTCGGGCTTCGTTCTCGCACCTAGTGCACCGAAAACACCCGAAAGCTTCCAAACTTCACGGGAACCATTCTTATGGCCTTCTAAGCCAACATACCTCGTGACTTCATGACTTTAGAAGTTCGGGGTGTTACAATAGGAGAGGCTCATCTCAAGGGTGGAGATATTGACTACCACGGGACCATGAGGCATGACGCAAGCTAGGATTTTACTTTATGTGAGTCCTCAAGAGACTGGGTAATCTGTTGTCGGTGATCTTTGTTCTTGGGAGTACGGCGATTCTTTGGCCATCGCCGACGTCATGCTCACCTTGCTAGAGCGTGCAATCGAGGAATACCCAAATCCTCTCTGCACTTTTGATTTCTCACTTCCCGATCGATGCGATCATCGCCGTGACCGAAGTATTGGTATGCTGCGACTTGAGGCACGTCATTGACCCTTTTCGCCATTGATTTACTTCCTAATTGCAAAAGTTTGGTAAATTAACCCGAAATCCTTTTTGTTGTCGATTTGTTAAGTAATATGCAATTATAGTGTGATTTGGACGTGTCGATTCTTTTCGCATTGCGTTGGGTGTTGGTTGGTGTTAATTACCATTGTTTGACGTGTAGACTAAAGCCTAAACCCTCAAGGCTGATTTTGTAACGCCCCGAATTACAACAAAAGCCCGAGTTACGTCAACAGACACATCGCATGCACAAAGGATACATTTTATACATACGAAGCGTCAACGAAACCTGCCCAAAAAGGTCACAAAAAACCAACAACAATAGGTATCAGAGTAGAATAAAAACTATGTACTACAACAACACTGTAAATATGTGATCATCACAACACCAATCCTCAAAACGGTACAATGTCTCTGACCAGTCCAAACCTCAAAATATAGTACACGTTGCTACATGCACTGATAGGTGGTCCAATTATATACGCAAAAAGGATAGGAGATGCTAACTATCCGCGATCCCCTTACCTCGATCCCCTTATCTCGATTAGTCACTGATGCTGAAGGCTCTGAAATAATATAACAATGAAGAGGATATGAGAACTATACTCAACAGTCCCTAGTGGGTATGATAGATCGGTGCTTGCTTCTTTTTTTCCCAACCAAACTCAATCTCTCTCTCTCTCTCTCTCTCTCTCTCTCTCTCTCTCTCTCTCTTAAAAGCTTCAATGTAAAGGATAAAGATAAGTATGTTTAGGTGGAATCCAATAATATGCACAAATGCCAAAAAGTGCCTCACCCTTCAAGTACTTTAACTTTAGTCCCCCATAAGCTAAATCTTGGGTTTTTGAGTTCGTTTTCGCATCCACCAAAACATCTCCAACTTAGTCAAGCATTGTAAAAGAAATGCTGAATAACAATCCATATTGCAACCTTGCTTATTTGGTAAGGTCAAGTATATCACAGATTTGGTGCGAATCAAACACGCTAAGGCTAAATATGACCATTTTCACATGGATGAGCTTTGATTTGGTGCAATCTTCGTCCGACTGATCATGTAGGTGGAGCCTCGTTGGCTCGTCAAACCATCCTCGACAGTAAGTGTGTTGTATGTTGTCCCGATGCTGAAATCAGCACAAATCGAGATTTTGGTGGCCAATTTAAGCACTTGCTGACAATTGTATATGAGTTTGGACTATTTTGGATGCCATGGGTATGATAGCATCTCATATGCACGATCCGACGTTCGAAACAGTGTCCGCAAAGAAAAGTTGGGCCTTTACGGTTGAATTTGTCAGGTAGGGTGTTCACAGCCGTGCCTTTTACCAGGCAAAACCAGTCGTACTCCTAGTAGAAATGACCCTCGAGACTGATCGTGTGGTCCGTTGCCCCGACACCGAAAATGTCAACTTCGAGATTTACCGAGGAAAAAATCGTCGTTTTGATGCATTGCTTGTGCGTGGGCTCCAAACTTGTGGGAGTTGTTCCGAAGAGCCTACGCTAGTTAAAATCACTAGCTAGAGCGTGTATGATGTCTCTTTGGTTCCTATCCCAAAATCGGCGTACACTGGAATCTGTTATGGCTTAGTTTGGTGGCTGTTGCCTCTGTTGTCACACTATATGTGTGCGGCTATCCCAACACCTACATTGGTGAGTTTTAGGATAGCGTAGGGGGATTGTCACGTATGTGCCTAGTTGCATTGTCAGCCTGGTAGTCAGTTTGTTGACTCGTGTTGATATCGAAGGTCATTTTGCGAAAACCAGGCTTCAGACGTGTTGTCGTCTATCGATAGCTTATGAGAGTTGTTCGTGACATGTTTGTTGTTGGTTAGGTCCAAGCAACACTTAATGGTCATGGACTTGGGATAAGTCGTGGGCTATAGTGCTTCAAAGTATAGGTCGGTGCTTCGATCCAAAAATGGTAATATAGTCACTTACTCGGTTGTCCTTCCTATACTTGTTATACATGATTCACTTTATTTGTACCTACTTCACGTGTCCTTTACTTCTTACCTCTCATGTTGATTTACTTAGGTTATTTCATACATGTCATTTACTCGTATACGTTGCATTGCTTTGCTAGATTACATGAGAAGTAGAGTCTAGATGTATCTTCTATTGTTCAACATATACGTATGATATAGACCTTGTTTGGGTTCGCTGCCACTCCTTAGGACTTTCTTCAACTATATGTCAATGTTGGACACTACTATATTTGATCACGTCGCATTTAACACTACTGCGCATTTCACGTACACCAGCACCACGATTTGATCAACCCCGTGGCCAAAGGTGCTCTTTTATAAAAAATATGGTTGGGATCCGACCCGGGAGCCTAGATCAGTTAGATACAGTTTACGCCAGCTGCTTAGCATTTGCCCAAAATCCTACAATAACGGATATTACGCTCACCCAAGATCCTATGATAACGGGCAGCCCAAGATCCTATGATAACGAGCACTGATTAGGTTATTTGGTTTCTACTAGCTAATTGATGCATAATAGCATATTGTAACCTTATAGTTTATTAGAGGCCCAATATCCTATAGTAGCGGCAATGATTAACTTGGTGAACTGTAGCTCTATGGATATATATCTATGACTTTAGACATTTCTATTGATTACTCTCATTATAATAGTTGTGTAGAGCAACTTCGTTACCTTGACACATATACTATGACTTTATCTTGTATTGCAGCGGCATTGCTCTGCTCCAATTATGATTTTATTATATTGCATTCATATCATGCCATTTCTTGTTTTAACTTCCGCAGATCCTAGTTCATTTATCAGATTATGACCTAGTTACCCAGATCTTTCATTGTTATAATCATGCGTCTATTTATTACAAGTCCTTATCCTTGTTAACCAGTAGGTGCGGCTTGCCTTCATGATGCAAACAGAGAGGTTACCAAAACTAAATTTTCAAGTTTGCTTTTGTTTTAAAGGTATTCCTTGAAACAAACTATATTCAATTTATGGATTCCGACGAACTTTACTATAATTTAAGGAAGGAAGCAAAAATTTTAACAAGACAAATTAAAATCGAATTGAAGCAATACTAAGATGATGATAAAACTGCAATATATGAGATAATAACAACCAACTGAAAATACATCAACTGAAAATACATATAATAGTTCCAAAAGGTAAATTCAGCTTTTTTAGACTTCAAAACTTTTAGATTTGGTTGTTTGGCAAATATGGTTGGTAATGGTGGAAGGCTAGAATGAAGGAGATAATAGGATACCAAAAGATGAGAGCTATAAAAACTGCACCATTTACATAATTGTGGGGGATCCACGATCAACGAGGAGGGCGATGCACCACGAGTAGAACTTCGTCAATAGGGAAGAAGGATATGAGGCAGAGATCCGGAAGAAGAGGAGAGGCAAAAGTAGAAATCGATCATCTCACAAGAAAGAAGCGACAACGATCAAGTCAAGGAAGAAGTCGATCTCAACGCGAGGAAGAAGCGTCGATGATCTCACCGGGAAGTAGAACACCAAGGATAAAGAACAAGATTAGAAATTTCTATTCATCAAAATATATGCCTAGAAAAGCTTCAAGAACCACATATTTATAGTGTTGAGACTTGAGAGCCCTCCTATAATAAATTATTGTTCTTTCGTTTTAAACACAAAAGGGTCATGCATAGAAGATGAAGCAATTTTGGAATTCCAAAGATCGTTTTGGGGAATCCCAAAGGTCCTTTTGGAATTGTTTCTTTGTTTATTGGAGAAAAGGGTTTGGGTTGGCCAAATCAACGAAAACTAAATGATTTAAGTCCGAATCAAACACGAACATACAAAATAAAAGAAAATTGCATTCGAAAATAAAATTAGGTTTATTTGCTGCATCACTTTGTCAATGTTGTACACACTGGAAAACATTTTATGTGCTCACACCATATTTTTACAGGCGACTTGGGTGGTGAAATACAGCAAGGATTTAAGTGTCGTAGCACGGAGTCGTGCCGAAAACTTGCCGGCACGGTACAGTACGGTGAGCGTCGGGCCGCGCCAATGAGTGGCGGTCACAAAAGGTATATGTGTGCCGACACGTAATGGCATGAAATATTTATTTTCTTTGGCAAAAAAATATGCAAATTATTTGTTATATATTTTTATCAAATCTTTTGAACTTTATTGAGAAAATTACTTACTAATTTCAAGAATAGAGGGTTTTGAGTTATGCCATCGGCACGAAGGGCTGTATTGTGCCAATATCTTGCTAGCACGATACGGCAACGCTGGATACAGCCCGTGCTGATGGGCACTTTAATCCTTAAAATACAGGACAAGGTGAGAGGTTTGCGCCTAGATATAGCTTATTAGCTAGCATCGATCGGGGTTGTAGCTACCCGTTTGTTTAGTTCATCTTTTATTGTAGTATTCTGGTTATCTCTTATCGTCAATTTATCGACTGAACGTATGAATCATTTGGATTAATTGTTGTATAGTCATATTTTTTATATTGGATATATCGAGGTTTACTTGATGCTCTATTGGTTGATGTATGATTCCAGTTTTAGTTTTAATTGTTTACTGTTGTTATAGTAACCGGTGTAGGATGTATATATCATCTCTGTTTAGGTTATTTGTTTATGCACTATAATCCAATGGCGTGCAGGTACAAGGAAGACTCTTTCCATGTGGACTGGAAACCTTGTGCGTGCGGTGGATTTGTCGCATCTTGGGCCAGATTCTATAAATATTTGAAATTAGTTTTTCCACTGCAATTGATGTAAAAAGAAAAATTATTACCAAAAAAAATAACTTTTCCAAATAGGACCCAAGGCATGACACCAAATAACCAAACTCCTATGATGATAGACTACAACGAATGAATTGCTACATAACCTAAATTATCTAACTGAACTAAGTTGAGAAAATTAGGCTTGGTTTAATTTAAGTGCCTTTGAATTATTCTTTACCTAGCTTTTTGGCCTATATTCAATTACTTTCATCAAGGATTGCCACTGCCGTTGTAGAGACCTGGAATTTTTTTAGCTGAGGCTTGTCGACAGCTCTGGAGAGTGTCGGGACAAGTTCGGGTTGCGTCGGCGCGAAATGGACGTCGAACGGGCCCTGTGGGAACGCGAGAGCAGCGTGTATCATGGAAATCTGCGAAATAGCAAATTTTTCTGTGAGTAGTACCGGTACAAACTGTTGGCTATACCGGTACAACATTGATTGCTATACCGGTATAACCACTAGGGCTATACCGGTATAGCCCCGCGCAGCTAGGCTCTCGGGTTGCCTGTTTGTACCGGTACAAGGGGGTTTTGTACTGGTACAAAGTGGAAGAAGGGTGCAGGTTGACTTTTTGGCTCTCTCTTGTCACATCACCTTTATCCCTTACCTTGGAGCAGAGAGGAGAGAGAGAGGGGAGCTTCTTCATGCTGCTGCTGCTGTGCTTCTTCTTCACCTCCTTCTACTCTTCTCTAGAATGGAGCAAGGTGGAGGAGCTCAAGTGAAGGACCGAGCTTCGCCAACGACGCGCCGAAGAGCGGTTTCAGCGGATTTTCGACTTGGTGACGCTGCGAGGAGGCCGGGTGGCTGCGGTTCTTTGCCGTCCTTGACGTGGCGCTGCTTCCAGAGGGATTTAGAGGCGAGTTGTTCGTCGAGAGTACTTCTACTGCGATCTCCGTTGATTTTCGAGCTGCTGCTGTCCCTGCAGTTTTCCAGCGTCGACCGTTGGTGTTTTGGCTTGTTCTCTGTGTAGGAGAGTCGGAATTCGGCGAAATCTGGACCATTGGACTCAGGACTGCGAGACGATTCCACGGAGTCCTTAATCGCCCGATTTGGAGAAGATTTGCCCGGTCGAACCCCATCTTTACTGGGCTGCTGTTCGTCGAGCAGACTTTAAAGTGCTGAAGTGCAGTTTTCCATCGGCGACCTTCGGCATTTTGGCCCGTATGCGACGAGGGAGTAACGGATCGCGGCGAAACTTGGTTTGCTGGATTCGCGGCTTCGAGACGAAGATTCTGAGCCCTTGTTTGCTAAATTTGGAGAAGGTTTGCCCTGTCGAAATTCCTTTTTACTGAGCTGCTGTTTGCCGAGCAGATTTCGAGCTGCTGATCCGTAGTTTCCAGCGTCGACGCTCAGTGTTTTGGCTTGTTCTCAGTGTAGGAGCGACGAATTCCGGCGAAACTTGGACCGTTGGATTCATGACTTCGAGACGAAGATTCAGAGCCCTTGCTTGCTGGATTTGGATAAGGTTAGCTTGGGTGAAATTAATGGTTTCTTCGCTGCTGTTTTTCCGGACAGAATTGTGAGTTTATGTAATTTGGTCGCAACTCTTCGCCGCAGGTGGATTCGGAATTGTGCTGGACGCGTAGGGTTTTCGCGGACTTGGCGACGCTCTTCACTGCCAGGAGTTGCTAGAGAGGTGGGTTTTTATCGGATTATGCCTAAGTACAAATCGTCGACATGTATAAATTTCAGCTTTTGGGACTAGTATATGATAGCTCAAATTCATGGATTATAGTATGTTAAATCTGAATTTTGGAGCATGTTTAGCAAGGTAATATTTCATACATGTTGGACTTGGACTTGACTTAGGAGAAAACCACGTTTGATCGTCATATGCAGTCACTACCAGATTTAGCTCTAGGAGCCGTGATATACTGTATCGTCGCTGTGTGAGTGCGATGGATACCAGGGTAGTGTAGTTTGCTTTTACGCTCGTGCTGGGACGCGAGCTTAGTTCGGGCTGCGTTCAGATCGTTCGTGTTGTCGGGGATCGGGGGTTGACGGTGGGCCCGGGTTACTGTTTGGATACAGATTGTGCCAAGGGCACGTGACCTAGTGGTGATTAGACCCTGTTTACTTGACTATGCCTGTGAGAGCCTGATTGAGCTCGACAGAGATACGCTTGCATACTCGGTTGGTTCGCGCCCACGAGTGCCGCTCCGGAGTCTGGCTTAGTGCTTTTGTGTTGGTGTCGCAGTGTCCTAGTGTTGGACTCGCTCTCCACTAGCTACCCCTGTGGTAGTTGTTAGTGTAGCTTCGACAGGCGGGACGGGTGTATCGCGGGACCGGTGTATCACAGTCCCTCGTAAGATTAGGTCAGCTTTTACTTGTTCTACAGAGGGTTGTTTAGAGCAGGATAGTATGGTGGCTTTTAGCTATTGAGTGTTTCCAGCTTTCTTTTACTTTTCTTGCTTACCCTATAGACTTAGTGGGTGGACCGATGTTGTTTAGGGCGGTACCCACCGAGGACTACCTGTGTTTATAGTAGTTCTCACGCCCATTTTCTTCCACCGTTGTTGCAGGGCCTTCGGTCTCGGCTGCTGCTCCGTCCGAGTCGGATCGAGGCAAGGGCGTCGCGAGTTAGAGCCCTTCCCGCGTGTTGCTGAGTTAGAGGACTTTCCCTCCTGCAGGTACATACTACTGTTAACTCGCTAGAGCGAGTAATACTTTGTATCGAGACATGTTGTGTGTATATTGAACTCGTGTTTCTTTTCCTACCTGTTTGTTTATAGTATTTTTCAGCTACTGTTTGTAGTATTGTATGTTATACAGGTACAGCTACGCTTCGTGTACAGGAAAAATTTCTTGTACACGGCGGATTTGTCGGCGTGCCCGGGGAATCCTTCAACCTGGGGCGTGACAGCCGTACTATGCCGTGGTCGTGCTAACACGTGTCACGAGGTCAACCCAATAACATGTCAACAAAATGGTTTTATTTTGTTTTTTTTTTTATTGAGTTTTGAGGTCAAAAGTTATATAAATGTTTTTTCATACTTAAATATGTAGATATTGTAAAGCTACTTACATTTGGAGCAATTAGCAAACTACATTGCATAATAAGACCTACTTGAAATAAAAAAATACGAATAATAAAATTTCCTCCAATCTCTTTTATTATTTTAGATCTAATGAATTTACCCGTGGTAGTGCTTTCCTACAAACCTTTTATTGGTATTTGTTTAATGCTCATACTTTAATAATATATATAAATAATATCATTAGTTATTACTATTTTTACGACCATTTCTACTAAATAGCATGGGATATTACATATAAACTATTTTATAACAATTAGAGCTATGAAAACACTATAAAAAACTAATTGTTCATGATACTTTAATAAAATAAATCCGTGCCGTGTTGCCTAAGTGCCACTGGCATGGGCCATGCCAATGCCGCTATGCCGTGCCACTGGCACAACGGCACGGGCAGTGCTAGCGGCAATCCTTGATCGTAATCATTGGCACTTGATTATTATGATGTTTAAATAAACAATAAAACATACAAATTGACATCTAATGGACGTAATATTAGTGCATACCCTTAGATATGTAAGAGTATAATACTACACATAAAAGTACATGAAATTTTCTCAAAAAATATAAGTTTATTTTGGTTAGTTCTGTTAAATTGGGTTATTCTTCAAAAACCAAACAAAAACCCGAAAATAGAACAACTTTTGGTTTCTAAAACAAAACCAAATTACCACAAATTATATTAATCGAATAATATCAGTTCTGTTCGGTTATTCGGTTTCAGCTTAAGGGTGTGTTTTGATCCCTGTAAAACCTTTTTTTTCCATTGTTTGGTTGTCCGTAAAAATTATTTTGGAAAAGTTATTTTACAGATTTCTCGGAAAAAATCAAGTTTCCGTTTTTCACGTTCCGTCCGCAGAAAATGAAAAGCAAGATGGAAATGGTACAGCATTTGGCGCGCAGGGGAGCAGGGGAATAGCACGGTCCTCGTGGACCGCGTGTCCCTCTCATTATATATATATATATATATATATATATATATATATATAGAGAGAGAGAGAGAGAGTCCGGCTGGTATGCTATTAATAGCACGACGAATTTGGTGCTAGTAAATTTTCTACCCTTGGATTAACCCCTTTGATTAATTTTACCCGTTAGATTATACTATTCAACCAACCACCCACTAAACCCTAGGGGCCTACATCATCCTAGCCGCACATCTTTTAATCCAAGGGTAGAAAATTTACTAGCACCAAGTCATTGGTGCTATTAATAGTATTCCAATCTAGTTATATATATATATATATATATATATATATATATATATATATATATATATATATATATCGTCCAAATGATACTATCAATAGCACCAATGATTTGGTGCTATCGTGTTTTTCACCGTTAGATTTAACCCCTTGATTAATTTTACCCGTTAGATTATACTATTCAACCAACCACTCACTCAACCCTAGGGGTCCACATCATCCGAACCACACATTTCTCAATCCAAGGGCAAAAAAATTAATAGCACCAATAACTTGGTGCTATTGATAGTATTCCACCTAGTTCTATATATATATATATAGTCCGACTACTATGCTTATCGATAGCACCAAGCACTTGGTGCTATCAAGTTTTCTCGTCATTAGATTAACCCCTTTGATTATTTTTACCCGTTAGATTATACTATTTAACCAACCACCCACTCAACCCTAGGGGCCCACATCTTCCTAACCGCACATCTTTTGATCTAATGGTAGAAAACTTAATAGCATCAAGTCATTGGTACTATTAATAGTATTTAGCTCTATATATATATATATATATATATATATATATATATATATATATATATATATATATATATATATATATATATATTAGTTATAAATATATATTTATTTATTATATATTCATTTATTTTTATATAGAAATATTATCATATAATATTTTATTTATTAAATTGCAATCATTTATTAATATTTTTAAATATATAACTCATATATATTATGTAATATATTTATTATAATTTTAAATATATTTTAATCTCTATATAAAAATTATAATAATAATATATATAGTATATTAATTATTATATTATAATAATATATATAATAAAAAATATATTAAACATGTTTTCATCTATTTTTCTTCTCCTTTCAACCAAACAATCATCATGGAAAACTATTTTTCTTTTCCTACAAACCAAACACTAAACTACGTAGAAATTTTTTTCCACCGAAAATTTTTTTTCCCAGTTTTACATCAAACCAAACAGCCCCTTATGCACACACCTAACTGCAACTGCAACAAAAGGATGAACATTAACAAAACTGCAACTATGAAAGTTGATTAACCAAGTCGTAAGAAATAACAAATCCAAAATTTTGCTAAGATGTCACCTTCTCAGATGGGATGAAACATTGACCATTTGGTTTAGCTGATCTAGTTGCCAAACGAGCCAAGAGCATGTTGTCAGCAATCCCTGCACTGGCAGTACATCTAGTTTTCTTCGAAATCTCATCTCTAATCATTAATGCGAGTTTCCTGGGATCATCTCTGCTGCGTTCAGTCATATCGAGAAATACTTCGTCACAGCTTATCGCCTGCAATTTCCATCAAATAAAAAAAAATTAAATTGCAATAATTCTGGAACTAACTTATAATTTTTCTTTTCTCTAGTAAAAAAGCAACCCAAAATTCAACAAATTTAAGTTTCTTGGTAAATGAGGGTGTCTAGTGCTCATGGGCACTTGTCTGCGAGGTCTAATAACCACCTTCGTGCATTTTCGGAATTTCAAAGTTTTCCACTAAAACCGAGAAAATTTGGAAAATCGACCATCTCACGATCAAGTAATCATTTTATGTGAATTTGCCACATCTTATGGAAACAAAAAATCCTTGCGCAAGTACACTCAAAGACGAACTTCTGAAGTCAAGTTTCATTGAAATCAAAATTGTGAGCACTAAATTACGGGTTTCCAAAATCGGTACTATGCGCGCAGTTTTCTGCAGGACACTGACTACTTCGTCTTCAGAATGCGATTTCTTGCAAAATGTTCCACGGAATTTAGAAAATGGACTATGAATATCTACGGGCTTTTTTATAAAATAACCTTCCAAAATTTTGAAATTTGGAAAATGACCCTGTCAAAATTTTATTTGGAAAAGTAACCCTACTTTCGCCATGTGGGCGCCACGTTGGAATTTTGCTATAAAGGCGGTGAATGATTCACCGGTCTTCACATATATATTATGAAGGCGGTGAAAGACAAATTTCGACTAATTTGAGGTGTTAAGTGAAAGCGGTGAATCATTCACCGCCTTTAGTGTAAAACACCCCAAATTAATCGAAATTTGTCTTTCACCTCCTTCATAATATATGTGAAGATGGGTGAATCATTCATCGTCTTTAGAGCAAAATTCTGACGTGGCACCCACGTGGCGAAAGGAGAGTTAGTTTTCCAAATAAAATTTTGACAGGATTATTTTGCCAATTTCGAATTTTTAAAGGGTCGTTTATAAAAATAGCCCAATATCTACACTCAAAGACTAACAAGCAAGACCAAGTTTCGCCGAAATTGGACTTTTCTTTTGTGAAACCACGGCATCCTAAAGTTGATTTACGTGCGCAGTTTGGGAGACTGCAGCTTAAACCCGATAATTTTTGAATGTTTTCACAAAAATTTGCCATAGAAGTAGCTAGTATGCGAGTCGTCACAATGGAGGTCTAGTCCGAGGATCGTCGCGCAATTGTCCTAACCCAAAACCAAGGTTTGACGGACTAAACCCAACCACCAAGCGGGTTCACCCAAGAATCACATACACAAATCTCTCTCCCACGATCTCTCTCCTATTCTCTCCCTCTCCTTCGCCATCCACTCCCCTCACGTGAACCATCCCAGCCACCACCGGTCATCTCCCTCGCCGCTGGCCACCTTGGAGAGATCTACCTGGAACCAAGATCTATATATACGCCTTTCTCCCTCTCTCTGTTTCTCTTCAGCCAAGCTCCCTTAACCACCAGCCTCGCTGCCGGTCAACTACTCCGATAACCTCCCTGCACCTCCGTGATCCCCTCAACCACGATTGCAGCCTCTTCGCTGCAGTCGAGATCGAGGAAATTGGACTGAGATTTCTCAAACTTGCCAAATCTCAATCTCCAGCAGATGGCGACCCTTCGCGTGCCTCCCTTGCTATCCAAAGTGGCAAAGTCTGTGCCGAACCTCCGAACCTAGACTCACTCTCTGGTCGCAAGAGCGAGATTAAGGTAAAAAGGAAGTTTCATTAATTTTGGTTTTTTCACATTTGTCAGCTTTTATTTTTGTTGTAGCAATCAGATGGTTGATCCGCGTCAAATCTGACCAAAAGTCTTGGCCAAGCTCTTTGCCGGTCGGTTGTGTGCTAATAATAGGGCCTAATGGCCATAACCTGTGATGTTGAAAATCTCTGAAAATCGGTTTTGGGAGGGTGCTACCTGGTATCGAAGCTAAGTGTGAAACGGCGGCTTTCAAAACGGAACTGATTCAGGTAAGCCGCTGGTTGTGAAGGGTTGAGAAAGCATTCATGTTGTCCCGTAGTATCCCACAAGTGCAAATGTGGCATCGATTAAGCCTAAATGGGCTGAAGTACGCTTGTGATGTCCTCAAAGCCAAAATCGATGAATTTCGAGATTTCAGCGGCTTTTTTCGTAACGGAGCAACACTCCGTGTGTGAGTGAGATTATTATCTCGCTATCCCAACTCACCAAATGGCATGTAAAGACTACGAGGCCTGATTGGAAGGTTATCACTTTCCTGATACCGAAAAATTTAGAAGGATTCAAGACTTTTGGGTGTGTCGATGATTACAGTTGCACAAGATGATGTCTTGATGCCCCAGCATGGTTAGAGGGCTTGTTGGGAGCATCACGACGTGAAGCATGGGTTGTGTTCACATTCAGACACCAAAGTGATGTCGAATATTGATTTAGGGCTGTTATGGCTGAAGCGATTAGAATAGGGCTCCTGGCCGTGTTTATTAATGGCCGAGGCTTTGTTAGCATCATGCTACATGAATATTGGCATGGGTTGTGTTCACATTCAGACACCAAAGTGATGCCGAATATCGATTTAGGGCTGTTATGACTAAAGCGATTAGAATAGGGCTCCCGGCCGTGTTTATTAATGGTCAAGGCTTTGTTAGCATCATGCTACATGAATATTGATTAGAATAGGGCTCCCGCCGTGTTTATTAATGGCCGAGGCTTTGTTAGCATCATGCTACATGAATATTTAGTCCCTCGGGGCTAAATGTGAGTTGCTGTCTGGGAACTCTAAATAGCAGTTTTCGAGCTTTTTGGAGGTTTTTGGGGTGGAATTTCACCGTCGCAGGGTGCTCTCGAACTCCGAAACTCATTTGAGGTCTCCCAGAGGGCCTTTGTTAGTCACAACACAACCAACAACGAGAAGATTTGAATGGTACCGTTCATTTCCACACAAGAAACGGTGAAAATCGAAATCTGTTTCGACGTAGTTTGGCACCAAAAGTCTTTGTCATCACGTACTTGGTGTGTTGTTGTCCCAATGCCCAACGAGCGCATTTTGGGACAGCTTATGGGTTGTTTGGACAGCGAAGCCTTAGTTAGTCATCCAGGCAGTGGTTACGGCGCTCAGGGATAGTTTCAGCGGTTATGCTACTTCAGCAATGCCCCGATCACGCCATGATTGGTCATTGACAATTTAGGACTGATTTGGATACCTATTGTTGGTTAGGTCTAGGTGATTTGTAGTGGTAGTGGACTTGTGACCAATTGAGGGCATGTGATGCAGAACAGACTTGAACCTATGTTAATCGGATTAAACCGATTTAGTTCATCAAGTTGTTAGGAAAGTTGTTAATTTGGTAGAGATTTTATATAAAAGTTGTTGATTTTATTGTTAGGATTTTATCTAGAAGTTCTTATGAAGGTTGTTAATTTGGTAGAGATTTTATTGTTAGGATTTTGTTTTGAGCTTATCACTGTCAGGAAAGCTCTTTAAATATTCTATGCATTGGACGATAGTTAATCAATGATGTGTTCTCTAATTCTCCTTCGCATTTATGCGTCGACCGGAGCGAGTCTGTAGGGAGCGAGTCCCGTTATCTTATCTTTTTCCTTTTGCAATTTCTCTCCGACTTGAAACCCGACACCATTAATACGCCTACCGCAAACACATCACCGTCGCCCACTGCCAACAGTTATCAAGAACTCAATACACCTACTGCCAGCACCTTCAACGCTATCTGCTGATAGCAGCACCGGCTCCATCTGCACTTCCTTCACCTATCATTATTGTTGTCATCGCCAAGTGTGTCCACCGTCGTTCTCTTCTACCTTTTCTTTATTTTTTTTTAATTACGAAAATTTCTAAAAAAAAAGTATTTCAAAACTTTCAAATTTTCAAAACGCTTTCAAAATCATAAATTATATTTTAGAGCCCTCTAGAAACGTAGGACCCTATATCTCGTCCTGCGTCATATTTGGTATCAGAGCCTAAGCTATTTGACGATTCTATCTCGTCAAAAGTTTTGGGCTTGTCGACGAAAACAAAGTGGAAAATTAAAAAAAAAAATGTTGAAAGAAAAGTTGTAAGGATTGAGATTTTAGCAGTGTAGCCAAACTCTCTGTTGATGATATTTTTGTATGTAATTTAATTACAAAAGCAGTCAAGTTTCAGTACAAAATGAGTTACAACGGAGAAGTTATGCGATCATTACTAATCACTTAAAGTGAATAGTAACTTCGGTTTTTCGGAGAGGCCGATCAGCGAAGATGGCTTATGGTGCGTATTGGACTCCGTTCATAGCACTCCAATAGCTCGTTTTCAATGGTTCGACTATTCTGAAACCATTGGCGCTGACGGATTTCAAATTTGACGCACGATTTTCGAGGAAACTGGAGATACATATAATTTATGTATTTACGTGTGCTTTTGCTAGTTGGAGAGAGGATGGGTTTCGTCGCAAATCTATGACCAAAACAGGCGAAACAAAATTGTGGATTTGATGTCTCTGTCGTGCTGATCATTCTGGTGTGAACCGTTCGAAAATCCAAAAGACGAATCACTAGATATCACGCGTTTGTCAAGGAAGGGTCAAATGGATCATTTTCGAATTTCGCACGAAACCCCCTATAGTTTATGTACCAAATCGCGTGAAATCGAGCGTGGAGATGCATACGCGCATTTTACACACGCTGTGAGGGACTCAAAAAAAATTAATGTGTCGGAGGACTATTTTGCAATGTGGCCATATTGTATATATATGGCATCTAGGGTTTTCAAGTGGAAACCCTAACCCTAGATGTCCCTGCCACCCTCAGCACCTCCCTCTGCCATAACCGCGCGCGCCCCGGCAACCTACGCACGTCGCCGGCCGCTGGAGAGGCTTTTCCTCCCTCTCCACCTTTTTTTCCAACTTCACCCCCTCCTATCTCTGCTTGTGTTGTGGCCTGGGAGGCCCCTGACCTTCGAGCTCCACTTCTGACAAAAGGCCCCGATCCCAGCTACCATCCCCGTCGATCGCCGCCGCCCCCGAGCGCCGCCGCTGCCGCCCTAGCAGGCTGCCGCCGGATCTAAGTAATCTTGCCTAGGAGCTTCAGCTCCTTTCTTGCGTTGCCGCCGCCACCTTGGGTCGGCCGAGCCGCCTCCTCGAGCTCCTGGCGGCATCCGCCACCGGCCTCGCCGCCTAAGCGCCGCCACCGCGTCGCAGCCTTTCCGTGCGGGCTTTCGGACAAGCTCGGTCCGAGCTAAGCTCGCACCTTCCTCGCCGCCGCAGCCCGAGACACTCCCGCGGCACTTCTCCGCCTGTGCGATCCTCCGTCGTTGCCCGCAGCCTCACGCCGCCGCGGTGGTCGGTGGACCGGTTGAACCCGAGCCGAGCCCGTGCGGGCGCTGGTTGCTCCAGAGCCACCGTCGCCTTCCGTTGCCCACCGACCCGCGCGCCGCCTCCCCTAGGTCGGGCGCACTCGGCTGCCGCTGCGCTCCGCCGCCGAAGCCCTTGTCGGGCCGAACTAGCCGAAGCCTCCTTGATCCCGTGCGCTAGGGCATCGTTGCTCACCGTCACCGCCGCCTCTCCCGTCGCCTGCCGACGCGAGCTGTAGCCCCTACTGACCGGCCGCACCCATCCCCTACCGGTGCGCCCGTCATCCAGCCGTCGCCAGCCGCCCGTGCTCCACCTAGCTCCGGTAAGCTTAAGTTATTGATTTTGCACAGTCTCGGGGTGACCTAGGGCCACCCCGAGGCTTCCGAAGGTGAGCACAATGATCTTGGATCAGTGCTGAGCATCGTGATCACCTTCGTTGGGATCTGCGAGCCCCTGGTTTGCAAGATAAGCATGTTTTTCATGCTGTGCGCAGTATTCGCTGAATTCTATGTCGTATCTGCGCCCTCCACAGTGGCCGGCCGTGCTCCGAAGTGTGAGCACGACCTCTGGTATGTCGATACCTGACAGGTGTCTCGGCACGGTCTGAAAATCCTGGTTTGAGCTGACGGGCCATAAAACCCAAAAAATCACATAAAATGATGTGATTTTATGTAGTTGCAGGGCAATTGCACGTTGCGTGGTTGCCGTTGGCAACGTGTGCGGGGAACGGGTGACCTCTAAACTAGTTGTCCAAGGCCCCAGGCCTTCTCGAAAATCAGATGTTTCCGGTGCGTTTTTCGGCGAAATACGCCGACGGAACGCGATTTCAGTTTGGAATTCTTCCAACAGTGCCTCACGGTAATTTGTGTCGTCGCTGAGCCTTGTTGGCTGGGCACCCGCATCGTTTCGAGGGTCCAAAAATGACGGGTGAGCGACGATAAGTTCTGGTGTTGAATTGGACACTTCCGGGAACCTGAATCAGAACGATTATCCGATGATAATCGTTTCAAAGTAAGAAAGTGTATTTGCTGCCAGGTCACACGAATATGTGTTTAGTGGTAGCGGGAGACTCGTAGCACGAGTCGATGAGTTCCGGGACAGTTCTTGGGTCCTGGTGGAGTCCCGGTGTGATTTTCGGGACTTCCGGCGTATTGCGACAATCAGTGTTGGCAACCGATTCCCATAGGGTTATTGGTGGGGTTTGTGAGTTAGTGATTCGTGTTGTGGGTTGGACACTAACCCGGTGTACCCTTCGTAGGTCCGGTTGTTACTTCCTCCGCAGTTGGAAGGCCAATACCATATTTGTACAGGTAGGTACTTCGATCCGAAGTCGGTACACTGGTGCACACTAGGTGATAGCTTCTTACCCTTGTTCTCCCGTTATTACTCTACATGCATATAATATATGTTGAGCCTAGCACCTATACTATGTTTCCTTATTGCTCTACTTAGCTGTTTTGCATATCCTGTATCATGTTTAGAGTAGAGCGGTTTCGCGATTATTTGTGAGATTGTGACCTAGTCGGTCAGTGCGTTGCATCTGTTTTATGACCTAGTTGGTCAGTTGCTGTATTCCGTATCTGTGACCTGTTCAGTCGGTTTACTACATTGTTATCGTGACCTACTTGGTCGATTGTACTATTTGATGACCTTTTCAGTCGGTGTGCCCTGAGGGGCAGGATTGTCGGCTAGTGGCTGACGGTTAGTTCTGGATTATACCGATGTATGATGTGACAATGTGACATCCTTGTGACCTATTGGTCGGTTTTTGTGTATATAAATGTTAGTTGGCATTGAGTGGTCGATACTTGCATGTCTTCGAAGGGATATTGAGTTGTTCCATCCTAGTTGACCTGAGTGGTAAGTACATGTGTTCCTTACAGTTCGATGACCTATTGGTCAGTGTGCCCCGAGGGGCGGTGATTGCCGGCTAGTTGCCAACGGTTGGCCATTGAGCATATTAGCATTGATCGCCACTGCTCGCACACATATTACCGATGTATGATATGGCATCCTTGTGACCTATTGGTGCTTTATCCGAGGGTCATGTACGGGTTGAGCAGTTGTGGCACAGGCCTGAGGTCTTGCGGTCCAATATGGCTATTTCAGATTGGGTATTTGGAATTGTAGTCCAATTGATGCATACATACAGTAGCGGTAGTTGTTCATTAGATCTCTTGTTCATTTATTATCGTTGCTACTATATTACACTTACCCCTACCATTGTTATTCTCCTTGACTGGTGAGTACCCCTCGCCCTCGTCGGCTTGCGGTACCCACTAGAAGGGGAGACATGTGTACATGTTCTCACCCTCCTACCCCCATTACAGGTGACATCGCAGGTCCTGGTGGGACGGTTCGCGAGGAGCGTACTTAGCGGTTCGTTAGAGCTTACGGACCCGTCCATTGGTTTAAACTCTAAACTCAGTTTATCTAAATAAATAATTTAGACAGCATTTATAGTTCAATACTTTTATGTGAATTGAATATTTGGGTTCTTGTGAATATAATAAAGAATTTGCGGAATCTTGAGAAATGAAAATGGTTTTCTATCTCTTGTGGTAGTGTGTTTTAAAAGAAAAAGGTTTTCATATTGGAAACAGTTTTTAAAGGTTTTCTCTTGATTTTCATGACTTAGTATTTTAAAATGAGTTTCCGGATAGGAAACATTTTAAACTAATAGGTGTGGATTTATGGATAAACTCTGAATGTGAATCTGAATGTGAATGGTGTATGAATGTGTGTATATTCATATGTAGTGGTTGTATCCTGTATTATGTATCTTGTACTTGTGCAACGCCGTGCAAATATAGGGGAGCCCTGTCCGTGTAAACAGTGGACTCCCTATATTTATGGTGGATCCGGCATACCATGGGGGTCAGGTTTTAAAAAAAAAAAATTAGGCACTTTCGCTTTGCGTTTAAATCAAAAAGGGACCCCGGGGCGTGACAAAAGTGTGGAGAAAAAAAAAATGGAGTGTGTGTAAAAGAAAAAAAAAGAAAAAAAAAAATATTATGGATGCAAAAGAATGTCTTAAAAATGTTTTTCAAAAGTATGATAGAAGAAAAGAAATTCATATTGAGTCTTTAAAAGAAATATGCGAGATGACATGAATAGAGTTTGATGAATGGCTATACAATCAGAGATCATATTTTGAGAGAAAAAGAAATGATATTCGGACAGAAATACTAAATGACTTGAGATGGTGGTATGGACAAAGGCAAATATCTCATCTTGATTTTAACATAATATTTTTGGAGGAAAAAGAAAGAAGGTTGAAAGATATTGAAAATTGTGCTAAAATTACTGAAGATGATTTTCGATGGATAGGTAATGTCAGAGATGAGTATCAATGGATCCAACTAAAAGTTCAACCGGAAACCCTAGTTGCTCAACAGAGTACACAACCCATAGCACAGTTGGAAGTCGACAATTTTGATCCAGTTTCATCACACCATCCAATTGCCAAGAAGTTCCAGATGTGGCCGAGCCCGAGTTAGATTTAGAAAATCCAGAGTTGATTCATAAAGATAAGGTAAATCAGTGTGTTGAGGAGGTAAGATTACAGATCGAGTTACTCTTATTGCCCCAGGCCCCCAGCAATATGAGTCCACTATACAAGAGCTTCAGATTTTATCGAAAGCATATTTCTTATTGGTATCAAACCTTACGAAATCTCATGAAGTTGTTAGTTGTCCTTCCTACTTCAATACCAAACTGGAAGCTCAGATGATACAAGTGGTTCGACATGTAGGCATTGGGCTACATCACTTTATTCTACACACTTGGTTGTTTCCTATCTTTTTACAAATCCAACTAATCTCGAGGACGAGCTCCAGCGCAGCGGAAGCGAATGATGCAGAATAGACTTGAACCTATGTTGATCGGACTAAACCGATTTAGTTCATCAAGTTGTTAGGAAAGTTGTTAATTTGGTAGAGATTTTATATAAAAGTTGTTGATTTTATTGTTAGGATTTTATCTAGAAGTTGTTATGAAGGTTGTTAATTTGGTAGAGATTTTATTGTTAGGATTTTGTTTTGAGCTTATCACTGTCAGGAAAGTTCTTTAAATATTCTATGCATTCGACGATAATTAATCAATGAAGAAGAATTTTATTATTTCCTATGAGATGTGTTCTCTAATATTCCTTCGCATTTATGCGTCGACCGGAGCTAGTCCGTAGGGAACGAGTCCCTTTATCTTATCTTTCTTCTTTTGAGATTTCTTCTAATATTCCTTCGCATTTATATGTCGACCGGAGCGAGTCCATAGGAAACGATTCCCTTTATCTTTAATTCTTTCCTTTTGCAACTTCTTCTCCGACTTGAAACCCAGCACCATTAATACGCCTGCTGCAAGCACATCACCGTCGCCCACTGCCAATGTTATCAAGAACTCGATACACCTACTGCCAGCACCTTCAACGCTATCTGCTGATAGCAACGCCGGCTCCATCCGCACTTCCTTCACCTCCCATTGTTGTTACCGTCGCCAAGTGTGTCCACCGTCATTGTCTTCTACCTTTTCTTTAATTTTTTTTTTTTTTAATTACACAAATTTCTAAAAAAAGTATTTCAAAACTTTCAAATTTTCAAAATGCTTTCAAAATCATAAATTATATTTTAGAGCCCCCTAAAAACGTAGGACTCTATATCCTGTCCTGCATCAACTTGACTTATTTCAAAGCATAGGTGGGTGCTTAGTGGCTTGGTTTCTCTAGCACTTTCCTAATTGCTCCTTTATTCTGCATGTTTGTGCAGTGTTCCTGAGGTTTGGATAGGATTGGCTTCAATGTTAGCGACTAGACGACACATCTGGAGAGTGTCAGACTAAGTCGGAGTCAATTCAGCACGAAATGGATGCAGAATTGGACTCGGTGCACTCAAATAAGCCAAACTAGAGTTTTGCCAAATTCGGGCGCCCAGAAGATATTTCAGGTCGCCCAGAACTTGAGTGCAGAACTGGGCAGAACTGAAGTCATTTCCGGATCCTATGACCGGGCGCCCAAAAGTCATTTCCGGATCCTATGACCGGGCGCCCAGAAGTGGGTCCAGAAGTTCACCTCGTGTGTATCGAACGTGTTGACACGTGACTGGTGGTAGGTGAGATCCGCCGGACCAGGTTAGGGTGCAGCACACCGCGGGCGGAGGAACCGAAGTGGGCTGTTTGTGCAGGCTGGAAGTTCTGGGCGCCCAGAACTTGGTTTAGGGCGCCCAGAACTTGGTTTTTCTGCAGCAGTGCAGGTTTGCAGCTGTTGTTCATAAGGTTTATTGGACCGCTCTAACACCCTATAAAGAGGTGGTGTTCGACCACAGTGAGCTCTTTTTACCTGTTCTTCACAGAGAAGTCCATATTTGCATTCCAACCCCTCAAATCTACTCAAATTGCTTCAAGATCCACAACTCCAAGCTAAATAGGTGCTAATTCTGTAGTTCTTCAGCGACGACCTCCAGTGTTTTGGCTCGTATGCTACGTAGGACGGTCGGATCGCGGTGAAACTTGGTTTGCTGGATTCTAGACTTCCAGAGGAATCCACGAAGCCCTGAATTGCAGAATTTGGTTGAGGTTAGCTTGGTCGAACTCAAGTTTTACTCTGCTGCTGTTGTATTTTGACAGAATTGTGGGTTTTTGAGTTTTCTTGATACATCTTTGGAAGCAAGGGAATTTGGGACCTGAGAATCATTCTTCAGTATACTCCATTGGATTTGGGACTGTCCTCACCTAATTTGGAGCTGTTTAGGTGAGTTTTGACATTGGAGTTGAGCTAATTTAGCTTAGATGCTGAAATTGTAGGTGTATTGATGAAATTTGGTATTTTTGGTGCTTGAACCTTGATGTAGCTTTGTTGCTGAACTTGAGGGTGTTTCGGTTGATCCAGCAGGTTATTCCGCAGCTGAGGGAGTTCTTTGCTGCCAGGGATTGGCTCTCGAGGTGGGTTAATCATTGGTTCAACGCCTAAGTTTAGTCGACATGTATTATGGTTTTGATTATCATGTTAATTAGCTCAAATTTAGGATTTGCATGCTTTTGAAATCTGAATTGGGAGCTGAAAATGATTAGTTAAATATACATGTTGGACTTGGATTTGACTTAGGAGAAAACCGCGAATTTAACCGTCATATGCATTTACTACCTGTTTTAGCTCTAGGAGCCAAGAGTTGATCGTATCATCGCAGTATTAGTACGATGGATACCTGGGGTAGTTTAGAATACCTTTACGCTCGTGCTGGGATGCCGAGCTTATTTTTACAGTAGAGTCTAGGCTATTTCGGTTGTCGGGGACCGTCGGGGTTGACGGTGGGCCCAAATTGCTGTTTTGGCATCAGATTGTGCCGAGGGCACGTAGATTTGGATGTTAGACCTGTTTAGACCCTAGCTACTTGCGTTTGGCTTGTTGGAGCCTGATTGAGCTCGACAGAGATACGCTGTATACTCGGTTGGATAGCACCCACGAGTGCCACTCAGGAGCCGGGCGCTGTACTTTCGCGTTGGTGTCGTGCGTTGTAATATACCGAAATCTCGGCAAACGAATGTCGAACTTCAGTCAAAGTGACCAAAGTTCGGTGATGAAATGTTTCGGAAGGGCCGAAGGCACCTCCAATACAAAAAGTGCATTGTAGGGGATCTTCGAGAGCTACAAAGAGAAGAAAATGGAAAAAAATCTGCAAGTCTGCAGGTTTAGCTCTCGGAGACCGGTCTCCAGTGGGTGAGACCGGTCTCCGTGCGCGTAGAAAATTTGGGAGGTGAAAACTCGGCAGAGTCCCGAAATACCAACGTACGGGAACCGGTCCTCAGATGGAGACCGGTCTACGTGGGTCCGGTCCTCAGATGGAGACCGGTCCCCGTGTGCGAAAGAGGAAAACAGACGAAAATTTGGACAACCCGCGTACAGGAACCGGTCCCCATTGGCAGAGACCGGTCCCCACACGCGAAAGTCTCTGAAGGAGCTCTCGGAGACCGATCTCAACTAGGGAGACCGGTCCCCGTACTCGAAAAGTGCCCTGGTTGGGCTGTGTATTGAGATGAAAGTTGAGGGGCTTATTTGCATTTATGCAATGAGTAGGCTATATGTGAAGGGGTATGAGCTATTTCTCTTATTTCTTCCCTTTTTTTCTCACATGAGGTTTCCCTTTCTCTCTCTAGGATCTCTCTCTCTCAAAAAGGGTGGATCTAGGAGAAGGGTTTGGTGGTGAAGGAGATTTAGGAGCAAAGCAACGTCTTCTTCTTCTTCCCTAGCACAAGAAGCAAGAAAAGCTTGAGGTAAGCTTTTCTCTCCTTAATGGTAAAACCCTGAGTAGGGTTTAGAATAGTCTAAAGATGGTTTTTGTGGACTCCCTTGATGCCAAGGAGTTCTCTTTCGTATTTCGTTGAGATCAAAACCAAGGTTTTAGCATATGAGTTGGAGCTAGGGCACCAAATTAGAACTCTAGCTTGTGAGGGTTCTTGGACCAAATTGATCCTATAGAAGCCTAATTGGGGACGTTTCCGACTCGCTCGAGCGAACGGTTCGTCGAAACGAAAAGTTATGTGTAAAAGCCTAATTCGGCTTTATTTTGCCGCAGATTGAGAAATTGGCGGCCGAGGATCATGAAAACTGAGTTCGAGCATCCTAGTGAACTCATAAGGTGGGGGGGTGCTTTCCACTGACCTCGAAATTCCTTTTATGTCTATATGTCCCTCTTTGAGCATTTATGTATATAGTGCTTTCTATGCATAGTAGGGTGTTTGAGCTATGTGTTGCATGCTTAGAGTTAAGATGCAAATGAGAAAATTAAGAACAAAGAAAAAGAATTGAACCCTATGTATGCATGTATTGAAACAAAGAACCTAGCGGTTAAAGAACAAGAACAAGAACATTTGTGACATATAGATCGAGTGGCATTACTGATTTGCAAGAACACTAGAGTTAGTGTAATGATATGACAAGAACAAAGAACACTAGAGTTAGTGTGATGAAAAGAACAAGAACAAGAATGTGAAGGACAAAGAATGTGAACAAATGACAACAACCTTATAGTTAAAAGTCATTGTGCAAGGCTTAATGTTAAGGACTGGATTTGGATTACATCCTTGGGCTTGTTGCTAAGGATTTGGTCATACTCGCCTGTAAGTCCTTGTGCGGGGGCGGTAGCTCCCCCTCGAGCGGTGCGCTCTGGAGTTTGGTCACCACTGGGATGGAGCCATTCCAGAGGACGGTCCCGTCGGGTGTAGTAGTCTCCCCGATACTGGATTTGAGTTGGTGAATTCTATGAGCGGCGAAACCTACGGGCTAGCCATGAGATTAGGTATCGAGATTGGGATCTTACATTCACATGAGTATTATGTTGAGCATAAGCATGTTTATTATTGTTCAGGCATATTAGCTGTATGCATTATAGTTGGTTACTATCTGTTTATTCTTTCAAATTATGCCTGAGATAGACCTAGTGGGAAAGTCGGTGTGATTGGGGGCCGAGCCCACTGGGAACTTTGTTGTAGTTCTCACCCCACCATTCCTTCTATAGAACCTGGACCAAGCGAGCTAACGGGCAACCGTGGTAAAGGTATCGCACCATAGACAGGGACTACCCGAGCTTTATGTTTTGCTAGTAGCATACCCTCCTATCTTCTGTTGTATTTGAAGATCTTAATGTATAAAGCAAAGAATGAATAAATGTAAATAATTGTTTTGGAAGAAAAGAATGTAACACGTATGCAAGTTCCATTTCGTAAAAGAAAGCATGTAAAGTGAAGAAAGGGTTAATTACACCGGTAGTCCCCAACCTTTCTACCAATTTTCACTTGAGTCCCCAACCTTTTTTTTTTTTGCAATTGAGTCCCTAATCGCTTAATTTTATTTCAATTAGGTCCCAACTGTTAAAAAAACTGTTAAAATTAACGGAATCGCCACGTCAGCGCCTATGTGGCAACCTTTTGCATGTCAATTAGGTCCCTAAACTTTACACATTTTTTATTTTAGTCCCTAAAAAAAATTCAAAATTTTAAATTTAAATTTAAAAGTAATATTAAAATTAAAATTTTAAACTAACGAGAAATTAGAAATTTGAATTTGAATTTAAAACTGAATTAAAATATTGAATTGAAATTCAAATTTTAAATTTAAATTTTTAATTGAATCTAAATTTTTGAATTCAAACTTAAAATTTTGATTTTGATTTTGATATTTCAATTTACATTTAAAATAAAAGTTTTGATACAAAAATTTAAATTTAAAATAGAATTTAAATTTAAAATTATATTCAAAATTTTGATTTTAAATTTTAAATTTGAATTTAAGATTTAAATTTGAATTTAAGATTTGATTTCAATTCTAAATTTGAATTTAAAGTTCGAATTCAAATTCATATTTTGAATTTAAAATTTCAAATTGAAGTTTGAAATTAAATTAGAATTTAGAATTCCAAATGTGAATTTGAATTAAAAATTAAAAATTAATTACAAAATCGGAATTTGAATTCTAATTTAAATTTGAATTCAAAATCAAAATTTAAATTTAAAATTTAAATCTTAACTTAAATTTTCTTTTGAATTTATAAATTTAATGGGTTAATTACACCATTAGTCCTCAAACTTTGTACTATTTTTCAATTTGGTCCCTAACCTTTACACCATTTTTCAATTTGGTCCCCAACCTTTTTTTTTTTGTTATCCGCTGACCACAGTATACCGTGGCCGACATGGCGCTCTCGTAAAGCGTGTGAAGTGACGTGGCATTTTAAAGTAATTTTAACAGCTATCTAACGGCTGGGACTTAATTGAAATGAAATCAAAAGATTAGGGACGTGATTGCAAAAAAAAAAGGTTGGGGACCAAATTGAAAAATAGTGTAAAGGTTAGGGACCACTGATGTAATTAACCCGTGAAGAAATGATGTAAAAGCAAATCATCTTACTTGTTTAGTTAGTTTTCTTTCACTAGGCTATTGCTTAACCTCGTGTAAGCCATTTGTGTATGCTTTCGCTTGTGCTTTTCATACTCTTGAATTGTACTTGTGTTGAGCCTTAGGCGGGCTGGGGAAACTCTATCCGTTCGACGTCTGTTCGACGGGCCCGGGCCGGCCAAAGGGATCGGTCCCGGGGCGTGACATGCGTGCAGGTTGGACTTGCTCTCCACTGATGGCTAGTGTGGAAGTAGCTGTACAGTCGCAACCGGGCATGGGACAGGTGTGTTCACTCTGGGACGAGTATGATTACAGTCTTTCAGATTGGGTCTATTATGACATTAGTCTATAGGTGTTGGTTTTAGAGCAGATAGTATAGTGGCATATAGCTGTAGATTGTTTCCAGCTTTCCTTACTATCCCTGCTTACCCTGTAGACTTAGTGGGTGGACCGATGATGTTGAGGGCGGCACCCACTGAGGACTACTTGTTTTTACAGTAGTTCTCACGCCCTTTTGTTCCACTATTGTTGCAGGACCTTCCGTTTCGGCTGCTGCTCCTTCTGAGGCTGATCGAGGCAAGGGCGTTGCGAGCTAGAGCCCTACCCGACGGGTGCTGAGTTAGAGGACCCACTGCTGCAGGTAGTAGTACCTTATTTTGGGAGTTTTTGTACAAACAGCTGTTTAACTCGCTTAGAGCAAGTATAGTTTTTGTATCTGGATATTATTGTATATGTATTGAACTCGTTGTTTCTACCTGCTTATGTAAACCTATTACAGCTCTATACTACTGGTTGTAGTACTGTTTGTTTTACAGCTACGCTTCGTATATAGGGGAAATTCTTTGTAAACGACGAATTTGTCGACGTGCCCGGGGAATGTGAAAACCGAGGCGTGACAGTTTGATTACTATCGTGCTTGTTTTACTATTCAGCACCTAGTTTATATTGATAGGCATTCACAAGATTATAATCACAGGACACAATTGATAGTTACTCTAGTTATGACTGTTCATCTATCACTAGATAATATTGTCTAATAACCTCCTTGATACATAATTGATTTACAATCTCTGGACATTATATTATTATTATTGGACTCAAGACACATTCATGAGATTGATTTGCCATCACTGGTTAGCTACATAATTGCTTGGGCATTATCACATTATGACCAACACCGGTCACTACGCTTCCATGTACACCGGCGGTCAGATCAACCGCATAGGAATTGTTTTTTGAAAAGTGATCAAACTCCAATCCTTGAGCACTTTGGCGTACCAACATCAAGAATTAAAGTGCCGTGGCATGAGGTCATGCTAGTTGTTGCCTGGCATGGTACGGCAAAAGCACGCCTCCGTGCCCATACATGGCACGCTTGGGTGCCGATGGATATGCATGAGCTCCTAATAGCACGCTTTGACACAATCTTATGTAAGTTTATTTGGTCCCAACAAACTTTTATAATGTTTTTTGAAACTACACACCAATAAATATAGTGATAGATTTTGTTTTTATATGTTAAGTAAAATATAACTATAGCTCATAATAATAAAAATTAAAAATCGTATAACTTTGAAAGTCCTTACAATTTTATGGAATTTGCAACATTCATCCATATTGATTCGACGGGAGACTGCATGATAACTAGACTAATTAGAATAGCACTATAACTGCCACAATAATTTATTTTAATTTTGACTCTTTTAAAAATATATATTAAAAATCGAAAAAGTTACTTTTTATTGAAATTTTCAAGAAAAATTGTGAGATCTATTGATAAAACTTCAACAACAAATCATATGACAAATAAATAAGCGAATCTAAGTATCAATTGCTTCAATTTAGTTTTTTATTTTATTAGTATTTTCCATCTTCTAAATCCAAAGAAGAATTTTCGAAGTTAAAATATTTTTGTTTTAAATCTCATACGAAATGCTAGATTTATCCAAAATAATTAAAAATCGGACCATATAATGACTTAATCAAGTAGATCTGTTTTTAAATTTTTGTAAACTATAAATAAAAATTTGCATAATTTGATATTTCTTCATACTATGAGCTTAACAAGTTAGAAATATTCAAAATATACGAAAAAAAATTTAAATTTAAATTCTTTTACTTACCTAACAAGTACATTTTCGGTTGCTTTCTTTGCCTTTTCTCTTAAGATCGAAGTGATCAAAGTGGAAATAAAAGAGATTGAAAGAAGAAATTAGAGAAAAATTATAATAATTAAAGAGAGGAAAAAATAGTGTAAGGATTGAGGTTTTGGCAGTGCAATTAGACTCTCCGTTGACGATGTTCCTGTGTGTAATTTAATTACATAAGCACTCGTCAAGTTTCAGGAGAAAATAAGCTAAAATGGAGAAGATACGCGATTATTAGTTTTCACTTAAGTGAATAGTAATCCGGTTTTTCGGAGAAGCCACGGAGTAGAGTTGGCTTTCGGCGCGTATCGGACTCCGTTCATAGCGATCTAATAGCTCATTTTGATCGGTTCAGCTATTCTGGAACTATTGGCGCTGTCGGATTTTGAGTTTGACGCACGGATTTCGAGAAAATCCGAAAATACATGTTTTATATGTATTTGTGCATAGTTTCTTCCGTTGGAGAGTTGGAATGGATTTCGTCGCGAATCCATGACCGATCGAGGCGAAACGAAATGATGGGTGTGTTGTCTCCGTCGTGCTGATCGCACTGGTGTGATCCGTTCGCAAATCTGACGGACGGATCTGCGGGGAATGTGCGTTGTTCGAGGAGAGGTCGACGATGGCAAAACGGTAATTTCGCAAAAGTTGCGACATTTAATGTACCGTTCCGTGTGAAAGCGCACGTGGAAGGGTATTCGCGCATAATACTCGCTCTGTGAGGGACTGGATTATAAATAATCAGTTTCGAGGGAGTTGTATGCAATATACACATGTATATATAGTGGTGTTAGGGTTTCGCAAGGGAAACCCTAACCCTAATCTTCCCCAGCTGCCCTGGCCGCACCTTGCCACCTTCACCTCGCTTCCCTGCCCTAGCCGTACACCCCCGGCCGCAGCCTGCTGAGCCACGGCTGCCGCCGAGCCATCATCTTCCTTCCTCTCCATCTTCTCCATCTCCATCTCCATCTCCATCTCTCTTCTTCTCGGGTTAGAACCCAGGCTAAGGCTGCCTTGCCTCTCTGCTCCCCACCAGCGTCGCCCGAGCCCTGGTTAGCCTCCCCGGCCGGCCGTGCGTCTCACGCGCGGCTGCGACCCGCCGCGCACTTCTTGTTGCACAGGCCACGCCCGGGCCGAGGTTGACTCGCGGCCTCCCCGCGCGCGACCACCGCCCGAGCCCAGCTCCGCCGCCGTCCCCGGACCCTCGGCGACCACCCCGACCAATCGCCGACGCCTCTGCGGGCCGCCGCCGGTCTCGGCCGACTGCGTCGCACCCGGACACTGCTCGAGCCGAGGTGCGGGTGCGACCTTTCCCCGTGCCACCACCGCCTTGGGCCACCCCGTGTCCCCTCCGACCTCGGGTGGTCGATCACCGCCGCCCCGAGCCATCCCGAGCGCCACCACCGCGCTACGGTGCACAGTGTGTTCCTTGAGCAAGCTCGTGTCTCCTTCCCGCCGCCGCTGGAAGCCGCACTCGAGGCACCCTCCGGCCTCCTGCAACCCTACGCCGCCGTCCGAAGCTCGTGGCCGCCGTAGTCTCTAGACCCGAGCTTTAGCTCGTGCTGACTGTCTCCTTCCGCCGACGCCGTCGTCGCTCCTCGCTGCCGACGTAGGTGAGCACTGTGCTCCTTCCTTCCCCCGCACCCATCCCTGGCGCACGCCGCCGTGCGGCCGGAAGCCGACCGGAGCAACTTTGCTCCGGCCAAGCCCGAATTAGGGCTTCATTTTTGTCGGGTTGCTGTTCTGTGCTACCCAAGGCTCCCCGATCTCCTTGGAAGGGAGCACGATGATCGTGACACATTGCTGATCATCGTGCTCATCTTAGTTTCTGTCGGGGAGGTTCCGTTCCACTGTTTCGACAGTGTCGCTCCTGTTGAGGGGCCTTTGGTTGCTGTTTCGGTTTGTGCACGCTTTTTACGGTGATCCGAGGCTGTTCCGATGCCTCCGGAGGTGAGCACAATGATCGTTGTTCAGTGCTGATCACAGTGCTCACCTCATTTAGGGTCAGCAAGTCCCTAGTTTGCGAGATAAGAATGTTTTCCATGCTGTACGCGCAATTTGCAGAGTTTCGGGTCGCTCCCGCGCTCTCCACAGTGATCGGCAGTGCTCCGAAAGGTGAGCAAGGCATCCGGAACGCTGAAACCTATCAACGGGGGTACTGTCTTGGCCGATTGACTTCTGGTTTGTGTAGACGGACCATAAAAGCGCCGAAATCACATGAAACAATGTGATTTTGGATATTCGGGAGGACTTTTATGCAATTGTGGACCTTGCGGCTACTGTGGGCAGTACATGTGTGTCTGTCGTGACCTCTGGACTGATTGTCCAAGGTCCGATAGCCCTCGCGGAAATTGAAAGTCAATTTCGATGTGTTTTTCGGCGAAATTCGCCGAAAGAACGCGGCTTTGGTCCGGATCTCTTCCGGTGTTGTTTGGTTGCTCTGTGAGTTGTCACTGAGCCTTGTTGGCTAGTCACCATCGTCATCTCGTGGGTTCGGAGATGACTAGTGAGGGATGGTGGGTTCCGGTGTCGAAATAGACACTTCCGGGAACCCAGATCCGAACAATTATCCGACGATAATTTTTTGTTTGTGTTTCCTTGTGTTTGCTGCCAAGACACCCAAATCGGTGTGTTTTGTGGCAGCGGGTGACTCGTAGCACGAGTCGGCATGTCCCGAGACAGTTCGTGGGTCCCGGCGGAGTCCCAGTGCGATTTCGGGACTTCCGGCATATTACGGCGATCGATTTGGGAAACCGATTCCCCTGGGTTTAATTGTGAGAGTTAGTGGTTTGTTTTTGTGGGTTAGATGCTAACCCAGTGACCCTTCGTAGGTCCGATTGATTCTTCCTTTGCAGTTGGAAGGCCAGCAAGTTTGTACAGGTGGGTACTTCGATCCGACGTCGGTACAGTGGTGCACGCTCGATGATGGTTTCTTACCCTTACTCTTCTGTTGCTACTATTGCATAGTATATATTGAGTCTTGCACCCATGTTATTCCATTATACTCTGCTCGTTATTTGCATGCTTAGTATCCTGAGTAGGAGTAGAGTAGTTCTATCTATATGCATATCTGTTGACCTGGTTGGTCAGTTATTGCATTCCGTACCTGTTGACCTGGTTGGTCGGTTCTCGTGCTTCGTATCAGTGACCTTGCTGGTCGGTTGGACTTTGTGGACTTTGGGTCCAGGCAACACATCGACTCTCTCGTCATGTGTTTCGATCTGGTTGATCGTGGTTCGGCGTTGTACGCCCTTGCACCTGGCTTCGGCCAAGGCACCGGTCTCTTTTTGCCGGTTTTCGTTTTGAGCATATCAGCATGATTTAGTCACAGTACTATGTATTCTAGACACCAGGTTGGTTTGGCCACCAACCAAGGAGTGTACGTATCCGAATAGGTCGTCGATGACGCATGAATAAGTTGACAGTGTCTGCTCTGTGACAGGCAACGCTTGAGGTCTGTGGACCAATATAGCAGCATCAGATTGGGTTTGATTTTGGACTATTTACCCTTGAGGCATTCGTAGCGTTGTTTTCTATACAGTAGCAGTTCTATTTATTGTTTCTTATCATACCTGTTATAGCTACTGTAGTTTCTTCGTATCAGCATCTATATTTGTTTACCATATTGTTGTTTACCTCTTCCTGATCCGGTGAGTACTCCTCGCCTTCTTCGGCTTGCGGTACCCACTGGGAGAGGAGACATGTTTACATGTTCTCACCTCCCCCACTATTTTTCAGGTATCGCGGACGGTAAGAGTTGAGACGAGACGTGAGACACGTTCGTAGTGATCGCTAGAGCTTCCGACCCAATTTGTTGGTTTAGTTCCTACCCTGTTTACTTTTGTTATTAATAGCCTTGATACTTCATGGTTCAGTTGGTTTATGTTATTTGAATTCATGTGGTTTTGAATGAACTGTAGAACTCGTGGATTTTGTGAAAAGGAAAAGGTTTTCTACCCCTCGTGGTAGTGTGTTTGCAAAAGATAAATAATTCCTGTGTAGGGAATAGTTTTAAAAGGTTTTATGTGGAATTATAATTTAATAAATGAATGTAAATCTGTGATGAATGGTGTAGTAATGTACATTGGTTATATGTTCATTTAGCTGTGGTTGTATTCCTGGATATATACTTTGTACTTGTGTAACGCCGTGCAAATATAGGGGAGACTCTGTCCATGTGAACAGTGGACTCACTGTATTTGTGGCGGATCTGGCATACCCTGGGGTCAGATCTTTCAAAAAAAAAATTCCGCTGTATTTCTATCAAAAAGGACCCCGGGGCGTGACAAATAGAAAGAAAAAAAAAATAGAGGAATGGATGTGAGAAGAAAAGAAAATACTAAAAAGAGAGTTGAGAAGAAAAAAAAATAGAAGAGAATGAGAGAGATGTTTGTGGGGGGAGGGGACCAAAAGTAAGCCCTAAGAGGAAAAAAAAAGTTAAACTTAAAATGATGCGTGCCCTTGTGGCATAGTGCCGCAACCCAAAGGCTGCGTTTGATCGGGTATAACTAAGAACTGCGTGTTCCAGGGTTAGGAACAAGTTCAGGTATAAGCAGGAACTAGACCAGCTTTGCATTTGGATGAAAATTGGGTAGTTCCTACGAATAAAGTAAATAGTGTTTGAATGGTTAGATTGGAACAAAAGGAATAAGAGTTATAATTTAAAATTAAAATTATAAGCAGGAACTAGACCAGCTTTGCATTTGGATGAAAATTGGGTAGTTCCTACGAATAAAGTAAATAGTGTTTGAATGGTTAGATTGGAACAAAAGGAATAAGAGTTATAATTTAAAATTAAAATTATATTATCTAATTAATTAACATCAAAATATTACTTAAAAATAAATATAAATAAATTATTAATAATTAATTATAAATAATAATAATTATTAATATTAATTATAAATAATAAAATAATAATATCGATTATCTAATTAATAATTGTTATTATTATTAATAATTATTATTAAATAATAATTATTAATAATTATAAATAATAAATTAATAATAATATCGATTATCTAATTATTAATAATTATTAATTAAAAACAATATCAATTATCTAATTATTAATAATTATTAATTAATAATAATATCGATTATCTAATTATTAATAATAATAATAGTTATTAATAAATAATAATAATTATAAAAAATATTAATAATTAATTTATAAATAATAAATTAATAATATGAATTATCAAATTATTAATAATTAATTATAAATAATATAAATTAATAATAATATCGATTATCTAATTCTTGATAATAATAATTATTAATAATTAATTATAAATTAATTATAAATAATAAATTAATAATAACAATTATCTAATTAATAATTATTAATTATAAATAATAAATTGATTAATTTATTATTTAAGTAATAAATAATAATTTAAATATATTAATTAAATTAATTAAAGATTTACTATCATTAAAATTAAATTTAGACTTTAATTAACATTGTTCTCATCCGGGAACAAGCTTGTTCCGGAAAAAAAGGTGGAACAGCACTTCCAATCTTATAATAGCTTGTTCCCGAAAACCAAACACAGCATTTTGGAACAAAAGGGGGAATAAGAGGCTTATTCCCCCCTTTGTTCCCGAACCAAACGCTACCAAAAGGTATCGCGCGGGTCTTAAAATGGCACGGGGGTTATAACAGAGACCCCCCTGTACCGTGGCCCCTAATAAGGGGCACGATATGTATCGCCCCGTGTCGTACTAGCACGGGGCAATACCTTAGACCTTGCCAACAGCAGCCTAGCCTGTGGTACAAGTTATATACCAAAGTGATCAAGCTCAGACGTAGTATTAGCCTGAGATCTCCAAGACCAACAATTTGGATAGATATATCTAGTAAAATATTCACAGTTGATGCATGTCTTTGTTTTAGTTCAGTATTTACTGTTCATTCTAGTTATTTATATCATACTCTTTTCAGTTACCAATACTTCACTTTATATTTATTCATCCAGTTGTTACATTATATTTATTGTTACCCCCTTTTCCGTTGACCAGTTGCCCAGTTGGTACGGCCCACCTTTGTCGGTCGGTCGCACCCAATTGGAGATGTTTCGTATATTTCTCACCTCACCATTTTTATAGATGACGCTCGAGGTGTAGCTCAAGATTTGCCGTGAGGACGAATAGCTAGTTATGTGGCCCAATTTTGGCTTTCTTCTGTGTCCGAGTAATTCAGTAGACATCAACCAATTTTGGTCGTGGATGGTGGAACTAGTTCTTTAGTTAAATAACTGTATGATACCTCAAATGACTTTATACTGAAGTATGGTTAATGTTTCTTCTAGTGTTATGATTGATGATGTTAAAAGAATTCATAAAATGGAGGTTTCAAATATTTTATTTGTCAGGAATAAGGTGAATTGAAAAAGTTGTCTATTATTTGATTGTGGGGAATAACGTGGAAGTTTTAATTATTCTGTATGTTTTGTTCATATGGATGTGTTATGTGTTGTACTATCTGGTTGCTTTGCATCACGGCGTCGTGCATGTACAGAGAGGACTCTGTCCATGTAGACAAAATCTTTTGACATGTGGCGGGTCTGTTCACGCCTTATCCAGCTTTTCCACACAATTTTTAAAATTAAGCCCTTTCTGGGGAAAAAAATTGAGCTCAATTTTAAAATTTGAGCCAATTCTAAATTAGGCCCGGGGCATAACATAAAGTTTCTGCAGTAGCATTTCCACTGGTTTCTCAAGTACTTGAGCATAAAAAGATAGCCAAAATATACCTGAACTTTGTTGCAATATTTATGCAATATGCTATAAAACTGATCTGCTACCTGCAGTATAAGAAGGCAAGATATTGCAAAGAATATATAAATATTCTAAGGCGGTACTGAGTAAAAGGAGAACATGACCCAACAAATTGACAACAATAAGCAAGCATTACCTCCTCATATGCCTCAAAATTGTAAGGAACTATAACTAGGTGGGGACAGCAAGCCTTGGCATCCCTAACAAACATGCCAGCTTTTACACCTGGAAGGAAGCACAAGTTTAGGTGGGAGCAAATTGAACTCATCATATTCCCTTTGACGGTGAAATGAATACGTACCATAGTCACGTGCAGGATAGTTTGCAGAGGATATTTCTGCAGTTCCGTTCAGACTATCTGAGTGAGATACTGCTACTGGTTTATTAAACAAATCAGGAAAGTTCCGGATGACGACTGAGACAAAAAAACAGTCCTAAAAGGCAAATGAAAGCTCTAACTTCAGGAATAAGAAACCTAAGCCAGATATCTTGATAAGCAAACCTAAAAGGAAGTTACATGCTACATGGTGCTTTCTGCAGGTAGAAAAAATTACCATGTCTATATGAACAATAATGGTTTTCTTCCTGTCGGATAAGGAGTCAATGTTGGCATTGCTGCTCTTAGCTCCACATAAGAAATCCGAAAAATGTTGACGATACCGATTCCTCCACATTCCAATAAAATGCAGCCTCGAATTCTGTTAATATCAAAAAATAGAATGTAAAGATCAGAAGGAACATAAACAGTTGTTATATGACAAAGTTAAAGAGACCACGTATAAAACAAAATGGTGTAGCAGTAAATCACATTGTAAACAGTGTTATACCATCTGACAGATTTAATTAGAAGCAATGCATGGCACAAATACACAAAACATTGGATAAAACTTAAAATAAAAATTGTAAATTTTCAAAAAAGAAAAAAAAAACCAACGGTAGGTTCAGTCCAGAAAGAATATAAGAAAGATATATCATCGGAACATAAGTGAATAAATGAGAGATATAAGGAGGGATAACATGAGCTAAACTAAATTGAGAGGAATGAAAGTTTAAAGCTGAACCACAACTACAAGTGTTTCTAATCATAACAAACAAATAGAATGAATCACTTATGTAATGATCCATTTGCCATCCAAGTTTATGGTGCAGGAAAGAAAAGCAATAAAAATATTTTGCATTATGACACTATTGACAACAAAATAACATGTTTTTTGTGAAACGTCAAATGAATCAATTCGACATTAAGAGTAAAGAAAGTCCCAAAATGTAACTACAAGTCAAAAAATAAAAATAAAAATAAAAAACCAACGAATCTTTATAACAAGACAATTTTCAGCAATGTGACATAATAGTAGACAAAAAAGATACTAGAGTCTTGCCTTAAAATAATTCTCAACAAACTTTGGATCAGTGAGAGTTGAGTGGGGCATATTGGAAGCTTTTGCACCTTTTGTATCCAATATTTCCTCTTTTGTATTCCCACAACAACTTGTATTATGTATATGTTGTTTGCTGGAATCAAATGCCCCTACAACACTGCATGAGCTAGCATAAACAGCATCATTTGCCTCCACACTTTTTGCATCAAAGTCAATCTCAGATTCATAACACCCAAACTCTTCGCTATCTTGCCCTTCATCAGTAGACGCTTGAAGTTGTGCATATGAAATTATGTTTTTAGGCACCTCATCATTGGACGATGAACCTTCCAAACCAACAGTCCCTTGTTGATCTGCAGATGTCTCAGCATTGTTTGAATTTGAAATGCTCTTTTGAGTAAAGAAAGTAGATAGTTTCTGTTGTTTACATCTTTCATTCACACCATCACTCAGTTGGTAAGGAAACCCTTCAATGAAGAAAGAAAGAAAGACATTAACATCCATAAAAAAGTTGACCTTCTACCAAATCCAACTTCAAACTAATAAGCATAAACAGAAATACACCTAAGTTGCTACTGCAATTCAGATGTAAACGGACATTACAGGAAGATACACCCAGTCTAGGATACTAATCTTAGTACTCCTATCACTAGCACTTCTATTCTTGATAACAGTTTTTCCGACACACTTAGTTACTTTAATAAATTAAAATGCCCCATTTCCAACCTATAAATACCAACAGTATTATCATTTAAATGACCTCATAATTAAATACAACACACTGAAAAGCCTGAAAGCAAATGATACCAATAGATGAATGTACTGTCTGTAGTGGAATAAAACTCACAGCTCAAAAGTTTGTTAGCAGCAATGGAATCCACCAACCATGCTGGTCTAAGGACCGGGAGACCTCGGCTGAATGCCCTGGAACAACAATGCCAAATCCAAGGTCAAAGCAAGAGCAAAAATAGCATTGGGCAGAGAAGGCCACACCTCACCTCAGGTTCTTCATCTTACTGTCGGGAAGATTGCCACAGATGATGTGGGTGACAGTATGCCTCGAGAAGTAGTTCACAAAGCCTCCCCCATGCTTCAGCATAAATTCCTTGAGCTCCTAATTGACCAATACACCAGCCAATAGAGAAAAGGGGGAGGGAAAAAAAAGAAAGTAAAAGGTAAAAACGTATAGAGCTTCCCACAATTATGGGTCATTTTGTAATGGGTATATAACGCTTAGTAAGATTTCATTTAGGTAATCAAAGTTTAATTTGTTACAATCAAGTCATTGAACATTAATTTTGTTTCAATCTAATTACTACCAAAATTTCGATTAGTTTTCTAATAAACCAATGACATGACAACTAATTCAGCATGAGACGGTGATGCAGACCCAAATTCAATCAGATTGCTTCTTGATGCTCCGATGCCAATGCCTAAATTCAAAGAGGCCGCCTCTTGATAGTCTGATACTAAATTAAGAAAAGAACCGAATCTAGAGTTAGAAAAGATAGATACGAGTTACCCAATCCAGGGACAGAAAGAAGAAGAAACAGCCAATCCAAACACAAAGAAAAGAGAAGGGTAAACAAGGATAAAACCCTAAGAAGAAATCATTCTTGTTGACCAAATTTTATTATATAATAGTTCTAATTCTGAATCCCTATTTTAGCCTACATGTGAAAGCACCGAATTGGGCCTAAAAGAACAATTTTAATCCTTCAATACCTTTAAACTTATCTGCTATTTTAATAGAATCTGTTGACACCAAATAGGCCAGATAAGGGCTCCTATTAAGGAAACAAGATCAAATAGGATCAAACCATCCTAAAGTGCTAATCAGCCTTAACAGAGTCCAAATAGGATATTCAAAAATTACACTAAAATATGAACTGAAATCATTAGAGAATTGTTTAAAAATTTAAGGGTTTGACTAATTAAACATCGAAAACACTCAAATAAACGTGAATCGACTCAATTGAACAAGTAATAACTCGAAATTGATCGCCGTCATATTTGAACAGAATAAGTTTGCTTCCACTGTGAAGATCTTGCCCTCAAGCTCAATGTTTTCACGCCTTAGATAGAATTCTGAAATTTTTGTAACCAGATTATGTAATCCAACTATCAGAGCATGGTCAACTTTCTTCAGTGGAACATTAAGGGTTAAAGAATATATGCAAATTATACAGGTCTTCCAATTGTGAATGCAAAGAATTGGGTGCAGACAACAACTCTGATGGAGCAAGGATCGTCATGCCAACTAGGCATCATGGACACGAACACAGGACATGACACGAACACGGGACATGGGACACAACACAACATGGGCATGGCAACTCGCCATCTCCAAAAAAATGTCAGGAACACAACTAATAAAATATAATATTTTTAATATGACAATATGTATTCATTATGTAAAAAATATTAAATTTGCAAAAATATTACTATATTTCTCATACAAATGGTAGTTAATACGATTCTCATTGATAGTTTACATATTTTAAGAAAGAAGTTCTAGAAGTTCTCCACCACATATGATTTATTGATATTACCCAAAATGAGTCCAAATGCATTTCCCAAAAAGCCTAAAAGTTTACTGTCAAATATTGTTTGTGCGCAAAAAAAGTAAAATGAAAAAAAAAGAACTGTATTTCTATCTGATTTCAATGTAACCCTATGCAAAATAGAGAACGGGTGAGAGAGAGGTGGAGAAAGATTACCTTTAGAAGATTTCAAACCATCCAAAGGCTCAAGCGAGAGGACGAGAGAGGAATCGTATTGGTGCATAGCAGTGTTTGAAAAGGCACGAGGCGCAAAAAGGCGCAAGATAAGTCTTGACTTCGATTTGTTATTTTAGTTAATTGAATTGAATATTTTGTTAAATTAATTAGACGAATTTCACAGCTCTAAACAATGTTTAAGAAGTGGAAAGACAAAAGCATAATGGTGAGAATAAGGAAGTTTAAGCAGACCTGACTGGAGGGGATGGTAAATCCGTCGACAAAGATGGAGATACCACGGAAGATCCCCCTCCCGTCTGCAGATGAGGTGGAGGCGTCCGTCTCGAACTGATCCCTCAGCTTCCTGTTCTTCTCTGCCATGTAACTGGAATCAAAGAAGGCGAAATTAATAGGAGAAGCCACGATGACGCCGACGACGAAAAATTAAGATCAAGAAGAAGAAGGACGAAACCTTCCAAAGTCCGCAAAAGGGGAATTCCTCTTGCGAGGGTTTCTGCGTGCGGAATCGGGTCTCCCCCTTTTACGAGAGTCTCCCGAAGAAGAAGAAGCAGCGGCAGCGGAGGACGGATGACGACCTTCCAAGGAGCTCATGGTCACGCGCGCCGTCTGAACTCGCGCTAAGGTCGGGGAAAAATGAAGCATGGAATTGTAACATGTTAGGGGGAAAAGCGGGGGCTGAGGAAGAAACTTTCGGTAGCGTTTGGTTCGGGGATAAGTAAGAACTAGCTGGTCCAGGGATAGATACAAGTATGGGGATAAAAGTAATTTTGTGTTTGGATGAAAATAGATATAAGGATAGGAATAAAGGGATATAAGGAAAAAAGTGTTTGGATGGTATTTGGGGATAAGAGGATAGTGAGGTGGTAAAATGGGATAATTACTAAATTACCCCTATGTGAAAAAGTAAAGGGTGAGTTGTATGAATGGTGTTGAAATTTGATTTTGATATCAAATTTGAATTTCATTTTGATTTTTTATTTTGATATTGATTTTACTTTTTATATTGATTTATTTTCCTACTTTTATTTTGATTTTGATTTTGATTTCGATTTTGAATTTGTTTTTTATATTGATTTTTTTTCTGCTTTTATTTTGATTTTGATTTTGATTTTTTATTTCGATTTTGAATTTACTTTTTATATTGATTTATTTTCCTACTTTTATTTTGATTTTGATTTTGATTTTGATTTTGATTTTGAAATTGTTTTTTATATTGAATTTTTTTTTTGCTTTTATTTTGATTTTGATTTTGATTTTGATTTTGATTTTGATTTTTAATTTGCTTTTTATATTGATTTATTTTCCAGCTTTTATTTTGATCTTGATTTTGATTTTGATTTTGATTTTTAATTTGCTTTTTATATTGATTTTTTTTTCCTGCTTTTATTTTGATTTTGATTTTGATTTTGATTTTGATTTTGATTTTTAATTTGCTTTTTATATTTATTTTTTTTCCTGATTTTATTTTGATTTAGATTTTGACTATGATTTTAAATTTAGATTTTGTTTATAAAATTGAATAATTTATTGATTAATAAGATTTTGTATTTTGATTTTGATATTGATTTTGAATTTGAATTTGCTAAAATTATGATATTGCTTTCGATTTGGATTTTGATTATGATTTTTGCTATGATTGTTCAAACTTCGACAATGTCCTAAAATCTAAATTACAATGTCGCAAAATATAAATTACAATTACTTCGACAATGTCGCAAAATATATATTATAATTAATGTCGCAAAATCTAAATGATGTCGCAAAAATATAAATTACAATTACTTGACAATGTCACAAAATATAAATTACAACCTAACAGATATATTACTTATTTTACAGTACTAATATAATATTGTCACACATAACATTAATTTTACACGTACTTGTAAAGATAATATGTTGTGGTACAACAAAATAAAAGCCGGATTCTTTAAGATCGATTATTCCATAATTGCTCAGTAATCAAGCCTCGCAAGGAGTCCCCTCGTGTCGACGCATCGGCTCCACTTGAAGACGGCTCAGGATCACCATCGTCGCCCTCAGGGATGTCTTGCTCTAATTGCTCTACAAAATATCTATCATTCCCTTGTTGACGTCGAATAAAATTATGCACCACACAACATGCCATAGGTATCAAGGCTTGAATTTTGATGGGAAATGGAGTTGCTTGAGTTAAAATTTTAAACCGCTTCTTTAAAATACCAAAACTCTTCTCCACGACATTTCTCAATTGCGCATGTCGATGATTATATAAATCTCGAGGGTTCTGATGGGTGCGCGCCCGCGTCGATGTGTCAAATTGGCTGAGATGATACCGCTCACCTCGGTATGGTGCTAGACACTTGTTAGTATTTGCGTACCCCGAATCGACCAAATAATATTTTCCTATATCAAGTAATAGATAATTTACTCAATCATACCAAATGAATTAATAAGTCAATATTAAATAGAATCATCTACCTTCGGGAATTGTAAAACCCCCCGAATCGCACGCCCATCGAAAAACACGCATATCTGCAGATCCTTCCTAACCGGTGCAAACATAGAAGAAAATATGGTCGAATGATACTGCAGCCATCATATTTTGTGACGTAAATCCCTTGCGGCAGCGAAAACGCGGTTGCAAGCTTTTTGCGACACACACTGGGATGTGTGTTCCGTCTATCGCACCAATTGCATTCTACAACATAAGATCCATTTAGATAAGTTATAAAGACAGATACACTTGCAACATATAAGCCATTAATAAATACATGCATACTTACTTTAAATGGATGAAAATTTATATTGTCCCGAATTCTGGAGTGCGGGCCTGCATTACTTGGCGGCAAACTCATGTATTCGTCCTTCAGCGTTACTAGTCCGCGTAGCACATTATTGAAGTGTCGACTAATTGTCTCTCCTGAATGCTGGAATGCTTCTGCCAACACTCTATTTCCCACGCCATGACCAACACAATAAAGAAAAATAGCTAGCTGCTCATCGGGTGTCATACGTCGGGTTGCTCTAATCAACCCTCGGTTAACCAGCACATCGCGAAGTGCAGTAAAATTTGCTGTTGACATGCGGAAGTGCTGGTATCCTCTGTCAGGATGACCATTTAAAATATCCATAACAAATTCATGGCCTGAAAAAGGTCGCGTTCTACATGGCCGTTTGTGCAACGTGTTAGCAGCAAATGACAGATAGTCCTGCTGATACAGTATCATGAAGATTTGGTCCCAGTAATCATCATCATCATCTAGCATTGTCATAACATTTGCTAAAATTGGTGACGAGAATACACATCGGTTCAGTAATTCACCCATTTTAAGTAACACATACAAAACATAATAAATACCATGAACCTAATTGCATTCACATATATGTAAATAGTCAATGAACAAAAGATAGTAAACATGTAGATCTAAACATAAAATAGGATTAGGCACTAGTTTTGTTCACATACCATTTCCACCAAGCTCGTCAAATGTGTTCTAATATGTGAGGATCCATATAGATGTGAACATAATACATTAACATAGATAACGATGACACGGCACATACCAAGCACACGAGCGGTTTGCTAACTACAATACAAAACATGAAAAAGTTTACGTACGTCTACAAACGAGTAATTCAACGGCAAGTCGCAACGGATATCTAGAACGGCGGAAAGTGAGGTGTATTGTTGAGGTTGTGCACAACAACCTGGTGGTTAATCCAGAAAAGTGCAAGATCATCATTGAGGGTGCTAAAGAGTTGTCTGTCGCTCTCGGCCCGCAATGACATCCCAGCTGCTATCGCACTTATATTTCTCTCGCCCACTAGACTATAAACTCTATTCATACAAACGTCTATTGTTGGGATTGATGATCGTTTTGATTTCTCCAAATCTATCATTTCCCGGGCAATCACGAGCTTTTGCTTCCCGACCTCTACCATCTCAGCCAATGCATCAGCGCCGATGTCTGTCTTCTTCTTTCTTCCGGCAGAGGATGAACATGACTTTCGTGTCTGTGCAGAGGCTGCTGGCCGGTCCCTCGCTCGTTTACCTCCTGAGCTATGTCCTGATCCACTGACATAACCTCCGACAGTAGGTTGGCCGAGAGGTGGGGTAGGGGAATGCGAAGATCTACCCTGTTCGCCGGAGTCATTACCCATTGTGCCTGCATCACCTGGTTCAAACAATACAGGTCAATATAGTGAAGGCCCGCATAGTAATGCCTATGATTGTATCATTCTCACCAGGTGAAGATGACGATGAACTAACAATCGTGGCTGGTTGCACTGTTTCTGACGACATCCCGTACTGGCCCGTTGCCATTGTTGCTCCACACAAGAAGGCCATGTTCTGATAAGTAGGAAATGGTTTATCCCGGCACTTCGCGTATGCGGGATTCGACTGAATCAAAAGTAATATACATTAGAAAAGAATTATGAGTTCGGTAATACACAAATTTAAGTTAACCTGGTAGTAAAATACAAAATCTTACCGCAATAATTGCATCCCAATCAGCAGGGTCACCAGCTGTGGGTATGTTGTTCACAGGGTCCCAACCCCAACCGCTAAGGTTAGCCAATTTGTCGTATAACAGGTACTGCCGCTTCAACACCTTGAGGCGGTTACTGATATGTTGTTTTGTCAAGTTTTGCCTTGTTTGAGAGTTGAAACCCGCCACGATTCTAACCCACGCAACACGGGTAAAACTACCCCCTACGTAGTTTCCGAGTGCGTGCTCCTCCATTAAAATACTTAATAAAATGCTATCAACATTTTCAGTCCAATTTGAGGTACGACTCCTAACCTGTTTGAACCCTCTACATCACAACCTGGGGTTGCATTTTCCATTCCGTCTATCGGTTTGTTCTTATTCGACTTACTATAGAAAGTACTATTCGGTCGCATCTGTATACGGACGACATTATAAATTCTAAATTATTCGTCGAAAACAAACAGAGCATAGAAAATAAACAGAGCATAGAAAATAAACACGTTGATAATGTGGCAGTATAGCATATAATAGGTAAATATCTGAAGACATGATCATATATAAGCTAAATGAGGAAACAAAACTGGATAAATAGCAGTGTATAAGTAAGCCCTCCCTGAACAAACTGATGCACAGTTGATTTCTCTGCTTGATAAACCATGGCAGCAACGCTGTGACGCGTTGTGGCTGCACAGAACTAGATGTTCCATGCCTACCATCGAATGGTAACGGAAACCAACATCATTGCCAATTCAATCAACCTTACGTGCAACCCGATCGTTATACAAATCCGGCACTTATTTTGAACAACATATAAAATATCACAAATATGATTCAAATCCGAAGACATAATATAGCATGATAATATGTAATGTTAACCTTCTTTAGGAGCAGTGGCCGAGCAAGCGTGGTACGACAATGGCAATATCGAGCGTCGGGTGGGCCGCCGCACAACCGAATAGGCAAAGATGACAATATAACAAGCAAATCTCTATTATAGTGTGCACTCAGTCAGCACCCAATAATTGTACTGTCGGACGAGAGGCTTGGCGAAATAAGGGTTAATTCGCAAAATTCAATTGCCAAAAAAAAAAAAAAGTTTTCTGATCCAGAATTACCAAACCTGTGTCGCATGAAAGAGAGTCGGAAAAGGCAAGATCGGTCGAAGATGGTTGCCGACAAGAAGGAAGGCGCGGAAACCCAACGAGTTGCTGATAAGCAAGATCCGGTGGCACGGGTTTCGAAATATTCACAAGCGCCGCCTACACAAGAGGGGAGCGTCGGCCGGAGGCGAAGGGTGGGAGCGCACCCACGGGATGCAGAGGTGGAGAGAGGGGATGCGGTGAAGGTTTGCAGAGGGACCTCAGTGACGTGAGGTACAGAGGGCGGAAAGGCTGCTTACCTTGTCGCAAGAAAAGCCGACGGGAGGCCGGAGCACGGCGGCATGAATACCCGACAGGAACCTGGTGCGCGGCTACAAGAAAACCCACAAGACGGGTAGCCGCTCCGGCTGGGTCGCAGTCGGGTTTCGCAGCTTAACCCGACGACGGCCCTTGAGAGGAAGGAAAAAAAGCGTCAGGATGCCGCTGCACGCCTACAAGAAAAGCCGACGGGACGGCGATGCGCGGCTACAAGAAAAGCAGACGGAAACCCTCTCGATGATAGATCAGGCAGCCGGTTGCACAGTGGGTTTCGCAAACCCACAATATATGGAAATACCTGGAGGGTTGACGGACGGAGGCACAGCGAGACAGAAGATTGAAGGGGGGGGAGGTGGAGCGAAAGAAATGCGCAGCGGAGACAGAGAAGCCCCGGCACTGTCTTCGTCGGCGAGAAAGAGGGAGAAGCACCAACCACCTTCACAACCACGAGGGTTGATGGCCGGAGGCACAGCGAGACAGAGGATTGAAGAGGGGGGGAGGTGGAGCGAAAGGAAGGCGCGGCGGAGAGACAGAAGCCCCGTCACTGTCTTCGTCGGTGAGAAAGGGGGAGAAGCATCAAGCACCAGCACAAAGGGAGGGTGAAGGAGGGTGAGAAAGGGGGAGAAGCATCAAGCACCAGCACAAAGGGAGGGTGAAGGAGGTGGGGGTAATTTGGGAAGTTTCCACTCACGGGCTGAACAGCAGAAAAGGGGGTGAGGACAGCATTGTCCCCTCCACTGTATTGCTCCCCCAAGTGGTGGGAGACCCAATTTGTTCCAAAAAAAAAAAAAAAAAAAAAAAAAACTTGTTTGGGGATAACTTGGGGGATAGCAGGATATCCCCCAAGCTATCCCATTACCAAACAGTGCCTTCGAGAATACCGATTAGCAGGGGACCTTTTTTTCGAAAATAACCCTGTAAAATTTGGTAATTAAAAAACTAACCGTATAAAAACTAAAATTGGCAAAATAATTATCATTCTTAATACAGTGTATTGTTCACCGCTTTTTGGCTTCTTTTGGTATTGCGGAGAGATTGCGTTGCGTGCGGTGAGAAATTACGTTGGAAAAATATCCCGTTTGTTTCCGTACGTAATATTGTGTTCCGCATATTGCGATGAGTCGGTTACGATATATTTTTTGCGTTCCCACCGGAAAACGCAGAAGCATATCCCTATATGAGCCTTAGAGAAGACAGTAAATTATTCACCTTCTTTATAATATGACTTATTAAGGCGGTGAACGAAAAGGCGGTGAATTAAAGGCGGTGAATCGTTCACCGTCTTAGTAAGTTATATTAAAAAAAGGGTAAATTGCATTATTACCTCCTAAACTTTTGGCGAAGTTTTACTTTACCCCTCGAACTTCTAAAATGGACATCTAATCCCCTAAACTCTAATATTTCATTCATATTACCCCTTCCGTCAGTTTTCCGTCAAACTCCGTTAACTAGAAACTGACGGAAGGGATAAAACGAATAAAATATTAGAGTTTAGAATGTTAAATGTCTATTTTAAGAGTTTGGGGGGTTAAGTGAAACTCACCAAAAGTTCAGGTGGTAGGAGTACAATTTATCCCTAAGACTCGTGACTGTATACTACTAACCCTCAAGTTAATTAATGACCATACTTGATTTTGAATTTATATATATATATTATCCTAAAGTAAATTATACAATAATTTATTCTACATTTTATTGTAATAAAATAAAAAAGAAATAAATGAATTAGAGTGTCTTAAAGATAAAAAAAATAATAATATACTAACTACCTACAATGCTCGAACACTCTACTGTTCTGGTGTACTTGCTAATATGATTGATTTACAATAGGCGTCCTCACTTGGATATAGAGATTTTAATTCTTAGCTAATTTTCTGTAGTACTCTTGACTGTAAATATTATTTTATATTTTTAAATTAAAAAATTTTAATTTGCTGAAATGAAGTACAAAAATTATATTTTAAGCTACAATAAAATTATATTGCATAGTTTCATAAGAAATAAATGTATTTTCTACTAAAATATTATTTTATATTTTTATATTAAAAATTTTTAATTGACTGAAATAAAGTATAAAAATTTTATTTTAGGCTCCAATAAAATAACATTGTATAGTTTCATATAAAATAAGTGTATTTTCTATAACAATACTTTTAAAGATAAAAATGACAAACGAGTACTACAGAAAATTAACTGAGAATTTAAATCTCTATATCCTAGTGTGGATATCTATTGTAAATCAACTATACTAGTGAGTACATCAGAACAGTAGAGTGTTAGAGTATTGTAGATAATTAGTATCGCTCTTTTTTTTATCTTTAACCCACTCTAATTCATTTCTTTCGCTTTTATTTTATTACAATAAAATATAGAATAAACTATTGCATGATTTATTTTAGGATAAAAAATATATATAAATTCAAAATTAAGTATGGTCACTAACTTGAGGGTTAGTAGTCAATGCATAAGTAACATATTATAATAAAATAATTTATAGTCAAAAGTCTTAGGGGTAAATTGCACTGCTACCTCCTGAACTTTTGGCAAATTTCAGTTAACCCTCTCCTAAAATAGATATTTAATACCCTAAACTTTAATACTTCATTCGTTTTACCCCTTCCATCAGTTTTCGGTTAACGGAGTTTGACGGAAAACAGACGGAAGGGGTAACATGAATGAAATATTAAAGTTTAGGGGGTTAGATGTCCATTTTAGGAGTTTGAGGGGTAAAGTAAAACTTCACCAAAAGTTCAGGGGGTAACAATGTAATTTACCCTTAAAAAAAAAGTGAATGGTTTACTGTCTTCTCTGAAACTATTCACCTTCTTTGTAATATGACTTCCTAAGGCGGTGGACAATTCACCGCCTTCTAAAGTCGGTGAAACATTCACTACCTTCAGTACACTAGCCCACCCACAAACTTCCATCACTAGCACACAAAGTCTAGAGTAATATGAAGACATTGAATCGTTCACTACCTTATGAATCCGATGAATGATTCACCGCTTCGTTAAGACGGTGAACCATTCACCTCATCAATTAAGTATTCAAACTCGTCACCGTTTCGCTCTCTCCCTCTCTGTTACATCCCCGGGTCCCATTTTGTTTAAAAACAAAGTGGAAACGTCTAAACAAAAAAATGAAAACCTGACTCCCAGGGTATGTCAGATCCGCCACAAATACAAGAAGTCCACTGTTCACACGGATAGAGTCTCCCCTATATTTGTACGGCGTTGCACAAGTACAAAATACATAAGAGAACACAACCGCCACAACTGATATATAAACAATCATACATTCATACACCGTTGACCAATATTTTCACATTCAGAGTCTTAATCATAAATCCACGACTATTAGTTTAAAATGTTTCCTACCTGAAAACTGGTTTTGAAATACTAAATCACGAAAAATTACGAGAAAACCTTTTAAAACTATTTCCCATACGAAAATTCTTTTCTTTTTAAAACACGATACCACGAGAGGTAGAAAACTACTTTTACTTCACAAAAATTCATAAATCCTTTATTACATGCAGGAAATTCCAAATTCAAAAGTAATAAAATGCTAAACCATATAAATTGTCTAATTCAATTATTGGAGGAAATAAGAGTTTAGAGTTGAAACCAATTGACGAGTCCGAAAGCTCTACCGAACCACTATGAGTGCTCCTCACAAACTGTCCCACTAGGACCAGCGACGTCACCTGTAATGGGGGCGGGGGTAAGAATATATAACTATGTCTCCCCTCCTAGTGGGTACCGCAAGCCGACGAGGGCGAGAAGTACTCGTCATTCACAGAGAACAAACAAAGATATAGATAGTAGTAATACAATAGCCATAATAAACAAGTAAAACAAGATGTGTATATGAAACACTACAGCTACTGTATGCATGCATCAATCGGACGACCAATACAAAAATATCCAATCTGAAATCAGTGCTCTGTTGGTCTGCACTGCAAACCTTAAGCCTGTGTCACTGCTACTCTACCATGCATATAACCCCTCTTGGTCTCACGGGTTGACACCTGCAACCATTTTTCCGAAAAAGAATACCCTTTTGTGGTGGAACAGATCGTTGTTGTTCATGAAATGCGTACGAGTATCGGGCGATCAATGCTGATATGCTTAATGGCCAACCGTCGGCAACCAGCCGACAATCCTGCCCCTGTAGCATACTGGACTTGTGCAAATTGCGGAGTTCGAGTATTTAATTGAGATTTGAACTTTTCCAGATTTTCTGGAGGGTCGTTGACTGTGTTCCGACCTATGGCACGAGTACCGAGATTAGTGGATGATTTCCAAGCTCTAAAGTCCAAAAAGTTGGATTTTAGGTTGCTCTCGGATTGAAATTTTGAGGCCTTGTACAGGTACAAAATGACGGTTATACCTAAGATAAGCGTGATGGCTATACCAGACAAAATGGATTTTGTACCTAGACATCACGAGCGAGGCAACCCGAGCCTCGGTTTGGCTTTCAGAGTTTATACCAGGTACAAAATGGATTTGTACCAGACAAGTCGGCGCTTGAGTGCACCGAACTGCAGGGGGTTTTTGGCTATTGTAGCACTTCTATTAGTGCAAGCCTCGCCCCTAGGGCTTCCCCTTGTGTTCTTCACAGCAATAGAAGAGGTAAGAGCTCCCTCCACTCCACCTTCTTCATTTCTCCTTGGTTTTGGATGGGTTTTTGAGGATTAAAACCCACTCTTTGCTCTCTTTTTGCTTGATAGAGCCATTTCCTCCATTGTTGGAGCTTGGAGCTTGGTGTTTGGAGACTTGTGGAGGATTAAACTTCAAGCCTAGGGCATTTTGAGCAAGGATTGAAGCTTCTTAGAGGTATGTGGATGATTTCCTTCCTCTAGATTCGGATTTTGAAGGTTTTCTTGAGATGAAAACCTAGAAATGGAATTCTAGGGTTTAATTTGGGGATTTTCGTTTTGGGGCTTCTTGGGCCTAATTGATGGGTTTAGAACTTTGGTTTAGGTTGGATTGCAAGGACTCTAACTCCCATTTGGAGATCGAGAGAGTTTCCTTCGCATTCGGTGAGTTTTCTCCAACCTTTTGTAGAGTTCATTAAAGTGTGAACTCAAGGTTTATCTTCTTAGCTTGTAACTCCTAGGGTGTGCTTTTTAGAACTCAAGAAGTGATTATCGAAGCTTCGTTAGCGGTTCGGAGCAACGCTTTTCGCACTTGGTGGGTTTGGCTTCATGAGCATAGAAGCAAATAGCTCCTAAGTGCTTTTTCGGTTTGGTTTAATTCTTTTTAAAGCATTTTCATGCTAGATGGAATTATTTTGAATTTTGGAACACTTAAAATGCATGCCTTATGTATGATAAAATTTTCACTCTATATAGTAGAGCTTTCTGGGTTAAACAGCATGCATGTGAGGGTGGGCTTTGTGGGCACCTGGGAGTGTGCCATTCATGTTTATATAGCTTAGATAATGTAATTATGAACATTGAACTCTTGTTGGAACTTAGAAAGATTAAGTGTAATCAAGCGGCACTTAACTTAGAAAACTGTGAAACTGCAACATAGAGACATTGACATAGGCCACGGACATCTATCATATTCCATGTTAGAGACATGATGACATAGAGATAGGCCTTGGACACAGTGACTTTATTTTCCATGTTAGAGACATGATGATTTGAGACTTGTGACAGTTCTTGTGACTATATGTCATTGTGCTCATTCGCACATGCTTGTGAGGGTCGCTCCTACAAGCGGCACTCGGAGTTGGCCAACGCGATACTTGTTCGCCGTGCGGGCAGCGCCGAAGTGAATTGCCGTGAGACGATCGCATTCCTAGGGTGGGGATGTTGACTACTACGGGGCCATTAGGCTCGGCATTTGGCTAGGCGACCTTCGGGTGGGTATCGGCCGGACCGCCGGGTTGGGTCTTGTTGAACTTAAACTTAAAATAGTTTAATGGACATTGTGGACTATGACTAGAATAGTAAACCTTAACTCTTTACTATTACTTGTGAACCTTGTACTAATCATAGTGCTTTCTATTCATGCTTAGAATAGCTTAATTACTTATGCAATTTCATGCTAAGTAGAGAGATCATGTTTAATAGCTTACATATTTATTTACATATCGTTTACTTTATGCATAGTTTATCGTTTACTTGTTTAGTTTTGGGCCTAGTGGAGCATGCAACTGAAGTCAGTAATTGCCCACTGGGAACTATTAATTAATAGTTCTCATGCCCTCTTTTTCTAATGTGTTTCAGAGCCTTCGGCATCGGCGGAGGCAAGGGATCGCGGCAAGGGAGTCGCGTCTAGTTAGCTCGTAGCAGCTTTACTCTCCTTTAGGTGGTCCTACTTTTCTCTCTCTTTGGTTTTTGTGAGAGAGAGATTTTTGTATCCCGGTATAGAGACTACCATATACCTTTTATAGCTTTTGGTTGTGGTTTATTGTTGTACTTATTTCCAGCTTCCTAGTGTTGTTAGTACTTTATTTCCTATATAGAAATCTAGTTGTTTTATTGTGCTCTGATACTACTAGATCCCTCTTTTCTTGTTGTTTTATTTATCGTTTCGTTAGACGCCTTGTATATTTAGATGTACGGCGGAGTGCAGCACGCCAAGGCGGGCTTCGTGAGTCCGGGCGTGGACCTCGAGCACACTGACCGCATAGGTCATCAAGTAGTCCAATCGACCAAGTAGGTCACAATACCATGCAATAAGCCGACCAAATAGGTCACAGATACGCGATAGGAAAACCGACCAACTAGGTCACAGATACAGGATGCGAAAACTGACCAACCAGGTCACAAATACAAGATACGAAAATCGACCAACCAGGTCATAGATACAAGATACGAGAACCAACCAATCAGGTCACAGATACAAGATACGAGAACCGACCAACCGGTCATAGATATCGCATACAGATAAATGTGCTCTACTCCTAGCCATGATACTAAACATGGAAACAACCGACTAGAGTAATATGGGAACAACATGGGTGTAAGTCTCAATATAAATAATATGCAATATAAACAACAAGGGTGAAAAGAACGTCACCGAGCGTGCACCACTGTACCGACTTCGGGTCGAAGTACACACATGTACGAATACGGTACGAATCTTCTAACTGCGGAGGAAATAACAACCAGACAGGGTTAGAATCCAACCCACGATCACCAAACACTAGCTCAAAATCCCTACTAATAAACCTACGAAAATTGCTTTTCCAAAATCGATTGTCGTAACTCACCAGGAGTCCCGAAAATCGCACCGGGACTCCGCCGGGACCCACGAACTGTCCCGAAACTCGCCAAATCATACCATGAGTCGCCCACTGTCACTAAACACCAATATTCATGGGACTTGGCAGCAAACACATCACCTCACATCGAAACGATTATTATCGGATAATCATTCCGATCCGGGTTTCCAGGAGTGTTAATTTCAACACTGGAACCCACCGTCGCTCACCCGTCGTTTTCGAACCTCGAAACGATGAAGGTGACCAGCCAACAAGGCTCAGCGACAAAACAATTTACCACGAGGCACCGTCGGAAGAATTTCGAACCGAAAACACGTTCCATCGACGGATTTCACCGACAAACGCATCAAAAATCAGTTTTTGATCTTCGAAAAGGCCGGAGGCCTTGGACAACCAGTCCAGAGGTTACCCACTGCCTACACATGCTACCAACAGCAGCCACGAAACAAGCAATTGCATAAAAGTCCTCCCGATTGCATAAAATCACATTGTTTTAAGTGATTTTTGGGCTTTTATGGTCAGACATCGCAAACTGAGAATCTTTCAGCCAAGCCGAACACCTGCTGACATGTCACAACGTGCCGGAGGCCGTGCTCGCCTTTCGAAGCACTGTCGGCCGCTGTGGCAAGCGCACAAACGACGCAAACTTCAGTGAAACAGCGCGCACAGCCACTTAATCGCGTCAATCCTGCAAACCGGGGCATCTCTGACCCTAACGGAGGTGAGCACGATGTTCAGCACGATACAGGAATCATCGTGCTCAGTTTCGGGATTATTGGGGTGTCCTCGGGTCGCCGGAACAGTCACTGGAACCACCAAAAGTGTACAACAAACATAGATAAATGCTTACCTGACCAATGGGAGCATGGGTTGGTCGCCGGCGGACGGCGACGCGCGCGACGAGGGACGGGTGCGGGTTAGTCGATGGGAGCGGGGCACCTGCGGTCGGCGGCGGGAAGCGGCCGGTGGCGCGGCGGTAGAGATCAAACCCGAGAGTTTGATATCGGGTTCACTAGCGACGGCAGTCGGGTCGGCGACCGGGGGAGCTCCGAGGCGACGGCGGCACGTCCCCGGAGGACGAGGGAAGGCGGTACACCCGACGTTGGGTAGCGGCGGCGCGTGGTGGCGGGGACTCGACCTCGATACGCTTTGAGTGCAGGCGGCCCGCGAGAGCACGGGCGGCCGCCGGCGGTGCTCCAAGACGACGAGACGGCAAGCGGAGGGTTGCCGGAGGTCGTCGGAGGGCGGCACGGCCAGTTAGAGGCAGAGGCGACGCACAGAGGCCAGGGCTGTAACATACTGGACTTGCGCAAATTGCGAAGTTTGGGTATTTGACTTGAGTTCGGAACCTTTCCACATTTTCTGGAAGGTCGTTGACAGTGTTCCGACCTATGGTTCGAACCCCGAGAATGATGGTTTGCATCTAGGCACCAAAACCGAAACGTCGGGTTGTTGGGCAGCTCTCGGATCGGGATTTTTGGGGTTTGTGCGTACGGTGATGGTTGTGCCGTGCAAGATAGCTTCTATAGGTACACTTTGGGATTTGTGCTGGTATACTTGGCCGACGTTTGCAACCGAGGCTCGGATTTGGCCTTTTCGCGAGTGCATGCGGTACACTTGCCGTGTCTGTACACACTTTGGCAGAATCTAAACTGGGCTAACTGCAGGGGTGTATTTGCATTTTGGCTCTTCTATTTGTATACCCCACGCCCCTAGGGCATCCCCCTGAGTTCAAAGCAGCAAGGAGAAAGGTGAGTGTGCTCTTCACACCTCCCCTTTCCATTTTTTTGATTTTGCTTTGGTTTTTGAGGATTAAAACCCTCATTTTGCTCCTTTTTGCTTGGTAGAGGCTTGTCTACCATTGTTGGAGGCTTGGAGCATACGGTTGGAGCTTTGTGGAGGATCAACCTTCAAGCCTAGGGCTTTTTGAGCTTGGATTGGAGCTTCTTAGAGGTGAGTTGATGGTTTCCTTCCTCTAGATTTGGATCTTGGTGGCTTCTTTGTGTAGAAACCCTAGAAATTTGATTTAGGGTTAGAATTTGGGGATTTTCGTTTTGAGGGCTTTGGGACCTAATTGATGGGTTTAGAACTTTTGTTTAGGTTGGATTGGAAGGACTTTAACTCCCATTTGGAGATCGAGAGAGTTTCATTCGCATCCGGTGAGTTTTCTTCACCCTTTTGTAGAAATTCTTAAGATTGAGCTCACGGTTCATCGTTTGAGGTTGTAACTCCTATGGTTTGCTTCTTAGGGCACTAGGAGCAACAATATAAACTTCGTTAGCGTTTCGAAACAACGCTCGGAGCATTCGGTGGGTTTGGCTTCACATGTATAGGAGAAAATGTCTCCTATGTGGTTATTTGTTATCAATAAATTATTTGGCATTCATATTCATGCTAGATAGAATTTATATGAATTTTAGAACACTTAAAATGCATGCCTTACGTATTATGAAAATTTCACTCTATGTAGTAGAGCAGTATTGGGGTATTTTTGCATGCATGTGAGGGTGGTTCTTGTGAGCACTTGGGAATGTGCCATTTATGTTTGATATAGCTCAAATAATGTATTTGTAAACATTAAACTCATATTGGGACTTAGAAAGATTAAGTGTCATCAAGGGGCACTTAACTTAGAAAATTATGAAACTGCAACACAGAGACATTAACATAGGCCATTGGACATCTATATTATTAGAGACATGATGACATAGAGATACGCCTTGGACACAGTAGCTTTACTTTTCATATTTTAGACATGACGACTTGGTACTTGATACGGATCTATGATTACATTGCCATTGTGCTCATTCGCACATGCTTGTGAGGGTCGCTCCCTACAAGCGAGCACTCCGGAGTTGGCCAACGCGATACTTATTCGCCGTGCGGGATTGGGCGCCGAAGTGGATTGCCGTGGGATAGGCTCATTCCTAGGGTGGGGATGTTGACTACCACGGGGTCATTAGGCTCGGCATCGGCTAGACAGCCTTCGGGTGGGTCTTCAGGCCAGACAGCCTTCGGGCGGGTCTTATGAGATTTAAACTAAAGTAGTTTAATTGACATTGGACATTGACTAGAATAGTAGAACTTGACACTTTACTATTGCATTATGGACATTGGACTTGTTGGTTTTATTTACTAGTCATGCTTAGAATAGTCGCTTACTTATGCACATTCATGCTAAGTAGAGATATCATGCTTTAACGGTTTACTTGTTGCTTCTCATTTATACTTACCCACTTACTTGTTTCGTTTTGCCTAGTGGAGCATGCAACTGAAGTCAGTAATTGCCCACTGGGAACTATTATTTAATAGGGATAATTACCTATATACCCCTCATGCGTCTGAAAATATTCGATCTACCCCTACTTTTTTTTTCTTTCTAAAATGCTCCTCATACGTTCCACCGTTATTGCAAAATACCCCCGCAGTTATCTCCTGTTAAGTTAATCTGGGTTAAACGTGAGTTAAATATCTACCACAGTTAAAAAAAATTAAAATACCAATTTTGCCCTTAACTTAAGGACAAATAAGAAAGGTTGGTGACGGTAGAGGGGTATATTGGAAAAGACCAAAAGTCGAAATACTTTTGTGCTCCTGACTTTAAGGGCAAATAAGAAAAACAGTGATGGTAGAAGGGTATATTTGAAAAGGGCAAAATAGTAATTTTACATAGATAACAGAGTTACTTAACAGATTTTAACTTTAAGGGTATATTAGAAATAGGTTGGAACGTAGGAGGGGTATTTTCAATATTAGCCTTCTAAGAGAGGTAAATCGGAAAATCGGGAACTTTTCAGGGGTATTTAAGGAATTGCCCCTATTTAATAGTTCTCACGCCCTCTATTTCTTATGTATTACAAAGCCTTCGGCACTGGCGGAGGCACGGGATCGCGGCAAGGGGGTTGCCTAGCTAGATAGCTTCCTTTGTTGCGACTTAGGTGGTTTTCTCTCTTTTTGTTTCGTGAGAGAGAGAGTTTTGGAGCTATTTATAGAGGCCACCTATGTACTTTATTAGCTTTTGTTATGGAAACTCTTGTTGTTTTTACTTTCTAGTTCCATAGTGGATGTTAGTACTTTTATTTATTAGCTTCTCTTATGCTTCCTAGTTTAGAAATCTAGTTGTTATATTGCTCTGATACTTCTAGATTCTTCTTCTATTGTTGATTATTTATCGTTTTTGTTAGACGCCTTGTATGTTTTAGATGTACGGTTGGTGCAGGCACGCGCGGCGACCTGGCAGGTCCCGGGGCGTGACAAGGGCGATCTCGTCTCGGCCTGCACCAGGTTTGGGCGGCCGCAGCGAGTTCTGGCGGCACCGGCGACTCGTGCGGACGGTGAGGGCCAGTGATGTAGCATACCGAACTTCTAATGTCTTGAAGTTACGGGGTATGTTGGCTTAGAAAGCCTTTGGAATGGTTCCGATAAAGTCCGAAAGCTTTCGGGTGTTTCGGTACCCGTGGGTGCGAGAACGGAGCCCGAAAGGCTATGTTGGGCCGTGAACTAAATCAGACACTAGCGCGGATAAATTGAAATATGAACATGACCAAAATCATGCGTGGGGAGTCTCGTTGCGATTTAAAGTGAATCGGAGACCCACGGAGCCAAAAGTGAGTTGAAACGGAGGAGAACTAGACGAAGTTGGAAAATGGCTAAGTCCTGAGAGGTCCCTGTGGGGACCGGTCTCCACAGCCAAAGACCGATTCCCGTAAGTGTCCTACGAGAGCAAGCTCTCGGGGACCGGTCTTGAGTGGAGGGACCGGTCTCCGAGGGACCGGTCTTCCGGAGAGGGACCGGTTCCGTACACGTAGGAGCTGTCCTGTGAGAGCATAGCTCTCGGGGACCGGTCCCTGGCTGGGGAGATCGGTCCCCGAGCACGAAAACTACCCAGTCTGGGTAGTGCGCAGGATGGAAATTTGAGGGGCCTTATAGCATTTTGTGCAGGGATTATGTGTAAAGAGAGGGTTAAACACTCTCTCATTCTCTCACTCTCTCACATATCTCTCTCCCTGTACGTGAAGGAGAAGAAGAGAAGAAAGAAAAGAAAAGAGAAGGAAGAAAGTAAAAGAAGGAAAAGAAGGAGAAGTAGAGGAAGATCAAAGAGGAGATCATCATCATCATCCTCTTCTTCTTCTTCCTTGTGCAAGGAGAGCTCTTGAGAGGTAAGCTTCTTGAAGCTCTTTAATGGTGATTTCTTAGGGTTTGGTTTAAATACCCTAGAAATGGTTTGAATGGAACCCTTTGATGCTAAATAGAGGATCGAAGCTCAAATCTATGGATTTGATGGTGGGTTTGCATATATGCAAACCTAGGGTTCAAAAAGGGGATTTTTGTAAATAGATGGGTTTGATCCCATTTGACCACATATAAACCTGATTGGGGGTGTAACGAACGCTTTGGTGCCCTCGGTTCGGTGATCCAACGAGCGGATGCAAAGTTATTGACAAAATGGCGTATTTTTAACAGATAGCCGCAACACGCGAAATAGAAGCCCAAAAATCGTGCGATCGGATTCGGGGCATCGTGAAGTCGTGGAATAACGCCGCAAAGTCTCGGATCGCGAATCAGTGGCCGTTCGGGTGGTCACGCGAGAGTTCGGGCCGAACCGGGTCACGGGTGCCACAGGTGGCCGATTGCAAGTGTCGACGAGCAATCGGAGAGCAAAACATGTGGGTTGTGTTTACTGAAGCGACTAGGTCGTCTGTATGTCTGAGAAAGATGTAAACCCATGTTGATGCATATAAATGTTGAATGATGCATGTGTAGAAATGCATGTTAATAACATAGTGTTAAATGCTAAGTAGAATGCATGATATGAAAATGCTAGTGAACATGATAAGCATGATATAGAAGTAGCAAATGTAAGCATGAGGTAAATGCTAAGAATATAGAGATGCTAAAATAAGAATGTCACGTAGAGAATGCAAGTTGTGGATATAAATTTACACATAGATCGAGTGGCATCTAATTACCTAGTGTTAAAAAACATATATAGGTTTTAGTAAACCTAGAGTCATATGGATCTAGCTGAGTGGCATCGAACCTAGTGTCAAGGACATAGGCTGGTTGAGAATGATAACGGACCTAGTGTTAGTAAACATAGGTGGGATTAGGATGACATTAAACCTAATGTAGAGAACATATGTTCTGGACATTGAACCTAGAGTTAAGTCAACCTAGGTTATGTGATAAGGAAAATGAACCTAGAGTCAAGTAGACCTAGGATGTAAAGAACAATGGACCAAGTGGGTCGACTCTTGAGGGTTAAGACCAACCCCTAAGCAAAGTGGATCGGATTTCGGAATCCCAAGATTTGGACACCGAGACGGGTGTTGGGCGTGTGCGACGATTTCGTCGTCCAGGGCTATACCACTGACGTGGCGTGTGCGACGATTTCGCCGCCGGGTGGGTGAGCCGAGCTGAGTTCTATACCGGTTGAATCGGGTTGTGGATTAGACCGCCAGGATTGACTGAAATCATTGCTAGGTAAGTACGATACGTGCGCCGCCAAGTGGCTGAGACGTGACTTGAACCATTGTTGGGTGAGGTGCGATTAGTTCGTCGCCAAATGGTTAGGTCATGACTTTAGTCCTCGCTGGGTAAGTACGCCGTGTTCGCCACCAGAATGGCTATGTCATATGACTCGAGCCAAGTTCAGTGTGTGCGACGATTTCACCGCTAAGAGGCTGAGTCACAGGGAGTGGCAGGCTGTCGAAAACTGAGGTGCTTGTGAGAAGTCCATCACCTCGAGTTAGACGGTGCGCGGATTATCCGCAGTTGATTGACTCAAGACCGAGTCGGGTGGCATAGTGTCACGCCCCGGGGTCGGCAGGACCTTCCCCAAAGCGTGCCCAGACCCGCCATATGTCAACACATACAAGGCGTCTAACTAAAAACAGCGGAATTTAAAACAATAAAAGGCTACAACTATGAATATCAGAGCCACAACTAAACAAGAACCAAACCACAAGTAAAAGAAAGTAAAGCGTCTAAAACACTAACATAGGAATAGAGAGTAGTACACAGTTAACATCCAAAGCTCTCAAGAACACAAAAGTGGTGGTCTCTATACAAGGTAAAAACACTCCTTCTCTCCAAAATAAAACAAGAGAAAAAGGAAACCACCTATCCAAAACCCTCTCACAAGCCGCTATCCGAGGCAACTCCTTTCTTGCGCGGTCCCGAGCCTCCCCAGTCGAAGGCACCGAAACGAGTCGAGAAACGAGAGGCGTGAGAACTATAAACATATAGTTCCCGGTGGGCAGTGCGACACACACAAAATTGCTCCACTAGGCCCAAAAAGAGTAATATCTGATCTTGAAGTAAATAAGCGAAATAAAGGCATAAGCGTAAAAATTTGAATGAATAACCCAAGGTAAATGAATTACATGCTTTAAACTACCCGATAGCCAACTTTACACAAGTATATTCAAATAAGTTCACGAGTGTACTATAATAGAATTGAAGACCTATCAAGTATACTACTATGTCCAATACTATATCACAACACATATATCCAACTACTAATCTAAGTTAAGTAGTGATTATCCTTTATTATAGAAAGACAATGGTCAATCTCAATGTGGGATCTACACAAGTGCAATCCCGCTTGCACCCCCTAAGTGTCGTGGTAGCCCCAACATCCCCGTAGGAATGAGTCTAACCAATTCGGCCCCATAGGTTTCTCAATACCGCACGTGCGAATACATCGCAAAGGCTAACTCGGAGTCTTGGCTTGTAGGAGCGACCCTCACAAGCATGTGCGAAGAGCACAAATGGCAACAAGCAAGTCCAAGTCCCAAGTCCCACACATGGCAAATGTCACTAGCAACCCTAAGGTCTAGTACAACAAATTCTCATGACACTAGGATTTCTATGTCAAGTTCATTCACGAGCCTAATGCCGCTTGATGACATTAGCTCACTATTCTACACTTTTGATGCCAAGCCAATGCCGCTTAATGACAAGGGCTTTTCTCCTATATCATGTATAGTTCTATGTTCTCAAACACATGTCAAAGTCCTCTCAAACACTTAGTTTCAAGTTCCCAAAAAGAATGCTACAAGGCTTCAGCTCTCACATGCATTCGTCTCTACTATATAGAGTAAAATTGCATTACACATAGCATATGTATCTTAAGCATTCTAAAATTCACAAATAAATCAAATAACATGAAAATGCACTAATTTTCATTTAACCATAAGCAAATAAGCACCAATGAGAATTTCTCATTGTGCTAGTTGAGCCAAACCCACCGTCGCTCAAAGCGTCGCTCGAACCGCTAACGAAGCTTCGATTCCTACTCCTAGTACCCTACAAAGGAGATCCTAGGAGTTACAACCTCAAGAGATAAGTCTTGAGTTCAAACTTTAAGCTTCTATGTAGAGAGTAAGGAAAAATTCACCTTAGAGTAAAAATCCTTCTCCAATCCTCAAATGGAGGTGAGATCCCTTCCAAGGCAACCTAAACAAAGGTTCTAAACCAATTAATCGGACCCTAAAAGCCCTAGGTTGCAAATCCCCAAAATAAACCCTATTCTACAAAAACTAGGGTTTCAACAAGTAGAAAGCTCCAAAATCCCAAACTAGAGGAAATAGAGGTGATGCCTACCTTCAAGAAGCTCACAAACAAGTTCCAAGTCCACCAAACTTGAAGATCTTTCCCTCAACTTGCTCCCAAACCAAGCACCAAGCTTCATCCATGGTGGAGGATGCACCAAGAAGCAAAAGGAGAAGAGAGAAGGGTTAGACCACCAAAGAGCACCCTAGACCCAAGAAATCAAAGGGGAAAGAAGGGTGAGAGCTCCCTACCTCTCTCTCCTGCAGTGAAGGGCTCAAAATGAGCCCTAGGGGTGAAGGGCATATGTATAAAGCAACAAAATGCCAAACGGTCCCTACGAGTTTCGGATTTTCGAAAAGCGCGATCTGTAGGTACAAACCCGTTTTGTCTGTATAAACTCTAACGAGACGACAAACCAGGAGCCTCGGGTTTGCCCGGCTTTAAATCTATCTGGGTATAAATCTTGGCTTGTCTGGGTATAGCCATCATTTTGTACCGTATAGCAACAATTTTGTGCGGTACAAAAGCATGAACTACCAACCCGAGAGCAACCTAAAATCGGCTTTGGGGACTTTAGTGCTTGGAAATCATCCACTAACCTCGGTACTCGTGCCATAGGTCGGAACACAGTCAACGACCCTCCAGAAAATCTGGAAAAGCTCAGATCTCACATTTAACACTCGAACCTGGCAATTTGCAAAGTCCAGTGCGTCACATTCACCCCTCCTAAAAGGAGGTTTCGTCCGCGAAACTCAAAGTTAAAGTTATACCTCATGACTCCATCTGAAAGAGATGGGGATAGCGCTCTCGAAGCGCACTCTCTAGCTCCCACGTGGCCTCCCGCTCCTCGTGGTTGCTCCACAGGACCTTCACATAAGGAAGCTCCCGGTTCCTCAACTTCTTCACCTCGCGAGCTAAAATCTTCACGGGTTGCTCCTCGAAGCTCAAATCGTCCCTCAGCTCCAATGGTGTAGCATCCAAAACATGAGCTGGATCATGTACATACTTCCGAAGGACCGATACATGAAATACGTTGTGTACACCCGATAGGTTCGGCGGTAGAGCAAGTCTATACGCTACCGGGCCCACACGCTCCAAAATCTCATACGGTCCAATGAAACGGGGGCTTAACTTACCCCGAATCCCAAACCTCCTGACTCCTCTGGCCGGCGAGACTTTCAAAAAGACATGGTCTCCACTCTGAAACTCCAAGTCTCGTCGACGTCTATCAGCATAGCTCTTCTGCCTACTCTGGGCTGTCAACAACCGCTCCCTAGCAATGCGAACCTTGTCCTCGGCTTCCTGGAGCACATCTGGGCCTAATGCCAAACTCTCACCAACTTCACTCCAATGAAGTGGCGATCTACACTTCCGTCCATAGAGTGCCTCAAATGGCGCCATCTTGATGCTTGCTTGATAACTGTTGTTATAAGCAAACTCTGCCATCGGTAGATGCTGCGACCATCCTCCCCGGAAGTCGATCACGCAGGCTCGAAGCATGTCCTCGAGTGTCTGTATAGTACGCTCTGACTGCCCGTCACTCTGAGGGTGGAAAGCAGTGCTGAAATCCAGTCGAGTACCCAAGGCGTCCTGCAGACTCCTCCAAAAGTGCGACACAAAGCGAGTGTCTCTGTCCGATACTATAGAAGTGGGTACTCCATGTAGTCGCACAACCTCGCCAAGGTAAACCTGTGCGAGTCTCTCGCCAGTCCAAGTAGTGTGGATAGGTATGAAATGTGCCGATTTCGTCAACCTATCCACGATCACCCAAATAGCGTCATGCCCGGCCTGAGAGCGAGGCAATCCCATCACAAAGTCCATGGTGATCTTCTCCCACTTCCACACTGGGATCGGTAGGCTCTGTAATTTCCCCGCGGGAACTTGGTGCTCAGCCTTAACTTGTTGGCAAGTTAAACAACGAGCTACAAACTCGCCAACATCCTTTTTCATCCCGGCCACCAATAGTGTAGTTTCAAATCCTTATACATCTTGGTGCCTCCCGGATGTATAGCATACGGGGCTCGGTGTGCTTCTAGGAGAATCTCCTCTTTAAGTGTCGGTTCCGCCTGTACACAAAGATCCACGGAATCGCATCAAGTCGCCACCGTCCAAAGTAAAGTCCCCGGTGCAACCATCTGTCATCGTTGCTCGGATCTTTAGCAACTCCGCATCAAGAGCTTGCTTTTCCTTGATTCTTTCCAATAAAGTAGGTTGCACCACAAGTGTCATCAACCTCATAGGTGTGTCAGGAGCCACCACCTCCAACTCTAACCGCTTCAGCTGCTCAATCAAAGGCGGTTGAGTAACTATCATCATCGCTAAGTTTTCCGTCGATTTCCTACTTAGCGCATCCGCCACCACGTTAGCCTTGCACAGGTGGTAAAGTATCGTCGAGATCATAATCCTTGAGGAGCTCCAACCATCTGCGCTGCCTCAGGTTCAATTCCTTCTGAGTGAACAGATACTTTAAACTCTTGTGATCCGTATACACTTCACACCGCTCGCCATAAAGATAGTGGCGCCATAGTTTCAGTGCGAACACTACAGCCGCCAACTCCAAGTCGTGTGTAGGATAATTTCTTTCATACTCCTTCAACTGGCGAGAAGCATACGCGATCACCTTTCCGTCCTGCATTAACACGCAACCCAATCCGTTAAAAGAAGCATCGCTATAAATCACATACCCTGCTCCAGCCACTGGCAAGGTTAGGATTGGCGCGGTAGTCAATCGCAGCTTCAACTCTTGAAAGCTTTTCTCGCACGCATCATTCCAAATGAACTTGGTGCCTTTATGCGTGAGCCTCGTGAGGGGAGTAGATAACCTTGCAAATCCCTCAACAAACCTCCTGTAGTAGCCGGCCAAACCGATAAAGCTGCGTACCTCCGTGACACTCGTCGGTCTAGGCCACTCCCTGACGGCCTCAATCTTCTTAGGATCCACGGCTATACCCGATCCCGAAACCACATGGCCCAAAAACGTCGCCTCTCTGAGCCAAAACTCACCCTTCTTCAACCTGGCAAAGAGTCTCTTTTCCCGAAGCACTTGAAGTACCAGCCTCAAATGTTCCTCGTGATCAACATCACTTCGGGAATAAACCAAAATGTCGTCTATAAACACCACGACGAATCTGTCCAAATATGGCTTAAAGAAACGGTTCATCAAATCCATAAAAGCTGCCGGGGCATTAGTAAGCCCAAACGGCATAACGGTGAACTCATAGTGTCCATACCGTGTCCTGAAAGCCGTCTTTGACACATCCTCAGGCTTGATCTTCAGCTGATGATAACCCGACTGCAAGTCGATCTTGGAGTACACGCTAGATCCCTGAAGCTGATCAAACAGATCATCGATCCTCGGCAACGGATACTTATTCTTAATCGTGACTTTATTAAGTTCACGATAATCCATACATAAGCGAAGTGATCCGTCCTTTTTCCTCACAAAGAGCACCGGTGCTCCCCAAGGTGACACACTCGGCCTCACAAAACCTTTATACAAAAGATCCTGCAGCGTGCCCTCGGCTCCTTAAGTTACTGCTTTGGTGCCATCCTATAGGGCGCCTTTGAGATTGGAGTAGGCCCAGGGACGAGATCTACTACAAACTCAATCTCCCTATCAGGCGGCATTCCTGGTAGCTCTGCTGGAAACACATCCTGGAACTCCCTCACCACAGGGATATCCTCAATCCTAAGAGAATCCTCAACATCTCGGGGTGCAATACTAGCCAAATAGGCTATGCACCCGCTACTAATCAACTGCCTAGCTCGAGAGGAGCTAATAGTCGTCGCAAACAGCGAACTCGGCAACCACTGAAACACCACCTCCTCGTGACCGGGCTCTCTAAAAGTCACGGTCGACTCACACAATCGATCGTAGCAAAGTATCGGGTCAACCAATCCATGCCCAAAACTATGTCAAACTCTCCAAGGTTGCGCACCACAAAAAGGTCCGCGGGCATGACCCAATCCCCAATCAAGGCAACTAGCACAACACGCCCGAACGTCTATATGATGTCCGGGTATATTCCATCGCACCGAATGCAACACGGAAGTCATAGGTTTGCCATGCAACTCGGCAAACAGCCGATCGATAAAAGAACAAGACGCGCCGTATCAAATAAAGCACGAACTCGAATGCGGGAAATCAAAATGATACACACGCAACCACGTCCTCAGTGCTGCCATTGCCTCGATGCAGGCGGCGTACAATCGTCCACTCGGGCCACCGTCGTGACCACTCGCTCTGCTCGTGCGGAAGATCTCCGGCCAGTAAGATCTTGCAGTGTCCCTGGAACACAGTGAAGCCGGTCTTGTGTTGTCGACGGTGTGGGCGCAGATCCCCTCGGACACTCTGACTGGAAATGGCCCTCCTGACCGCAAGAGAAGCATCGGCCCCGCCCCTGCGGGCACCGTCGGGGGTGGTGGGGGCCGCTACAAATCACACACCGCGGCGCTGGTCGCCGCTCAGATCCTCGGCGCTGCTGTGGGGGTCCTCGTCCACGTGACTGGCTCCTGGGGTACTTTGGCGGCTTCCTAGAGTGTGCCTGGCTCGCACCCTCGCCTGAGGGCCTCTTGCCCTTGCCCCGATCCAAGCCTTCCTGCCTATCCTTCAAGACCATCGCGCCCCGCTCCACAATGAGAGCGCGATTTACCACCTCTCTATAGGTTCTGCAACCCAGCACGAGTCTAAAGATAGATGGCCGAAGTCCATTCTCGAAGATCCGGCCTTGTCCTCGTCGTCCCGCACGACGAAAGGTACATAATGTAGAAGCCTGGTGAACTCCCGCTCATACTCTGCCACTGTCCGCTCCCCCTGGCGCAGGTTGCGCAAATCAGTCTCCATCTGTCGTCGAACACTGTCGGGGAAATAGTGCTCGAGTAGCAATCCCTTGAACCTCGTCCAAGTCATCTCTGCCAAGTCGGTGCTCGGGTTCTCCTGAACGTCCCGCCACCACTGATAGGCCTCGCCGTCCAGATGGTGAGTGGCGAGCCACACGCTGTCCCTCTCCTTGACAAAGGTATCCCGAAATAGCTTGTCCATGTGCATAAGCCATTTCTCTCCAATCCAGTGATCCACGTACTCGCCGTCGAATATACGTGGATTGCATCCCCTGAACTCATTGAGGCGGCCCAACAGTCGGTCTCGCTCAAGCCCTCGACCATCGTAGGGAACACTTGCTCCTCCCGGGGCATCGACCGGCGGTGCCGTCGCTACCCTCTCTGGCGTGCCACGGGACGGCCTGAGTGCAAAGATCCGGGCGGCGGGTCGGCGCCCTCGGTGCTACCACCTCGGGGGGCGGTGGTACGGTGTCTCTGGCCTCCACAGCGGCGCCTGCTGCGGAAGAAGGTCCTCCGGTCGCTTCGTCCTCTCGTCCTCGGCGCGCCGCCTCGGCTCTTTGGGCCACGCCGTCTCCCGAGCCAAGGTCGGTGAGGACCGCCACCGATCCTCGGCTCGCGGACCTCGGCGGACTCGAAGTAGCGGAGGTCTCGACCTCCTCAAGATGTGCCATGTCCGTGCTCCAATAGGCGGGAGCGAGTGATAGGCATCAACAAACAACATAAAGCGCAAGTTAATAAAACCCACGCTATCGCAATCCCCACTCGAAACCCAAATTGTGCGAAAGTAAGGAAGTGTGCTTTCTACTAACTCCGATGTTACGTTGTCGGCCGCCAACGTAACCCTCGCGAAGCTAGAAGTTATACACTTCGATTAAACTCCAACTTTTTAGAGTTATCATAAAACCCAATCAAACACTTTCGCTTATAAGTCAAATAGATCACGTCTCTCACGAGTCTAATCCTTATAGTCCAACCAGCCTAAGGTTTACTAGGTCCTCTAAGACGTCACCCTAGGCACTGATACCAAATTAACTCACGCCCGGGTCGCGGGACCTTCCCCAAAGCGTGCCGGCACCCGCCATATGTCAACACATACAAGGCGTCTAACTAAAAAACAGCGGAATTTAAAACAATAAAAGGCTACAACTATGAATATCAGAGCCACAACTAAACAAGAACCAAACCACAAGTAAAAGAAAGTAAAGCGTCTAAAACACTAACATAGGAATAGAGAGTAGTACACAGTTAACATCCAAAGCTCTCAAGAACACAAAAGTGGTGGTCTCTATACAAGGTAAAAACACTCCTTCTCTCCAAAATAAAACAAGAGAAAAAGGAAACCACCTATCCAAAACCCTCTCACAAGCCGCTATCCCGAGGCAACTCCTTTGCGCGGTCCCGAGCCTCCCCGATGCGAAGGCAGAAACGAGTCGAAACGAGGGCGTGAGAACTATAAACATATAGTTCCCGGTGGGCAATTCTTGACTGCACAAAATTGCTCCACTAGGCCCAAAAAGAGTAATATCTGATCTTGAAGTAAATAAGCGAAATAAAAGCATAACTGTAAAGCTGAATGAATAACCCAAGGTAAATGAATTACATGCTTTAAACTACCCGATAGCCAACTTTACACAAGTATATTCAAATAAGTTCACGAGTGTACTATAATAGAATTGAAGACCTATCAAGTATACTACTATGTCCAATACTATATCACAACACATATATCCAACTACTAATCTAAGTTAAGTAGTGATTATCCTTTATTATAGAAAGACAATGGTCAATCTCAATGTGGGATCTACACAAGTGCAATCCCGCTTGCGCCCCCTAAGTGTCGTGGTAGCCCCAACATCCCCGTAGGAATGAGTCTAACCAATTCGGCCCCATAGGTTTCTCAATACCGCACGTGCGAATACATCGCAAAGGCTAACTCCGGAGTCTTAGGCTTTTAGGTAGCGACCCTCTCAAGCATGTGCGAAGAGCACAAATGGCAACAAGCAAGTCCAAGTCCCAAGTCCCACACATGGCAAATGTCACTAACAACCCTAAGGTCTAGTACAACAAATTCTCATGACACTAGGATTTCTATGTCAAGTTCATTCACGAGCCTAATGCCGCTTGATGACATTAGCTCACTATTCTACACTTTTGATGCCAAGCCAATACCGCTTAATGACAAGGGCTTTTCTCCTATATCATGTATAGTTCTATGTTCTCAAACACATGTCAAAGTCCTCTCAAACACTTAGTTTCAAGTTCCCAAAAAGAATGCTACAAGACTTCAGCTCTCACATGCATTCGTCTCTACTATATAGAGTAAAATTGCATTACACATAGCATATGTATCTTAAGCATTCTAAAATTCACAAATAAATCAAATAACATGAAAATGCACTAATTTTCATTTAACCATAAGCAAATAAGCACCAATGAGAATTTCTCATTGTGCTAGGTGAGGCCAAACCCACCGTCGCTCAAAGCGTCGCTCCGAACCGCTAACGAAGCTTCGATTCCTACTCCTAATACCCTACAAAGGAGATCCTAGGAGTTACAACCTCAAGAGATAAGTCTTGAGTTCAAACTTTAAGCTTCTATGTAGAGAGTAAGGAAAAATTCACCTTAGAGTAAAAATCCTTCTCCAATCCTCAAATGGAGGTGAGATCCCTTCCAAGGCAATCTAAACAAAGGTTCTAAACCAATTAATCGGACCCTAAAAGCTCTAGGTTGCAAATCCCCAAAATAAACCCTATTCTACAAAAACTAGGGTTTCAACAAGTAGAAAGCTCCAAAATCCCAAACTAGAGGAAATAGAGGTGATGCCTACCTTCAAGAAGCTCACAAACAAGTTCCAAGTCCACCAAACTTGAAGATCTTTCCCTCAACTTGCTCCCAAACCAAGCACCAAGCTTCATCCATGGTGGAGGATGCACCAAGAAGCAAAAAGGAGAAGAAGAGAGAAGGGTTAGACCACCAAAGAGCACCCTAGACCCAAGAATTCAAAGGGGAAAGAAGGGTGAGAGCTCCCTACCTCTCTCTCCTGCAGTGAAGGGCTCAAAATGAGCCCTAGGGGTGAAGGGGCATATGTATAAAGCAACAAAATGCCAAGCAGTCCCTGCAGTTTCGGATTTTCGAAAAGCGCGATCTGTCTCAGTACAAACCCGTTTTGTACCAGTATAAACTCTAACGAGACAACAAACCGAGCCTCGGGTTTGCCCACTCATCTATACGGTATAAATCTTGGCTTGTCTGGGTATAGCCATCATTTTACCTTGGTATAGCAACCATTTTGTACCTGGGGTACAAAAGCATGAAATTCCAACCCGAGAGCAACCTAAAATCCAGCTTTTTGGACTTTAGTGCTTGGAAATCATCCACTAACCTCGGTACTCGTGCCATAGGTCGGAACACAGTCAACGACCCTCCAGAAAATCTGGAAAAGCTCAGATCTCACATTTAACACTCGAACCTGGCAATTTGTAAAGTCCAGTGCGTCACACATAGTGAGCTGAGGTAGAGGTAGCCTTAGATGTGTAATGCTAAAGAGCATAGAGTGCCCAAGAATAAAGAATAAAGAGTAAAGAATAAATATGGCTAATGTAGAGAATAGCTAAAGAATAAAGAACAAATGTCAATGACCTATAATGGCTAAGAGCCAAAATGAAAAAAAAAAGCTAAGAACTATTTAATAGTTGCATATTGCATATTGTGAGGCATGCTTTCCTGTTAGTTGCATAGTAACATTATGATATAGGGACAATTGCTTATATACCCCTGAAAAGTTCCCGATTTTTCGATTTACCCCTCTTAGAAGGCTAATATTGAAAATACCCCTCTTACGTTCCAACCTATTTCTAATATACCCTTAGAGTTAAAATCTGTTAAGTAACTCTGTTATCTTTGTAAAATTACTATTTTACCCTTTTCAAATATACCCTTCTACCATCACTGTCTTTCTTATTTGCCCTTAAAGTCAGGGGCACATAAAGTATTTCGACTTTTGGTCTTTTCCAATATACCCCTCTACCCTCACCAACCTTTCTTATTTGCCCTTAAGTTAAGGGTAAAATTGGTATTTTAATTTTTTTTAACTGTGGTAGATATTTAACTCACGTTTAACCCAGATTAACTTAACATGAGATAACTGCGGGGGTATTTTGCAATAACGGTGGAACGTATGAGGGGCATTTTAGAAAGAAAAAAAAAAGGGATAGATCGGATATTTTCAGATGCATGAGGGGTATATAGGCAATTATCCCTATGATATATTTGTATATGTGGATGTTTTTGGATTAACATATTTGCAGTGTCTCCTTGGACCTATTGGTCCAGCTTTACCCTTGGGTGGCCGTACCCACTGGGAACCATGGAGTTGGTTCTCACCCCACGTTGTTTTGGGGGTGTTTTCCAGGTACACACGTGAGCGGCGCAGAGGCAGCGCGAGGCAAGGGCGTAGCTCCGTAGATAGCGCCCTACCCAGAGACCGGAGATGGCAGTACCTCGAGTCGGCATAGCCTAGGGGTAGAGGAAAGAAATGAAAGAACAAGATGTAATAAACAATGTTGTAATAATTAGATTATAGTAGGAAGTTGAATGTAAATGTAAAAAAAAATAAAACTGGGACGAATGTTTGTAATAGCAGTAGTTTTATTTATGTTTTTGATACTTCCTTATACAATCTTGATTGAATTATGTTCCTGTTTGGAACACTTGTAATTGTATTGATTGCGACGCCTTGGACGTACAGGGAAAACTCTGTCCGTTCAGCGGTCTGTCGGCGTGCCCGAAATCGACCAAATAGGCGGGCTCGGGGCGTGACAGATAAGATGGTATCAGAGCATAAAGTAGTGAATGGGACAATGGTTTAGCTGAACCTAGGAGACCCTAGGATAGTAAAACCTTAGAGGTTAAAGCTCGTGAGAGACAATGACTTCTGATTTTGTGGCGAAAGTGATTATGGATTTGGTCGTGTTGTGTAAACCTCTAAGACGGATATTAGAGGTAGACTTGAGGTGTGGTTATTCTCAACCGAGGGTGTTCATGTTGGGTCGACACAACATGAAACCGGGTGATGAGAATGGACGCCCTCGCGTGACTTTCGCCTGATTGTCTTTTGAGCCGGTGTTAGTAGTCTTGTGTTCGACCCAAGATGGTCGAAGACTAATTGAGTTGTCATGTTTTAGGAATCGATGGCACCGCATAGGCAACCTTCATCCAGATCGGCATAGGAGGGAACAAGTGATGTTCCTGAGCAAACCGACGCGAGCGGAGACTCAGAGCTTCATGATCAGTTTGGCCTCACTCGTGGGAGTAGTGAGGCAACAAGCTGATGTGGTGCGGCGGTAGCAGGAGGCTGCCATGCGCCAGGAGGAGCGAATGAAAAGACTCCAAGAGACACTAGATCAGTTGGTGGTGACACCAGCTGCGACTTGTCAGGGACGGCCAGGAGTTGCGACGGAGGCGCTTCCGCCGGGGTCGGGCGATCCGACCGCTGTTGGTCCAGAGGTGGAGGCGGAGCGGGAGCGAGCTTTAGCGGCCCTAATGGCTTTTAAGAAGTTCGATCCGCCTACCTTTGATGGAGAGGATGTCGATCCGTGGATTGTGGAGATGTGGATTGACTCCATGGAAACCATCTTCGAGAAACTATACACCTTGGAGCGGGACAAGGTGCCCCTAGCTGTGCATTGCTTGAAGCAGTCAGCGAAGGTGTGGTGGAAAGGGATTCGGCAAAGCTAATCGCCTAGTCTCCTTCTTGTGGCTTGGGAGGAGTTTCGGGGAATGCTGTTCTCGACCTACTTCCCCAACAGTGAGAAAATGAAGCTTCAGGAGAGGTTTCTAAAGCTGCGGCAAGGAGACCGCTAAGTCAGGCAATACGAGCGGGAGTTCTCTCGTCTCGTGCATTGTGTCCCGAATATGGTGCGGGATGACAAGGACAAGGCCGATTGCTTTGTGCGTGGACTACGACCGAACCTTTATAAGGCTGTGCTTATACTTAAGCTACAGACTTTTGCAGAAGTCCTGGATCGGGTCTTATGGATAGAACAGGGTAACGCGTTCATGCAGGAAGAGCGCGAGTTGTATTACCGGGAAAAAGGGAAAGGACGACCGATAGGAGGATCCGGTGGTCAGTTAAGTTCCCGACGGACTTCGGTGAGTTCACACTCGCGATCTCGAGCCCCGGGGACATACCGCGTTTGGTCCTTGGCGGAGTGTGTTATTTGTGGGGGCCCTCATTTCCCACAGCAGTTTGAGCAGCGTGAGGGCAAGTACTTCAAGTGTGGACTGCCGGGCCATGTGCAGGACGAGTGTCCGCAAGGTGACGGCTGGGCCTTGATGCTGGCGACGGCCACTTCCTCTCTGGGACAACCTGCAGGTGTGCCACCTGCGGCATGGTCGGGAGAGCGGCCGTTGAGGGTAATCCCACCGGAGGGTTCGTGGCGAGTGCCAGGTTGCCGATGCTTTTGCATGATTGTAAGTTGGTGCATTGCATGCCATGATCATTGGTCAGCTACTACTAGTTATGCATTGCATAGTAGGGACCCTTGGGTGGGTAAGTAGATACCCGGGCATGCTTGTGCGGCAAGTGTAACGCCTGCTGGAGCATGTAGAGAATGGAGTGGCACTAGCAAAATGGATAGTAGTGCTTCTCATACGAGGAGTGAGACTCGTGGCAGAGACGAAGTGTTGCGGCGACTCTCAAGGCAACGAGAAGTGGGTTGCGAGAGTTGAGCCGCGTGGCTTGGGGATACCCGAGTAATCCGAGTGTTTCAAAGGTAGTGCGGTAGACGGAGCAGTGGAAGTAGAACCACTATTGAGGAAATGGTTGGTTAGCGCCGAGTTGGCCTGTGTGCCTAGTGGTACCTCCTTGTGGGGTTTGAAAAGTTGCTTAGTAAGCGGTGCGCGGGGTGCAGTCCTGCCCCGAAACCGAAACTTAGCGTAGAACGCCGTAGAGTGGCATATATAGCGCACGAGTATAGATACTCGTAGAGTGCGGTTTCGTTTCAGCCGAGAGAGTGAGTTGGCAGTAGCACTTAGCATTGCTAAGTGTGAAGCGGGCCATTGATCACTCGTAATTGCACTTAGCATGAAGGAGAGGCCGAACCTAGTTTTCCGGCGGCTGGAGCACTTGCCGGCGGCCGGGGCGTCACTCCGCGGGCTCAGCGGAAGCCTGCCGGCGCGTGCACAAACCCGCCGTGTACACCAACACACAATGCACACAAGGCGTCTACTAAACAAGAAATGAACATAGAAGTCCTAACAAGACTATCAAAGTGAGTATAATAAAATCACTAAAGTTCTAGCATAAAGAGATCTGCAATAGAGGTATATAAAGTATACAACTAAATCCAAATTTCTAACAACAACTCCAAACAAATACATAATACAACTTTTCCATAGGTACAAAAAGGAAAGATGACATCGGATCCAACTATAGTATTCTCGTAGAGGCTCTAGTTAGTCGCTAACCCCTTTCCACGATCCCTAGCCACTCCCGATACGGATAGCTCTGAAACAACAACAAAGTGTGCCACGTCCCGAGCCCGCCTATTTGGTCGGTTTCGGGCACGTCGACAGACCGCCGAACGGACAGAGTTTCCCTTGTACCTCCAATGCGTCGCAATCAACACAATTACAAAAGGTTCCAAACAGGAACATACATTAGTTCGAGATTGCATAAGGAAGTATCAAAAATATAAATACAACTATTGCTATTACAAGCATTTATCTCAGTTTTTATTTTACATTTACACTCAACTTCCAAATGCAATTTAGTTATTACAAGTTTTAATACATCTGGTTCCATGCAAAATCCTCTACCCCTAGGCTATGCTTACTCGGGTTACCGCTATCTCTGGTCTCTGGGTAGGGCGCTATCTATGGAACTACGCCCTTGCCTCGCGCCGCTCACGTGCAAACCTATAACACCCCAAAACAACGTGGGGTGAGAACCAACTCCATGGTTCCCAGTGGGTACGACCACCCAAGGAAAAAGCTCGACCAATAGATCCAAGGATGTCACGCCCCGAGACCGCTACCAATTTGGTCCGGTTCGGGCACACCGATCAGGCGCCGAACGGACAGCACTTCCCCTGTCCGCCCAAGGCTCCACAACCAAGTCATGTACAAAGAATTGCCCAGTAATTTAATTCTATAACATACATGACAAGACGATGCACCAAAAGGTGCCAATAGCGATAAGAGCAGGTTACTAGTAAGTCATACAAGTAACATAAAGAGAGAGGAGTCTATCTATTACAATCATTCACCATTTGTTTAATTACATTCATTTACATCCTTTTCCAAATACATAAGTCTTTACAGGTTGACACTTCCCAAATTATACATTGTTTGATTTGTACATAAGACTATACCAAAACGATATCGGGAAGCTCTAATGCAAATGGCGGCCTCTATCAACTAGGGCGCGATGCCCTTACCGCGATCCTCACCAGCCGGCCGCGAACTAGCACCTGTAATAGAGTAGGGTGAGAACTAACTTCCTTAGTTCCCAGTGGGCTCGGCCACCGACCCCATCGATCTCCACACTAGGTCTAAGTAGGCATAAGTAGATAGATATTTATTTTAAAGCTGTAAGTGCTGTAAGTAAAGCATAATAGAAGAAATGCAATAACTACTTTGCCTGTAACAACAAGATCAGAGTAATGCTCTAGCCATGTAACCACTAACATGCTAATGGAACTCTATCAAGTAAATTGCAATTCTATCATGCTCAATATGTACTTTTGTACCCAATCTCATAACTCCTTAGAGTTTATTACCCAATCCATGGCTAGCCCGTAGGCGCGCCCACGATTCACACCACAAACCCGAGGGTTGTCTGCGGGACCCCACATAGGCTATCCCTTGGGACCCCACATAGGCCATCCCAATCGATTCACGTACCAAGACCTCCGGAGACTCGCACTACTCGTGTGGAGCGACCACCACGAGCGCTGAACAGACAGTGTGAGTATGATCTTCTCCTCCACTTTGGAGGGCATCCAACACTGGGGAACTAGTAACCATCTCCTCCACTTTGGAGGGCATCCACACAGGGAAAATCATAAGTGTTTTGTAGCACTATGTCTCTATGTCATTTATCATCAAGTTGTCTACTTGGTTCACATATCTCTAGTGTTCTTTACACTATGTCATTGCACATGTCATTCATCAAGTTATCTACTTGGTACTCATGTCACTAGTGTTTCTATACACTATGTTACGTTGTCATTCATCAAGTTCTATACTTGGTTCACATGTCTCTAGTTGTCATTTATGCAAGATTAAGTCATCTCTAGGGTTCAGTGTCACAATATTCATTCTGATGCTTCCTATGTCCAAATGCAAGCCTTTGGTGCCGCACGATAAGGAAGCATGCAAGCAGACTTCCTATGTCCTAATGCGACGCCCATAGTTCCGCACGATAAGAAAGCATGCAAGAAAAGTCATCTAACCATACCAACCCTATCATGCATGAAAACTATACATATATATATTCATAGGCATAAAAGGGAGGCCAACGGCTTCGGATAGCACCCCCCACCTTTTGGGATGTCTCACGTAGCAACAACGTCACTTTCGTTGTCTCGAACCTCAACTTCGACTCCTCGGTCAATTTCCGAAGCTGGAAGTCTTCGTTTGGCTCGGATCACCCAATCCGTCCGTCGGATCGACGAACCGTCGCCTCGCACGCGTTCGTGTACCTAACAATATGTTAGATATGAGGTTAAAAGAGATCAAAACCTCATATTTAGAAAACCCCCAATTTGAGCCCTAGAATTTTGCTCCGAGTAAAATCCCACATTAGAGCCCGAATCGACCGTGCAAATCACTTCTTAGAGATGCTAGGGTTCCTCTAAAATTGTTTCTAGAAGATACAAAACACTCTAGAAGATTCTACCATGAAAGCTCTTAAGAGCTTACCTCAATAGGGAGCTCCAAAGGAGGAGAGAAAATGAAGAAGATGATGCTAGGCTTGCTCTTAGCTCAACCCTCCTCCAAATCTTTCCCTCTTCTTCTTCTTCTTCTTCTTCTCCTTCTTCTTCTTTCTAGAGAGAGAGAGGGAGAGAGTTAAATGTTTGTGTGTGTGTGTGTGTGTAATGTGGGAGAGGGAGAGGAAATGCTCTCTTAACCCTCTATTGTAACAATATGCCAAAAGGCCCCTCAACATTCAATCCCTTACACTGCCTCAGACTGGGCATTTTTCGCCAGCTGAGACCGATCACCATGGGGATGTCCGGTCTTAGCCTGCGAAAACCCATTCTGTCCACTTCCCAGCGTACTGGGTCCGGTCTTCAACCGATGTCCGGACATTGGATGTCCGGTCTCCAAGACCTCATATTTAGAAAACCCCCCAATTTGAGCCCTAGGATTTTGCTCCGAGTAAAACCCCACATTAGAGCCCGAATCGACCATGCAAATCACTTCTTAGAGATGCTAGGGTTCCTCTAAAATTGTTTCTAGAAGATACAAAACACTCTAGAAGATTCTACCATGAAAGCTCTTAAGAGCTTACCTCAATAGGGAGCTCCAAAGGAGGAGAGAAAATGAAGAAGATGTTGCTAGGCTTGCTCCTAGCTCAACCCTCCTCCAAATCTTTCCCTCTTCTTCTTCTTCTTCTTCTCCTTCTTCTTCTTTCTAGAGAGAGAGAGGGAGAGAGTTAAATATTTGTGTGTGTGTGTGTGTAATGAGGGAGAGGGAGAGGAAATGCTCTCTTAACCCTCTATTGTAACAATATGCCAAAAGGCCCCTCAACATTCAATCCCTTACACTGCCTCAGACTGGGCATTTTTCGCCTGCTGAGACCGGTCTCCATGGGGATGTCCGGTCTTAGCCTGCGAAAACCCATTCTGTCTACTTCCCAGCGTACTGGGTCCGGTCTTCAACCGATGTCCGGACATTGGATGTCCGGTCTCCAAGGGATGTCCGGATCCCGTAAGAGGAAATTCTAGGACTTAGCCAATTTCCTCCCCTGCGCGGTAGGGCACCCGTGGCATCCGGTCTTCACGGGATGTCCGGTCCTGGGATGTCCGGACCTTGATCCATTGTCCAGATCCCGTGAGCACAATTCGTGCTGATGGCCCTCAGGCCAATTCCCACTTGCACAGGGACCGGTCCTCAGGACCCAAGTCCGGTCTTGCCTGGTGGAATTCTGCAAAATGGTGCAGTTTGCACCATTTGCACACGAGGTCCACTCTAATGCACCTTTTGACTTAGAGTCAGCTTCGATCTTTCCGACTTTCACCATTACGACACTTAGTCGTTTCTAGATGAAGTCCAATCCTCATATTTTGAGAACTCACTTCCTTACATCCTCCCCGCCTTAAAAGAGTTTCGTCCTCGAAACGAACCCTTAACCAAACTTAAACTTAAACTCAAACTCATACCCCACTCCTCGAATAAATGAGGATGATGCGTTCTCATCTCGCTCTCGAGCTCCGAAGTGGCCTCACGATCGTCGTGATTACTCCACCGAACTCGAACATAAGAAATTTCGCGATTCCGCAATTTGCGCACCTCCCGAGCAATAATTGCCACCGAAAACTCTTCATAGCTCAAGTCCTCTTGAAGCTCCGGCGGTTCAAACATCATGGCGTGTTCGGGATTGTAAACATATTTTCGAAGGTTGGAAACGTGAAACAAGTTGTGAACGTCCGCTAACTGCGGCGGCAATGCAATCCGATATGCTACCGCTCCAGTACGTTCCAACACTTCAAACGGCCCAATGTATCGAGGACTTAATTTTCCTCGAACTCCAAATCGTCTCACGCCTCTCATAGGTGAAACTTTCAAGAACACGCGGTCTCCTACCGCGAATTCCAATTCCCCCGGCGCTATTCGCATAACTTTGCTGTCTCGATTGCGCCGTAAGCATCCGTTGGCGAGCGAGGCGAACTTTTTCTTCGGCCTCTCGCAACACTTCGGGACCAACCACAGCTCGTTCACCTACATCACCCCAGTGTACAGGAGATCGGCACTTTCGCCCGTAGAGGACCTCAAACGGTGCCATCTCCACACTCGACTGGTAACTATTATTGTATGCGAACTCGGTCATCGGTAAATACTTGGCCCAACTCCCTTTATAATCAATGACACACGCTCGCAGCATATCCTCCAGAATCTGAATAGTCCGCTCTGACTGTCCATCTGTCTGAGGATGAAATGCGGTACTAAACTCGAGTCGTGTGCCAAGGGCTTCCTGTAGGTTCTTCCAGAAATGTGACGTGAATCGGGGATATCGATCTGACACAATCGACTTCGGCACCCCATGCAATCTGACCACCTCATCCAGATATACCTGCGCTAGTTTCTCGCCCGACCAGGTAGTGTGGATCGGTAAGAAGTGTGCGGACTTTGACATACGGTCCACAATTACCCAAATCGCGTCGTGGCCGCCCGTCGAACGAGGCAGTCCAACTACGAAGTCCATCGCGATGTCCTCCCACTTCCAAACTGGGATAGGTAGGCTTTGCAGCTTTCCTGCGGGGTATTGGCGCTCCGCCTTTACTTGCTGACACACTAAGCACTGTGCCACATAGCGTCCAATATCCGCTTTCATCCCCGGCCACCGCATCGCATTCTTAAATCCTTGTACATTTTGGTGCCGCCCGGGTGAATACTATAAGGAGCCCGATGAGCTTCCTCCAAAATCAGCTTTCGGACTTCTTCGTTTTTTGGTACACACCACCGGTTGCGGAACCAGAGTGCACCGTCGGCATCTACGGTGAAATCGCCACCGCGCCCGCTCTCAATGTCACGCCGCACCTTTTGGAGATTAGGGTCCGCAGGTTGAAGACTTTTAATCTGCTCCAACAAGGTCGGTCGAACAATAAGAGCCGATAATATAGCCGGTACTTCCGGAGCTACTACCTCCAGATTTAGCCTCTTCATTTCCCGACACAAAGGATCTTGAGCCGTGACCTTCAATGCAAGGTTCTCCACCGATTTTCTGCTGAGAGCATCGGCGACTACATTAGCCTTCCCGGGGTGGTAAAGGATCGAGACATCATAATCCTTTAATAACTCCAACCACCGCCGTTGGCGCATGTTCAGCTCCTTTTGTGTGAACAAATATTTCAGACTTTTGTGGTCCGTGTATATTTCGCAACGCGCGCCATATAGATAGTGTCTCCACAACTCAAGAGCAAATACCACCGCGGCTAGCTCTAAGTCATGGATAGGGTAGTTCTGTTCATAGCTTTTCAACTGACGGGACGCATATGCGATCACTTTCCCGCCTTGCATCAGAACACACCCCAAGCCTGAATAAGACGCGTCGCTATATACCACAAAGTTTTCGCCTTGCACCGGTAACGCGAGTACCGGAGTCGAAGTCAATCTAACCTTCAACTCTTGGAAACTCCGGTCACACTCGTCACTCCATATGAACCTGGTGCCTTTCTTTGTTAGACGAGTCAGTGGAATTACAATCTTCGAGAAACCTTCCACGAACCGCCTATAATAGCCCGCTAAGCCCACAAGGCTTTGGACTTCCGTGACATTCGTTGGGCGCGGCCAATCCTTGATTGCCTCTATTTTCCTCGGGTCAACAGAAATTCCGCCCTCGAAAATGACATGCCCCAGAAATGCAACTTCCCTTAGCCAAAAGTCGCACTTCTTCAATTTGGCATATAACTTCTCCTCCCGAAGGATTTGAAGTACTATACGCAAATGCTCCGCGTGCTTCTCGTCACTGCGGGAATAGACCAGGATGTCATCTATGAAGACCACCATAAACTGGTACAAATACTTCCTGAAGACACGGTTCATTAAGTCTATGAATGCAGCCGGGGCATTCGTGAGCCCAAACGGCATTACCGTGAATTCATAGTGTCTATACCGCGTGCGGAATGCAGTTTTCTGTACATCCTCCGGCTTAATCCTTAACTGATGATAGCCCGATTGGAGGTCAATCTTTGAATAGACACTCGACCCTTGCAATTGATCGAACAAGTCATCGATTCGGGGTAGCGGATACTTGTTCTTGATCGTGACCTTGTTCAACTCGCGATAATCTATACAAACTCGATCTCCCGTTCTAGCGGTATTCTCGGTAATTCGGCATGAAATACATCGGGGAATTCCCGAACTACCGATAGCTCTTCGAGTGTCGGGGTTACTCGTTCAACTTCCACAACAGTTGCCATATAGGCGACACAACCGCTGCCGACTAGCTTCCTAGCTCTTGTCGCCGACACTGTCGCGGCAAAACACGAGATCTGACAGGCTTTATAAGTAAGCTCCTCTTGTCCTGGCTCACGAAACGTGATCACTTTCTCCTTACAGTCGATCAACGCGTAATATTTTGAGAGCCAGTCCATGCCCAATAAAACGTCAAACTTCTCCAACCCTTTGAGCACCAGGGTCCGGATTGGCATTATCCAGTCACCTATCTGCACTGGACATGCAGGGCACTCCTTATAAATATGGATTACCGAACCGGGGCTATCCATTCGCCACACCTTCTCGCATGCCTTTATATCCATATCATGAGTTCGTGCAAATGATTTACTTATAATTGAATTAGTGGCACCCGTGTCAAACAAAGCTCTGGAGTGTACTCCGTTAATTAAAATCATACCTGCCACAGTTTCACGCGGCTCAGCTTCGGCAGGTTCCTCGATTTGGGCCTGAGCGGCGAATACCCGTCCGCTCGGCGCTGACCGTGTCGCCTCAGGCTGACGCGGTGTCACGCCCCGGGGCCGGTAGGGCCTTCCCCAAAGCGTGCCCAGACCCGCCATATGTCAACACATACAAGGCGTCTACTAAAAACAGCGGAAATAAAACCACACAAGTAGGCTAAAACTATAGATATCATAGCAACATACAGCTAGCCCTATCAACAAGTAGAGAGTGGGAAAACAATAACAATAAGGAAGCTAACACTAAAACCATAAACATAAGGTTAAATACAACATCTGCCCAAAAAGTGGTGGTCTCTCTAAATACAGGTACAACCCTCAACCTCTCTAAACAAAAGATACAAGAGAGATAACCACCTATTGATCACACTCGCCGAATGTCGCTACCCCGAGGCGACACCCTGTCCACGGTCCCTAGCCTCCCCCGATGCGGAAGGCACTGAAAAGAAAACAGAAACATAGGGCGTGAGAACTATAATTTATAGTTCGCAGTGGGCAATTACTGACATGAACCATTGCACCACTAGTCCCAAAGACAAGAGAGTAAGTAAGCGATAAATAAGCTTGTAATAAAAGCATAAAGAAATGCTACCGAAAATGTTACAATAAACATGTTCATAAATAGATGTCATAATCCTCGGTTCCAACATATAATAAAATATGTTCTATTACTACCAACAAGTATACTATATAACCAAGTAATGCCCTAAGCATGTTCACATGATCCAACTACTAAGTTCTATCTAGTAGTGATTGTCATAACTGTTGAATGTCAAAGTTCAATTCTCTTTTGGGATCTACACAAGGTAATCCCGCTTGTGCCACCTAAGTGTCGTGGTAGCCCCAACATCCTCCGTGAGGGATGAGTCTAACCAATTCGGCCCCATAGGTTTCTCAATGCCGCACCCGCGAACGAATCACAAAGGCCAACTCCGGAGTGCCGGCTTGTAGGGAGCGACCCTCACAAGCATGTGCGAAAGAGCACAAATGGCAACAAGTACAGTCAAGTCTCAAGTCCAAACCTCATGTCTCATCATGAAAATAGTAACTAGCAACCCTAAGGCCTAGTTCAAATACTCTCATGACACTAGATTTTCTATGTCAAAGTTCATTTACGAGCCTAATGCCGCTTGATGACATTAACTCACTATTCTACAAGTAGATGCCAAGTCTAATGCCACTTTATGACATTAGCTTTTCTCCTATGTCATGCATAGTTCTAAGTTCACAAATATGTCAAATCTTACTATCTTACATGTCCTCACACTAAGTTTGACATGTTCCCGATCCACAAGAAGAATGCTACAATTATGCCTAAGTTCACAAGGCTACACTCTACTATATAGAGGCCAAAACACATTACACATATATAAGACATAGCTTTTAAGCATTCTAAAATTCTCAAATAAATCAAATATCATGAAAATGTACTAATTTTCATTTAACCATAAGCAAATAAGCACCAATGAGAATTTCTCATTGTGCTTGGTGAGGCCAAACCCACCGTTGCTCCAAGCGTCGCTCCGAACCGCTAACGAAGCTTCGATTCCTACTCCTAGTACCCTACAAAGTAAATCCTAGGAGTTACAACCTCTAAAGTTGAACCATGAGTTCAATCTTTAAACTTCTATGCAAAGAGTAAGGAAAACTCACCTCAAGTGTAAAAATCCCACTTCAATCCTCAAATGGAGGCTAGATCTCTTCCAAAGCAACCTAAACAAAGGTTCTAAACCCATCAATTAGGTTCTAAAAGCCTTAGATTAGAAATCCCCAAAATAAACCCTAATCTACCAAATCTAGGGTTTCATCCAAAGCAAGGCAACCAAGCTCAAATCTAGAGGAGTAGAGATGTGCCATACCACTTAGAAGCTCTCAAACAAGGGCCAAATCTACCTAGGAGTGAAGATCTTCCACCAACAAAGTTCTCCCACCAAGCTCCAAGCTCTCCAATGGTGAGGAAGATGAAGTAGAAGAAGCTCCAAGGTCCACAAGCAAGCTCTAGATCTCCTCCTCTCCTCCTCCTTCTCCTTCTCCTTCTCCTTCTCTCTCTAGGTTGCAAGGTGGAAGGGAAATGAGTGTGAAGTGAGGGAATAGGAGAGGGGAAGAGCCATATAGGCTGAGTAAGGTAACAAAATCCAGTTTAGCCCCTCAACTTGCAAGCTGTGCACTGCCCAGACTGAGCAGTTTTCGGGCTCTGGGTCTGGACCTCACCTGCCGGTCGGACCGAGGCGGTCCTCTCGCAAAAACGGCGTACGGGATCGGATCACACCGGCCCGGATCCGGATCCTGAGGGTTCCCCCGCAGTCTGCGCGCTCGGGATCCGGACCACACCTGCCGGGTCCGGATGCCACGCCAACCCCTACCCACTGCCAGTGGGGTCCGGTCTCCCTTCCCAGGTCCGGTCCCAAAGAGCCGACCTTCCAGGACTAAGCCAAAACCTCTAGAATTTCGAACCACGGGTCGGGACTACCTCCAGGACCCTCTACAAGGAGTAGAAAAGTTCGAAACCCGGTCGAACACTCGAACCTTGCAATTTGCAAAGGTCCAGTGCATCACACGCGGAGCCATCACGCGTCCAGCCGACATGGCAACAGGTGGAGCTCCTCCATAATACACCGGTGTCGCCGGAGTCGATGCAACTGACGGGCTAGGCGGGGCCCTCGCTGGACACTCACGGCTAATGTGCCCCTCTTACCCACAGTTATAGCACTTGCCCTGCCGTTGCCTGCACTGATGTGCCCGATGATTCCCGCCACCGCATATAGTGCACCGCTGCGGCCCGCGACCCCACGACTGCGTTCGCGGGTTCTTCGGGGGTTTCTTGGAACTCGATTGTCCCCCCGAAGGACCGCCCGATCGCTTCCTCCCTTTATTCTTGGACGCCGCCATAAGCTCACGTTCCTCGCGCACATGAGCGTCACCGTGCTCCGCCCAGAGTGCACGATCAAATACCTCCGCATATGTAGTGAGCTTAAGAATCTGCACTGCTCGATAAATGCTCAGCCTAAGTCCTCGCAAGAACCAGTCCGCTCGGTCTCGGTCGTCTCGAAGAACCTCCGGAACACAGTCTATAATGTGGGAGAATTCCTGCTCGAACTCCGCTACAGAGCGGTCTCCCTGCCTCAAAGTTCTGAACTTCTCCTGTAGCTTTCGCTTCACTGTGTCAGGAAAGTAATTGGCGTACATCGCCCTCTTGAATTCCTCCCAAGTCATAGGTGGAAGATCAGAAGGTCGATCGCTCTTCAACCGTTTCCACCACACCTTCGCCGTCTTCTCGAGACAATGTGTGGCGAAGTAGACCTTGTCTTGTTCCGAGGTGCGAAAGTCCTCGAACATCGTCTCCATGGAGTCAACCCATGACTCCACTATCGCCGGTTCCACTTGTCCGCCTTCAAAGATTGGTGGGTGGAACTTCATGAATCGAATAAGGGCCGTCAACAGGCGCCCTTGTTCCGTCTCCTCGGCCGATGCATCGGGGGTTGCTGAACCCGACGCCGCCGGAAGCGCATCGCCGGTGGAGGACATGCCGTCACCGGAACCGCTGCCACACCCTCGCCCTCAGTCGCCTCAGGCACATGCGCCGGGGGCGCGGGTGGATCACAATTCTCAGCCGCCGCCGCGGCCGTCGCCGCAATCTGCCGCTCCATCAGCTCCTGGAGCCGATCAAAACGACTGGTCAACGCAGTCATCTGCGTCCGTAACTCCTGCACCTCGCTTGGACCGGATGACTCTGGCATCGAAGGAGGTTCAGGTAGATCTGGTTCTCCCGACGACGATGCCGGACCCGTCCTACGCGTATAGCGTCTCGGAGGCATTAGTTCCGCAACAAGCGGGTTAGTCATCTTAACCCATCGACTTACTCGTGATTAACAGTCTACGAGACTCAACATTTAAAAATTAGGCGGAAGCACACAAGTGTACTCATTCTAGACTCTCGGGTAGCGTTTGGTTCGGGAATAAGTAAGAACTAGTTGTTCCAGGAATAGGTACAAATATGGGGATAGAAAAAATAGCGTTTGGATGAAAATTGGGTTGTTCCCGGGGATAAGAAAAATATTAGATAGTTTTATATAAAAAATGGATGTGTTGATGGGGATAACCGAGAACTACTATTCTCGGGTAAAAAATTAACGTTTGGGTATAAAGGGGGGGATAAGGGCCTATTCCTATTCCTATCCCCGAAACAAACGGTGCCTCGGTGTTATGTTGTCGGCCGCCCAACACAAGCACTTTAAGCCAAGAACTAATACCCTTGAATCCGTCTCTATCCACAACTAGAGACATGTCCACCGTTACTTCGACCCAATCGAATTAACTTCCGCCGCACGACATAGGCCCACGTTTCTCTCACGCACCTATAGCCTTAGGGTTTACCATCCTAGGGTTTCCTAGGTCCATCCTAGACTCTCTCTTTACTTGCTCTTATTGGCTCTGATATCAACTTAAACCTGTCACGCCCCGAGACCGCTACCAATTTGGTCCGGTTCGGGCACGCTGATCAGGCGCCGAACGGACAAAGACCCGTCCGCCCGCCCATCCCAAGTCATGTACAAAGAATTGCCCAGGAATTTAATTCTATAACATACATGACAAGACGATGTACCAAAAGCTGCCAATAGCGATAAGAGCAGGGTACTAGTAAATCATACAAGTAACATAAAGAGAGAGGAGTCTATCTATTACAATCATTCACCATTTGTTTAATTACATTCATTTACATCCTTTTCCAAAATACATGAGTCTTTACACGTTGACACTTCCCAAATTATACATTGTTTGATTTGTACATAAGACTATACCAAAACGATATCGGGAAGCTCTTATGCAAATGGCGGCCTCTATCAACTAGGGCACGATGCCCTTACCGCGATCCTCGCACGAACTACTTTGTAATAGAGTGGGGTGAGAACTAACTTTCTTAGTTCCCGGTGGGCTCGCCACCAGAGCCACCGATCTCCCCACTAGGTCTAAGCAGGCATAAGCAGATAGATATTTATTTTAAAGCTGTAAGTGCTGTAAGTAAAACATAATAGAAGAAATGCAATAACTACTTTGCCTATAACAACAAGATCATAGTAATGCTCTAGCCATGTAACCACTAACATGCTAATGAAACTCTATCAAGTAAATTGCAATTCTATCATGCTCAATATGTGCTTTTGTACCCAATCTCATAACTCCTTGGAGTTTATTACCCAATCCATGGCTAGCCCGTAGGCGCGCCCACGACTCACACCACAAACCCAAGGGTTGTCTGCGGGACCCCACATAGGCTATCCTTTGGGACCCCACATAGGCTATCCCAATCGATTCATGTACCAAGACCTCCGGAGACTCGCACTACTCGTGTGGAGCGACCACCACGAGCGCTGAACAGACAGTGTGAGTATGATCTTCCCCTCCACTTTGGAGGGCATCCAACACAGGGGAATTAATGATCTTCTTCTCCATTTTGGAGGGCATCCACACAGGGGAATCATAAGTGTTTTGTAGCACTATGTCTCTATGTCATTTATCATCAAGTTGTCTACTTGGTTCACATATCTCTAGTGTTCTTTACACTATGTCATTGCACATGTCATTCATCAAGTTATCTACTTGGTACTCATGTCACTAGTGTTTCTATACACTACGTTACGTTGTCATTCATCAAGTTCTATACTTGGTTCACATGCCTCTAGTTGTCATACATGCAAGATTAAGTCATCTCTAGGGTTCAGTGTCACAATATTCATCCTGATGCTTCCTATGTCCAAATGCAAGCCTATGGTGCCGCACGATAAGGAAGCATGCAAGCAGACTTCCTATGTCCTAATGTGGCGCCCATAGTTCCGCACGATAAGAAAGCATGCAAGGAAAGTCATCTAACCATACCAACCCTATCATGCATGAAAACTATACAAATATATATTCATAGGCAATATGATCAACACTTATTCTTAGACATAAAAGGGAGACCAACGGCTTCAGATAGCACCCCTCACCTTTTGGGATGTCTCACGTAGCAACAACGTCACTTTCGTTGTCTCGAACCTCAACTTCGACTCCTCGGTCAATTTCCGAAGCTGGAAGTCTTCGTTTGGCTCGGATCACCCAATCCGTCCGTCGGATCGACGAACCGTCGCCTCGCACACGTTCGTGTACCTAACAATATGTTAGATATGAGGTTAAAAGAGATCAAAACCTCATATTTAGAAAACCCCCAATTTGAGCCCTAGGATTTTGCTCCGAGTAAAATCCCACATTAGAGCCCGAATCGACCGTACAAATCACTTCTTAGAGATGCTAGGGTTCCTCTAAAATTGCTTCTAGAAGATACAATGTCACGCCTCGCGACCGCCAATTTGGTCGATCCGGGCCCGTATACAGACGCCGAACGGACAGCACATCCCCTGTCCGCCCAAGGCTCAACAATAACGAGAACATGTATAAAGAAATAAATAATTCCCAGGATAACATTTCAATATACATGGCTTGCACGAGGGCAAGCAACACAAGCACAAGTGAAAGTAAACTAACTAAAGCATTAATACATTGTATCTTGATTATTTTAAATCAAATACAAAGCTTACACAATTATTACATTTATTCTTTCAATATATACGTTGACATCTCTCAAATGAATAATTTACATTTGCTTTCACCAACTATAAATAGATGAAATAAATAAGGTACAACTATACTCAATGGATGTCCACTATCTATGGAACGCTGTCCATACCACGATCCTCGATCACCCCGCATGAGCTAGAACCTACATGGTTAGTGGTATGAGAACTACTAAAAGTTCCCAGTGGGTTCGGCCGCCAACCCCGCCGACTCACCCACTAGGTCTATTCAGGCATATGTAGGCAAGAAAAGAAAATAGATAGTAACCAGCTATATCATGTAACTACTACAATGCCTGTACAAAGCTGAAAGAAACAGTAGATAATATCTAGAATTGATGCATGCATACTGTTCATAATTATTACCCAATTAAACTGGTTAACCCTTTGGTTAACAATAACTCACCGACGAAATTCCAAGTATCGGGGAGACGCAAGCTACATCCCGACGGGATCGTCTACGGGGGGAGACGCTAGCTCCTGATCCAGTTAAGATGACTGCTCCGGAGCTCATCGTTCAAGGAGGAGCGACCTCACTTGAACATAACACTGATGTGAGTATGATCTGATCCTCCTTTAGAGGTCCAACAACTGACAATGCCACAATTTAACTCTAACTAGCCCTTTATGCTAGTTTTACAATTTCATTCTCAATGCTAACCAAATCTCTAGTCATGATGTCACCAAGTTTACTATTGTCATAGTCCACAGTAAAATTCATACATTCATCGGGTTCTATGTCCATATTCTATTGTCCACATATTCTTTACACTGATAGAATTCAATTGCATAATGACCCTTTCACTATAATGCATGAATATAATACAATTCACATATATAGAGATGCTCAACGAGATGACATAGACATAAAGAGGGATTCGAAGATTTCGGATAGCACCACCCACCTGTAGGGATGCTGAAAAGCAAAACCCAACGTCTCGAAATGTATCAACAACTAGCTCTCACGACTCAATGTAAATAGAGCTAGAACGAAGCGTTTCCTAATTAGCGCGTCGTAGGATCGTCGTAATGTCAATTCGAACTTTCGAGCGCGTCCACCATTCCTTCATAAAGGAATAAAAGAGATTAAGTTTAAGTCACATTCTCACTTTTACAAACTTTGCATTTAACCCCCAACTCGTATGTATCGTATCAACATACACATACACAATCTTTCTATTAAATTCCCTATGGTAGTTTAGAGTTTTAGAAGTTAAAACAACTCATAATTAACTCTCATTAGGGTAGTAAACATTAACCCTAATAATTAACATTGTAAGCTTTGCCACAGGTTCCACTTTAACTTAATCCGTAATTCACATATCAACTATCTCACATATAGCTTACCATAGGTTTACACCTGATCATTCCCACTCTATAAGCTGAATTATGCATAACTTAATTTCATTATGCTGTAATTAAGCCATTTTACTTCAGAATTTTAGAATCATCATGGCTCAGATTCCTTTCTTAATCATTCTACATACATATCTCAATATGTATATGTTGGTTTCACCTAGTCCAAAGGCTTCTCTACACTACTGCAGTTTACGACTACTTAGAAGTTCTTTGTTCAACCCTCTTAGCTCAAAATCAGCAATATATTCCATTCCAAAAGCTGAAAGTGCAACTTTACAATGCAGGAATTCTGTTTTAAAGATTGGTCCCTACAGCTGTTACAGAACAGTCCCTGCAGCTGTTACAAAACAGTCCCTGCAGTTTATAAAATAGTCCCTGCACTAACTAGCAGTTTTCAGCAGCAACAATTTTTAGCAGCAGCAATAGCAGTAGCAGCAGCAGCTGCAATCAGCACTAGCAGCAGCGGCTAGTGCGCTTAAACCCCCAAAGGAACAGAGATTCTGCTTTTACTAATTAGTCCCTGCAATTCTTTTAGTATAAGAAATCTGCACTAGTACTTCTTTCCAAGGTGATTTTGCACTTCTACTTTGCTTCAAACACCTCTAATTACCTTCTAAACATGTAATTAGCTACCCCCTCACGACCAATTTAGCTCGGGGACTAACTAATTTATATTCTCGCATTACTTTGGTCACTTTGATCAAAGTTAGCTTTGTAGTTGGAGACTCGACATATTACACCATATCATGGAGATAGCCACCTTCATTTCAAGTCTTATTCCCAACAACCATTCACATGGATACTACACATCTACACACATAACATCTAGCTTTTCTAGATTCTTTTTCATAGTAACATAAACTCTAGAAGCTAGAAACTTATAGCTTAACCCTTTATAGTAATTAACACCACTCAAACCAGGGATTTACATGTATGCTATCCATAATACAATTTCTAGGATTTTAACTATGAGCTTTAGAAACCTAGAATTCCATTGTCCAACTCTTCATTAGGTTAAATACAATAAACTCTATCCAAGCAACATGATCAACCTATCTCAGGTTGCTTACTTCACACATACACACACAATATATGGCTTGTTCTAGGCTTATCATGTCAACTACACACTTTAGCAACTAAGAAAATTATAGCTCAACCTTCATAGGTTAATTACCACAAGACCCTAGCCAAGAAATATAACAATCTTTCCTTTAGTCTCTTAGCTCCAACAAGCTTCTTCCCAGCTGCCAACATTATATATAATACAATTAGCTTTCTTCTAGGATTTTATGGCAAGGTAACTACTAGTAACCAAAAAAAAAATCCATTGTTTAAACCACTTCTAAGGTGGATAATGATAAACCTTATCTCAAGTTTCACTCTCCACCAGATTTTCCCTGTTCTTGAGCTTCCTCACAGCCCAACACCAACTCCACCCAATTCGCATGGCAGCCACAACACTCCCAAAATGGCTGAAAATTCCCTCCGCGAAATCCCAGAAAATTCGGATCCTATATCACATAGAATTCCAATTCTAAACTTCAATTTCAATAAAAATCCATCCAAAACACTTTCCCTAACATCCACTGTCAAGAATTCACCAAAAATCTGATTTGAAATTATAATAATATTATAATACTAACCCGAGTGTCGAAACGCTAAAAATCGGGCGCGCGGCGTTTCGATCGGCTCGACAAACGGCATCAATTTCATTACTTTCTTCTTTTTCTTCTTCTTTTTCCTTTTTCTCATCCTTTCCCTTTCTCTCTCATACGTATAGAATGAAGGGGATGAAGAAGATAAGAATGGCCCTGGCAGCTTAGTGGAAATCCACTAAGCAATGTAACAATTACCATAACACCCCTCACAATGGCCTTAATTAATCGGTTTCCAATTCAGAATCTGATATCTTTCGTCGTCAGATAATGTTTATCTTTCAATTGTGATCGAGTTTGGTTTAACTTAATAAAAATAGAAAAATTTAAATCTTTTAGTTTCGACCCCGTTTGGTCACCGAAAGCTCTACCGAACTGTAATCTTTATCAGATAGCATTCGGATTTTATTTCTCATCTTCCGAATGTCAGAATGGCGTGAAACTTTAAATCTAGCCTCATAAAAATAATCCTGACATATCCTCTAGTTTTTATAATTTTTACGACCTTTGTACATTTTTACGCTAATTTATCATTAGTTTCTGAGAAAATTCTAAATCTTCTGTTTTCATTCCGATTTCAGCATAAGTCATTTTCGACTTATATGTTACTTCTTTAAGTCCAATAAAAATAGTATCTCACACTATTTTTATTTACTGTTAATTTTATATTAAAATCTGGTACATTACATACAAAACACTCTAGAAGATTCTCTCTCAAGTACCAAGTCGTCATGTCTAAAACATGGAAAGTAAAGCTACTTCTCGAAGCCAGAATTCACATTTCTTCAGCTGAGAAAACAACTTCTTTTCCCGAAGCACTTGAAGTACCACTCTCAAGTGTTCCTCGTGATCCGCATCACTTCGGGAATAAACCAAGATGTCGTCGATGAACACCACGACGAACCTGTCTAGATAAGGCTTGAAAACACGGTTCATTAGATCCGTAAAAGCTGCCGGGGCATTAGTAAGCCCGAACGGCATAACTGTAACTCATAATGACCATACCGTGTTCTGAAAGCCGTCTTTGCCACATCTCGAGATGCAATCTTTAACTGGTGGTATCCCTGTAAGAAAATCATGTGTACGCAGCGGAAGATAATAGCATAATTAAAATTTTCTTGAAAAACCAAAGATCACCTCGTGTTTCGTTTTAGATCATTAATAATAGATCTAGTTGATCTAATCAAATAGGATCTAATTATTCACCTTGCGCGGGTCGAGATCACCGCGAAGTCGACAATCGTTGTTAAAATTTGTTCGTCCTCGTTTAGCCGCGCACGCGCCCGGCCTCTACTCGCGTCCACACGAAATCACTCCCTTGATCGAATTAAACGACCGCTTCAATCCGTGATCCGTACAGTACGAGGAAAGTAACAGCACTCCCACTAATCTTTTTATATACACACGGCTCTTCCTCATTTTTGATAAAATCGAACGATTCGATTGCATCATTGAAACGAGTGTTCCAACTCCGAGAAGCTTGCTTCAATCCATAAATGGATCGTTGAAGCTTGCACACCTTATGACTTTCATATTTGGAAGTGAAACCCAAAGACTGCTCCATATAGATATCTTCTTCAAGATATCCATTTAGGAAAGCAGTTTTCACATCCATTTGCCAGATCTCATAGTCATAGTGTGCAGCAATAGCAAGTAGAGTTCTGATAGACTTAAGCATAGCTACAGGTGAAAAGGTATCCTGATAGTCAATGCCTTCGCGTTAACTATAACCTTTTGCTACTAGCCTAGCTTTATAGGTCTCTACCTTTCCATCAGAACCAATCATTCTCTTGAAGATCCATTTACATCCAATGGGTACAATACCCTCCGGTGGATCAACCAAAGTCCATACTTGATTGGAGTACATTGAGTCTATTTCAGACTTCATAGCTTCCAACCATTTATCGGAGTCGATGTCTGACATCGCCTCGCTATAAGTCTTAGGATCATCTCTATGGTCCTTATCTCCCATTAGGAACATTTCCTCCATCTCCTCTATAAATAATCCCATGTATCTATCAGGAGGATGGGAGATCCTACTAGACTTGCGAGGTGGCGGTGTAACCTCTGGTGTCACAGAGTTATCAGGGAGGGTTCTTGGAATATTCGATTCTAAAGAGACTTTCTCCTCTAGTTCTATTTTTCTCCCACTGCCTCCAGCGAAAATAAATTCACTTTCAAGAAAGAAGGCATGACGGCTCACAATCACATTATGGCCTTCTGGGAGATAAAAATAGTATCCAAGTGATTCTTTGGGATACCCAATGAATCTACCCTTTACTGATCTGCTTTTCAACTTGTCCGCCTTTAGTTTCCTAATACAAGCCGGACACCGCCAAGTTTTAATATGAGTAAAACTTGGATTCCTACCATGCCACATCTCATATGGTGTGGTCGGAACAGATTTGGAAGGCACTCTGTTCAAAATATAAATAGTCGTAAGAAGTGCATAACCCCAAAACGATATAGGTAAATCTGTAAAACTCATCATGGATCGAACAATATCTAATAAAGTTCGATTCCTCCGTTCAGATACCCCATTCAATTCTGGCGTTCCAGGAGGAGTCCATTGGGAGACAATACTATTATCCTTGAGGTAGGTTAGGAAATCCGTACTAAGGTATTCCCCTCCTCGATCTGATCGAAGAGCCTTAATTGGTTTTCCCATTTGCTTTTCTACTTCTTGTCTAAACTCTTTAAACTTTTCAAAGGCTTCAGTCTTGTGTTTAATTAGGTACACGTACCCATACCGTGAATAATCATCAGTAAAGGTAATGAAGTAGAGATAGCCACCCCAAGCAGACACATCAAATGGTCCACATACATCACTATGTATTAGGGCGAGTACTTCAGTAGCTCTCTCTCCTTGTCCAACAAAGGGAGACTTAGTCATTTTTCCGTGAAGACATGATTCACAAGCTGGATATGGTTCAGAGGGTAAGGACCCTAAGACACCATTCTTGGCCAACTTGTTAATCCTATCCTCTCCAATGTGACCAAGTCTAAGATGCCACAAGTACGTTTTATTTGCCTCCTCTCTTGGTCTTTTAAAACCATTGATATTCTCATTCATGCCATTATCAACTGTATTAACACTAACATCCATATGTAAGTGATAGAGATTGTCAATTAAAGAACCATAACCGATCAAATTATTTCTCAAATAAATTGAACAAACGTTTGATTCAAAAATAAACTTATAACCGTCCGTTACCAAACGTGAAATAGAAATAAGGTTTCTAGTCGCACTAGGAACATAAAGACAATCTCTAAGTTCTAAAACTACTCCTGTCGGCAGACATAAAGGATAAGTCCCCACGGCAACAGCAGCAACTTTTGCTCTATTTCCAACGCGTAGGGTAAGCTCTCCATCCCTAAGTCTTCTACTTTGTTTTAGCCCTTGCATTGAATTACACAAATGCGAGGTGCATCCAGAGTCAATGACCCATGTTAAAGTAGAACAAACCGATAAGTTAGTAGTTTCAATGACATGAATCTCCGATATCTTAGCCTTGAACAGTCGCTTCGACACCTCGTAGTGAGCTGTTCGACTTTCTTCATCATACAACTCCTTGAGATGAAGTAGAATATCGCGACACTCCCCGTGTGCTCATGCGCGTTGCAACTCATTGCTCATAGACGCAGGCATGTAACATTTTACCATCATATCGTCATTAGTCCATTTATGTCTTGCAGCCCTTTGTTGAGTCGTCGAACTTCCTTTTATCGCCGGAGCCTCTGTGTCCAACACATAGGCTAGTTTCTCAGAATTGAGAACAATTCTCAAATTCCTCAGCCAATCGGTGAAATTCGGTCCAGTTAAGCGATTAGTATCAAGTATTTTGGCAAGCGGGTTAGATACAACCATTTTCTACAGAAGGTTAAGATTCTAATTAGTTGTGTACTTAATCGTAATCCATTTGATTAGGGTCTTTAAATCTAAATGGTGCCTCCCACTAATTTGACGAATCTCCACACTCCTCGAGCGGAGAAAATGGAAACTTTATTTAAAAGTTTCTAGTGGGTATTGCGGTCCCATCTGTTTACGCATCACCTCATCCTAACAGATTCTTGGCAATGAGCAAACAAATGAGTGAACAACTCTTGTTCAATACTTCTCAAGCAAATTGCAATCTTATCTTTGGCCTCCATAAGATATGGACCTCATCCCGACAGATTCTTGGCCTTATCTCATGGTTAAGTTAGACCCACTGTTCATCGTGCAAATAAGAATGTCATTAAATCCTCATCCTGACAGATTCTTGGATTCAACCCCTTTCTTACCGCACAACATCTCATGCCAATAGAATGGTTGTGGCTCCCTAATGCAACTGACCCCCGTATCCGGGTGCATCAATCAACACTAAAGAGACGCCCACACCCTACAACAGTGGAAGGCCACTAATGGGTTCATAACGCCATTAACTTAATATATTATTTAGGGAGTTTACTTGTCTGTGTACGCAGCGGAAGATAATAGCATAATTAAAATTTTCTTGAAAAACCAAAGATCACCTCGTGTTTCGTTTTAGATCATTAATAATAGATCTAGTTGATCTAATCAAATAGGATCTAATTATTCACCTTGCGCGGGTCGAGATCACCGCGAAGTCGACAATCGTTGTTAAAATTTGTTCGTCCTCGTTTAGCCGCGCACGCGCCCAGCCTCTACTCGCGTCCACACGAAATCACTCCCTTGATCGAATTAAACGACCGCTTCAATCCGTGATCCGATCACGAATTAATCCTTGCGTCGACTTGAGGAAGATGAATCAATCTTCTAGATGTGCTAGCAACCTATTGAAGATCGAAACCGATGGATTAATTGCGGAGGACTTAAGGAAGAAAGAAGATTGACGGCTAGGGTTTTCTATTTCTCTTGCATTAATTTTTTTTTCTCTTTCAATATGTCATATGACATATATTTATAATGAGAAAACCCTAACGTAATCCTAATCCTAATCGAAATCCTATTCCAATTGGATTATCCATTAACCCATAAGTTGGTTATGATATTAACCGAATTCGAATCCTAATTCTAATTCGATTCGTGTGTAACATTTACACATAAGTCCTCATATTATTTACTAACGATTAGTAAATACACCATGTAACTTTTACACATAAATACCTCTAATTTACAACAATTGCAAATTAGTCCTTTTACTAATAAATTAGTAAACTTTAGTATTAATCCATCCGATAAACTTCTTTTATTGTCTCCTTAATATCGATCATGCGCGATTTCTTATGTGTGTGACCTAATAGGTTCAATTAAATACGGTAGTGAGCTATGATGCGATCCCCAACAACATCATCATCGAAACTCCTTTCGATGGCTCAAACTCTTTTGATTCTACCCTAATAGAATAATTAATTATCTATAATTATTTCTATTGGTTCCCACAATCCACCGGTGACGCCTAGCGGATATAGTGGCAATCCGATCGAGAAGTGAATATCGGGTGAACCTCTAGTGCGATTCTCGTACAATACAATCCTTCTATCGCATAGTTCCAGGAGTGGAGGTCATGGAATATTCGTCAAACCCCATCACCCGTCTTATGACAAATTTGATAGGACACAAGCTCTTATGGTTACTCTTGGAAACATCTTTCCATACACCATATTACCCCGTGAGGATTTACGAGCTTTGCCTTACAAGTAGCATAGAACTAATTATCTCTCTACCGAGAGCGATAGATCCCCTATACACACACACCCATTCCAGATATGAACCGACTGTAGCCAACATATACTACTAAGACCCATGGTTAGGATCATAGTTTGTTGCATAGTCAAACTACAGTAGCCTCATATTGAATGGCCGTGGTGTCGCAGGTCTAAGGATCAGTTGTACCACTGCAACATCGAACTAGTTACTGACGAATGAGTAGACATCCATGTAACTGTTCGTAGTTGGTCACGCTCAGTACCCTTGTTCTCCAACAACCACCTGCATGTTCGCTCCAGTGTCCCCACACTGATGACTTGAGATTCGTCATCCCAAAAGAGCAGCGACACACGCATCAATCTTAGGATCAATCATCGTCCCATGATGATCGTCCGATTGGGAGCATTTATGAATTAACCACCAATAATATGTATCTCAAATTCTCAACTCTTGAGAATACATATTATCATCTTATTAATCCAAAGGACGATTCACGGACACATTAAACATGAATGGAATAAAAGGCCCAATTATATAAATAATAAAGATTAAGTACAAAAATATGTCACATAAAAATAAAATGCGTCGGCTGATAGGCTTCTAGGGCATATAACTACCAATCTCCCACTTGCACTAAAGCCAATCAGCCATGTATCTAATGCCCATCTTCTCAAGATGAGTCTCAAGTTTCTGCTGAGTCAATGCCTTAGTTAGCGGGTCCGCCACGTTATCCGCGGAGGCAACCTTCTGTACTTCAATATGTTTATCCTTGATGTACTCTCTGATCTTGTGATACCGCCGCTCAATGTGCTTGGATTTCTGATGAGACCTTGGCTCCTTAGCTAATGCTATGCAACCATTATTATCACAGTATAGTGGCAAGGGATCCCTACAGGAAGGAACCACGCCAAGCTCAGTGACAAATTTCTTGATCCAAACAGTTTCCTTGGCAGCTTCAGATGCAGCGATGTACTCCGCTTCCAAAGTAGAATCTGCAATCGTCTCTTGCTTGGAACTTTTCCAAACTATTGACCCACCATTGCAAATAAATAGATATCCAGACGTAGACTTTCTATCGTCTATATCAGACATAAAGTCAGAATCCGTATAGCGATCAATTACGAGTTCTCCTCCTCCAAAAACCAAGAACATATCCTTCGTTCTTCTCAAGTACTTAAGGATATTCTTTACCGCTACCCAGTGTTCCTCTCCTGGGTTCGACTGATATCGGCTCGTGACACTCACAGCCTGTGCTATATCAGGTCGAGTACATAGCAGCGCATACATTAAGCTCCCTATTGCCGAAGCATAAGGGATCCTACTCATGCAACTTCTCTCTTCAGGTGTCTTAGGAGACATAGTCTTAGAGAGGTGAATTCCATGCCTTAGAGGTACCATACCCCGTTTGGAATTCTCCATGCTGAATCTTTTCAACACTTCATCTATGTACATAGCTTGCGATAAACCAAGCAACTTCTTAGATCTATCCCTATAGACCTTTATCCCTAGGATATAAGTTGCTTCTCCAAGGTCTTTCATAGAAAACTCTTTTGATAACCATAACTTGACCGATGTCAGCATAGGAATGTCATTCCCAATCAGGAGTATGTCGTCCACGTACAGTACGAGGAAAGTAACAGCACTCCCACTAATCTTTTTATATACACACGGCTCTTCCTCATTTCTGATAAAATCGAACGATTCGATTGCATCATTGAAACGAGTGTTCCAACTCCGAGAAGCTTGCTTCAATCCATAAATGGATCGTTGAAGCTTGCACACCTTATGACTTTCATATTTGGAAGTGAAACCCAAAGACTGCTCCATATAGATATCTTCTTCAAGATATCCATTTAGGAAAGCAGTTTTCACATCCATTTGCCAGATCTCATAGTCATAGTGTGCAGCAATAGCAAGCAGAGTTCTGATAGACTTAAGCATAGCTACAGGTGAAAAGGTATCCTGATAGTCAATGCCTTCGCGTTAACTATAACCTTTTGCTACTAGCCTAGCTTTATAGGTCTCTACCTTTCCATCAGAACCAATCATTCTCTTGAAGATCCATTTACATCCAATGGGTACAATACCCTCCGGTGGATCAACCAAAGTCCATACTTGATTGGAGTACATTGAGTCTATTTCAGACTTCATAGCTTCCAACCATTTATCAGATTTGATGTCTGACATCGCCTCGCTATAAGTCTTAGGATCATCTCTATGGTCCTTATCTCCCATTAGGAACATTTCCTCCATCTCCTCTATAAATAGTCCCGGATGCAGTAAAGGAACTAAATGGATGCCATGCAACTCGGCAAACAGCCGATCTATGAATGAATGTGATGCACCGGTATCAAATAATGCACGTACTCTAATGCCATCAAGTAAAATGATACCTGCCACCACATCCTCAGCTGCCACCGCCGCCTCGGTCTGTGCAGCGTACATGCGCCTACTCGGCGCATGACGTGACCCCTCGCTCTGGCGCTGGACGGTCGGCCGCCCAGTCTGGTACTGCGTCGACGGGGTCCCATGGCTGGCGACTGGTAGAGCCGGTGCCGATGCAGATGACGGTGCCGGGGACGAACCTCTCGGGTACTCGGTCTGTATGTGGCTCTCCTGGCCATACTGGAAGCACCTACCTGCCCGCTGTGGACACTGTGGCGGGTGGTGAGGACCACCACAGATCACACACTGGGGACGCCGGCGTCGGTCTGGTCCTCCTCGCTAGGTCGGTGCGCCTCGACTGCGCTGCTGACTCCTAGGGTGCTTCGGCGACCTCCTAGAGTGTGTCTGGCTCGCACCCTCAACCGCGGGTCTTTTGCTCTTACCCTTGTCCATGCCCTCGCGCCGCTCTTGAACAACCGCCGCGCCGCTCTCCACGATGAGCACGCGGTTCACCACCTCCCAGTTGGTTTGGAGGTTAGAGGATTGCATGAACCGGTAGATCGACGATCACAATCAACGCTCGAAGATACGGTCCTTGTCCTCGTCGTCCCGCACGACGAAAGGCACGCAATGCAGAAGCCGACAAAACTCTCTCTCGTACTCGGCTACAGATCGATCCCCCTGGGTCAGGCTGTGCAGACTCTGCTTGTAACGTATCGAACTTCTAAAGTCTTGAAGTTACGAGGTATGTTGGCTTAGAAGGCCACAAAAGTGGTTTCGGTGAAGTCTGGAAGCTTTCGGGTGTTTTCGGTGCACTACATGTGAGAACGAAGCCCGAAAGGCAATATTGAGTCGTGAGCTAAATCCGACGCTTGCGTGGAGGAAATGATGATGTGGACATGATCTAAACCATGTTTGGAGAGTCTCGGTTCGATTTGAAACGAATCGGAGGTCAAACGGGCCAAAAGTGAGTTGGAACGGAGAAGAAACGGAAAAAGCTGAAAATTTGGCTAAGTCCTTTGAGTGGGCTGAAGGACCCTGCGGGGTCGGGACATTGATCCAATGTCCGGACATCCAATGTCCGGACAATGGTGGTTGTCCGGACCCCGTAAGCTGAAAAATGGGAAAAAGGGCCCTGCGCAGGCCAGGTGTAATAACCGACATTTTTATCTTAATAAAGAAACCCTTTTGCTGACGATGTTATTGTGTGTAATTAAATTACAAGTGCACACGTCAAATTTCAGGTCAAAACAAGCTAAAACGAAAAAGTTACGCGACCCGGAAAAATGACTTAAGTGAATAGTAACTCTAGTTTTCCGGATGAGCCGGGAATAGAGGATGGGTTCAGGTGTGTACAGAACTCCGATAATATGACTTCAATAGCTCTTTTCGAACGGCTCGACTATTCTGGAACCAATGGCACTGACGGAATTGGATTCTAATGCACGGATATCAAAGAAAAAGGGTTTTGAACGATTTGACCTAAATAATTAAATAAATGGAGATATTGGAGGAATAAAGAAGAGAATGGATACTTCGTGAATCCGAGACCAAATCGATCAAAGTAAAAGGCTAGATTCGATGTTCTCGACGCGCTGAACGCGCTGGCGCGATTCGATCGTGAATCCGACGGACGGATCTCCGGGAATCGCTAAAAGAATGCAGAGGGGTCGAAATCGCAAAACGGCAAAATGCGAAAAGTCCTAGTATTTTATGCGCCAAAATGCGCGATTCCGAATATAGAGGGACTTACGCGCATGATTCATCCACTTGCAGGGACTAGGGATTAAATAATTGCAAATTGTGGGCTAAAGTGCAATTGTGCAATGTGTATAAGTGTGTGTGTTAGGGTTTCATTGTGAAACCCTAACCCTAAAAGGCCTTTTCACCTCCCCCAGCCGCACTAACCACCTCCAGCAACCCCCTGCCCACTTCGTGCTTGCGGCCCGGCCGCCGGCGAGGAGCTCCGGCCGCCGGAAGAGCATCCCCGAGTCCGGATTTCCCCTCTACATCCTCCTCCTCTCCACTTGTTGGCCGAGAAAACCACAGAAGGCAAGGGGAGACTCCTAGGTCTGGATCTGACCTTTCCTCGGCAAGATCCACCCCGCGGCGTGCCCCTCCGGCCATCCCTGTCGTCGCCGAGGGTCGCCGGAGCCGCAAGAGCCGCCTGCGGCTATAGTTGCTCCACCCAGGCCGAGCTCGGGGAAGAAGGCGATCCGAGCGCTTTCTTCGCTAAGGAGGCTTGGATCCTCCTTCCCCGCCACGAGTCACCTCCGCGCGCCTTCCCGGCTTCCCCGTATGTCGCCGGCCGCCGTTGAAGTCCCCGCCGTCGCCGGGTTTGGTGCACCGAGACCCGAGCCCCTCGGCCTGTGCGCCGCCGCCGCCCAACGGCGGAGCATCGGCTTCCCTCGGCCTCCGTTGTCGGCCATCGCCGTCCCGGCGTTCCCCGTGCCCCCGCCGCGTCGCCGGAACCGCAAGAGGAAGCCGCGGCCATCTTTGGTGCACCGACCGAGCTTGGGGAAGAGGTGGAACCGCGCGTCGCCGTCGGGTTTGGAGGGTTGCATCACCCTTCTCTCGGCCTCGGCCACCTCCGCGCGCGACCCCCGACCTTCCCGTACACCGCCGCCGCCGCTAGGTTTCCCCGCCGCCGCTCGGATCCGGTGCACCGAGGGTTGCACCCTCGGCTTCCCGGCGCGACGAGATCGCGAGAGGGAGCACGCCCTCTCCTCTTGACCTCCGGCGCCGATCCATCGTCGTCCGGCGTCCCCGGCCGTCGTGCCGCCGGCGCCACCTAACCCGAGAGAAAGAAGAAGAAGTTGATCTCCTCCGCCGCGCTCCGCCATCCTCTCGCGCCGGCCACCGTGTGCCATGGACCTCTCCGACGTGGTGCTCTCTTCCCCGGCCGGACCCACCGCCGCCTGACCGCCGGCGGCCAACCCTAGCTCCTCGGTCGTGTGTGTATTTTGTAAATGATGCTAGTCTAGGGTTTGTGCACGATTCCCGAGGCTACAGTAGGTCTTTTTGACCTTGTGAGGTGAGCACGGTCATCGCCTTTTCGTGCTGAACGCGATGCTCACCTCCGCTTAAGTTTTCGATGCCTCGTTTAGCGGGAAATTTGTACTTTACGCGCTGTGCGCGCTATTTACTGAATTTAGTGTCGCTTGTGCCCGCACTACGATGTCCGATTGTGCTCCGAAAGGCGAGCACGGTCTTTAGCATGTCGAAGACTTACAGTGAGTGCGATTTCAGAATTTACGGTGCACTGGTTTGCGTGCACGACCCATAATAGCCCTAAATCGCATGAAATAATGCGATTTTATGGAGCTTCTGGGACTTTTATGCAATTTAGAATTTCGTGGTCGCTGTAGACAGCGTAGGAATGTTGCGGATAACCTCTGGACTGATCGTCCAAGGTCCTAAATATTTACAGAAAATCAGAAGTGATTTTCGGAGCGTTTTTTGGCAAAATTCGCCGACGAAAACGTGTTTACGGTTCGGATTTCTTCCGACAACTCTTAGTGATTATTTATCGTGTCGCCGAGCCTTGTTGGCTGGTCACCCGCATCATTTCGGGGGTTTAGAAATGACGGGTGAGCGACGGTTGGTTCCGGTGTCGAAATAGGCACTTTCGGGAACCCGTATTCGTACAATTATCCGACGATAATTATATTGTAGTGTTATCTTGTGTTTGCAGCCAAAACATCCAATTAGGAGTGTTTTATGGCAGCGGGTGACTCGTGACACGAGTCAGTGCTTTCGAGACTTCGTGGTCCCGGCGGTGTCCCTGTGGTTTACGGGACTTCCGGCGAGTTACGTAATTGGTTTCAGGAAACCAATCTCCGTGGGATTAGTTTGTGGGATGTGGAGTCGCATTGTGTTGGTGGGTTAGACGCTAACTCGTGGACCTTTTCGTAGGTCCGGTTTCTTCGTTTCCACGACGATTCTTCTACAACAGTACAGGTGGGTACTTCGATCCGACGTCCGTACAGTGGTACACGCTGGTGACGTTCCTTCCACCTTACTATTCATATCTTTTATCGTAAATATATCTTGCACCTTTGTGTTACAGTTTTCTCTACTCAGTGTTTCCATGCTTAGTACCATGTGTAGGAGTAGAGTAGTTTGCTTCTTGTCAGCCTATGACATCAGTGACCTGTTCGGTCAGTCTACTTCAGTATACTCAGTGACCTTGTTGTTTAGTTGGTCAGTTCTCGTGTTTCCTTCAGTAGTACTTGCATACAGTTGAGAGGATGATGAGTTGTTCCATCCTAGTTGACCTGATTGGTCGGTTCTGGTACATCCTTACAGTTTTTCAGTGACCTATTCGGTCGGCTTGTTTGATTTCTCGTGACTGTTCGGTCGATTTGCTTCGATTTCATGACCTGTTCGGTCAGTTTGTTTCAGTTTCGGTGACCTGTTCGGTCGGTTTGTTTCAGTGCTTCTGTGACCTACGTGGTCGGCGAGTTTACCTAATGACCCAAAAGGGGTCGATGTCCCTTTAGGGACGGGATTGTCAGCCAGTTGCTGACGTATGGTTTTTGAGCATAACAGCATCGATCGCCCAGGACTCGAGCGCATATCACGAACACAGGCGGTCTGATCCACGGGCCAGGGGTGTTCTTTTCCAAAAAAGTGGTCGCAGAGGTTCGACCCGTGAGCCCATAGGCTACCTTGGGTTGAATGCAGGTTTTGAGATACAGGGGGCATAGGCTTGAGGTCTGAGGACCAACAGAGCAGCAGATTCCAGATTGGGTATTTTACTTTATCAGCTTTTCGATGCATACTTACAGTAGCTGTTGTTTCATATCTATATATCTCTCTCTCCATTTACTTGTTTATCATAGCTACTGTACTACTACTATTATCTCCTCTTGTGTCTATCTCCGCGTGGTATCCGGGAGGGGAGACATGTTTACATGTTCTCACCCCTCGCCTTCTTTTTCAGGTGATGTTGCAGGTCTTAGTGGGACAGCAGGTGAGGAACGGGTCTAGAGTACGCTTAGCTCCTACCAGTATCGGTTACTTCCTTACCTTTCTCGTTTTATTACTTAGAGTACATCATGGTTCAGTTCTAGCTTCACTTTAGTGGTGGATTGAGACTTATAATGATTTTTGGAAGTTTATGAAAGAACTCATGTTTTGTGAATTAAACTGTCTCCTACCCTTCGTGGTAGCATTTCAAAGGAAAATGATTTCTACCCCTCGTGGTAGTGTTTTCAAAGAAAGGGTTTCCGTGTGGAAACAGTTTGTAAAAGGTTTTCAAAAGGGATTTTATAACTTAGAGTTTCAAAACCCGTTCCCGAGTAGGGAACATTTCAAAAGATAGATGTTGTTTATATACAAAGGTAAATGTGAATGAACCTGTGGTGAATGGTGTGAGTATCTGTATGTTGATTGTAATTAATATCTGTACACTTTGTTGTGGTTGTATGATTGTAAAAGACTCCTTGTACTTGTGCAATGCCGTGCAAATACAGGGGAGACTCTGTCCGTGTGTACAGTGGTCTCTCTGTATTTGTGGCAGGTCTGTCATGTCCTTGGGGGTCAAGGTTTATAAAAAAAAAAAAAAAATTTCGCTGTTTCTATACTCTAAAATGACCCGGGGCGTGACACCAGGTCGGGACATTGATGAATGTCCGGACATCCAAGGTCCGGACATTGATGAAATGTCTGAAAATGCCCGGTTGGGAACATTTGCAAAGAGAGTTGAAGTTGAGGGGTTTATTTGCAAAACTGCCTTGTGTTAGGTGTATAGAGAGGGTTGGGCCCTCTTTCTCTCTCACTCCCTCACTCTAATCTCTCTCTCTCCCTCTCTCCCTCTAAACGAAAAGGAAAAGAAAAGAAGAAGGAGAGGAAGGAAAAGAAGAAGAAGAAGAAGAAGAAGGAGAAGGTGAAGAAGGAAGCTTGCAGGAGTTCCCCCTCCATCATCTTCTTCCTCACCTTGGGCATCCTTGAGAGGTAAGCTTCTAAGCTCTCTCTCTCTCATGGTAGATTCTTAGGGCTTCTCTTGTATGCTCTAAGAATAGATCTATTGGAACCCTAGGATGCTAAAGAGAGGATTATTGCTAGAATAATGAAGCTATTTGAAGTATTCTTGCAATAGTTGTAGGCTAGGGTTCAAAAGAGGGTTTTGTAAAATAGTTGAGTTTGATCTCAATTGATCCTCTAGAAACCTAATTGGGGATCTAACAAACGCGTTGGCGCGCTCGGTTCGGTGATCCGACGAGCGATTGTAAAGATATTAATATATTAATATATTCTTACCAGATGTCCGCAGCACGCAAGATAATGGCCCTAAATTCATGAGAATGGAACTGGGGCATCATGAAGTCATGTGTTAACGCGGGGAGATCTCAGATCAAGATTCGGAGATCGTTCGGTTGATCGCACACAAGTCGAGCCGAACCGGGTCACGGGTGCCGCGGGCGGCCGATTGCAAGTGTCGACGAGCAATCGGAACGCGATAAAAGGTGGGTTGTGTTTACCGAAGCGACTAGGTCGCCTACATGTCGAAGAAATATATGTTTTCATGTTGATGCATATATACATGTAATGGAAGTATAATGCATAGGTGTATGCTTAGAGTGATGCATGAGTTACTATGTAATAACTACCATGAATGAATATGAATACATGCTAGTATGATTAGAATAGTGCATGTTAATTCATTAGAATGCATGCTAGTTGATACTTGTACAAGAAACCCTGATAAATACATACTAGTAAATAGAATTATGTTGATGTGTACTAAAGCATGCTAGAGAACATGTGCTAGAGAGTATGCAATTGTAGAACTCGATGTGAACAACTAGGTATCAACTAGATCGAGTGGCATCGAACCTAGTGTATAAAACATAGGTTGGACACGAACAACAATGAACCTAGTGTTGTGAACATAGGTTGAACAAGTGAACCTAGAACCAAGATCTAGGAGGATTGACATCAGGTATTATGACATAGTGTGGATGGAACGAGTAAGACATATTAACCTTATCGGTGAAACTGGCCTTTAGCTATGAAACACCGGGGTAGGTGTTGAGCTCTGAAACACCGGGGTAGGTGTTGGGCTATGGATCACCGAATAAGGTGTTGGTTAGAGAACTTGACATGGACAAATAGGTGTTGAATAGATCAAGTGGCATTAACCTAGTGTTGTGAACCTAGGATGGATAAATGTGACAAGAACCTAGTGTATAAAACATAGGTTGTGTTGAACCTAGAGTTAGTCAGACCTAGGTGAGTGGCATTAACCTAGTGTCGTGAACATAGGTAGAGGATTGAACCTAGAGTTAGTAAACCTAGGTTATGTGATAAGGGTATTTAATCTAGAGTCTATTGGACCTAGGGTGCAAAGTACACTGGACCTAGATAGGTCGATGTTATAGGGTTTTAAACAACCCTAGAGACTTGGAAAGTGGATTCCGGAATCCCAGGACTTGTGAACTCGACAGTTCGTGTCCGTGGGTGCGTGGCATGTTCCCCTCCCACAGGAAGAACTTCGAGGTCGAGCTTGAGGCTGATTTGAGGCCGCGGGTCGAGTGTGGCAGGTTCCCCCTCTCGCTGGCAGAATCAGGATTCGCTAGGGTCGAGTGTGGCATGTTCCCCTTCCCTATCGGGGGTCTTGGGCCGCGGGTCGAGTGTGGCAGGTTCCCCTTCCCACCGGAAAGATCCCTGACCACGGGTGTACGCAGCTCTGGGCGACTCGTTGGGCGATGTGATTGTGGATTGAAGGCTGAGGTGTAAGTTGAGAGTTCCTTCACCTTGAGCCGGACAGAGCGCGGATTAGCCGCAGTTGATTGACTCGAGGCCGAGTCGGGTGGCTAGCTTGAGTAAGGTAGATAGAACCTTAGGAGCTAGTGGAATGTGAACTAGTTAGCCAGGTAGAAGTAGAATCGAGTGATCTACTTATGATAGTTGCATTATTGCACTTGTGAGGCAATGCATGGTTTTATTAGTTGCATAATCAAATATATATCTATCTATTTGTCAAACTAACCTGCAGCTGCCTCCTTCGGACTTGTTGGTCGAGCTTTTCTCTTGGGTGACCGTACCCACGAGAACTATGGACAATAGTTCTCACCCCCGTGTTGCGGTTTTGGGGGTACAGGTACACACGTGAGTGGCGCAGCAGCAGTGGCGCGAGGCAAGGGCGTAGCTTCGTAGATAGCGCCATACCAGGAGACCAGAGATAGCAGTACCCCGTCAGCATATCCTAGGGGTATAGAGATGACAAGAACAAATGTATCAAACTTGTAATGTAATTGTACTAAATTCAGATTGTATTTGGAAGTTAAGTGCAATACGTAAAGTTTAAATGTAAACTGGTGAATGCTTGTAATAAGTTAGCTATTTATGTTTGATACTTCCTTATGCAATCATTGTATGTTGAATACTGTTCCTGGTTGGAACCCTTGTAATTGAATTGATTGCGCCGCCTAGAACGTACAGAGGAGACTCTGTCCGCGTACAGGGGAAACTCTGTTCGTTCGGCGGCCTGTCGGCGCGCCCGAACCCGACCAAATAGGCGGGGCTCGGGGCGTGACACTGCTCCATCTGCTTCTTGACACTATCGGGGAAGTAATGCGCCAAAATAAGCTCCTTGAACTTCATCCACGTGATTGCCGCCAAATCCGTGCTGGGGTTCTCCTGGATATCCATCCACCAGCGGTAGGCCTCGCCGTCAAGGTGGTGGGTGGCGAGCCAAACTCCATCCCGCTCCTCCACAAAAGTGTCGCGAAAAAGTTTCTCCATATGCATCAACCACTTCTCCACGATCCAGTGGTCGACCTTCTCTCCATCAAAGATCCTTGGATTACACCTCCTGAACTCGTTGAGGCTATCCATAAGCCGATCCCGCTCGGCTCCCTCAGCCATCACTGGAAATGCTGCAGCTACTGGTGAGGCTCTAACTAGCGGAGTGCCAATATCCTCCTCCTGGCGCACATCTGCCGGAACTGTCTGGTGAGAACCGGCCGCGGGGGACTGCGCCCGTGGTAGAACAACCTCAGCTGGCGCTTGTGGTGGAGGGGCCTGAGCCTCCCTGGCAGCCGCCTGCTACAACAGTAGGTCCTCCATCCTCTTCATGCGTGCCTCCTGTCTCTTGGCCGCTGTCGCCTGCTGAGTCACCAAGTCGGTGAGGGCCGCCAACTGGCTCCTCAGCTCACAGACCTCGCCGGATCAGGAGGTAGCAGAGGTCCCGACCTCCTCGAATGTTGCCGCATTGTCCGCTCCAACGGATTTAGAGCGAGTGGTCAACATTGTCACTACAACATCATAAAAGCGTAAGTTAGTAAGCTCACGCTATAGCACCCCCGCTCAAGCTATAAATACCCAAATCATGCGAAAGTAAGGAAGTGTCCTTTACTACTAACTCCCGATGTTACGTTGTCGGCCGCCAACGTAATCCTCCGCGAAGTTAGGAGCTATACACTTCGATCCAACTCTAGTTTCTAGAGTTATTCAAGATACCCAATCTTAATACTTTCGCTCACAAGTCACATAGACCCCGTCTCTCACGAGCATATATCCTATAGTCCAACCGGCCTAAGGTTTGCTAGGTCCACAAAGAAGGCTCAACCCTAGTCTCTGATACCAAAATAATCTGTCACGCCCCGGGACCCAACGGAAGCCCGCTCGGCGCGTGCCCAGACCCGCCGTACATCTAAAACATACAAGGCGTCTACAAAAAACGATAAATAACCAATAAGAGAAAAAGTATCTAGAAGTATCAGAGCAAAAGTAACAACTAGATCTCTAGAATAGGAAGCAAGTAAGAACCACTATCCACTATGAAGTTATAAAGTAAATACAATAAGAGTTCTCATAATAAAAGCTGTAAAAGTGGAACACAGGTGGTCTCTAAACATGGGTACAAAAATCTCTCTCCCACCAAACGAACAAAGAGAGAAAACCCCTACATAGAAGTAAAAGCTGAAGCTATCTAGCTAGATGCGACCCCCTTGCCGCGATCCCGTGCCTCCGCCGGTGCCGAAGGCTCTGAAACATATAAGAAACAAAGGGCGTGAGAACTATTACATAATAGTTCCCAGTGGGCAATTACTGACTTCAGTTGCATGCTCCACTAGGCCCCAAAAACGAAACAAGTAAGTGGGTAAGTTATAAACAAAATAAGCAACAAGTAAACCGCTAAAACATGATATCTCTACTTAGCATGAACGTGCATAAGTAAGCAACTATTCTAGGCATAAATAGTAAATATAACCAACTAGTCCAATATCCACAATGCAATAGTAAAGTGTCAAGTTTTACTACTCTAGTCAATATCCAATGTCAATTAAACTACTTTGTTTAAATCTCGTAAGACCTGCCCGTAGGCTGTCTGGCCTGAAGACCCACCTGAAGGCTATCTAGCCGATGCCGAGCCTAATGGCCCCGTGGTAGTCAACATCCACACCCTAGGAATGAGCCTATCCCACGGCAATCCACTTCGGCGCCCAATCCCGCACGGCGAATAAGTATCGTGTTGGCCAACTCCGGCGTGCCGGCTTGTAGGGAGCGACCCTCACAAGCATGTGCGAATGAGCACAATGGCAATGTAATCATAAGATCTGTCTCAAGTACCAAGTCATCATGTCTAAAACATGGAAAGTAAAGCTACCTTGTCCATGGCCTATCTCTACGTCATCATGTCTCTAACATAGAATATAGTAGATGTCCAATGGCCTATGTCAATGTCTCTATGTTGCAGTTTCACAGTTTTCTAAGTTAAGTGCCTCTTTATGACTCTTAATCTTTCTAAGTCCCAACATGAGTTTAATGTTTACAAATACATTATTTGATCTATATCAAACATAAGAGGCACGTTCCCATGTGCCCACATGAACAACCCTCACATGCATGCAAAATACCCTATAATGCTCTACTACATAGAGTAAAATTTTCATAATACATAAGGCATGTATTTTAAGTGCTCTAAAATTCATATAAATTCTATCTAGCATGAATATGCATGCAAAATAATTTATCGATAACAAATAACCACATAGGGGACATTTTCTTCTATACTCATGAAGCCAAACCCACCAAGTGATCCAAACGCTGCTCCGAAACGCTAACGAAGTTTATATTCTTGCTCCTAGTGCCCTAAGAAGCAAACTATAGGAGTTACAACTTCAAAAGATGAACCATGAGTTCAAACTTTAAGAAACTTCAACAAAAGGGTGAAGAAGCTCACCGAATGCGAAGGAAACTCACTCGATCTCCAAATGGGAGTTAGAGTCATTGCAATCCAACCTAAATAAAGGTTCTAAACACATCAATTTGGTCGCAAAGCCCTCAAATCGAAAATCCCCAAAATCTAACCCTAGAATCCTATTCTAGGGTTTCATCTCCCAAAAACCATCCAAACTTGGATCAAATGGAGGAAACAAGTTACTAACCTCTCAAGAAGCTCCAATCCAAGCTCAAAATGCTCTAGGCTTGAAGATTGATCCTCCACGAAGCTCCAACCGCAAGCTCCAAGCCTCCAATGAGGGTAGAAAAGCTTCTACCAAGCAAAAAGGAGCAAAAGGAGGATTTACTCTTCAAAAATCCCAATAAAATCCATAGAGAAGAAAGAAGTGGAGTGGAGGGTTCCCTTACCTCTTCTCTTACTGTTCCAAGCTCAGGGAAAGGTCCAAGGACCGTGGGGTCAAATATAGATAGGCCACAATTGCAGAAAACCCCCTGCAGTTCAAACTGCACGAAATCTGTCAAAGTGTACCGGTACACGGGCAAGTGTACCGGTACAGATCTTGCGAAATGGCCAAACCCGAGCCTCGGGTTTTCAGTTTTCGACCAAGTGTACCGGTACAAAATCCAAAGTGTACCGGTACAACCATCAAGCCTGTACCGGTACAGCCATCACAAGTGTACCGGTACAAAGCTCTGAAATCTCATTCCGAGAGCTGACCAAACATCCGACTTTTCGGATTTTGGTGCCAAGATGCAAACTATCGTTCTCGAGGTTTGAACCATAGGTCGGAACACTGTTAACGACCTTCCAGAAAATGTAGAAAGGCTCCGAACTCAAGTCAAATACTCGAACTCCGTAATTTGCGCAAGTCCAGTATGTTACAGCACAAAAGCTGCAGTCTTGCAGACTTGCTCCAGCTTGCTCTCGAAGACCCTCTGCAATGCACTTTATGCATTTCTGACACCTTCGGCCTTTCCGAAGTATCCCGAACTCACCCTCGATCATTTTGGATCGAGGTTCAGATTCATGCATCGAGGTTTCAGGTCCTTACAGAGTGAGAACTATTAAAAATAGTTCCCAGTGGGCAATTCGCGGACCTCAGCGAAATACTCCACTAGGCTAACATAGGCGTGCTATAAAAGTAAATGAATAAGCAATTATTAAAGCAAGTAAATAAACATGTTCATGTCAGAGTTATGCCTTTACTAAAGAATTAACTATCATATATACAATGTTCTACTTTCATTTGATCAACTATATGTCAATGTTCATTTACATGCATAAACACTAGTATGCCAAACCCATTTACATGCATAAAATTATGCTTTTCATTGTTTACTAAATATGCGTCCGTACAATCAATGGAATGTAAACATACTACCACTAGAGTGTCAATGCTATGAATGACTAACAAAAGGTCCACAATATGCACTATCATGCATGTTCACTAGTCCGACTGATATGCACTATCTAGTAGTAGTTACCACAATACACTTTAGGTCTCATAGTTCAATTCTTGTCATGGATCTACACGTGTGTAGTCTGGCTTGCGCCGTGCCTAAAATGGCCCCGTAGTTGTCAACATCCCCACTCTAGGAATGAGCCTCCCCCACGGCATCCCATTTTGGCACCCAATCCCTCACGAGCGAGCTTGTGTCGCGTAGGCTATCTCCGGAGTGCCGGCTTGTGGGGAGCGACCCTCACAAACATATGCGAATGAGCACAATGGCAAGCAAGCATGATCAATAGTATCGAGCTCTCGGTCATCATGTCTAAAACATGGAATAAGTAACAATGACCCCCAAAGGTCCAATATAGCATCAAAATGTTAAGGTTGTCATTTACTGACCTAAATGTCACTACATGGCGTTCATCGGTTCATATTTACTATGTCAAGTAAAGTCACTAGTTCATAAGCACTTAACCCTTGCCATTATCCTATCTAGGATAGTGGCCTATTTGTTCAAGTTTCAATAAGAGTTCACACTTAGACTATTCCAATATAGCTAAGGAAGTCACTTTCTCATGTATATGCATAGATACTACAAAATATTTACAATGCTCATGATGCTAGCCATGCATGTATCTTTCTACCGATGCCTCCACTTTATGGAGTAATAACTATCATGCAAGAGAGTTCATTCAATTAATGGCACATGCAAATATTCAATTAGAATGAATGCTCTAGCTTGGCTTCTTATTGATCTTACACGTATTATGTTACAATGTCTCAACATGCTTTCTATCAAGCAAACATATGTCATGCAGAATGCAAGCTCACAAGGTACCTCTACTATATAGGGTATAATTCTACATGTAACAGATATGTACTAGGTACTCCATAATTCTACCATGTTTCAATATGCAAGAGTATATATTTCCATCTAAGTTTTGCTACCATAGAGAAGTTGTCACATTTACATAGGTACACAAGCATATTGTTCATCATATGAGCTAATTACTTCCTAGCCCATTTACTAAGTACTCTCTAAGGAGTGTATCAACATCTATACTCTAACACACTAAGGTTGCAAAAAAGGAAAATCCTCATGAAGTGTCATTTTATACCTAAGTCCAAGAGTGTGCCTCTACTACATAGAGCATCAAATTTGACTTTACATAACATGTATGTATTATGTTTTCCCAATTTTTAGCATGTCATAATAAGCATGAATAAGCATCTAAATAGATCTCAAAACCATAAGGGTGACATAGGGGGAGTTCACCCATTTCGGTGAGGTCAAACCCAGCGGAAGCACATCGAACTCTTTCGTTTCACCGAACGAAGTTGCTCCCCAAGCTCCTAGTACCCTAAGATAAATTCTAAGAGGGTTACAAGTCTCAAACGCACATCAAACAAAATTCACCAAAAAATCACATAGAAAAGATGTGAAAATTACTTTTGAACAAGCTACACTTGTTCAAAGCTCAAATCAACCCAATGGATCTTCAAATCCAACCTAAAGAAAAGTTCTACACTCATCAATTAGGTTCCAAAAGCACCAAACCAAAAAAAATCTCAAAATAAACCCTAGTTTTTCCAAAACTAGGTTTCATCTCCAAACCTTGCAAAAATCACAAATAAAGGTTGCAAGATGGGTACTAACCTTCAAAAAGGCTCCAAATGAAGCTATCTTGAGCTAGGTTTGAGAATCTTTCCCTAAACAAGCTCCAAACTCCCACCTCAAAGCTTCTCCAAGGTCCAACAAGCAACCCACATGAAGAAGAAACAAAAAAAAGAGATCAACCCTTGAAATCTCCTAAACAAAAGAGGTGAAATCAAAAGAGAAATGGAGGAGGAACTCACCTCTTTCTCCTCAGGTTACAGCTTAAAAGAACCCCTCAAAGGGGTGGGGTGCCATATATAATGCCGCAACAATTACAAAGAGAACCTCCAAAAACTGCCAGACTGCAGTTTGCAAAGTGTACTGATCGATACACGAAAAAGTGTACCGGTACAAAACCCCAATACGCGCAAACCCGAGCCTCGGGTTGGCAGAAAACAACCCTGTGTACCGGTACAAACCCAATGTTGTACCGATACTCAGCCCTATTGAGGCAAACCCGAGAGCAGACCAAAAATCCAATCTTTTTGGGTTTTGGTGCTAAGTTGTAAAACTCCATTCTCGGTATGCGAGCCATAGGTCGGAACACTGTCTACGACCCTCCAGAAAATATGAAAAAGCTCGAAACACAAATCGAACGCTCAAACCTTGCAATTTGCAAAGGTCCAGTGTGTTACACCCCGCAAACGGCTAGGACAAGGGTCTGCTGATGACGGCTAGGGCTTAGCTCATCTGTGGAGGAGTCAACAAAGGTTAGGGTTGGGGTTAGCATGGAAACCATAAAGCTACTATACATAGGATGGTTTAATTGTGGTTTAGTCCCCCAAAGCTGTAAATTTTAAGTCCAGTCCCTTACTGCACGTGTATTTCGCGCGTATGCACCTCGACGTTCAAATTCACACAAAACAGCGCATAAAATATTGGACCTTTCGCGAAATTTTCGTTCTGCCAATTTGACCCCTCAACGAGCTTTTCATGTTTCCCGAAGATCCGTCCATCAGATTTTCGATCGGATCACGCTAGTGTGTTCAGCACGACTAGGGCATCGAATCTAGCATTTCATTTTGTCCGATTCGATCGCCGATTAGCGACAAAACCAACTCTCTCCAATCTCCAAAAACCAAACCTATACATATAGATCTAATAAAACTCTTTTTCTCAAAAATCATGCATCAGAACCCAATCCATCAGTGCCATTAGGTCTAGGATAGTCGAACCGTTGAAAACGGGCTATTGGATCACTATGATCGGAGTCCAATACACACCAGAAGCCTTCTCTAGTCATTGGTTGCTCCGAAAAATCGGAGTTACTATTCACTTGTAGTGATTAGTACCGGTTGCGTAACTTATCCATCCTAACTCGTTTTCTCCTGAAACTTGACGAGTCCTTATGTAATTACATTACACACAAAAATATCGTCAACAGAGGGTTTAGTTACACTGTCAAAATCTCGAATATTACATACTCTCTCTTTAAAGCACTCATTGCTCTCTCACTCTCTCCCTCAGTGCTCCCCAGTCGTCGCCGCTGAAACCATGCAGCTCACCCTCACCGTGCAACGTCGGCCTCGGCGTTGTCCCTCTGCGGCCCCGTATTGCACCGTACTCTCTCTTTCTCTCTTTCGTCCTACATTATGCCAATCGTTGTCGACGTGCGGCTTCGTTGTCTGCCCTCGCCCTTACAGTCGACCTCACGGACTAGATCTCTCCCACGTGCAGGTAGACCTCTTTCTATTAAAAATCCTCTATTATTTGTTTGTTGGAAGTGTTGGGGTTGGGGAGGAGAAGGGGGTGGCTAGTAGTGTTTTTTCTTTTGGTGGGAGAGGGGAGGGTGAATGTCACGCCCCGGGGTCTAGAGTTATCCAGCGGACTCACAAACAAATATGCCGCATATACAAAAGGCCATGTGTACACGAAGAGATGGAAGCACTTGTAAACAATACAAGAACTACTACTAGAGAGTAATATAGCTATTAAAACAGAAATAAATAGTCATCTGTACATACATGTAATCCAAGGTGTATAACATAAACCCAAAAGTGCAACAATTTACAACTCTCAATGGGAGAAAAAAAATACAACTGTATGTATATAACTAAAATCAACTACTGTCCCGTTGATAAGAAACAGCACCCGTTGATACGAAAAGTAGGGATACGAAACAACACCTGTTGATCCGAAGGCTCCACAAGTTGCAATAATGGGTGTGAGAACTACTGTAAAATAGAGTAGTTTGTTACGAATTTTATGTTGGCAAATTTCGTGAAGTAAGTCGGAGTCTTGAAGATTTAAAGAAGAAGAGACGAAGATCGTAGATTCAAAGACTCAAAACACAGATCCACAATACTCGGTAAGTTTAAGTATTGTTGTTGATGATTTATATATATTTACAAGTGTTTGGAAGGCTTAGAGGGTTTTAAAATATATATCTGGACAAAACTGGGTCTTTCAAGGTTCAGGCCTCGGTCCCTAGATAGAGGGACCGGACCACGTAGGTCCTCTCTGCGTGAAGACAGCGAAGGACTGACCGGTCCTTGAAGTAGAGGGACCGGTCCCCGTAAGTTGGAATTGTTGTTACAGAGTGAGGGACCGGTCCCTGGAGCGAGGGACCAAAACCCGTACCTTGTATTTTCTGATACACAGAGAGGGACCGATCACTGGCTTCGAGGACCGGACCTTGAAGGACCGGACCCTTCGGGAGGACCGGACTTTGAGACCGTCTTTTGGTTTTAAAAATCAGTTTTTCAAATCCTAGTCTATCTCTAAGTCTTCTAAACCTATAAATAAGATGTAGAGGTGTTTCTAAAGAACGGCTAAGCATAGAATATCTTTTTGAAACCCTAGAAGTTTGTTGGATGCTCTCTTTCTCTCTTCAACAATAAGTTTCTATCGGATCAATTCTTGAAATCCTAACTTCTCGTTCTTCATGGAGAATTGATCCGACTATTGCTTAGAAACATTTTCTATGGTTCTTTAATGATTATCTAAGCAATAAATCATCATCGATCGTATCTTGCTCCGGATAGAGTGCGCTCGTGGATTCGAGTGGGCATCGTTGATTTGATGTGATCAAGGCTTCGTGGATTCGAAGTGTTGGTGTTTCGTGGATTCGGGACATGGCATTCGTGGAGTCGCTCGTAGGGCGACGACAACCCGTTGGCGTGCGCGAGATCCGGAGAAGATAGAAGAGAGGTTTGAGTCCGAGGATTCGGTAAATCATCTTGTAATCTTTTATTTCTTAGTAGATTGTTATCACGTGTTGGTCCCGTGGGTTTTTACTCCGAGTTGGAGTTTTCCCACGTAAATCTCGGTGTGATTTTTATTTTTCGCATTTAATTTTCTCGTATTGAGATTTGTAGTTTTGGCCTATTCACCTATTCACCCCACTCTAGGTGTTTGATGCAATCTAGATAGATCCTTAGGCTCCTCATAACTTATATAGTTATTAGTAGGTACCGTTACTGACCCCAATGGCCTACCCATTAAGTGTACCGGACAAACAATATAGCTGGTGGGTAAGGAAAACAAGAGAATAAGCTGGAAAAAACTCTACAGCTGTAAGGTCGCTACCCTACCACTATTCATGTCATGTTTTTTGTGTACATATACACCACTATTCGAGAAACAGTTAATATTAATCTAATTCAAAGGATTGCCAACTGGCCTATCCAGCCTATGCCCGAAGCTACACTGTACACAACCCACGATAGTGAACGGTCCAAGTACAGTGCCCAACCAGGACCACTGTGATGCACAAAAGCCAAACTTCGGAGCGGCGCTTGTGGGACTCGACCTAAATGAGTATAGTTGCGAACTTGTCAAGCTCAATTAGGCAACCATAGGCTACGTTGCAAATGGCAAATAAGTTTAAAAACCAAGCCTCACGTGCCCTCGACACAATATGATGTGAAAAGTAGAGATCCGAGTCCACCGTCAATCTCGACGACACCTGTCGACATGAAATAGTCTCAACTCTACTGTAAAAGTGGGTTCAGCATCTCAGCACATGTCACGCCCCCGGACCCAGCGGAAGCCCGCCCGATGCGCGTCCAGACCCGCCATACGTCTACAACGTATAAGGCGTCTACAACAAAACGATAAATAAAGCAAAAATATACAAAGATATAGAAATATCAGAGCATACAACATCTAGATTCTATGATATAGAGGCATATAAAAGAGCTAAAATCCATTAAGAGTAAACTATGAAGTAGTACATAAAGGAGTCCAAATACAAGTGCTATACATCATCAAATGGTGATCACTATACATGGTACCAAAACTCTCCCTCTCAACAAAATACAAAAGAGAGAGAACCACCTAAGCAAAAGTAAGCTCCTCGCTATCTAGCTAAGCGACTCCTTTGTCGCGATCTCGTGCCTCCACCGGTGTAGAGGGCTCTGAAAGAAAACCATAAAACAGGGGCGTGAGAACTATTAAATAATAGTTTCCAGTGGGCAATTACTGACTTCGGTGAAATGCACCACTAGGCCAAAAGCTAAAGAAAGTAAGATCAAGTATTTAAACGAAATGAACGATAAGTACTAAACATGAATAACTTACTAAACCATTATGTCTCTACTTAGCATGAATTTGCGTAAGTATAAAGCGAGCATCAAGATGGCACCATTTGAAGCACTCTATGGACGGAAGTGTAGATCGCCACTTCACTGGAGTGAAGTTGGCGAGAGTTTGGCTTTAGGCCCTGATGTGCTCCAGGAGGCAGAGGACAAGGTTCGCATTGCTAGGGAGCGACTGTTGACCGCCCAGAGTAGGCAGAAGAGCTACGCCGACCGGCGTCGACGAGACTTGGAGTTTCAGATTGGAGACCATGTCTTTTTGAAAGTCTCGCCGACCAGAGGAGTCAAGAGGTTTGGAATTCGGGGTAAGTTGAGTCCCCGTTTCATTGGACCGTTCGAGATTTTGGAGCGTGTGGGCCCGGTAGCGTATAGACTTGCTCTACCGCCGAACCTATCGGGTGTCCACAACGTTTTTCATGTGTCGGTTCTCAGGAAGTACCTACATGATCCAGCTCACGTTTTGGATGCTACACCATTGGAGCTGAGGGACGATTTGAGCTTCGAGGAGCAACCCGTGAAGATTTTGGCTCGCGAGGTGAAGAAGCTGAGGAATCGGGAACTTTCTTATGTGAAGGTCCTTTGGAGCAACCACGAGGAGCGGGAGGCCACGTGGGAGCTGGAGAGTGCGCTTCGAGAGCGCTACCCCCATCTCTTTCAGATGGAGTCATGAGGTATGACTTTAATTTTGAGTTTCGCGGACGAAACCTCCTTTTAGGAGGGGTGAATGTGACGCACTGAACTTTTGCAAATAGCAAGGTTCGAGTGTTATATGTGAGATTTGAGCTTTTCCAGATTTTCTGGAGGGTCGTCGACTGTGTTCCGACCTATGGCACGAGTACCGAGGTTGGTGGATGAATTCCAAACACTAAAGTCCAAAAAGTTGGATTTTAGGCTGCTCTCGGGTTGAGCTTCAGAGCCCTTGTACCGGTACAAAATGATGGCTATACCGGTACAAGCCGAGATTTATACCGGTATAGATGAGCGGCTGGGCCAACCCGAGGCTCGGGTTGGCGGTTTCGCAGGGTTTATACCGGTACAAACTGGATTTGTACCGGTACAGACTGGCAGTTTTCGAAAGTCCGAAACTGCAGGGGCTAGTTAGCATTTTGTTGCTTCTATATGTTTCACCCCAGCCCCCTAGGGCTTCCTTTGAGCTCTTCACATCAGGGATTAGAGGTAGGAGTTTCTCACACTACCTCTCTTGGATTTCTTGGTGGATTTTGGGAGATTGATCTCTCTACCTCTCTCCTTTTGCCTCCTAGTGCCCTTGTCACCGTAGTAGAGGCTTGGAGCTTGGACTTGGAAGCTAGTTGAGGGAAGATCTTCAACTTTGGAGGGATTTGAGCCTTGTTTAGAGCTTCTAAGAGGTAAGCAACTCCTTCTTATCCTCTAGTTTAGGCTTTGATTGCCTTCTATGAGTTGAAACCCTAGTTTTTGTAGATTAGGGTTTATTTTGGAGATTTGCAACCTAGGGCTTTTAGAGTCCAATTAATTGGTTTAGAACCTTTGTTTAGGTTGCCTTGGAAGAGATCTCACCTCCATTTGAGGATTGGAGAAGGATTTTTACTCTAAGGTGAATTTCTCCTTACTCTCTACATAGAAGCTTAAAGTTTGAACTCAAGACTTATCTCTTGAGGTTGTAACTCCTAGGATCTACTTTGTAGGGTACTAGGAGTAGGAATCGAAGCTTCGTTAGCGGTTCGGATCGACGCTTGGAGCGACGGTGGGTTTGGCCTCACCTAGCACAATGAGAAATTCTCATTGGTGCTTATTTGCTTATGGTTAAATGGAAATTAGTTCATTTTCATGCTATTTGATTTATTTGTGAATTTTAGAATGCTTAAGATACATATGTTATGTGTAATGCAATTTTACTCTATATAGTAGAGACGAATGCATGTGAGAGCTGAAGCCTTGTAGCATTCTTTTGGAAACTTGAAACTATGTGTTTAAGAGGACTTTGACATGTGTTTTGAGAACATAGAACTATACATGACATAGGAGAAAAGCCCTTGTCATTAAGCGGCATTGGCTTGGCATCTAAAGTGTAGAATAGTGAGCTAATGTCATCAAGCGGCATTAGGCTCGTGATTGAACTTGACATAGAAATGCTAGTGTCATGAGAATTGTTGTACTAGACCTTAGGGTTGCTAGTGAACATTGGCCATGTGTGGGACTTGGGACTTGGGACTTGGACTTGCTTGTTGCCATTTGTGCTCTTTGCATATGCTTGTGAGGGTCGCTCCCTACAAGCCGGCACTCCGGAGTTAGCCTTGCGATGTATTCGCGCGTGCGGTATTGAGAAACCTATGGGGCCGAATTGGTTAGACTCATTCCTACGGGGATGTTGGGGCTACCACGACACATAGGGGGCGCAAGCGGGATCACAACTGTGTAGATCCCCAAATTGAGATGGAACATCGTCATTCTATTATATTGGATAATCACTACTTAACATAGATTAGTAGTTGGATACTTGGGTATATATATTGTGACCTAGTATTGGACATAAGTAGTATACTTGTGAATTTAATTGGAAGTACTCGTTTAAAGTTAGCTATCGGGTAGAATAAAGCATGTAATTTATTTACCTTGGGTTATTCATTCAGCTTTACAGTTATGCCTTTATTTCAGTTATTTACTTCAGTACTTGTATATTACTCTTTTTTTGGGCCTTGTGGAGCAATTTTGTGCAGGTCAGTAATTGCCCACTGGGAACTATATGTTTATAGTTCTCACGCCCTTTGTTTCTGACTCGTTTCAGTGCCTTCTGCATCGGGGGAGGCTCGGGACCGCGGCAAAGGAGTTGCCTCGGGATAGCGGCTTGTGAGAGGGTGTTGGATAGGTGGCTTCCTCTTTCTCTTATTTTATTTTGGAGAGAAGGAGTGTTTTACCTTGTATAGAGTCCACCACTTTTGTTTATTTTGAGAGGTTATGTTGTTAGCTGTGTACTACTCTCTTTTTCTATGTTAGTGATTTAGACACTTTACTTTCTTTTACTTGTGGTTTGGTTCTTGTTTAGTTGTGGCTCTGATATTCATAGTTGTAGCCTTATATTGTTTTAAATTCCGCTGTTTTCAGTTAGACGCCTTGTATGTGTTGACATATGGCGGGTCTGGGCACGCTTTGGGGAAGGTCCTACCGACCCCGGGGCGTGACAGATAGTGGGTCCCGACCGCATCTCGATATGATTTTTGGGACTTCTGATAAGTTATAGTGATCGATTTTAGAAAATCGATTTTGGGGTTTTGTGTGGGGTTTATGAGTTGGGTATTTTAGATTAGTGGGTTAATTACTGACTTGGTGGATCTTCGTAGGTCCGGTTGACTTTTTGCGCACCTAGGTTTCCGATGCGATTGTGACAGGTGGGTACTTCGAGCTGGTAGTTTGTGAGATCGCTTCGCTTTCCTCTGTTCTTCTGTATCAGTATCATAGTCTCTACATTTTAGTTACTGTTGTTTATCGTTCGTTCTTCTATATCTTGTTGATTGCATGATGATAGTTGTTGATAGACATGCTGAGTAGGCTTGCACATATTGTATATCTGTGGACCTTGGGTCCAGGCAACACAACGACTCCTTTGTCGTGTGTTTAATCTAGTTGATCGTGGTTCGGCGTTGTATGCCCTTGTATTTGGCTTCAGCCAAGGCATCGGTTTTCTATCGGTTTTCGTGTTGAGTACATTGGCATGATCTAGTCACAGCACTTGGGTGTATTCATTGACACCAGGTCGGTTTGGCCACCGATCAGGGGTGTACTTACCTGGATGGGTCGTCTAGTGGACGCATGAATCAGGTCGGTGCAGGCATTACGACTGGCAACACTTGGGATATGCGGACCAATATAGCAGGCACTAGATTTGGTACAGTTTTTGTTTGATTACCTTGAGGCATGCTCAGTATTGTATTCCTTATAGTAGCAGTTTTTATTACTCGCACTCTATTATACCTGTTGTTATAGCTACCGTAGTCGTTCTTCATATCCTTACATATATATTAGTTTGTTCTATCTCCTTTGTTTTTCAGTGAATACGATTTGCTTTCATGGCTCTGTCTTACCCACTGGAAAACCTTGATTGTGGTTTCTCACTCCCTATTTTCCTAGGTGGCACGGGTAAGGAGTTGATTTTTGGTGCAATTGGAGGACGTTCTTGCTAGACTGCAGTAGTGACTGTCACCCGTTTTATTTTCGCATTTAATTAGTAATTAATAATTAAATGGTTTAGTTAGATGATGTCACTCCCCGGGGCCCAGCAGAAGCCCGCCCGGCACATGCCCAGACCCGCCGTACGTCTAAAACATACAAGGCGTCTAGAATAATACGATGCGATAAATAAAACAACAAGAGAAGAGCATCTAGTAGTATCAAAGCAAATATGACAATTAGATTCTAGAATAGGAACAAGTAAGAAGCTAGCATCCACTATGAACTATAATTGAAATACATCAAGAAGTCCCAGAACAAATACTAAAAGTAGTACATAGGTGGTCTCTATACATGGATACCAAAAATCTCTCTCTCACACAAAACAAAATAAAGAGAGAAAACCACCTAAATAAAGTAAATAGCTATCTAGCTAGGCGCGACTCCCTTGCCACGATCCCGTGCCTCCGCCGGTGCCGAGGGCTCTGTAACATAACATAAAATAGAGGGCGTGAGAACTATTAAATAATAGTTCCAGTGGGCAATTACTGACTTCAGTTGAGTGCACCACTAGGCCCCAAAACTAAACAAGTAAGTGGTAAATGAAACAATATAAACGACATGTAAATAAACATGTACGCTGCTACGATAGGAAATCTCTACTTAGCATGAAAGTGCATAAGTAAGAAAGCTATTCTAAGCATGAATAGGCAATATAAACAACTAGTCCGATGTCCACAATGTAATAGTAAAGTGTCAAAGTTTACTATTCTAGTCAATGTCCAATGTTAGTTTAACTACTTAAGTTTAAATCTGATAAGACCCGCCCGAAGGCTGTCTGGCTTGAAGACCCACCCGAAGGCTGTCTAGCCGGTGCCGAGCCTAATGGCCCCGTGGTAGTCAACATCCCAACTCTAGGAATGAGCCTATCCCACGGCAATCCACTTCGGCGCCCAATCCCGCACGGCGAATATGTATCGCGATGGCCATCTCCGGAGTGCCTGCTTGTAGGGAGTGACCCTCACAAGCATGTACGAATGAGCACAATGGCAAGTAATCGAACCGATCCGTCTCAAGTCTCAAGTCATCATGTCTAAAACATGAAAAATATAGCAACTATGTAACATCCCGAACTTCTGAAGTCTTGAAGTTACGTGGTATGTTGGCTTAGAGGGCCATAGGAATGGTTCCGGTGAAGTTTGGAAGCTTTCGGGTGTTTTCGGTGCACTAGGTGCGAGAACGAAGCCCGAAAGGCTATCTTGGGCCACGAGCTAAATTCGACACTTGCGCGGATGAGATAATGAAGTGGACATGATCCAAATCATGTGTGGGGAGTCTCGGTGCTATTTCAAGTGAATCGGAGACCCACAAGTCCAAAAGTGAGTTGGAACGGAGAGGAAATGGAACTCGAAAGGCTACTTTGGGCCGTGAGCCAAATCCGTCACTTGCGCGGGTGAAATGATGATGTGGACATGATCTAAATCATGTTTGGAGAGTCTCGGTTCGATTTGAAACAAATCGGAGGTCAAACAGGCCAAAAGTGAGTTGGAACGGAGAAGAAACGGAAAAAGCTGAAAATTTGGCTAAGTCCTTTGAGTGGGCTGAGGGGACCTGCGGGGTCGGGACATTGATCCAATGTCCGGACATCCAATGTCCGGACAATGGTGGATGTCCGGACCCCGTAAGCTGGAAAATGGGCAAAAGGGCCCTGCGCAGGCCAGGTCGGGACATTGATGAATGTCTGGACATCCAAGGTCCGGACATTGATGAATGTCCGGTCTCGTGACTCGAAAATGCATTTGGGTGCAAATATTGCAAAGTTGAGGGGCTTTGTTGCATTTTGGCAGGGGGTTAAGTGATTAGAGAGTGTTAAAACCCTCTCCCTCTCTCTTTCTCCCACAGATCTCTTCCACCTTCTCTCTCTGTTCGACCAAAGAAAAGGAAAAGAGAGAAAGAAAGGGAAGAAGAAAAGAGAGAAGAAGAAGAAGAAGAAGAAGGAGATGATGAAGATGATGATGGTGGAGACTCCAATGGCCATCTTCTTCCTCCCCTTTGTGCAAGAGGGCTTCTTGTAGAGGTAAGCCCTTGCTCCTCTCATGGTAGATCTTCTAGTAGAGGGTTTCTAAACCCTAGATCTAGAGTTTTGATCTTCTTGCAAGCTTTAGAACCTTGTAGAGACTTGGGAACTCATGAAAATCATGTGTTCTTCAAGGTGCTCTAATGGTGGATTTCTAGGGTTTGCTCTAAGCACCCTATGGATGGTTCTAGTGCTCTTAGATGAGTTCCTAGAGGTTAGACAAGCTCTCTATTGCTTGTTCTAGGGATCAAATCGGTGGGTTTTGCGAAAGTGCAAACCTAGGGCTCCAAAATGGGGTTTTTGTAAATAGATGAGTTTGATCTCATTTGACCCCATAGAAACCTAATTGGGGGCCTAACGAACGCGTTGGCGCGCTCGGTTGGTCATCCGACGAGCGAGTACAAAGATATTAATTATTTAATATATTCATACCAGATGTCCGCAGCACGCAAGATAGGAGCCCAAAATTCATGAAAACGGAACTGGGGCAACTTAAAGGCGTGGGGCAACGGCACAAAGTCTCATATTGCAATTTGGAGACCGTTTGGTTGGTCGGGCAAGAGTTCGAGCCGAACCGGGTCAAGAGTGCCGCGGGCGGCCGATTGCAAGTGTCGACGAGCAATCGGAGTGCGAATTGAGGTGGGTTGTGTTTACCGAAGCGACTAGGTCGCCTATATGTCTAAGAGTCATTTAACTCTTATTGACGCATGTTCAATACTGCATGATTAGAAATGCATGCTAGTGAGATAAAGTGAAAATGCTAAGTAGATGCAAGTAAACAAATGAAATGCATGATATTAGCATAAAGTAGAATGCTAGAAGAGTAAAAGAATGCATGCTTAGCATAGCGAACATTCGATGAACATGACAATAGCATAATATAGAAATGCTAGTGACCGAGTGAGTATGAACCTAGTGTTTAAAGAACCTAGTGGCTAAAGAATGCGAAAGGACGAGAATACTAAATAAAGAATGTGAGTCATGGACTAAATACACATATAGATCGAGTGGCATCTAAGCTAGTGTAAAGAACATAAGTTATAGTAAACCTAGAGTCAAATGGACCTAGGAAATGACATCTAACCTAGTGTAATGAACATAAGTTCTAGCAACCTAGAGTCATGTGGATCTAGGTAAAGAACAGTGAACCTAGTGTCAAGGACATAGGTTGGATAAAGAAGATAGTGGACCTAGTGTTAATAAACATAGGTCGAGTTGGAATGACATTGAACCTAGAGTTAAGTCAACCTAGGTTATGTGATTTAAGAATGATCGCTAGTGTCAAGTGGACCTAGGATGCAAAGAACAATGGACCTAGATAGGTCGCCACTATAGGGTTAAGACCAACCCTTGAGTTATGTGAAATGGATTCCGGAATCCCTAGGAATGAATGCTACTAGTGCAGCAGAGTAAGTGAATGGCAACTGCAGGTACGTGTGGTTCTCCTCGCTCGGGGTGACTCACCTGCACGTGTGGTTCTCCTCACCCAGAGTAGTACGAGATCGGGGACGCGGGTACGGTGGTTCTCCTCGCCCGTGGGTCCATTGAGCGACTTGTGGTCCGGGGGTTGATGATAGTTCTCACCCTGTGCGTGGACCTATAGTCGAGAGAATCTAAGGCTGAGGTGCATGTGAGACGTCCTTCGCCTCGAGCCTGACAGAGCGTGGAATAACCGCAAGCGATTGACTCAAGACCGAGTCGGGTGGCATAGTGAGCTGAGGCCAAGTGACCTTAGATAGGGTTGCTAAATAGCATAAGTGCCATGAGTATAGAGTAAAGAATGAAATTAGCTAAATCTTGTAGATAGCTAATAGTGGAATGGAAAAGCTAAAGTAAAGAATAGCAAGAACATAATGAAAAGCTAAGAATCAAGTGAAAGTTGCATATTGCATTTGTGAGGCAGATTTTTATGTTAGTTGCAAGTTATATATCTATATATGTTTTTGGACTAACATATCTGCAGTACCTCCTTGGACCTATTGGTCGAGCTTTTCTCTTGGGTGACCGTACCCACGAGAACTATGGACAATAGTTCTCACCCCCGTGTTGCGTTTTGGGGGTACAGGTACACACGTGAGCGGCGCAGCAGCAGCGCGAGGCAAGGGCGTAGCTCAGTAGAAAGCGCCCTACCCGCAGACTCGAGATAGAAGTACCCCGCGGCTAACTAGGGGGTTTGAAAGTGAAAAGAATATGTTGTAATAAAGTTGTAAACCATATTGTAATAACTAGATTGTATTGGGAAGTTTAAAGTTAATGTAAAATTGTAATATGGATTGAATGATTGTAATAGCAAGTAGCTGCATTTATGTTTATGATACTTCCTTATGCAATCTGTTTGTAATATATGTTCCTTTTTGGAACCTCTTGTAATTGTATGGATTGCGACGCCTTGAACGTACAGGGGAAACTCTGTCCGTTCGGCGGTCTGTCGGCGCGCCCGAATCCGACCAAATAGGCGGGCTCGGGGCGTGACAAACTATGTCCAAGGCCTATCTCTATGTCATCATGTCAAAAACATGGAATGTATAGCAAAAGTCAAAGGCCTATTGTTAAGTCTCTATGTTGCAGTTTCATGGTTTTCTAAGTTAAGTGCCTCTTTATGACACTTAATCTTTTTAAGTTCCAACATCAGTTTAAGGTTCAAGAATGCGTAATTCTAACCATTATCATCATAAGAGACATGCTTCCAAATCACTCGAGGAATACTTACACATGCATGGATAATACACATTACTCTACTATATAGAGATAGAATTTCATGATACGCAACATATGCATTTTAAGTATTCCAAAATTCTCAAAAATTCTATCTAGAATGAAGATGCATGCAATGTGATGAAACGAAAGCAATTAACCACATAGAACACATTTTCTCCTATTCTCATGAAGCCAAACCCACCAAGTGCTTCGCTCGGCCTTCCGAACCTCTAACGAAGCTTCGATCTAGTCTCCTAGCACCCTAAGATGTAGACTAGAAGTATTACAACATCGAAATGATGGACCATGTGTTCAAACATTAAACAACTCATCGAAACGCGAAAGAAGCTCTCTCGATCTCCAATTGAGAGTTAGAGTCCTTCCAATCCAACCTAAACAAAGGTTCAAAACCCATCAATTAGGTTCCAAAGCCATCAAATCAAAAATCCCCAAGTCTAACCCTAAAATCCCATTCTAGGGTTTCATCTCAACCAAAGCAACAAAACTCAAATATAGGGGAAGGAGATTTGCTACAAACCTCTAAGAAGCTTCAAACCAAGCTCAAAGTGCTCTATGGTTGAAGATTGATCCTCCACAAAGCTCCAACAACAAGCTCCAAGTCTCCAATAGAGAGAAAAGAGGGAGTGGAAGATGCTCAAGGTCCTCCTATGCTTGTTTTTCTTCCTCTCCTTCTCCTTCTCCTCCTTCCTTCTTCTTCTTCTTCTTCTTCTTCTTCTTCTTCTTCTTCTCTTTCTAGAGTGTAAGAGAGAGTGTGAGGGATAGAAATGAGAGAGAGAGAGAGAGAAGAGATATCAAATAGGCCATCTAAAGCAACAAAATCCACTTAGCCCCCTCAACAATCCAAACATTGCACTGCTGGTCTGGGCAGTTTTTGAGTGCGGAGACCGGTCTCTGCAAGCCGAGACCGGTCCCTCAGGACTCTCCCGCAAACGCGCGTACGGGAACCGGTCTCCCAGGCCCAGAGATCGGTCGCCACAAGCCTACCGCCAACATCAGCCAGGGGGATTCCACCAGGGACCGGTCCCCGAGAGTGAAACTCTCAGGACTTAGCCAAAATCCAAGATTTTTGAATCGCGGGTCTGAACACCGTCTACGACCCTCCACCAAGTGTGGAAAAGTTCGAAATCCAAATCAAACACTCGAACCTTGCAATTTGCGGAGGTCCAGTGTGCTACAAATGATCACTATGAATGTTTGAGTATTTGTGAACTTGTATGAGTTAATATTTTCCATTATGCATGCGATTGCAGATTTATGGATCTTTGGTTTTGGATTTATGTATTTATACATTGTGGTTTTCTACCCCTCGACGTAGTTGATTTTCAAAATTAGAGTTTTCGAGTGGAAAACAATTTTAAAAGATTTTTGAATAGTTTTTTTTTATGAATTATTAAATGGAGTTTAAAAAATAAAACTTTCGGGTGGGGAGCAATTTTAAATAGGATGATTGTTGTACTGTGCATCACATCATCCAGCACCTAAGGAGTGTTTAGAGACATGCATAATCTCTAAGGATCACTAGTTGTATGAAAATGCATCGCTTGAATTGTTTGTAGATTGGTAAATGTAAGTTCTTGTTGTGATCTTGATGTTGTTGTTGGTACGCCGTGCAAATATAAAGAAAACTCTGTTAATGAGGTCAGAGGAGCTTTGTATTTGTGGCGGCGGGTCTGCACGTCACATGTGCCAAATTGAATTCGGACAAAAAAAATGGCATGTTTTCTGTAACTCATGAACTTGTATGATTTATGGTTCATGAACTTGGGTATAGTTTATGGATTTGGTTTATGGTTTATGAATTTGGTGTATGAACTTGGTTTATGGACTCAGTTCATGGTTCATGAACTTGGTTCACAACTCATAGGGTTTGATGTATGGTTCACAAGATTTGGTTCATGAATTTCGGTATGGTTTATGAGATATAGTTTATGGTTCATGAGATTTGGTTTACGAACTTGGGTATGGTTCATTAATTTGGTGTATAATTTATGGAGTTTGGTTTATAGTTCATGAACTTAGTGCATAGTTCATGAGGTTTGGTTTATGATTCATGAACTTGGTACATAGTTCATAAGATATGAGTCATGAACTTATTGTATGGCTTATGAGATTTGGACCATGAACTTGGTTCAAGGTTTATGAGATTTGGTTCATGAACTTTGGTTCATGAGTCGAAGTTGGAAGTGGGTTTGCGTTCTATTTGTGGTTCGGATTGGATTTGAGTTTGGGTTTGAATTTAAATTTTGTAGGTTTTGGGCTTTTATAGATTGGATTTGGGTTTTTATTGGTTTAGATTTTGGTTTTGGACTTTCATAGTGGACTTGATTGGATTTGGATTCTTATTGGCTTAGGTTTTGGTTTTAGACTTTTATAGTGGACTTGATTGGATTTGGGCTTTATGGGTTTAGATTTTGGTTTTCGGCTTTTATGATGGACTTGATTCGATTTGGGTTCTTATTAGTTTAGGTTTTGTTGAAGGAAAATTCAACAATCTCTAATTATCTTTTTATTATTTATTTTATTTGATTATTTAATTTTTTATTATTATTATTTATTTTATTTTCGGTTTGCTCTGGTTGGTGCGGGCCGTTACTGTGCGCCCGCTTTGCTCGCGGACGCACGCGTAGTGTACGGAACGCTTCAACGTTCCACAGAGGAACGTTGCCTCAATCATCCTTTTATAAAAATGGACTCTACTGTTCATGGAGGAGATATCTATTAAAATATCTAACCAGTTCATAGAGTTTTTGCAAAATACTTGAGATTTGTTTTATTGTTTTTATCTATTTAATTTGATCTTTTGTTATCGGGTGTTGAAAGTGTCTTCGTCAACTTCCTTCACGATCGTGCTAAGGAGGAATTCGGTCGTATCTTGGCGTGTTGTTCTTAATCCCGCACGTAAGGACGGGAATACGCCTTAGGCGCTTCAGACGCTTAGGATCAATTTGTTGATATTCCTTTTCTACAGTTATATTTTTGGATTTTAGCGATCATCGGTAAGTTGATTTATTTATTGTTATCACAAATGTAGTTAGATCTTTAATCACAATCAGATTCCTATGCGATATTTGTTCTAACAATCTAAGGCGTACTTCCCAATCTGATTGTGATTAAAAACTAACGGATGCTGATCCGTATTAAATTGATTTTATATATTTATAATTTGTTTGTTAACTTGTTTGTATAATTGGCATTCAAATATAAATTTTTAGGATTAACACTTTAATCTGTAATTGCATATTATTTAATTTCTTATTTAAATTACATTTTATTTGGTGATTATTTTAAATAAAAAAAAATGCCTTTACTGTAGTTATTTTTTTTAAAAAAAAATGTACGGATTCTATATGGATTCCAAAACCATATACATATTATTTTCACTGGTTTTTCTGCAGGATTTTTTTTTAAAAAAAATGCTACAGTGAAATTACTTTTATAGGGTGCTATTTTAGAGTTTTTGCTAATGCATATGAAACCCTTTGGAAAAAAAAAGAAAAAAAAAGAAAAAAAGAAGAGAATTTTATGATTTGCAAATCAGAGCGCGATTTAACAAAAGTTCACATCGGCCGCACTTGATCTGCTGAACCAAATCTAGTTGTTCAATGAATTCACAGTTTAATTAATTTATATTTTTCGCTGATGCGTAGTATTTATTCTTGTTAGTTTAATATCTGATATATGTGGGCCATGTGCCAACCCCGATATTAAATTAATTTTTTGTGGGGGAGTGTCCACCCACGGTAGCTTGTTGCTGGTGTTCTGTCAAGTCGCCCTTGCGCTGCACTACTGCTCGAGTTTAGCGCATTCATGTATGTGATTTATTTAATTACATTATTATTTCGCTTAAAATAGAAAAATATTACATATTGTTTTTTACTTGACAACTTGATGGTATGTTTGTCAATCAAATTTAAATAAATTGGGATTAGTATTTTTTAAATTCTAATTGTATATTGTTTATCTGCAAATTATTATTTTTGTTTATTATTATTTCTACCGTACGGATCCAAAAGGGTGGATTTTCTTTTGTTTGCTACTGTAAATGAAATTTGTGTACGGTTTGAGTTTTGCTATTATAAAACCTTTTATTTATATATATACAGATATATATATTTTACTGTTTTGATTAAAATATTTATATACACTGTAGCATTACTTTGTTCTCCACAAAGACATTGTACGGATTATTTAAAAAAATCTGCTACAGTAAATAGTTTTCAGTGCAAATACATCTGCTCCACAGTAAATTTAATTTTTACTGTGTGCGGGTTTTTTTTGCTGTTGTAGTCAAAATTCTTTGAGAAAAAAAAAAGTTACAGTAAAGTTAATTTTACTGTGCATGATTTTTTTTGACCTGTTGCTACAGTATTATGTATGCTTTTTAAGTTGTTGCTACAGCAACAGTAAAATTTTTTGTTGTCTGTGAGATTCGAACCCACAACTGGTTTGCTCAACTTCTTATTGCAATAAGTTCGAAGCAGCAAACCAAATTTTAATCATTTCTATTATTGCTTCAGTATTATTTATATACTTTGTTTGCAGCATCAAATAATAGTGTGATTATCCTTTAAAATTATTTTGATATTTATTTGTCGTTGAACAAAACTCCATTAGACATGATTAACCTCATAATTTTTAAATTTTGATATATCTCAAAAATTGTGGGGGCGCTCTTTTATCGGTGTCATAAATTTTGATATTATAATTACTCTCGTGATTTTATCCCAAGTGTTCATCTTGGAAAAGAATTTTGTAAATTCTAATATTGGCAGGTAAATTAATTTGAGACAAAAGTTTATTAGATGGCTAACCTCTCATGTTATTGTTTATCAGATCTAATAAGATTCTTGCAGATTGCTTGACAAGCGGCATGAATAGGACTAAGGTCCTGGAGTCATCGAGGGGGATGTGGATTTGCCCGTAAAGGGCCTTCCTGCAGTGGGAACCCAACCTTTGTGATAGGCGATCCCTTGAAGAAGGTTCAATGTGGTAAAAACAAGCTGTCAGGTTGGCCAAGAGCACTTCCTACAAATTTCATAAAGGAGCTTTAGCTCCAATCCCATCCCTATGGTGAGTAGTGCTCTGTGTAGTGGATTAGGTTGAGCTGAGAGCTCTTAATGGGATCCAAGGCGATAATTTTTGCGAGATGTGACTCTACACACATCCCTGGAGGAAACCACCTATATAAGAGTATCCGTATGTGGTCGCGGCTATGTGAATGGGCTATACATAGAAGCTCTTATGAAAAATCAAGGTACTGTGCATGGCCATTAACGCACGTACCCGCGACGGAGATTTACATCGTGTGTGTGGTAATTGAAGTCAGGGCCAAAGGAACGTAGTTCAAGACCTGGTTCACTCCGATTCCTTCTGATGGAAACTATCTACACTAAGTGAGGTTAAGTCTCTTAAAGACACCTCGCCTATTGCATAGTATAAACACCCGATGATCTACTGATTTATTGATTTATTTTGAAGTTAATTTCTTTTCCGAGATTTTGAATTTTGTGGGGGATTGTTGAAGGAAAATTCAACAATCTCTAATTATCTTTTTATTATTTATTTTATTTGATTATTTAATTTTTTATTATTATTATTTATTTTATTTTCGGTTTACTCCGGTTGGTGCGGGCCGTTACTGTGCGCCCGCTTTGCTCGCGGACGCACGCGTAGTGTACGGAACGCTTCAATGTTCCACAGAGGAACGTTGCCTCAATCATCCTTTTATAAAAATGGACTCTATTGTTCATGGAGGAGATATCTATTAAAATATCTAACCAGTTCATAGAGTTTTTGCAAAATACTTGAGATTTGTTTTATTGTTTTTATCTATTTAATTTGATCTTTTGTTATCGGGTGTTGAAAGTGTCTTCGTCAACTTCCTTCACGATCGTGCTCGCAGAAGGAGGAATTCCGGTCGTATCTTGGGGTGTTGTTCCCGGTTAATCCTGCACGTAAGGACGGGAATACGCCTTAGGGCAGTGCCTCGCACGCTTCCGGATCAATTTGTTGATATTCCTTTTCTACAGTTATATTTTTGGATTTTAGCGATCATCGGTAAGTTGATTTATTTATTGTTATCACAAATGTAGTTAGATCTTTAATCACAATCAGATTCCTATGCGATATTTGTTCTAACAGGTTTTGGTTTTGAGCTTTTATGGTGGACTTGATTGGATTTGGGTTCTTATTGATTTAGATTTAGATTTTTAATTTTTATGGTGGACTTGATTGGATTTGGGTTCTTATAGATTTGGGTTTTGGTTTTGGGCTTTTATGGTGGACTTTGTTGGATTAGGGGTTTTATTGATTTAGGTTTTGATATTGGGCTTTTATGGAGGACTTGGGTTGTATTTATTTTTGTTTGGAATTAAGGTCCGAATAAAACTTCTTTAGATTTATCCAAATTTGAATTTGTGATCCGAAAAAGTTCCTTTTAGAAATCCTGCAGATTGATTTTGAGGCTCGGAGGAATTCTACTTACCAATTTTATTGCGTCCAAAAAAATCCCCTTTTTTAATTTTGCAATTTCGATTTGGGGTTTGAACAAATCCACTTTTTGATTTTGATTTGAGGTCCGAAGAAATTTTCTTTTTGATTTTGATTTGGGGTCCAAAGAAATACCCCATTTGGTTTGGGGTTCGAAAAAATTTTCGTTTTGATTTTTAATTTGGAGTCTGAAAAAAACTCCTTTTTGATTTTGATTTGGGGTCTGAAGAAATTTCTTTTTTAATTTTGCTTTGGGATCCGAAGAAATTTCCTTTTTGATTTTGATTTGGTATCCGAATAAATTTTCATTTTGATTTTGATTTGGGGTGCAAAGAAATCCCCCTTTTTATTTTGATTTGGGGTCCGAAAAAATTTTCTTTTTGATTTTAATTTGGGGTCCGAAGAAATTTTCGCTTTGATTTTGATTTGGGGTTCGAAGAAATCCCCGTTTTGATTTTTCTTTGGGGTTTGAAGAAATCATCTCTTTTATTTTGATTTGAGGTCTGAAGAAATTCTCTTTTTGATTTTGATTTGGGATCCGAAAAAATCTCCGTTTTGATTTTGATTTGGGTCCGAGGAAATCCCTTTTTTTTATTTTGATTTGGGGTCCGAAGAAATTACCGTTTAGATTTTCATATGGGGTCCGAAGAAACCTCTTTTTTAATTTTGATTGGGGGTCCGAAAAAATCCTCGTTTTGCTTTTGATTTAGGGTCCGAAGAAATCCCCTTTTTAATTTTGATTTTGGTTGAATCTGAACTGGTTTGAAGATTTTGTGAATTGATTCATTGTTCTCGAAAGGGATTAAACGGTCCAAAAAAACGAAGAATCATTGATTCCCCTTCCCTCTTTTTTCGAAAACGCGGAACCAGTAAGGCTGGAGATGTCGGCGGTGAAGATGATAATAGTGGCATAGATCTTAATGACAGGGGGATTTGTTTCGATACCTTTGGAGGTTGAAGTGTCCGAAGAAACGGGGAATCATTGATTCCCCTCCCATCCTCTTTCGAAAATACCAAATTAGTGAGGTTGGAGAAGACTGCGGTGTAGATAATGACGGTGGCAAAAGTCGTAACGGCCAGCGGATTTGATTCGACATTTTCAAAAGTGGTTGAAGGGTCCGAAGAAATGGAAAATTATTGATTCCTCTCCCATCTTCTTTCGAAAACACTGAACCGGTAAGGTTGGAGATGCGGCGGTGAAGATAATGATGGTGGCATAGATCTTAACGGCCGGCGGATTTGACATGTTATTTTCGAAAAGGTTGAAGGATCCGATGAAACAGTGAATCATTGATTCCTCTCCCCTCTTCTTTCGAAAACACCAAACTCGCAAGGTTGGAGGAGGTCGCAGCAATGTAAATCACTCATCCCATCAATTAACGACTTCGAATCGGGTATAGAGAGGTCCGAAGAAACGGGGAGCCATTGGTTTCCCTCTACTCTCCCATCGAAGTTGTCTAAACGACATGGATGACTACGGTAGCAGGGCCTAGAAAAAAAAAATGAAGGGAAACAAAGTTCCTTTTTTTGTTTTTGATATTATTATTATTATTATTATTTTTATTATTATTATTATTATTATTATTATTATTTTCTTTTCTTTTTTTGTTTTTTACCAAATGATTAGATGACAGACTGGATGAAGCGGCACGGTGGTGCGGTCGAAGATCTCTCATTCTTTGATTATTTTTTTTTGTTCGTAGGAACGCGTGTAGAAAATGCGAAAAAGCTATTATCTCTCCTCTATGTATCATAGTCTCTCTCTGTATCGCTATCATCTCTCTATCTATTTGTTTTTTTCTCTCCCATCTTTTTTTTATTCTCATATTTATAGTAGAAGGGGCAATCTGACGAATCAGAGCGATTCGTGGGGTTAGGCGAGAGACACTTTGAGGAGTCGGTTAGGAATTCAAAATTCGAAATCGATTCAAAATTCGAAATCGAATTTTGAATCGGTTGTTGGAGGAATAGATATTCGAAGTTCGAGTGGATGTGGTTGGTTATGAGTTATTTTGGGAGTTGATTGTGATTGGTTAGGAGATATTTTGGCAGTTGGTTGTGGTTAGTTAGGAATATTTTGGAAGTGGATGTGGTTGGTTAGGAGATATTTTGTAGATTGGTTGAGGATTTGAAATTGAATTTTAAATGAGAATGGAATAATGAGGTTATTAGGATAAGAGATATTTTCTAATTGGATATTGAATTTTAGGATGTGGATATGGGCCATTGATTGGGCCCACTTTGATAAAATTTGTTGGTCACAAATAATATTCATTGGTCTGAAATAGGGCCCAAATTAATGCAGAAGTTTTAAATTTCAAAAAGCTTTCATGAGGCCTACCAACTCATATTCATGCCTATTGTGGATTTAAATTATAATTATTGGCCCTAAAATTTTTTGGTCAACATGAGACCTATTAGGATTGTATGAGTCCGAATTTAATTGGTCTTAATTATCTGTCACGCCTCGGAGTTACTTATTGAGTTTAAAACGATGCGGAAGTGCCTCTTTTATTTTTATTTTTTGAAAAACCTTGACTCCAGAGAACGTCAGATCCGCTACAACTACAGGTAGTCGACTGTTCACACAGACAAAATCTCCCCTGTATTTACACGGCGTAGCACAAATACAAAATACAACCACACAGTATAATCATTCACATACAATCACCGCATCACATATTCAATTCACATTCATTCCATCACAGTTAGTTAATCATAATTCTTAACAGGTAGAAGCACCTACACTTTTGGAGCTCTCTAAGATGAAGCAGCTTTAGGACACTAGATTAACATATGTTGAATTCAATTGGTACAGCTAGTCACCGAATACTAAACTATTATTTCTCAAGAAAAGGAAAAAAAAAACAAAACAAAACAAAAATGATTGCCACGCACTAATTCATGTTGGCAAAGTTGAAACAGTACAATACTGGTTAAGAAGTTTTTTTTATTTCCTTATTTTTGTCACTAATGGCTTTCTAGTAACACTAGCATTAGTAATTAACTAGACAAACTAGAACGGTCAAAAAAATGAAAATTTTCTCAATTGCCTGTTTGAGTGAATAGGAAAAGGAAAGCGAAAAAAAGAGAGAAAAACACATGGAGAATGAACTATGATCTCTCAAATGGAACTTGAGAGGAACAAGACAGAAAAACAGAGAAAAACAGAGTGAACAAATGGTTCTACAAGGGAGAGAAGAAAAACAACACATGATATTTCTTACAAGCAAAACAAAAGCATACTTGTTCTCATCTTAAGCATTTAGAAGAATATTAAAAGTTGCATTTAGAAGAATATTAAAAGTTGTATAAAGCATTAGATACAAAGAAGAGCAACTCTGTTGATGCTGTGAGGTAAAAAATTACTGCATAACACAAAAATTATCTTCTAAAACTGTCGGTGAATAACAGTCACTCCGAAAAGCAACTTTAACATACCATTGGAATGTATAGTAGAGAAAAGAAAGAACGGAAAAAAATGAAACTAGGGGGAAAAGAAGAAAAAGAGAATGACTTTCCATAAAGGTCAATTCTTTTCACCCCTCCAAAAGTGGAGAGAGAGAGAGAGAGAGAGAGAGAGAGAGAGAGTTATTTTCTCTTTGTTTCTTTCCTTAGTCCAGACAAAGATTTACTCTCTCTTGTTTTCTTTCTCTCCTCTTTACTCTTCTCCTTTTAATCTCCATCCAAGCATCCAAGCAAAAGCATAAATCTCATATATCTCTATTATGTGAAAAAAGGTAAGCCAACTGATACATAAAACTATACATCAATTCCTGCTGATTTAGCATTTGTAATATGATCTCACAAAAAATGTGCCCTTGCGAAATAATTCAGAAGAGTTGGGCTTAGCTCATCCATAACTTGAGGACTCTATCTTTGCCACCCGATGCTACCTTCTCACCGTCAGGGCTCCAATCGACGGCGAAAACCTAGCAAAATAAATAAATAAATGAAAAGGAATAGGAGTTTGCCGACTATAACACGAAGTTCATCGGCTCAATAAAATCTCAGGAAAAGAAGAATTACCTCATCTGCGTGTCCTGGAAGGTCTTGTTTCAACTTGTGTGTCCGAATATCACAAACCTTAATGAATAATTCGCAAATTTAAAACAACTTTATTATACAAAAATGAAGTATTATTCACAAGAAATGAAACTGCATACAAAAGAATTGCACAAATAGTGGGGATGCACAACCTACATTTTATATTTAGCCTATAACATTTTGCTGAAAGAAATTACAGACAATCATAGCAGTGAAGCAGTGTTATCGAAACAAAGGTAATGTCCAAGTATGATATTGAGTGTTCAAAAATACACTTACAAGTGACACATCCAATGATAAGCGAAAGATCGAAAGCAACAAAAAAGTTGCAATAAGCTAAAACTGTCAGAAGAATATGCTAGAGAACTGGCACCTACCTTTAAAGTAGAATCCCTGCTTCCACTAAGCAGAAGCCTACTATCGGCGGACCAACTAATCAAAAGAGCAAAAGGAGTTAGCAAATAAACAAAACTGTTGAAAGAGTTAAATTCGTTTGAGAGAGAGAGAGAAGGGGGGAACCTGATCTGGTATACTGGCCCAACATGTCCTCTAAAAGATGCAATAAATTTACCAGTAATGCCATTCCACAACTTGACAGATTTGTCGAAGGAGGCACTTGCTAACCATTGCCCATCCGGAGAAAAATATACATGGTTTACAAGCTGCAAAGTAAACATGCCAGAAAATCTTTCAGAAGGGTTTGTAGTAAAACGGCCAATACTATATCTGTTTATCTAATCTTTCTTATTTTCTCCAGATTCTGGCTTCTACTACAGTATTTATTGAATAGCCCAGGATTTCACCATTTATTTTCTTCCTCTGAGAAGTGTGTGTAATTGATGCAGGACGGGTCAAACCTATCCTACGAGTAATTATCCCTAGATGTGGTAGGCAAAAATATTTGTAGAGATAAAATTAAACGAACAATTTTTTTTTTTTATTTTTTTAAAGAAAGAACGTTCGAAAAGAAAATTAGTAAAGTAAGAAAATTGATCAGATAAAAGATTGTACCATACGACACCCAGCGAGTGCGCGATTAAACTATCGCGATTAATTCAGATCATCCACAATCTATTTGCAACGTCCTCCTAGTCATGCTTGTAAATACCGCGTAATCGAATTTCGCTCAATGATAATAATCAAGTATTTTGCAAGATCAAAGAGATTAAACAATTTTCTGAATTTTGGGGTGATAAAACAAGTCTACGAAATTTTCCCGAGAAAGAAAAAATAGCAATCAAAACATTTTATAGACCAAGCTTTTATTACCAATAGATAATAGGCATAGATTGAGATATAGAATAAATACTAGTTTGCAAGTTGAACCGGGCTCATCAGGCATGCTGTTGCTTGTTGGTCCCAATTCCTGCGCAGGGCTGATGACGTGTGCAATAAACCAAGTTGCCTCGTGAAGTACTCCTTCCTCGGAAAGTGTGCACAAGGATTCGGCACCATCAGCTTCTTCTTCTTCTTCCTGCTGCTTGCATAAAACCCTCTCCTCTCAAATATCACCCTCTACTTTCTAAAATCTTAACCAAATCTCACAAGTAGATAGTCAAAATTTGCAGAAAATTAAGGGGAGCTTAGATCCAACGAAATATTAGAACTCTGGACCTCGCCAGAACCGGAAACCCTCCGGGAAAATAAAACTTTCACCCAAAATCCTTGGCAAGAAAATTCAAAATTTTATTCAATAATCATCGTCCCCTTTTCATAAAACCTTGTAGGTTATTTATATCCTAATTACATCTGAGAATCACCAAAAAAATCTCAACTAGAGATTTTATCTAAAAGGAAAATAACCGAAAAAATCTCAACTAAGAGATTTATCCAAAAAGAAAATATAACAAATATTCCTAACAAGAAAATCCTAAAATAACTGAAAAAAACAGAAAAATTAAGAATAATCTTCAGATCCATATAACGGGTTCGGGTGCCAACTTGCGTCGCCTTCGTTGATAGATCTGAAACTCGGGCGACGATACGGGTCGGGTTCGGTCTGCATCAGTAATACATTAAAAAGAGAGCAATAATCTCATGTTATACCTGTTGGTGACCAGTCAAGCGGGCTTTTGGCTGCTTGCTAACGGAAGGTTCCCATAAAAACATTGTGAAATCATCAGAACCTGAAACTAATCTCTCAGGAGCATTTCCTCTCATTTTGTCATATCTTGCACATGCTGCCTAAGAAAACAAAAACGCGAATGAGGCACATGAAATTTCTACTCTCTTTGAAAAGCGACAATTCTACATTAATATAGAATAAGGTGGTACCTCCATTTCTTCAGGGGTTGAATATGTTTTCCCTGTATGGTCATAAGGTCCAGTTCTAAGAACATATTCAGTGCTCAAAGCTAAGGAATTAACTCAGTGACCATGCCCCTGTAGACAATTTGTCATAAAATGCAAACATGGATAATTAATGTCTCATCAAGACAAACTCGTCTAACTTTATCTATTGATCATCATCAGAAAACGAAGAAAGAGAAAATCTATAAGAAAAAGAAAAAAGCATGACAAAGGTCTAGATGAGCACTAGCTAAGTAGGTATCAACAAATAGGATATATAGATTGGAAGTTGGATGCGAAGCTGTCTTTCACTTATTTACAGCCAAAGCTCAAAACATTTCAACTTTTCTAACTAAACTTCCATTTACCGCATTCAAAAGTTGTTTAAAAGGGAAGCACAGGAAGAAGCAACCCTGTCCAATGATATATCCAAACTTGATAATGATACACAATGAATCGTATCAATACATTACCTTCAATTCATGGATAAGCTTTCCTTGAGTAGTTTCCCATACTTTGATCGTACAATCCTGAGAACTGCATGAGTTGTTACAGAATGGATAACAGTTCAGTATCATTTAGCAGAGCAATAAGAACTTAATGGAAATGAACAAACATTTACAAAACAGTTTGTACTATTAAAAAGGCTGATGAAAAAAACCGAGAGAAAATATATTTTAGACGAAAGCCTATTGAATAAAATAAATTCAAGAGGTAATGAGAGAATTAACAAGTTATTTATCTTATTCCAGGACAAGCGATTTAGAGGATATCTACGTCTATAAAGTGGAAGACATCTTTTCACATTCCCCATTAAACCAATAACCACATGCCCTTCGAGTAAACAACAGAGATATGCAAAAAGATGTGGTTCATGCATCCATATTGACCTACAAAACCTAGTTACTTAAGCTTAGCCAAACTGACAAAAGAGAACACATAAAAGCCTCCCAGCTAGAAGCTATATAGTAACCATAGATGGGCAAAACAGACAAGTACAGTACTTAATAGGCAAAAAGACCATTAGCTGATAGAGGCAATAATTAACAAAATATTCAGAGAAAAACTGTCACGCCCCGGGTTGCGTATTCACCGGGCACGCCGACAAATCCGCCGTATACAAAAGAATTTCTTCTGTATACGAAGCGTAGCTGTACCTGTATAAGCATACAATGCTACAAACAGTAGCATAGAGCTGAAATAAACTATAAACACGCAGGTAGGAAAAACAAACTTTATATACATACAATCACAGATACAAAAGTAACGCTACTCGCTTCAGCGAGTTCAACTGTATGTACAAAAGTGTCCAAACAAAAAACTATCACTACCTGCAGGAGAATCCTCTAACTCAGCACTCGACGGGGAAGGGCTCTAGCTCGCAACGCCCTTGCCTCGGTCCGACACAGACGGAGCAGCAGCCGCAACAGAAGGCCCTGCAACAACAGTGGAAGAAAAGGGGCGTGAGAACTACTATAAAAACAAGTAGTCCTCAGTGGGTACCGCCCTAAACGACATCGGTCCACCCACTAAGTCTACAGGGTAAGCAAGAAAGGAAAAAGGAAGCTGGAAACACTCGACAGCTAGAAGCCACCCTAATATCCTGCTCTAAAACCACCCTCTGTAGAACAAGTAAAAACTGACCCAATCTTACGAGGGACTGTGATACACCCGTCCCGCCTAGCGAGGACACCGTGGCTCAAGAGCATCTGGCGGAGAATACTCTCTCGAGACGAGAACTACTCTCCGTCTCGCCTACTAAGGTTACACCATAACTCGAGAGCAACCGGCGGAGCAAGCTCTCTAGACTGTGAACACACCCGTCTCGCTCAACTAGGCTCCACTCAAGTCACAACCTCGCTGAAAGTAGAACAAAGGGGCCACTGACTGTCTCACTCGGGCTGCCCAATCGGACCCACCCTGCCTGTATCTAGCTATGCCGTACACCGCCTTTAAGGTGTCGGCTCAAGAACTGTCTCAAACTGGAGCTGCGAATCAACATCGCACGGCGAATCAACATCGCACTGAAACCTCATTCCGGAAGGGCAGCCGCGGGGCGCGACCCACGCGAGTATACAAGTAGCTCTGTCACATACATTGTAGCTCTCACAGGCAAAAGTCGAGTAAACAGGGTCAAACCACCCATACCCCACGTGCCCTTGGCACACTCTGAAAACTAAACAAAACTCTGGGACCACCGTCAACCCCCGACGGTTCCCGACCACACCAACAGTCTAAACTCTACTGTGGCTAAGCTCGGCATCCCAGCGCGAGCGTCTACTGTGACTAGGCTCGGCATCCCAGCACGAGCGTACAAGTAAGCTACACTACCTTGGGTATCCATCGCACTCCCCCGGCGATGATACAACACAACACGGCTCCTAGAGCTAAATCTGGTAGTGTATACAAATGACGATCAAATCGTGGTTTTCTCCTAAGTCAAATCCAAGTCCAACATGTATAATCTAAATAATTGATAAACATGCTCCAATTCAGATTCTAATATGCTGAAATTCATGAATTGAGTTAAGGTTACATTCAATATACAATAAACATGTCGACTATTATACTTAGGAATAATCCGATGAAATCCCACCTCGATAGCAATTCCCTGGCAGCAAGGAATGTCCTGGGTCCCCTCGATCTCCCCCGCTGATCCGCCAAGGTCCGAAGTCTCCCGCTGCGAAGAGGCAAACCCAACAATACGAGATTTCACGAATTCTGTCCGGAAAACAGCAGCTGAGAAAAGCTTAATTTCGACTAAGCTAACCTTCTCCGAAATTGGCGATTCAGGGCTCAGAAGCTTCGTCTCGAAGTCACGAATCCAACGCCGCAAGTTTCGTTGAATTCCGCCACTCCTACGCAGAGTACGAGCCGAAATACGAAGCGTCGACGCGGGAAGCTGCAGAACGACCTCGATTCGGTTCGGAAAACGGCGGCTCAAAACTAGGGTTCGACAGGGCAAACTGCTCCAAATCCGACAAATAAGGTCTCGTTGGAATCGGAAGTCGCGGATCCAACGCCCCAAGTTTCGCCGCGTTTCGACTATCCTACACAGAGATCTAGTCAAAACTCCGCGGGTCGACGCTGCAGTCAGCAGCAGCAGCAGTCCGAAATTCATGTGATTTAGAAGCAACGGAGGGGAACTCGATGGGCTACTCACCTCGGAAAACGCCCTAGGCACGTGGCTGAGTCGAGGACGGCGGTCCCGCGCGCACGCCTGGCTCCCTCGCAGCGTCTCGTCGTCGAAAACTCGTTCGATCGGCTCGGCGACGCGTCGTCGGCGTTGCTCGGCTCCTCTTGAGCTAGGGGAGCAGCAGCAGCAGCAGCAATGGAAGGAGAAGAAGATGGAGGAGATGAACTCCTCCCTCTCTCCTCTCTGCTGCAGGTAAGGGGGAGAAGGGCATGTGACAAGTGTGCACAAAAGTCAAACTGCACCATACCTCCACTTTGTACCTGTACAAATCCCCCCTTGTACCGGTACAAACAGGCAACCCGAGAGCATCTGCGCAGGGCTATACCGGTATAGCCCTGGTTGCTATACGGTATAGCAACCGTCTCTGTACCGGTATAGCAATCAACTTGTACCGGTACAGCTCACAGAAAAACCTGCTATTTGCAGATTTCCGTGACACACGCTGCTCTCGCGTTCCCACGGGGCCCGTTTGGCGTCTATTTGGCGCTAACGCGACCCAGGCTTGTCCCGACACTCTCCAGAGCTGTCGACGAGCCTCAGGTGCAATTTTCCAGGTCTCTACAAAAACGAAGTCCAGAACAGAGTGAAAGCACTCACATACAACTTCATATGCCATCGGATGAATCACACAGAATTATTTAGAAAGAAATAACTATTGAAAAAAGAAAAGCTAGTTGCGAAGAAACATGGAACTCGCATCAACTAATAAAAATTAGTTCATAATAACCAAATCATACCCCGTGTAAATATTACCATCGCCCCCCCACTTTATGCAGGTCACTGCCAGTGTATGGCCTGTAAGACTAATAATGCACTTCCTCAAAGAAATATCCCAAATACGTGCATCGCCATCCTTACTGAAATGGTTTCAACAAAGAGCTCACATAGTGACAATTACACAGGTGGGTAAAAATCACAAAAGCAAAACCTGTCAACAAAGAGTTTAATTTAAGACAAAAATAAGGGCAAGTCAAGTTGATGAAATTGGAAATCCCATGAAATTTGGCATCCCAGCTGGAACTGATAATTCCGCAACAGTCTATTTCAACACAAATAAGTCTTCTCTACAATAAGGCACAACAACATTATCTTCTCAAACATAGCGAATGGAATAAGATAAAGAGGAAAATCAAAATGTCCTTTAGAGAGTTCTCATCAAAATATCTGATACTTTTAAAGAAAGAAAGAAAATAAAAATACCAATAAGGAGTTTCTATCGATGGAAAAACAATTCAAAACATGTAGGCGGACTTACTGTAAGTGGACCTCCTGATTGTTTCCCAGATTGTGGATCCCATAATATAAGTTCTCCCGCCTTGCTACCACTAACAAGATGCTTTCCATCCGGTGACCATGAAATGGAAAGGACCCAATTTTTATGACCTACAAGGGGGGAAGGAGCAAAGCGATTGCCAAACAATTTTCAAACAGGATACATATGATGTCTTAAAAATATATGTAGTAGCTTGAACTGACAATTTAGCAGATACTTTTCAAATACTCACCTGTGCATGTAGATAATGGGGCTTGTGTATTAAGATCCCACAATCTTACTGTGGTGTCACTGTAACCATCGGCCAAGTTTCGTCCGTCAGATCGAAGGAAACAGAAAGCACACGGTATGGCCTGAGATTCGAGATTGAAGGGACAAAGTAAACAACAAATTAGAAGCCAAACTAATCGACTTTGGTGTAATCAAATTTTCTAGGCATTGAATTATGCATTTCCGTGCACAAGAGCATTTTACTTTTACATAAAAAAACTAACTTTAACCATAAAGAGAGAAAGAAAGACCAGCAAGGGTGAAAACAAACTAAATATAGTAGATATAGGTAGAGTTTCTTTTCCGAATGTATAATATAACATGTAAAGAGATGAGAATATAACCATTTACCCAGTAAATAGAGCCCAATGATAAAATTTGATAAAATCTGCTAAAATTGTATTGAGAATTCCAATAAAAAAAGTGATTGGCAAATAGTTCAGATTTATCAATTCTAAGCGTCATTCATGCATTTGCAAGAGAGGTTTAATTAAATTGGGTATTGATTCCATGGAAGTTCGCTTTGCCCAAATTACAACTCAAAAACATGTAATAGAAATCAAGAAAATTTGGCAAATGAGATCTTTTAAATCTATGCATTCTAAGCTTTGCTCAAATATCTGATTACAAGAACTTAATCCCAATGAGGGTTAATTTGAAGATAATTAGGCTCTCCAGTTCACAAGCTCCAATTTCATTAAACCGTCAAGTCAATTAAAGATCAGAGCACATGATAATGGTACCAATTTAGAATTAACCTATCATTTAACACTATCAAATGTCACTTTTTTCCATTTTCACAAACTTTCCCAGCATGAAACTACAAAAATTGAACAAATGAAATGTAGAGATACATACCATACCTGCAATAGTAGCAGAGCACCTATTAACTGGACGGATTCGAAAAATTGCTTGAGGTTGGTAAACTATGCGCAAAACCTTCTCCACAGAAACTGCAAAATATATTATTATTATTTTATTATTATTATTATTATTTAAAAAAAGGAATGAGAAAGTGAACATAATGCTCATGTTACAAAAAGTTCATTACAGCTATCAATAAAACAAGTGTACTCGTAAAAAAAAAAAAAAATGAAAGAAAACTTGCCTTTGTTTTTTTGTAAGTAAGATCCAAGCTCAACAACAAGCTCCTGATCTGATATGTAAAATGCATAAGGTAGCTTCTCATCCTATAACAACGACGAGGTAAACAGACCCATTAACACTGTTCTGTACGAAAAAAGATAGCATATTTACTCGGGAAAAAAAAGAAGGCTTAATAATACATTGTTAAGAAGCTTGTTAACAATCTCCTGGAGCTGCGGAGGCCCCGACTTTTGTGGGAGATAAAGCGGAGTGCCGAGAGGTTCTCCTTCGGGATTAGTAAAGAGGCAAATCACGCTGTTGTTGCTGTTGCTGTTGCTGCTGCTCCTCATCTCTCTCTCTTCTTCTTCCATCGCCTGCATCTCCATTTCCATCTGCATCTGCGTCGAACGAGTAAACTACCGTAACGACGATGGAAGCGACCGACGAGTCGGGGATTAGGGTTTATGAGGAGACGGGGATTAGGGTTTATGGAGTGAGATATATAGGGCGACGGCGTGGTGGTGGGGATGGCGATCGAGCTCCATGTTCCCAAGCCAACTTCGTGTTTGCGTGTTCGGCTCGAAATGAGCTCGAATTCAAACAGCGCAAGCATGAGCTAGATTAGTTTGTTTGTATTTAGCAAGGGGTGGAACTGGGCCAAGCTTGGGTCGGGTATCATTATGCCCAAGCCCGGCCCAAAAAATGTTGGACTTCGGTCAGGCTTTTATATAATTTTTTAAAAAATTAAGCTCCGGCCCAAACCCAAGCCCAAAGCCCAATACCCATTGGGCTTTGTGAAGGCCTATCTATGCATTTATCATATAATACATAAATACTTTTATTGTACAAAATTAAAATAAAATACATATTTTTATTGGGATTTGATTACATAAAAAAAATACATATTTTTAAATATAATACAATTAATGTCTACCAATAATTATTCACTGATGTAGAATAGGAACTTCTCACGTAAAAGTAGAAATATACAACGTTTAATTAATTAGGGCATATGTTATTTTTTAAAGGAGTATTATAATATTTTAAAATTTTAAAATTATTCTTATGTACATGGAATGTCTAATTAATTTTTTAAAAAAATTTAAAATAATATATATTTAGTAAGTTTTATGTATATAACTAATTAGCTATATATAATAATATGTACTATATATTTATTCAGAGATATGTATAATTAATTAATATATATAATAATACTATTTAATATACCATAATATAGAAGTAAATATTTTGTTAAGGTGTAATATATCCTCATATATGTAAATATATATTATTAATAACAATATATACTATGAGTCCGGCTATGGTGCTTGTAAAAGCACCAAGCACTTGGTGCTTGTGAATTTTTTACCGTTAGATCTACACCTTTGATCATTTTCAGCCGTGAGAGTATACTATTCAACCAACCATCCACTTAACCCACGGGGGCCCACATCATCCTAACCGCACATCTATTAATCCAAGGGCTAAAAACTTACAAGCACCAATGACTTGGTACTTTTAAAAGCATAGGAGCTCAATTCATATACTATATATGATATACTATATCACTTATTCTTTATATATATATATATATATATATATATATATATATATATATATATATATATATATATATAGTTGAGCTAGAATACTCTCAAAAGTACCAAGGGGGTGGTGCTTTTGAGTTTTTAACCATTGGATGAAGAGATGTAGAGTTGAGATGATGGTGGCAGGTAGTGGTAGGTAGAATAGTGTTTGATCCAAAGGCTATTAGTAATTAAGGAGTAGATCCAAGGGCTAGAAACTTAGAAGCACCATGGTGCTTCTAAAAGTATTCTAGTTCAATTATATATATACTAGTGTAGGAACCCGCGCGATGCGGCGGATAAAATTATAATAAAAATTTGCATATTAAATAAATAAATAAAAACATAAAAAAGGAAATAATCATATTTGATTTGATTGGTTAATAACGTAAACAAATATATTAAAATTCTTTTAGAATAAAACACAATACAACATAGAACAAAGAAAGATGACGAAAAGAAAAAACTCTGGGAGAATAAAAATTGTTACATAGATATTCTGAAAAAGTACTTAAAAACTTGTGAAAATACAATAACAAATTTAAAAATGCAAATTGAATAGGCTCAAATTTACATTTAACTTATCATATAAATAAATTCATCCTTCCTACTCTCTTTCCTAATCCAAATCAAATTTCACTTAAAAGTTAATGACTATAATGTTTGCATATGGACATAAAGTTGTTATACCATCACAAAATTAGCAAGGAATGCAAAAAATTTGGACATCAAGTTGTTATACCATCACAAAATTAGCAAGGAATACAAAAAATTTGAAGCAATCTGTTAATATTGGTTTTGGATTTTTAAAGTCTTCCATTATCTCCTGCTCATTTTGCTACTTCTGCTGTTGATGATGCTATTATTAACAAGTGGTGATGATGGAAAGTAAAACATGAGGCAGGTTTGATGGCCTAATGGTAATTCTTGCATTTATTAATAATTCAAATATTTTTTATCGTCATGAAAGGGGACAAAAAAAAGAGAAAATCCTACCTATCTGATCATTATATAAGATGACAGTCATTTTCTTAGGAACTCACGCTCATATCCTAGCTTTAAAGTATGTCTTTTACACTATTTGTTACCACTAAGAAATTTGATTAAAAATATCTAAAAATATCAAAAAGATAAAAATTGTCGACCTCCTGTATATTTCAGCAAGAAATAAGTTCTTGATTCTAAAAGACGTAATAAGCATTCACCAATTTTCTACCAATTTATTATTGAGCTATTTTACTGTACCAGATTAAACAAAAATATAGAATTTCTTTTCAACTATCTAGACACGGTAAGCTTGGGTGTTTTTTATTTCCAGCTTGCTTGATAAATTTTTGTTTCTTTTCTATGTTTCACTAATATCTAGAATCCTTTTAATGTGATATTTATATATCAATAAAGAGTTCATAGAAAGGTTTTGAAAGGTGATTTCTTTTGCTTTATTGGTTACACTATTTTATCCTTATCATTATAGTTCTTAGATTTGTATTTTTTGTTTCTTTTATTGCTTACCGATTAATCATATTAATGTGCATCATTTTTTTTTATATTGTTTAACTTATATGTTTTTTATAAGTACTAAATCAAAAATGATGAAAGAAATTAGAAGCAATCGTCAAACTTGTGTTACTTCAAAGCAAATTGGACTAGTTATGTAATAGACCCTCTATTTGCACAAAAAGGTTAGTCGATTTGTAAGCTCTACAAGTGTTAATGCCAAACGAACCATTATATAACATTTTTATCTCAAAAAAAAAACCAAAAAGTACCCAACAAATGTTAAAAAGCATCCTTTCTCAATACAGTTTGGCATGACCTCATGCCACGTGCCAACACGGCCTCAGCATGGAACAGCAAGGGCGGCACAAGCAATCCTTGTGATAAAGGAATTGAAAACTTCTCACTTAACAGTAGAGGCGATATGGAAGAGAAAAAAAAAGAACACTTTGGGAATCTTTGATTATTGATTTGAATTCGTTGGAGATACCTCATCACATCGATCTGTTGAAATTTTATGCGTCTTTTCAATCAACTTATCTGATGGGGAATCAACAACTTCTTCAATTATTTACAGACTTGAGGCAAAACTGTGTCAATCTCTAGAACTTAATTGAAATTTGTAGTTCCATCTTTTCTTTCTCTATTTTGAAACAATTTCTAATTTTTCGTCCAGTTAATTTAATTTCTGCTTCAATGGCATATGAAAAAAATAGCATCTACATGTGGGATCTCATAATGGGCAATTTTAGAATCCCATATTGTAGCCTGTTGATGCAGAAATTGGCATCTTCTATCGCATCTTCTTCAAAATCATTCAATTCAAGCAAATAAAAGAATTTTTCACTATATTTTTAAACACTTGAGGAGTCTTGTTTCAAACTATAAAAATTTTGAAGAAGCTTCTGCTTGAACTCAATTGCTAAGAATTTCTCCTTCATTTGCATTCTTATGTGATCCCATGGACTAATCTTATCTTTCTCTTTTACATTCTCTTCAATAATAATTGCCTCCGCCACTTCTACACTCCGCTGATTAATTTTGTTGTACAGTTTTAACTTTCTTTCATCCGACATATGGTAATAGAAGTAATATCTTATGTTGTCAAACCACATATGGTAAGAATTTCTTTTACCATCCGACATATGGTAAAAGATTTTTTTTGGGTGAAAATTGACCATCAGAATCTTCTAACTCTAAAACATGATCATAACTTGCTGCTCGGCTGAAGAACTATCAATATTCGGGATAATAAAACATAGTCCAGGATTTCCTAACTTGCTCTAATACTAAATAGATGCAAACATAAATTCAACTTGGTCTATTCTTAATACTGATACCAAAATTAAGAAGAGAACCCAATATAGAGTTAGGAAAGATAGGACAAGAGGTGCGCAGGACAGAAGAAGGAACGGCCAATCAAGGCACAGAGAAGAAAGAGAGGGGTAAACCGTAAACATGCATACAACCCTAAGAAAAATTAATTCTCACCAACAAATTTCATTATAGTTTTGATTCCAAATCCATACTGTCCTATATGTCAAAGCACCAAATCGGGCCTAAAAGAACATTTTTAATCCTTCAAAACTTATCCCAAATTATCTTGTATCATATAGGACTTTCTTGACATTAAATAAGCCGGACTAGGGATCCTATAAAGAAACAAGATCCAATAGGTTCAAACCCATCCTAAATGTCCCAAATAGCCTTAACAGAGACCAAATAGGATGTGCCAAAAAATTACCCTAAAAATATGAACAAAAATCATCTGAAAGTAGTTTAAAACAAAAGGATTGACCTAATTAGACACTTGATAGACTCAAAAAAAAAACACTAAATCAACTAAGTTGATCAAGAAATAACTCAAAATTGATCACAACTCGAATTTAAGCTTGCATCAAATGGCAGTAAATTCTAGTCATGTAGACTACTATATCATCTCAAAATATTCTTTATTCAACTATTGCATAATCTTAAAAAGTGATTTGACGATTAAATTAGCTGTCTAATGATCTCCAAGATGTAAAATTAGTAGTCATGTCATCAGTCATCACTAGAAGATGATGTGAAAACTGAATTAGCTATCAATTTGCCGTTTGTTGATGAACTATATATAGAGTATAGTAAAATGTCCTGCAAAAAACAGAACTTAATTGAAACAAATTAGAGTTCAATAACCTACCTAAAAACTTTTCTCGAAATTTGGTGACCGGCGATGATATTCGCCCTTTTAAACATAGGTACCTAAATTATACCGATAAAAGTCTTGACTTTCGATTTGTTATTTTAGTTAATTGAATTGAATATTTTGTTAAATTAATTAGACGAATTTCACAGCTCTAAACAATGTTTAAGAAGTGGAAAGACAAAAGCATAATGGTGAGAATAAGGAAGTATAAGCAGACCTGACTGGAGGGGATGGTAAATCCGTCGACAAAGATGGAGATACCACGGAAGATCCCCCTCCCGTCTGCAGATGAGGTGGAGGCGTCCGTCTCGAACTGATCCCTCAGCTTCCTGTTCTTCTCTGCCATGTAACTGGAATCAAAGAAGGCGAAATTAATAGGAGAAGCCACGATGACGCCGACGACGAAAAGTTAAGATCAAGAAGATGTAAGGCCTGTAAATAAGCAGAGTAGAAATCAGTACAAAAGGGGGAGAGAAGATAGTAGATTACTGGTAGCAGGGAATAAAGGGTAGCAGCAAATGGCGGGGAGGAGTCGGCGGTGCTGCTTCCGGCGAGTAGACGCGTCGAGGTGAGCTCCGGTGGACTGACAGGGTCGAGCCGAGGTGTGGACTAGGGCATCCTCTGTCGGAGAAGGGGGAGGAGGAGATCGAGATTCGAGACCAAGAGAGAGAGAGAGAGAGAGGATCGATAGGCTCTACAGAGGCGTACCGGATCGGGCGGCCCCAAATAGATCAAAATGATGCAAAGAAAGAATACGAGATGAGAAAAGAAATTATAACAAAATCTCAAAAAAATATGCATATTAAATACTAAACGAGGAAAATAATCGCACTCACAATCTAGGGTTTCGCCGCGCTCCTCTATCGGAAGAGCCTCAAATTGTCCTCGTGAGAGAGAAAGAGAGAGAGAGCATAACCCTCATCTTCGGGTTTTGGTCCGGCTGAGAGAACGCGGGATCGGGAGGTGTGGGAGCGTTGACGTGCGGAGGGGATCGGCATCGGAGCGTCAGCGCGCACGAAGGGGAAGGCTTTGGAATTTGTTTTTATTTTGTTAATTTTGTTTGTCATAGTCCTATATAGGATTTTGGAGATTTTTTTTAAAATTTTATTTTTATAACTATAATTAAAACCATGTATATATATGATATATGATTTATTAGCGGAGGTTCAGGTTTTTTTTCCTTCATAATTTATAAAGTTATCTTTATAAATATAGTTAAAACTATTAATATATGGGATGAAAACTATTTTATATTTTAAATATATTATTATAATATTATGAATTATTAAATAATATAAAATTAAAACGATTAAAAAAATTTTGAAAAAAATTGTACGAGTCCATAACCAAGAATAGAATAGGTTATAGTTTAAATTTGTGAAGTTATATAAACATTTAATATACTTTAGACAATTTAGACCTTATAAAAATCTAGTTTAATTTAATTTAATCATATACCGACGGTTTTAAACAATTATAATAATTAATTTAAACCATTAGAAAAATATATTTTTACCAACACTTGTATTAAGTGTTACTAAAAAAATCGTCATCAAAAATTTAATTTTTTGTAGTATGGATACGAATGGGAAGGGTTTGTGAGAAAAAAAAATATCGGGGTATGCTAATGGAATTAGGTGAGGGTTTGGAACTTAAAATATAACGTGCAAATACGAATAAATAAAAAAAGTATTGATATTATAAGAAATATTAGTTGTCGTATAGTTGTTAAGAGGGATTGAAGTAATGTAAAGGTTACGGATTCAAGCCTCAAACCCTTATTTTTTGTGAGAGATTTTTTTTGTTTTGTAACTAAAATTTTTTTTGGTGACGTACAAAATTCAAATCCGTAGCAAATGCACTACTTTTTTGTAGTGCTACCAAATAGTTATATGAAAAGTTCAATGAATATGATCATTGATTCCAACAGACATATGTACGAAGAGACACACTATAAAGATGTGTCTTTTCATGTCATGCTCTTTTACTAAAAGTCACATCCTTTCACTCTAAAAGTCATATCCATTTATTAAGAGTTGCATCCCTTCACTAAAGGTTGCATCCCTTCACTAAGGATTACATCCATTCATTAAAATCAATAAACAAAATTCATTATTTTAAAAATTTCCTTACAATTCCTTGCAGCATCAGTATTGTAGTTGCTCTTTCTATAGCACAGTACTATCTATGGTACAGTAGCTGAGTCTTTTTAGTTCCGCCTTCTTGTATTTTTAGCTTAGTCCAGCTACTTTTAAATTTACTTAATTTACTATCTCTACTTTCTTAGTTAGAAAGATGCTTAATAGGATTGGACTTATTCGACTCTAAGCTTTCAAACAATAAAAGAAAACTTTCTAGTTTTCCCTGTTACAAAGATATTGTGATCCTTCACACTATGCCCCTCTAGATCCTCCATATGCACAACCTAAATCAAATTATTCCATGTTTTTGTAGTCAGAAAACAAAAATTTCTTCTCAGCTAATGCTTTATTTTATTCACAAATAACGATAGATAAGAAAACTGAAGACTCAAACGACTTAACTTACAAAATAGCCTAATTTAAGGCAACTGCAATACAAGGTACCATACAAAAGAATTTATGGACGAAACTGAGGATTCGAGATCGAGATCTCTTACCAATGGAATGGAGCACCGAATCGAGAAGTGGCACCACGGAGGGCTTGGATCAGGTTGCCGGGTCGAGGATTGCCCTCGTGGGACCAAGGAGGTTGCTGTCGATGAGGATTGAGAACCAAATTACGCGATCACAACGAACTGACAGAACAAAAATCAAAAAAATTAAGATAAAAAGCAAATATTGGGCTGAGATTTGAAATGCATTTAGTTCCAAGCTAAGAAAACTAGACTACTTGGAACTGTAAAACAAAGCAAATTCTAAGCCTAAAAAAAATTTGAACTTAACCATTTTGTGTCGCAGGTACATCACATATGAATATAATCTCTGTACCGTCCATTCAAAATTGCAATCATATCTCTGGAGGTAAAAATGTAGCTACCCTGTAAGCCATAAGCAATTTGTAAATGGCCCTCACAACTTCATTCCTTTTCATTGAGATGTACACCATCCATTTTTTTGCCAGTAATTTCAAGTTCTATGTGGCAAAGGGCATGGTGGTTGGTACCCGAGAACTGAGTTCGAATCCTAGTTGATTCACATTTCTAGCTAAGCTTATTTCTAAATGAAATAAACGAAGCGGGTAACGTGCTATCTATCTCTCAAAAAAAAAAAAATAGCTTTTTCGTTCAAAAGAAAAGCATGTGTGTTCATCAAGTATCAAGTATCAAGCATAGAGGGCATTTTATTCCTGCTGATGCTTCTGCTTTATTTTTCGCACAAATAATAGAAAAAGAATAAAATTTATATTGCAGGATAAATTAAAAAAATGAGTTCCACAGCCTAATCCTACATGGCCATTAAAACCTACTAACGTTAGAACAAACAATCCACCATTTGGCTTTTAACTGCTGAATTCACACAACAGCACAAGTGTTGTTATCAATTAAACATGTCATATGATCATAGAAGAAAAAATCCCCAGCAACAAAAGAATTATCACTTGCATCATAAATATACACTCCTTGCAAAAATTTCCCAAAAGTGATAGATAACTATTCATACCGCTTCTTCGATATGATAGCGAGTTTCTCCAAGGTTAAGCATACGCCAGTAGTTGACTTTGCATCTTACAATTATTATACATTTCTTCGGTCTCCATCTGGTGTTTATATCATGAAAAGTTTATCTAACTAATACAACTGCTTATATAGTTCTAACATTATTCTTGATTTTGTTGTGCAGAGCGCAAGAATTACATCGAACAGTGGTTTTCATCTCTTCAGAGCTCGTAAATATGATTAATTTCTTTCAACTTGGTTTGAAAAGATGCTTTAATTTTCATGACATTGAACTAATCACTACAACAGAATTAGATTATAGGGACATATGTTTGGGACACTTTTGTGTAAGTGTCCCATTTATGCAAAAACTTTTAAAAAAAAATCTACTAATGCCTAAATATAAAGCCCAATCTATCCAAAAATAAAAGGTTACTCTACCATGACCATACATGCATCTTCTAGCAACATATGCATCTGAATAATTTGACGTAGCTAATCCGATTTGGTTTGACTAGATCTAAACCATTATAAACTGGTTGCATGATCCGAATTGGCTTATCTAGTCTAGATGATTTATATGAGAAGATCGTATATTTGCTAGGTGAAAAGTGCAATCGAAGTATATTTGGATATTATATTTGATCTTCAAGTTTTTTTTTTTTTTGGATAGATGAGATAGACTATCCTATCAAATTATGAATAACAAAATCTTTCAAGTAGCAAATATCAAACTCCTTCCTTAGAATTATACTATAAAATTCTTATGCCAAATAAGTTATTCCGACATCCAGACAAGATCCAAATGTACAAATTTCTCAGAGTAGATCATAAAAATACACCAAACAAGATTTTCGTGCATCCAAATAGGACCAAAGAGTGTAACTTTCTACTCAAATCGGTTAAAAGTTTAACCCATGTTTGGTGACTATACAATTCGAATTTAAGGTAAGATGTTTGGTCATCAAAACTCGCCCAGCTGGTTGGAATCGAAAAACTTCGATTGATCAGTAATATATATTTGGCTCGAATTCTGTGTAGACTAGTACCATATATACGTAGTGCATGCGCGCTATTATTTGATGTCTTGTTGGACTATATAGTGCTATAATATGAGATCAATCCTACCTAAATCGTTGTGTGCCCGATTCGATCAATTGTCACTTGTACTAGAAATTATGTTATAAGGAAGAAAAAATCATCTGTCGTGATCAATAATTTTATGATAATTTTTCGTTTCACCTGTCGAATTTTAACTCTCTTGCTAGAGAGAGAGAGATTAAATTTAATGTTTGCCCATTGGAATATTGCCGTTTTAGACTCCGTTTTGGTAATTCTAAAACAATATATATTAATTCCAATATAAAATATATATATCCGCCCTTTTAAGTTGTGAATATTTTGTATACCAACTAATTAAGGATGATCGACAGCATTGCCATGAACATATTAATTATGTGATCAAGCTAAAATAATTTAAAATGGGGAACCTATATATATATATATATATATATATATATATATATATATATATAGTCCTAGCTAGCTAGATGGATCCTTAATTAGCAAAAGAATAACCCGTTTCTCTAGCATGGACCACAAGCGACTTTGCCCAACCCATATAAACAGCGTTTTGGTTGGATTCACTTCTGGGCCCACCAGCATCCAACGAATACACACAGCAGTACACGCGGGAATTAAGATTCGGATCCCCAACAGCCCAACCCTAACGGCTGACAAGGAGGAATTATAATAATAACAACCATTAATTTCCTGAACCGTGTGTATCCATCTACTGTGCAAAATTTATTTATGATCTGACTTTTGAAAATTATGATATCATCGAACAAATATGATTTGCAACACCTAAAATGTCTATCAATAAATAATAACAAGTTTTAAATTCTATTACTTCGGCAAGAAGTACGTAGTCTTCAAATCAACATTATCAAAAGAAATTTTGTTCAACTCAAAAGAAACTAGGATTCAAAACTTGTAAGAATTTTGTTGTAGGCCATTCAAATGGTATTAAATAGATCGAATGATTTGAGAGCTTCAGGTGGCATTATGGTCATTTCTTTTCTTTTCAAAATACTAATTATTATATACAATTAGATATACCTACATAAGTACATTACTCTTGTGTTTAAGGTTGTTAGCTAGCCTGCAATGAAGCCTAGCTAGTACATGGATAACGATTTATTTAAAATCAAAAAATTGCTCTTAAGTTTTTAAATTTTTGTTGCCAAATATATATATGTATACATGAAAATTTAATAAAAGATTCTACTTAACATCAATAGTAAAATCAATACTTTCGATTTAAAATTTGAGTCTTTTATCACTGTTTTTTATGAAATTTTTATTTTCGGCCGTTAATTTTAAGGCTACTCGTTCATTAGACAAACGAAGTCAAAAAATTATAAAATTTGATTTCTAGATAGTTCCAATAGCGTAGATCAAGTTTAACGGAACCGATCGCCGAATCAGATGTCCCATCATCGAAAACAACTTATAAGTACGGAGGCGGTGTAGCGTGCTACCTATTTTCAAAAAAAAACTTATAAGTACGGAGGCCCCCGTACTTTCGAAAGCATAGGAGCCTCTATATATATATATATATATATATATATATATATATAGAGTCCGGCTGCTATGCTATCAATAGCACGGAGGTTTTCGTGCTACCAAGTTTTTAACCGTTAGATCCACCCCTTTGATGATTTTCACCCGTTAGATCATACTATTCAACCACCCACCCACTTAACCCTAGGGGGCCCACATCATCCTAACCACACATCTCTTAATCCAATGGCTATAAACTTTAGCACCAATGACTTGGTGCTATTAATAAGATAGTAGCCTAGTTATATATATATATATATATATATATATATATATATATATATATATATATATATATATATATATATATATATATATATATATATATATATAGTCCATCTACTATCCTATTAATAGGATTGAGGACCTTGTCCTATCAAGTCGTTTTAAATGATTGGAACTTCAAATTGATAATCGACACCGTTGAAATTGATCTACGTACATAATTAGAAATGTTTAGAAACCAAATTTTGTAATATTTAAAAATCATTATCAAGTTCATCGAAGAGTTGAAAAATAAACGATCATAAATGAATAACATTCTTAAATTAGAGGTTAGACTTTCTCAATTCATAATCAGAGTTATCAAACATTATCTAAATAGTATAAAAATTTTTTTATCAAAAATTCAAGCAATTTGGATTGCTCTACCCCGTTAAACAAGCAAACAACCCTAAATAATTTTGAAGAGAGAAGCTTCCCAATTGCATAAAAGAGATGATGGAAGGACCACATAAAGTGAGAGTGTGAGGAGTCTTAAAGGTAAAAGGAGAAGAGAGCAAAAATTGTCGATTTTACGACACTTTGATCACCACGTAAATAATTTTCAAAATTTATGAAATTTAGTTTCTTGATATTTCAAATACTCTAGATCAACTTCAACGACTCCGATCATCAATTCGGAATCTCTATAATCAAAAACAACTTGATAGGACAAGTGCTACTATCCTATTAATAGGATAGTAGCCCTAGCCTATATATATAGAGTCCATCTACTACCCTATTAATAGGATTGAGGACCTTGTCCTAATCAAGTCGTTTTAAATGATTGGAACTTCAAATTGATAATCGGCACCGTTGAAATTGATCTACGTACATAATTAGAAATGTTTAGAAACCAAATTTTGTAATATTTAAAAATCATTATCAAGTTCATCGAAGAGTTGAAAAATGAACGGTCATAAATGAATAACATTCTTAAATTAGAGATTAGACTTTCTCAATTCATAATCAGAGTTATCAAACATTATCTAAATAGTCTAAAGAACTTTCTATAAAAAATTCAAGAAATTTGGATTGCTCTACACCGTTAAACGAGTAAATAGCTGATATATATATATGTAGTGACCTGGAAAATTGCACCTGTAACACCCCGAACTTCTAAAGTCATGAAGTCACGAGGTATGTTGGCTTAGAAGGCCATAAGAATGGTTCCCGTGAAGTTTGGAAGCTTTCGGGTGTTTTCGGTGCACTAGGTGCGTGAACGAAGCCCGAAAGGCTATCTTGGGCCACGAGCTAAATCCGACGCTTGCGCGGATGAGATAATGATGTGGACATGATCCAAATCATGTGTGGGGAGTCTCGGTTCGATTTGAAACGAATCGGAGGTCGAACGGGTCAAAAGTGAGTTGAAACGGAGAAGAAACGGTGAAAAAGCTGAAAAAATGGCCAAGTCCTGAAAATCCTGCTCTCGGGATCCGGATCAGGAGGCCAGAACCGGTCCACCCCTGCGAAGTCAGCTGAAAATTTGGCTAAGTCTGAAAAACCGCCACGGATCCGAATCCCAGTGGTGGTCCGGATCCCACGCGCGATTGGACTCTGGCGAAGGTACTTGGAGTCCGGACCCCATACATGGAGACCGGTCTCTGAGACCCGAAAATGCCCAGTTTGGGCTGTTGCAATAGATGAAAAGTTGAGGGGTTTATATGCAAAGTTGGCATGAGATGAGTGTATAGAGTGGATTAAACACTCTCTTTCTCTCTCTCACTCAGCTCCCTCTCTCTCTCTCTCTGTTCGACAGCAAGAGGGGAAGAAGAGGAGAAAGAAAAAGAGAAGAAGAAAAGAGAAGAAGAAGAAGAAGAAGAAGATGGAGATGATGAAGAAGATGAAGATGGAGGTCCCTTGGGCCATCTTCTTCCTCTCCTTTGTGCAAGCGGGCTTCTTGTAGAGGTAAGCCTTTGCTCCTCTCATGGTAAATCTTCTAGTAGAGGGTTTCTAAACCCTAGATCTAGAGTTTTGATCTTCTTGCAAGCTTTAGAACCTTGTAGAGACTTGGGAACTCATGAAAATCATGTGTTCTTCAAGGTGCTCTAATGGTGGATTTCTAGGGTTTGCTCTAAGCACCCTATGGATGGTTCTAGTGCTCTTAGATGAGTTCCTAGAGGTTAGACAAGCTCTCTATTGCTTGTTCTAGGGATCGGTGGGTTTTGCAAAAATGCAAAACCTAGGGTTAAAAAGGGGGTTTTTAGAAATAGATGAGATTGATCTCATTTGACCCCATGTAAACCTAATTGGGGGCCTAACGAACGCGTTGGCGCGCTCGGTTCGGTGATTCGACGAGCGAGTACAAAGATATTAATTATTTAATATATTCATACCAGATGTCCGCAGCACGCAAGATAGGAGACCTAAATTCATGAAAACGGAACTGGGGCAACTTAAAGGCGTGGGGCAACGGTACAAAGTCTCGGATTGCAATTCGGAGACCGTTTGGTTGGTCGTGCAAGAGTTCGAGCCGAACCGGTTAAGAGCAGCATGACGGCCGATTGCAAGTGTCGACGAGCAATCGGAGTGCGAATTGAGGTGGGTTGTGTTTACCGAAGCGACTAGGTCGCCTAAATATGTCTAAGAGTAATGGTTTCAAGTTGATGCATATAATTGACATATGTTGCAAGTATAAAAATGCATGTTAAAGAACATAGTGTTAGATGCTAAATGAAATGTATGAATAAATGCATGCTTAGCATAATGAGTACATGCTAGATATAATTATGTGCATGTAAATGGAATGGTTAACATAAGAATGATAAGTATATGAATGCCAAGTATAAGAATGCTAAGTAAGAGAATGCTAAGTAAGAATGTGAGTCATGGACTAATACACATATAGATCGAGTGGCATCTAACCTAGTGTTAATAAACATAGGTTATAGTAAACCTAGAGTCAATGGACCTAGGAGTGTGGCATCCAACCTAGTGTTAATAAACATAGGTTATAGTAAACCTAGAGTCAATGGACCTAGGAGTGTGGCATCAAACCTAGTGTAAAGAACATAGGTTGTAGTGAACCTAGAGTCATATGGATCTAGGTAAAGGACAGTGAACCTAGTGTCGAGGACATAGGTTGGATAAAGAGGATCATGGACCTAGTGTTAGAAAACATAGGTCGAGTTGGAATGACATTGAACCTAGAGTTAAGTCAACCTAGGTTATGTGATAAAGAGTGAACCCTAGTGTCAAGTAGACCTAGGAGGTAAAGACAATGGACCTAGAGGGTCGTCTCTTGAGGGCCTAGCTAACCCTCAAGCTAAGTGAAACGGATTCATGGAATCCCGTGATATGTGCACCATTGAGGGTGCCGGGCGTGTGCGCCGATTTCGCCGTCCGTGGCTATACCATCGACATGGCGTTGTGCGACGATTTCGCCGCCGGGTGGGTGAGCCGAAATGAGTTCGACACGGTTAAGCCGGGTGAGGATCAGACCGCCATGAGTGTTGACACCATGAGTTTGGAAACCATTGCTGGGTAAGTACGATACGTGCGCCGCCAGGTGGCTGGGAAGTGACTCGATCCATTGTTGGGTGTGATGCGATAGTTCGCCGCCAGATGGTAAGGTCACGACTTTAGTCCACGCTGGGTCAGTACGCCGTGTTCGCCACCAGAACGGTTATGTCAGGTGCCTCGAGCCGTTCCAGAGTTGGGACACCACTGAGGGTGACGAGCGTGTGCGACGATTTCGCCGCTCCGAGGCTGAGTCACAGAGGGCGGCAGGCTGTTGACAGCTGAGGTAGTTGTGAGACGTCCAACACCTCGGGCTAGACAGCAGGCGGATTATCCGCATTTGATTGACTCAAGACCGAGTCGGGTGGCATAGTGAGCTAAGGTAGAGTGGACCTTAGAAGTACATGCTAAGTAGCATAAGTGCCAAAAGTAAAGAGCAAGAATGAGAATACTAACCTAATGAATAGCTAAGTTTAAGAATGCAACGGCTAAATTAAAGAATAGCATTAAAGTAAAGAAAAGCTAAGAGCTAAAGAATAATTTGCATATTGCATTTGTGAGGCAGGTTTTTATGTTAGTTGCAAATTATATATCTATATATGTTTTTGGACTAACATATCTGCAGTGCCTCCTTGGACCTATTGGTCGAGCTGTTCTCTTGGGTGACCGTACCCACGAGAACTATGGACAATAGTTCTCACCCCCGTGTTGCGTTTTGGGGGTACAGGTATGTTCGTGAGCGGCGCAGCAGCAGCAGCGCGAGGCAAGGGCGTAGCTCAGTAAATAGCGCCCTACCGGGAGACCAGAGATAGAAGTACCCCAGTTGACAGAGCTTAGGGGTATAGCAAGGGAGAACAAGTTGTAATAAATTGGAAACAGATTTGTAATAACTAGATTGTGTTAGAAAGTATGTAATATGAATGTAAAAGTTAAATTTGAGACGAATGGTTGTAATAGCAAGTAGCTGTTTTATGTTTATGATACTTCCTTATGCAATCTGATTGTAATATCTGTTCCTGTTTGGAACCTCCTTGTAATTGTATGGATTGCGACGCCTTGAACGTACAGGGGAAACTCTGTCCGTTTGGCGGTCTGTTCGACGCGCCCGAATCCGACCGAATTGGCGGGCTCGGGGCGTGACAGCACCTGAGGCTTGTCGACAGCTCTGACGAGTGTCGGGACAAGTCCGAGTTGCGTTGGCGCCAAATGGACGCCAAACGGGCCCCTGGGAATGCGAGAGCGGCGTATATCTTGAAAATCTGCCAAATAGCAGATTTTTCTGTGAGTTGTACCGGTACAAGTTGGTGGCTGTACCGGTACAACATTGATGGATATACCGGTGCAAAGGAGGTCCTTGTACCGGTACAGCTTGACAGCATGGCCCAGTTTGACTTTTGGGGCACTTGTCACATCACCTTAACCCCCCCTTACCTTGCAGCAGAGAGGAAAGAGAGAGGGACCCTTCTCTTCTTCTTCTCCCCTTGCTGCTGCTGCTGATCCTCTTCTCCTTCTACTTCCCTTAGCCACCAAAGGAGTTGGAGGAGCTCAAGTGAAGACCGATCTTCGTCGACGACGCGCCGAGGAGCGTTTCCGGCGACGTGACGCTGCGAGGAAGCCAGGCGTGCGCGCGGGACCGCCGTCCTCGACTCAGCGACGAGCCTAGGGCATTTTCAGAGGTGAGTTGGCCATCGACATCCCTCCGTTTACTTCGGATTGCTTCATTTTCGCACCTTGCTGCTGCTGCTGCTGACTGCAGCGTCGACCCGCGGAGTTTTGATTAGATCTCTGTGTAGGAGTGTCGAAACGCGACGAAACTTGGGGCGTTAGATCCGCGACTTCGAGACGATTCCAGAGAGACCTTACTTGCTGGATTTGGATAAGGTTTGCCCTGTCGAACCCTAGTTTTACTGAGTTGCTGTTTTAGAGCAGATTCTGAGGTGTCGAACTGCAGGATTCCAGTGTCGACGTTTCGTATTTCGGCCCGTACTCTGCGTAGGAGCGACGGATTCCGGCGAAACTTGGACTGTTGGATTCCCGACTTCGAGACGAAACTTCTGAGCCCTGAATCGCGAAATTCGGATAAGGTTAGCCTAGTTGGATTTAAGCTTTTCCCTGCCGCTGTTTTTCGGACAGAATTGTAAACTTTGTGTTTGGTCACGATTTTTCGCAGCAGCTGGTCTCGGTCTTGTGCTGGATGCGTGGGGCCTTCGCTGACTTGGATTACTCCCTTTGCTGCCAGAGGAGGAGCTTCTTGAGGTGGGATTTCATCGTTTCACTCCTAAGTTCGTAATAGTCGACATGTATGCTTTATTTGTGAAGCTAATTGGTGGTAGCTCAATTCATGGATCATATCTTCTAAAATCTGAATTTAGAGAGCATGTTACTACTTAGCAACATTCATGTCGGACTTGAATTTGACTTAGGAGAAAATCACGTTTTGGATCGTCATTAGCTTATACTATCGGATTTAGCTCTAGGAGCCGTTTTGTGCCGTATCATCGCTGGGGGAGTGCGATGGATACCCAGGGTAGTGTAGTTTGCTTTTACGCTCGCGCTGGGAATGCCGAGCTTACTTTTCAGCAGAGTCTAGTTGTGCTGGTTGTTGGGAACCGTCGGGGGTTGACGGTGGGCCCAGTGTACTGTGTGGTTACGCTTTGTGCCAAGGGGCACGTGGTGTATTAGTGCTTAGACCCTGTTTACTTGACTATGCCTGTGAGAGCCAGATTGAGCTCGACAGAGATACGCTTGCATACTCGGTTGGTTCGCGCCCACGAGTGACGCTCCGGAGTCTGGCTTAGTGCTTTTGCGTTGGTGTTGCTGCGTCCTCGTTGTGGACTTGCTCTCCGCTAGCTACCCCTGGGGTAGTTGTAGTGTTGCTTCGACAGGCGGGACGGGTGTATCACAGTCCCTCGTAAGATTGGGTCAGCTTTTACTTGTTCTACAGAGGGTTGTTGAGGGTAGGATAGTATAGTGGTACTTAGCTGTTGAGTTTTCCGGCTTCTTTTACTTTCTTGCTTACTCTGTAGACTTAGTGGGTGGACCGATATTGTTTAGGGCGGTACCCACTGAGGACTACTTGTTTTTACAGTAGTTCTCACGCCCTCTTTCTTTCACCGTTGTTGCAGGGCCTTCTGTTGCGGCTGCTGCTCCTTCTGAGACGGACCGTGGGAAGGGCGTGGCGAGCTAGAGCCTACCCTTCGAGTACAGTGCTAGCGGACTCCCACTGCAGGTAGTGACAGTTTTTGGTTTGGCCACTTTTGTACATACAGTTGAACTCGCTGGAGCGAGTAGTTTAGCTTTGTATCCGTGGTTGTATGTATATAAAGTTGTTATTCCTACCTGCTTGTTTATAGTTTTCTTCAGCTCCATGCTACTGTTGGTGGCATTGTATGTTATACAGATACAGCTACGCTTCGTGTACACGAAAAATTTCTTGTACACGGCGGATTTGTCGGCGTGCCCGGGGAATCCTTCAACCCGGAGCGTGACAATATATATATATATATATATATATATATATATATATATATGAGTCCTATACAAGATATTTTTCTATTTAGTTTTAAAATATCTTTTCTTAGATATTTTAAAAATCCTATAAAAGATTCTTTTCTATATATATTTCGAATTTCAAAATTATACCTTATTTTCTTTCTTTTTAAAATTATACATTCTTCTAATAATTATTATATGCATTTGCATGTACATTTTGCTAGTATATATATATATATATATATATATATATATATATATATATATATATAGTCCTAACCTGCTATCAAATTTTTTACCGTTATATCCACCCCTTTGATGATTTTCACACGTTAGATCATACTATTCAACTAACTACTTACTCAACCCTAAGGCCCACATCATCCTAACCGCACATCTCTCAATCCAATGGCCAAAAAACTTAATAGCACTAATAATTTGGTGCTATTAATAACATAGTATATATATATATATATATATATATATATATATATATATATATATATATATATATATATATATATATATATATATATATATATATATATATATATATATATATATATATATATGTTATATATCAATAGCACGGAGGTCTCCGTGCTACCAAGTTTTCTACCGTTAGATTCACCTCTTTGATTGATGATTTTTACCCGTTAGATCATACTATTCAATCATCCACCCACTTAACCCTAAGGGGCTCACATCATCCTAACCACACATCTCTTAATCCAAAGGCTATAAACTTGGTAGCATCAATGACTTGGTGCTATTAATAGCATAGTAGTCTAGTTCTCTATATATATGGAACATACAGATAGAAATTACAAATAATCTGATGCAGGTAATTTAACGCTAGAGTACCTTACTGGAAATGGGCGACTCAATATATCAAGCTGAGCGAAATTTGCCCGACCTTGGTTATTTTTATAATTGGTGTGAGAAATCAATAGACGGTTATAACTTTTAACGAGTGTGTGATTTCAACTAGCAATCTCAACTCGAAACATAAAAATTAAACCGTAAGGCCATTTTGGCCGAGTTTCAAATTTAATTGTTTCGGCCTCCGTTTTTATATTTTTAAGTTATTTTTAGAAATTAAGTTCTGTATTTTTTCTTTTTTGAGTTTAATTATTTGGTTATTTTTAATCTGATTTGGTTTGAAAATATATTAGAATTTATTATGCTTGTTTATAGTAGAATTTGGGCATGGACCCTTTATGTAGACTAGGAGTTCAGATAATATAATTAGTTTTTAGAGTCAGTTAACAATATTTTTATTTTTGTTGAAAAATTGATTTTTCGTGTATAACTCTCTTATCATTCTCGTGCTTTTTCTCTCCCAATCAAGGTGGCTTTGATATGCATGATAATCTATCATCCACTCATATAATATTTTTATGCACAAATTAATATTTATAAAACTAGCTAGCGCCTGGGACTCTCGGAGAAAAACTGCAATGGAGGGGTTAGATTTTGGATTTTGCCGTCCGTATTAATTAATTAATTATTTAACATTTCGAATGCGGTGCATGTGGTGCAGGCAAATTTTTGCGCTGACATGAAACAACCACATGCTCTCTGCCCCCCCCATGTCGTCGTGCTCGGAGAGGGAAATGGCTAGAGAGACAGCTGGGCCCCGCATAGATTTGCCTCCCTCTCCTGAAATTGTATTCAAATGCCCCGTCTAACCCCCGACTTAAAAAGAAAAAGAAAGGAGACAAACGGGCTTTTTTTGCAAATAGCTCTGAGCAATTTTTATTTTAAAAATAGTTATCAAAATTAAAAAAAAACTCCTGTCCTCGCTGCTACGCGCCACGTCAGACTACGCGGCAGAATGGGCCCGTATGTCAAGTTGAACATGAACACGGTGAATGATTCACCGTGTTTAGTACGTATATTTTGTATATTAAAAATAAGAATAAGGAGTAGGTATGGATATTCTAAATATTATCCGAATCTGAATAAATTATATATATATATACATAATTTATTTTTATTTATTTATACAATATATAAAATATTTAATAATTTTTATTTTTTAGATCTTTATCTAATAGTATAGATTTTTAAAACCCACTAAATTGGATGAAGATCTAAGAAATAAAAATTATTAAATATTTTAAATATTGTATAAATAAACAAAAATAAGTTATATATATATATATATATATATATATATATATATATATATATATATATATATATATATATAGTCCTTTTAATAGGATAGGAGCACTTGTCCTATCGCTTTTTAGCCTTTGATCAATTCTTTTCATCATTTCTAACCATTGGATTAAATAATATAACCCGGTGGTGACCACTCAACACTAGGAGGACCATTCAACTCTAACCGACTAATATTATCCTAATCCTACAATTTCTCATCCAAGGATTAAAAACTTGATAGACAAGTGTTCCTATACTATTAATATGATAGAGCAAAGATATATATATATATATATATATATATATATATATATATATATATATATATATATATATATATATATATCGGGCTTAGATTCGCATAATATTTCGGATATCCATACCTATTTACATCTCTACTCCTTATTCTCATTTTTAATATACAAAATATACGTATTAAACACGGTGAACCATTCACCGTGTTTGAATACTGCTCAACGTGCTCAACTCAAAATACAGCGCCTCCCGTCAAGGCGTTGACATGGCGCTGGCGGGCCACTTTTACAATTTTAATTTTAATAGAACTATTTTTAAAATAAAAATTACTTAGGGGGCTATTTGTGAAAAAAAGCCCGAGACAAACACTACTACTACTGCTACTACAACTAGTAGTACTAGTACTAGAGGACCATCCAAGGAAAAGGACCGTGTCGGTGGGGTGTTGGGTCCCCTAAAAGCCCTGCACCCTGTTCCCCCTCTCTTCCCTCACTCTCATGCCATTTTGCTCGATCGTCTTCCCTCACGCTATAAATAATTAGTATATCTTCACCGTTCTTCTATCTAGTCCAATATTCGTCAAATTAATAAAGCCTGCATCTCGCTAATTTCTTTTGCGACGTCCTGATCGAATGTAAACAGGGAAAGAAAACAAAATGGAGCTTGAATTGGGACTAGCCTTACCCAACAACGCTTTGATAAACGGAATCGATCTCAATGATGACACCTCCTCCTCCTCCTCCTCCTCCTCCTCCTCCCTTTCACGCAGGAAAAGGGGATTCGACGAGACCAGCGAGAGGACCGCATTGCTCTTCTTCGAGCAAAAAGGCCGAGGAATCGATGATAATAAAGATGATGATGATGATAGTGATCGTCAAAAAGCCTTCAGCAAGTAAGTTAAATGATGAAGAGAAACTTTTTGGAATGATTTTGCCAATCTTGTTCTGTTGCTTCCAGTGAATTGAGATGTATATATGTGGTATGTATATATATATATATATATACTAATGGGGGCCGAGTGTTGGTGGGGTGGCCGCCCATCAAAAAAAGGAGCGGCAGCGGGGGCGGCAGCGGAAGGGCAGCGATTTATGTGAAAGTTAAAATGGAAGGGGTGGCCATCGGGAGGAAGTTGGATCTCTCCCTTTGCAACTCATATGAAGCACTCTTCCGCACGCTTGAACGCATGTTCCCGAGCAAGCCAAATGGTATCATCCCATCTCCCGAGAAAGCCATCATAGACCTTATCTAAAGAATTTTGGTGCATCTTGAAATAATTATTCGAATTCTTAAAATCTTTATTTTACCGTATATTCTTATAATTTCAGGCTGTTTAGTTTAAGGTTTGTAAAATTCCGAGAATGGCGTATATTTTTTTTTTTTGGAATGATAAACTTAATTGTTACTAACTTGTCAGCAAGTTGAGTTAGTATTAGTATATTTTTTATTGACGGACTACTATATAATGATTCTCATTAATTAAATATGAAAATAAAATATCTCATAAATCAGAATAATCTAGTATTCGTGCCACCTATATATGAAACTATAATGATTTCAGTACCTCACTAATATCTTGCACAACTATCTTATCCAACTTGAACTAAACAGTAATGATTTGAATATTTTTAATTAAAAATATTTAGGATTATTGGAATATTTTAAACCATAAATCAAATGGCCTTTTGTTTAATTTTAGTACATTTTTATCAAAGTCAACGGAAGAAATAATTTTTTTGACAGAATAATTTGCAATGTACAATATATATATATATATATATATAGTCCGCTATGCTATCAATAAAGACGAAGACTCTGCTACCAAGTTTTCCATCGTTAGATCCACCCCTTTGATAATTTTCACCCGTTAGATCGTACTATTCAACCAACCACCCACTTAACCCTAGGGGGCCCACATCATCCTAACCGCACATCTCTCAATCCAACGACTAAAAACTTGGTAGCACCAATGACTTGCTATTAATAAAGATAAGAGCCTAGTTCTATATATATATATATATATATATATATATATATATATATATATATATATATATATATATATATATATATATATATATATATATATATATATATATATATATATAGGGTAAATTTCACCGTTGCCGTGAACTTTTGGCGGAGTTTCACTTTACCCCCCCAAACTCTTAAAACGGCCATTTACCCTCCTATACTTTAATATTGCAGCTTGTTGCCCCTTCCGTCAGTTAAAGTTAACGGAGCTGAACGGGAATTGACGGAAGGGTTAGGTTTTGGCGGAAAATCTACCGCTAAAATTGTCTTTTTAAGAAATAAAAGTAAGTTGGTTGGAACAAGAGACAGCTTTTGGCGGTAGATTTTCACCAAAATCTAACCCTTCCGTCAACTCCCGTTCCCTCCGTTAACTTTAATCGACGAAAGGGGCAACAAGATGCAATATTAAAGTATAGGAGGTAAATGACCGTTTTAAGAATTTGGGGGTAAAGTGAAACTCCGCCAAAAGTTCAGGAGGCAACAAAGGTAATTTACCCTATATATATATATATATATATATATATATATATATATATATATATATATATATATATATATATATATATATATATATATATATATATAGAATTGAGCTCCTATGCTTTTAAAAGTACCAAGTCATTGGTGCTTGTAACTTTTTAACCATTGAATTTATAGATGTATGGTTAGGATGATGTGGGCCCCTTTGGGTTAAGTGGGTGGTTGGTTGAATAGTATAATCTAACGGATGAAAATGATTGAAGATGTAGATCTAACGGTAAAAAAATCACAAGCACCAAATGCTTGGTGCTTTTACAAACACCATATATATATATATATATATATATATATATATATATATATATATATATATATATATATATAGGCCGGCTACTATACTATTATGAGTATAGAGCCCTTTGTACTCATAAGTTCTTAGCCTTCGGATGAAAAAATGTGTGGTTAGGATGAGAGTAGTTATGGTTAGGTTGATAGTGGAGCCCCTAGGGTTAAGTGGGTGGTTGGTTGAATAGTATAATCTAACGGTGAAAATGATTAAAGAGTAGATCTAACGAAAAGATTTATGAGTATAAGAGGCTCTATACTCATAAGAGTATAGTAGACATATATATATATATATATATATATAGCGTTAGACTTAGCTACTATTAGTAGCAAAATCTTATTGTTGCTACCGCTTTTTAGGTTTGGATCAACTCTTTTCATCATTTCTAACCATTAGATTAAATACTATAACCCAGTGGGGACCACTCAACCCTAGAGGGACCATTCAACTCTAACCGACTAATATCATCTTAACCCTATAATTTTTCATCCAAAGGTTAAAAACTTAATAGCAAAAAGAGCGTTTTACTATTAATAGTATTCCAGCCTAATTATATATATATATATATATATATATAGTCCGCGCTACTATACTTTTATGAGTATTGAGTCTCTTGTACTCATAAATTTTTTGCCATTAGATCTTCCCTTTAATCAATTTCACCCGTTAGATTATACTATTCAACCAACCACCCACTCAACCCTAGGGGCTCACTATCAACCTAACCGTAATCATTCTAATCTTAACTGCTAATTTTTTCATCTGAACGGATGAAAATTTATGAGTACAAAAGAGTCTATACTTATATAAGTATAGTAACCCCAACCTATATATATATATATATATATATATATATATATAGAGAGAGAGAGAGAGAGAGAGAGAGAGAGTTGAGCTAGAATACTCTCAAAAGTATTAAAGAGATGGTGCTTGTGAGTTTTTAATCATTGGATGGAGAGATATAGGGTTGAGATGATGGTGGTAGGTGGTGGTAGGTGTAATAGTGTTTGATCCAAGGGATATTAGTAAACAAAAAGTAGATCCAAGGGCTAGAAGGAGTTGGTGCTTTTGAGAGTATTCTAGCTCAACTCTATATATATATATAAAGTCCCGCTACTATCCTATTAATAGGATTGGGACCATTGTCCTATCAAGTCGTTTTGCATGATCGAACTTCCAATTGATAATCGGCATCGTTGAAATTGATCTACACAATTAGAAATGCTTAGAAACCAAATTTTATAATATTTAAAAATTATTATCAAGTTCATCTTAAGACTTAAAAAATGAACAGTTATAAATGAATAACCTTCTTAAAATAGAGGTTAGACTTTCTCAATTCATAATCAGAGTTATCAAACATTATCTAAATAGTATAAAGAATTTTCTATAAAAAATTCAAGCAATTTTGATTGCTCTACACCGTTAAACAAGCAAACAGCTTATATAGGCCGTCAAAAATTATCGATTTTACGACACTTTGATCACCATGTAAATAATTTTTAAAATTTAGTTTCTAGATATTTCAAATACCCTAGATCAACTTCAACGGCTCTGATCATCGATTCGGAATCTCTATCATCAAGAACAATTTGATAGGACAAGTGCTCTAATCCTATTAATAGGATAGTAGCCCTAGCCTATATATATCCATAATTGAAAACAACTTATGAGTACAAGGGGTCCAATACTCATAATAGTATAGTAGCCATGGCATATATATATATATATATATATATATATATATATATATATATATATATATATATATATATATATATATATATATATATATATATATATATATATATATATATATATATATATATATATATATATATATATATAGAGAGAGAGAGAGAGAGAGAGAGAGAGAGAGAGAGAGCTTTGCTAGAATACTATCGGTAGTAAACCGAGCAGTTTACTATCGATTTGTTTTCGCTGATAAAGCTTCCAAATTGATGTTCGGCACCGTTAAATATGATCTAAACTATTTAAACTATCTGGAAATCAAATTTCACATATTTTCGATATTGTTCTCTTGTCCATCAAGTGAACAGAAAAATGAATGGCTGGAAATGAATATCCTTTAAAAAGTGATGATACAATTTTTATATTTGAGATCTAGAGTCTAGATCTTATTTTAAATAGTTTAAAGAATTTTCTAACAAAAATTTAGTTGATTTGAACTCTATAAAATTATAGATTTTGTGACCCTTTGATCGTTCAGTTAATGATGCCAAAAAATCATGAAATTTGATTTCTAGATAAATTAAATAGTCTAGATCATGTTCAACGGTGCCGATCGTCGATTTGGAAGCTATATCATTGAAAACAAATCGGTAGTAAACCGCTCAGTTTACTACCGATAGTATTCTAGCAAAGCTCTATGTATATATCTATATATAGAGCTAGGCTGGTATAATATACGTAGCACGGAGGCCTCTGTGCTACCAAATTGTTTTCAATGATGCGGCTTCTAAATCGATGATCGGCTCCGGTGAACTTGATCTACACCATTAAAAGTATTTGGAAACTAAATTTCATAATTTTTTGACATCATTTGGCTAGTGATCAAAATGTTTCAAAATTGACAATTTTATAGGTAGATGTGATGCGTTTGTGAAATTAACGGTGTAAAACAATCCAAATGTGATGAAATTTTTATAGAAAATTCTTTTCACTATTTAGAGTGAGATAAGTACCTCTGATCTTAAATACAAGTCTTTTATCATCATTTTATATGAGATTTTTATTTTCAGCCGTTCATTTTAAGACTATTCGTTTGATAGGTAAATGACGCCAAAAAATTATGAAATTTAGTTTCCAAATACTTTTAATAGTATAGATCAAGTCTAACGGAGCCGATCGTCGATTTGAAAGCCGCATCATTGAAAACAACTTGGTAGCACGAAGGTCTTCGTGTTACCGATAATATACCAGCCTAGCACTATATATATAGAGTCCGGCTGCTATGCTATCGATAGCACCAAGCACTTGCTGCTGTTAAGTTTTCTTCTGTTATATTATTCCCTTTGATTATTTTTACCCGTTAGATTATACTATTCAACCAACCACGCACTTAACCCTTGGGGCCCCACATCATTCTAACCGCATATTTCTCAATTTAAGGGCTCAAAAATCAAGAGCACCAACAACTTGGTACTATTGATAGTATTTTTATATATATATATATATATATATATATATATATATATATATATATATATATATATGAGTTGAGCTAGAATACTCTTAAGAGTACCGAGCCCATTTTACTCTCGAGTTGTTTTCGATGATAGAGCTTTCAAATTGACGATCGGTTCCGTTAAATATGATCTAAACCATTTAAACTACCTAGAAATCAAATTTCACACACTTTTGATATTGTTCTTGTATCCATCTAGTGAAAAATGAATGATTGAAATGAATATTCTTTAAAAAATGATGATAGGAGTTTTGTAATCGAGATCAAGAGTATAGATCTTGTTTTAAATAGTTTAAAGAATTTTCTAACAAAAATTCAATTGATTTGGATATTTTTACACCGTTAAACGAGAAACGTCTCTTATCCACCATTAAAATTATAAATTTTGAAACCCTTTGATCATTAGGCAAATGATGTCGAAAATATTTGAAATTTGATTTCTAAACGCTTTAAGTGGTATAGATCATGTTCAACGGAGCCGATCATCAATTTGGAAGCTCTATCATCGAAAACAATTCGAGAGTACTTTCTTAAGAGTAGCTCAACTCTCTCTCTCTCTCTCTCTCTCTCTCTCTCTCTCTCTCTATATATATATATATATATATATATATATATATATAGAACTGGAATACTATTAATAGCACCAATAGCTTGGTGCTATTGATGTTTTAGACATTGGATTGAAAAATAGATGGTTAGGATGATGTGAGCCCCTTAGGATTGAGTAACTGGTTGGTTGAATAGTATAATCTAACAGATAAAAATAATCAAAGGGTTAAATCTAACGGTGAAAAACTCGATAGCACCAAATCCTTGGTGCTATCGATAGTATCCCAGCCGGACTCTATATATATATATATATATATATATAGAGTCCTACTGGGATATATATATATATAGAGTCCTTTGGGATACTATCGATAGCACCATATGAGTCCTTGGGATACTATCGATAGTACCATGCATTTGGTGCTATCAAGTTTTCCGCCGTTAGATCCACCCCTTTGGTAATTTTCACCCGTTAGATCATACTATTCAACTAACCACCCACTTAATTCTAAGGGGCCCACATCATCCTATCCACACATCTCTCAATCCAACGGCCAAAAACTTGGTAGCACCAATGACTTGGTGCTATTAATAGCATAGCAGCCTAGTTCTCTCTCTCTCTCTCTCTCTCTATATATATATATATATATATATATATATATATATATATATATATGTATATTGTAGAGCTATTATGATATCTAAGCATAAGGAGTTGGTGCTTCCGATTTTGTAGCCCTTGGGTCAAAGATTTTACGGTTAGGATAATAGTAGTCCCTTTAGGGTTGAGTGGTCCTCCTATGGTTGAGTGGTCCCATTGGGTAATAATATTAACCCAATGATAAAAAATGATCAAGATATATATATATATATATATATATATATATATATATATATATATATATATATATATATATAAAACTATGGAATATTATTAATAGTATCAAGCTATTTGTGCTATTAGTTTTTTAGCCATTGGATTGAGAAATGTGCGGGTAGGATGATGTGGGCCCCCTAGGGTTGAGTGGGTAGTTGGTTGAATAGTATAATATAACGGGTAAAAATAGTCAAAGGATTAAATCTAACGGCACTAAATCTTTGGTGCTATCGATAGTATCCCAACTGAGACTCTATATATATATATATATATATATGGAGAGAGAGAGAGAGAGAGAGAGAGAGAGAGTTGAGCTAGAATACTCTCAAAAGCACCAATGAGTTGGTGCTTTTGAGTTTTTAGCCATTGGATGGATAGATGTGGGGTTGAGATGATGATGGTAGGCGGTGGTAGGTGGAATTGTATTTGATCCAAGGAGTATTAGTAATTGGGGTGTAGATCCAATGGCTAGAAACTTAGAAGCACCAAGAGCTTGGTGCTTGTAAAAGCATTCTAGCTCCACTCTATATATATATATATATATATATATATATATATATATATATATATATATATATATATATATATATATATATATATATATATATATAGTTCGGTTGGAATACTATTTATAGCAAAAGACTCTTTTTGCTTATCAAGTTTTTAATCATTGGAAGAGAAATTGTAGGATTAGGATAATATTAGTCCCTTAGGTTGAGTGGTCCACCTTGGGTTGAGCGGTCCCCGAGGTTGAGTGGTCCCACCGGGTTATAATATTTAATCCGGTGGTTAGAAATGATGAAAGGAATTGATTTAAAGGGTTAAAACTTGATAGCATATATATATATATATATATATATATATATATATATATATATATATATATATATATATATATATATATATAGAATTGAGCTTCTATGTTTTTAAAAAAACCAAGTCATTCGTGCTTGTAAGTTTTTAGCCTTTAGATTAATAGATGTGCGATTAGAATGATGTGGACCCCCTTGTGTTAAGTGAATGGTTGGTTGAATAGTATAATCTAACGGATGAAAATGATCAAAGATGTAGATCTAACGGTAAAAAATTCACAAAGACTAACTCGCTTGGTACTTTTAAAAGCACCATATAGGACTCTATATATATATATATATATATATATATATATATATATATATATATATATATATATATATATATATATATATATATATATTATAAACATAAATCTATAAACTCTAGTATAATTTGAAAAAAGAAGAAAGAAAAAAATTTAAGTATAAGCTAAAAAATCAAATTTCTTAAATGCAATGTCGGTTGGGTATGATTTATATACATTTTACCTTCTTTTTTTTTTTTTTTTTTTCTTTTTTTTTTTTTTTTTCAATTTCTACCATTTTTCATTCCAAACTTGTTTCCTCTTTGGCGCTCATACTAATTGGGACCAAAATCTTGACAATGGGAATGATGCAGATGGTAAAATATGTAAGCATACTCCTAATAATCGTCATCACTACGTGGTCACTTATGAGGATGGAGATGGAGACTGGATGTTGGTGGGTGATGTACCGTGGGAGTAAGTTGATTGTGTCCTTAATCTTCCGTAACTATTAACCTTCTGTATCTATGCAACATTATCTCCTCATTGTAGTCGGTTCTGATTTAATTTGTTGCAGAGCTTTCATCCGGTCGGTTAAGCGTCTCAAGATACACAACTGAGCAAGAATTTGAGCCTTGTGCCCTTCTCCATGACCATCATTGTGCTTAGTATATAGATGGTTTTTATTATATTTCCTATGTAGTGTAATTTAGGGCAGAACCAACATATTTCATCAGCACTCTGCTGCCGTTGTTGTAATCGTCATTATTGTCAGTGACTACAGTTTAGATGTAAAAAACTACATGCAGTATTGTAGAGTTTATTTAGCTTGCTCGATATGTCAAATTGACTTTTTATGTTGGCTGCTTATTTCTTTCCTCATTACTGACTACTTAAGTTGATTTCTTATTGATACTCGTGTTAGATGTATGCCCTAGAAGCCAACCAGGCCGACACATTTATTCTTTCTAGGACATAAATTTGTATTTGAATTTAAAATATTATGAATATATTTGGGTTCTTATTTTCATTCATGTTGTGTATGTAAGGAAATATATGCATCTGTATGTGCATTTAATGCAGCGGAAATAAATTTTATTTATAAAATAGGGTCAAATGCATACAGGTCCCTGCAAACATAGTCAATTGCGGAAATATCCCTGCAAAAGCGAAACTAGGTGAGATGTCCCTGCAAAAGTCCAAAATTATACAGATATGTCCCTGCCGTGCCTTTTGCAGGGACATATTTGAAAAATAATTATGCAGATATGTCCCTGCAAAAGGCACGGCAGGGACATATCTGCATAATTTTGGACTTTTGTAGGGACATCTCACCTAGTTTCGCTTTTGCAGGGATATTTCCGCAATTGACTATGTTTGCAAGGACCTGTATGTAAATAACCCTATAAAATATGATCCAATCATATGTACTATAATATCATACAATCCCTGTAAGGAAATATATGCATCTATATGTGCATTTAATGCAGCGGAAATAAATTTTATTTATAAAATATGATCCAATCATATGTACTGTAATATCATAACATGTCACGCCCCGGGCCCAGCGGAAGCCCACCGGCACGTGCACAGACCCGCCGTGTACACCAAACAAACACAATGCACACAAGGCGTCTACTAAAAATATGGAAGGAAAGAGAGTAATCCTAACAGGTTATCAGAGCGAGTAATATAAAAACCACTAGTTCTAACATAAAAGATCCACAAAGTGATACAAAAGTAGAGGACTAAATCCAGAATCTGATACAAATCTCTAAATAGATACATAATACATCTTTTCCAAAAGAACAAAAAGAAAAGATGACGACGGGTCCACTATAGTAACTCCGTAGGGCTCTAGCTAGCCGCAAAACCCTTGCCTCAATCCCTAGCCACTCCCGATGCGGATGGCTCTGAAAATTAACAACAAACAGAGGGCGTGAGAACTATAAAAAAATAGTTCCCAGTGGGCAATTACTGATCTCAGTGAAATGCTCCACAAGGCTAAAATAAGCATACCAAAAGAAAGTAAGAAGCGATAAATAAGAAACGAGTATACAAATGAAACTAATCGTATTCAAGCTTCTACTACGAATTTAACTATCATAATCATGATATTCTACTTTTAATGGCACAAATATATGTCCAAATCATTTCACATGCATAATTAAAGTAAGCTAACATTTACTTACATGCACAACCATAAAGTTCATATTACTACATAAAGTAAATTATGTATTCCGTTGTTCTCTACCAAGCATATATACTAGTCCAAAAGAATAAGTGTTCTCTATCAAGCATACATGCTAGTTCAAAAGAATAAGTGTTCTCTATTAAGCATACATTTTATACTTTTCATGATTCTATACCAATGCACCCATATTAGTCCAAAGGATATAAGTTCATTACCACAGTATTGTCAATTACAATTGATCCAGAGTTTACAACTACCATATGTATGGATATTTACAAGGTATGCGCAAACCATGACTGTATACTAAGTCAAGAGAAGTCTCAAAAACCCAATCCATAAGGAATGTACCCAAGGTAACATCCCGGCTCGTGCCATGCCTAGGTGGTCCCGTGGTGGTCAATCGACTTTCCCCGCAGAAAAGGAGACCCAAGAACACGGCAATCCACTTTCGGCGCCCAATCCCGCACGGCGATCTAACGTCGCAAGGCTAACTCCGGAGTGCCGGCTTGTAGGGAGCGACCCTCACAAGCATGTGCGAATGAGCACAAGGGCAAGCAAGCATAATAATAGCATAGGGTCCCTATTTGGGATACTCGATCGTCAAGTCTAAAACTTGGAATCTCACTCATCGACTCAACAGTCGGAAAATAGCTCAACATGTCACAACTTGTTTACATCTACTAAGTGGTATGTCTCTACCAAAACACATGATGTATAAACTTGTACAACTCAAATGACACTATCCTACTTGGGATAAATCATTACATTAAACAAGATTTCCAAAGAGTTCATGACATGAAATTCCGTTATTTATCGAATAGATATTTACTATTACCATAAGCAAGAGAGCTATCAATTAATCATAAGAATCATAATACTAGAAAGCACATGTCCTTCCTACTATAGAGTTGTCACGCCCCGGGGTCGGCAGGACCTTCCCCAAAGCGTGCCCAGACCCGCCATATGCCAACACATATAAGGCGTCTAAATAAAAACAGCGGAATTAAAACAATAATAGGCTACAACTAAGAATATCAGAGCCACATACAGCTATCCCTATCAGCAAGTAGGATCAATAAACCGTTAGGAAGGAAAGAGAGTACTAAAACTGCTACTAGTAAAAAGTAAACACAACCGTGTAGCTCTAGGTACATAAGGGTAGCCTCTACCAAAATACAGGTACACACACTCATCCTCTCCAACTAAAACAAAGGAGAGATGAACCACCTAGCGAGACTCCCCGTCGCTAGCTGAAGCGACACCCTTGCCGCGATCCCTGGCCTCCCCCGCTGAAGGCGCTGAAACACGTCAGAAAATAGAGGGCGTGAGAACTATAAAAATATAGTTCCAATGGGCAATTACTGACCTGTACAGGTTGCACCACTAGGCCCAAAAAAAGAAATAGTACAGAAGTAAATAACTGTAAATAAAGCATAACGGTAAATAGAGCACAACTGTAAAGCTGAATAATTAACCCAAAGTAAATATGCTACATGCTTTATTAAACCCGAAATGCCCACTTTAAACAAGTACATTCTAATAAGCTCTCAAGTATACCATAATGGAAATGTTGTCCTATCAAGTATACTACCCATGTCCAATACTATGCCACAGTATATCCGAGTATCCAACTACTAAGTCCTATCTCGTAGTGATGTCAATTTTCTATTATATGTCACTGTTCAATTCTCTTTCTAGGATCTACACAAGTGTAGTCCAGCTTGTGCCGCCTAAGTACCGTGGTAGCCCCAACATCCCCCGCAAGGAATGAGTCTGTCCCAAACGGTCCCGTAGGCTTCTCACACCGCACACGCGAACGAATCGCAAAGGCTAACTCCGAGTGCCGGCCAGGTGAGCGACCCTCACAAGCATGTGCGAAGAGCACAAATGGCAACAAGCACTGTCCAAGTCTCAAGTGTCCAAAACCTCATGTCACCCTCATGGCAAATGTCACTAGTAACCCTAAGGCCCAGTACAATAGTTCACATGACACTAGAATTTCTATGTCAAAGTTCGAATCCGAGTCTAATGCCGCTTGATGACATTAGCTCACTAGTTCACAAACCGATGCCAAGTCTAATGTCGCTTAATGACGTTAGCTTTTCTCCTATGTTATGCATAGTTCTCTGTTCTCAAACACATGTCAAACTAACTATAACAATTTAGTTCAAGTTCTCAAATAGAATGCTACCACCCCTCAGCTCTCACAAGCATGCATCTCTACTATATAGAGGAAAATTGCACTATACATAACATATGTATCTTAAGCATTCTAAAATTCACAAATAATATATGAAACATGAAAACACATGATTTCCCAATTAATCGTAAGCATATAAGCTCCAATGAGAATTTCTCATTGTGCTAGGTGAGGCCAAACCCACCGTCGCTCCAAGCGTCGCTCCGAACCGCTAACGAAGCTTCGATTCCTACTCCTAGTACCCTACAAAGTAAATCCTAGGAGTTACAACCTCTAAAGATGAACCATGTGTTCAATCTTTAAACTTCTATACAAAGAATAAGGAAAAACTCACCTTAGTGCAAGAATCCTTCTCCAATCCTCAAATGGAGTGTAAATCCCTTCCAAAGCAACCTAAATCAAGGTTCTAAACCAATCAATTGGACTCTAAAAGCCCTAGGTTGCAAACCCCCAAAATAAACCCTAATATGCCAAATCTAGGGTTTTATCTATAAAGAAGCAACCAAACTCAAATCTAGGGGAAGGAGATGAGTTGCTTACCTTCTAGGATTTCCAAACAAGGCTCAAAACCCTCAAAGCTTGAAGATCTATCCTCCCTCAAGCTTCAAATCCAAGCTCCAAGCTTCACCCATGGTGGAAAATGCACCAAGAAGCAAAAAGGAGAAAAAGAGAAGATCAATCTCTTAAAAACAACCAACCAAAATCAAGAAATAGAGAGGGAAGGGTTTGAGAAGCTCCTACCTCTCTCTCTCTATGGTCTCAGCACAAAAAGACCCTAAGGGGGCTGAGGGGTTACAAATAGAAGCAACAAAATGCTAACAAGCCCCTTTGACTGAAATCGCCCGACTCTGCAGACAAGCCAATTTTGTACCGGTACAAACCCCACGAAACAGCCAAACCCGAGGCTCGGTTAGCTCGGTCTGCACTTCTATACCGGTATAAATCTCGGTCTGTACCGGTATAGCCATCAAGGCTGTATCGGTATACCAACAATTTTGTACCGGTACAAAAGCATAGAAATTCAACCCGAGAGCAACCTAAAATCCAACTTTTTGGACTTTAGAGCTTGGAACTCATCCACTAATCTCGGTACTCGTGCCATAGGTCGGAACACAGTCAACGACCCTCCAGAAAATCTGGAAAAGCTCAGATCTCACATCCAACACTCGAACCTTGCTATTTGCAAAGTTCGGCGTCACATTCACCCTCCTAAAAAGGGGTTTCGTCCGCGAAACTCGAAATCACAGTCGTACCTCATGACTCCATCTGAAAGAGATGGGGGTAGCGCTCTCGAAGCGCTCTCTCAAACTCCCACGTGGCCTCCCGTTCCTCGTGGTTGCTCCACATGACTTTCACATAAGAAAGCTCCCGATTCCCCAACTTCTTCACCTCGCGAGCCAAAATCTTCACGGGTTGCTCCTCGAAGCTCAAATCATCCCTTAGCTCTAATGGTGTAGCATCCAAAACATGAGTGGATCATGTATGTACTTAGGACCGATACATAGAATACGTTGTGTACACCCGACAAGTTCGGCGATAGAGCAAGTCTATACACTACCGAGCCCACACGCTCCAAAATCTCATACGGTCCAATGAAGCGGGGGCTCAACCTACCCCGAATCCCGAATCTCCTGATCCCCTTGGTCGGCGAGACTTTCAAAAAGACATAATCTCCACTTTGAACCTCCAAGTCTCGTCGACGCTGGTCAGCGAAGCTCCTCTGCCTACTCTGGGCTGTCAACAACCGCTCTTTAGCAATGCGAACTTTGTCCTCTGCTTCCTGGAGCACATCTGGGCCAAAAGCCAAACTCTCGCCAACTTCACTCCAATGCAGCGGCGCTCTACAGGTCCGTCCATAGAGTGCCCCTAATGGTGCCATTTCGATTCAAGCTTGGTAACTGTCGCTGTAAGCAAGACTCTGCCGTCGGTAGTTGCTGCGACCGTCCTCCCTGGAAGCCGATCACGCAGCTCGAAGCATATCCTCGCGTGTTCCGTACAATACGCTCCGATCGCCCGTCACTCGAGGGTGGAAAGCGATCGAAGTCCGCCGAGCACCTAAGGCGTCTGCAGACTCCTCCAAAAGTGTGACACAAAACGTGTGTGCCTGTCCGATACAATCGATGTAGGTACTTCGTGTAGTCGCACAATCTTATCCAATTATATCTGTGCGAGTCTCTCTCTAGTCCAAGTAGTATGGATAGGTATGAAATGCGCCGATTTCGTCAACCTATCCACGATCACCCAAATAGCGTCATGCCCGGCCTGAGAGCGAGGCAATCCCATCACAAAGTCCATGGTGATCGTCCCCCACCTCCACACTGGAATCGGTAGGCTCTACAAATCCCCCGCGGGAACTCTATGTTCAGCTTTCACTTGTTGGCAAGTCAAACATCTAGCCATAAGCTCGCCAACGTCCTTATCCTTCCGGGCCACCAATAAAGCAACTTCAAGTCTTCTCCGAGAAGTTCCATCTCTAAAATGCGCTCGTTCGACAAGCTATTCAGTTGGTCATCACCAACACCAAGTGCTCCCAAAAGCTGAATTCCAGTACTCACTTTCCTCGTCTAGGTCGAGGGCGAAACTTAGCTCTGCCTCAATTTATTCATACAATTGGAATTCCGTTATATAGCTCTCTGAGGCGGATCCAACAATACCGCTCGTAGCAAGAACCCGGGGTTCAAACCCGTTACCTGATCCATCAACACTCCATTGGGATGCTCACTAAAGAGATGTGATACAATATCTAACCGTTGGCTCTAATCCCAACAGTGCTTGCTCAGCTCAAAGTCAGATCTTGTCAAAAGATTGCACGACTGAGTGTAATTCCAATCCTTAATTAAGCATAGCGTCATTTCCACATGGCTATCCTTTTATACCCGCTTGGCATGAACAGCCAGACCATCAAAATCCATAATAATCATCTTTTCGATTGTCGCGATTCTTGACAAATCGTCCAAATTGGTTCTCCAGAAGTGGTTACTCGATTCACCAATCGGCATTGCACCACAATGCCTCCACAGTAGTCTCAACTCCACCACCTGGGGTGGTACTCGCCGCTTCTCTTCTTCTATATATATAGTCCAGAACCACAACCCACACACATCCTCAATCTACTAAGGTCATTCCTTTAGTCTCGACTTGATGCCTCAAGTAAACTCTTCACAAGCCCACGCCGAGAGCTTATCTTCGATAGGGGGTCTCATAGCACTAACTGCTCAAGCGCTCGTAACGAATCATTCGAAATTCTCCTCCGCAATGCTTCCTTAGCATCGATACCCTGTATCCATAGTCCCGAGCTCAACTCAAGTGATAGAGAGGGTTCCATTTACAATTTAGTAGTAGCTCTCTATCAATGTCACCATGAAGTGACTATCGATTAGAACGTCGATCTCAACCACTCTTCCACGAAGTCTCCATTGCAAGGAACTTAATTCCATGTGCAACATCCGAACAAGGGAAAATCAGCACTTGGTACTTTCCCTCACGAATTTTCCCAACAACTCGATCCAACAGTGAGAGTTCACACTCCGCTCACCTCAGTATACTTCCGCAGTTGATCCTAGCAGATCTTCATCGGGATACCCATGGCCATCTACGACCGGTTCCACCAATCCATCTAGAGGGGTTGGAATTATCATTCCGCAAGTCCCTAACGTTGGTGAAGTACCACAGTTTCGAAATACCACGCTAATCCCCACGATGTCCCAAACAAGTACCAACAGTCGCTTGAGGTACAACCTCAAACTCCAACACAAAATGGTATTACTCCGAATGCAATACGATTCAATCGAGTACGCCAATAACTCGAGTCTAATTGAAACGATCAACGAGCCTCTACAGCCGAGCGATTGCCCAATCGTGATTCACTTTAGATCACGATGGCCGACGTATAGTCGAAACGACCCTACAGGTCCCACTTCAATAGAGGGTGTTTCTCACGAGACGAAACACTAGATGCAAAGATCTCCCCGTCACCCGAGCTCGCGATTCGCGACTCAGTCAGGAGAACAATAACCACTCCGAAGATGTCCCTCATTCTGAGGATTCTCGAACAACCGAAGGTAATGGCCAGTTAGGCCCCAAATCCTCTCCAATACTTACCTAGTTTTAGGTAAGGGAGATAGTCACCACAACCAGTGGAATAAATCCTCAACACGCACTATTTCGTGCACAAAATCCCAAGGCGAGTTAAATCAGCTCGCAAGTCCCAAGGTACCAAGTACCTCACAAACTCCACACCACGAAAGCCAATCTATTTGTTGGCACGCAAAACCGTCTCGCAAGGTAGGGTGTTCGAAGCGACACACCCGATCATCTGATCATCCTATAGACATCGAAGAATGATCAATGCTAGAAATCCTCGGGTTGGTTCACTACACACTTGGTGTATCCTCGATCTCACAATCCCACACGTGGCATTCCACGCCCTTGGGTCTAAGCTCGGACTACCGTTCTGACCAAAACTCTGCCCTACCCGAAGGCACCGGGCCGTCGTCACTCACGCCATCCACGCCGCCCAAAGGGCCCAGCTCGCCGATCTACAACTGGTCCAGGTACGGATCGTCCCCGAGCACCATCCGGCAGACAGCCGATCCAGGGATGCAACTAATGCAGTCGTCGTGAGATCCAAAAAGCATAGCAGAAAGCTACCCACAACCCGTAAACCAACCGTCTCAGTCAAAGGCTAATCCTCATCGCAAACAGCGAACCAACGTGATGCAATGCAACTCGGCAAATAGCCGATCAAAGGATAGGTGCAATGCACCGGCATCAACCAATGCACACTCGAAAGCCATAATACGAACCAAAACACGTAGTCACTACTGCCGCCTCTCGATCGAATCGTATACACGCGGCCGCTCGGGCCTCGTTGTGACTCCTCCGTCCGCCTCTAAAACAAAGTTGCCTCCCGGAGTGCGTCTGACTCACACCCTCGGCCATGGGCCTCTAGCCCAAATTCTTAGTCTAAGCCTTCTCGACACTCTTGCACATACGCCACACCGCCTACCTCGACGAGCGCGCGGTTTACCACATCTTGGTACGTCTGGAGATTGGAAGGTCCGAAAGATCAACGGCTGAAGTCCACGCCATCTCGTACAACAACGGCGCACCAAGTGGGAGCCAAGGGGACTCCTTCTCGCACTCGGCCACCGCCCGGTTCCCTTGGAACATACCACACGTATCCCGCTCCGACTTTCTCTTAACACCGCTGAAGTAAAGCTTCAACGGAGTACCTTGAACCTCCTTCAAGTAGTCGCCACAATATCAGCATTGGTGTTATCCTGAATATCCAACCACCAGCTATAGACCACATCTTCCAGGTGGTGATCGGCAAGCCAACTTTGCCTCTCTCATCCACAATTGTGCCGTGGAAATAGTTCCTCCATCTGCATCGACCACTTCCCTACGATCCAGTGGTCGTCCTTCTCTCCATTGAGGTTCCTGGGATTACACCTCTCGAACTCGTTGGGCGATCCATGAGTCACTCTCGCTCTGCTCCCTCAACCATCACGGGGAAACCGCCCGTTGCGGTAAGTGGCCTTCCCAGTGCTTCCTTCACGCATCATGCATGCGCGCCGTTGACTCTTTGTTGAGCCGTCGTCGCCGCCGTCGAGCCGCCAAACCGATGAGGGCCGCAAATAGGCACCTCACTCACGGACCTCATTGGCTTCGGGGGTAGCGGCTGTCTCCACTTCCTCAAACGTTTTCGCGTCATCCGCTCCAGCAAGCTTAGAGCGGGTCGTCGTCAAGACACCACAACATCATTAAAGCGCAAGTTAATAAAACCCACGCTATCGCAACCCCGCTCAACAATACTCAAATCATGCGAAAGTAATGAAGTGTGCTTCACAACTAACTTCCGATGTTACGTTGTCGGCCGCCAACGTAACCCTCCGCGGAGTTAGAAGCTATACACCTCGATTAAACTCTAACTTTTTAGAGTTGTAATAAAACCCAATCAGGTACTTTCGCTCACAAGTCAAATAGACCTCGTCTCTCACGAGCCTATTTCCTATAGTCCAACCAGCCTAAGGTTTGCTAGGTCCTCTAAGACGTTACCCTAGGCTCTGATACCGAATTAATCTGTCACGCCCGGGCCTGGGCAGACCTTCCCCAAAGCGTGCCCTGCACTCCGCCATATGCCAACACATATAAGGCGTCTAAATAAAAACAATGAGAATTAAAACAATAATAGGCTACAACTAAGAATATCGAGCCACATACGCCTATCCCTATCAAGTAGGATCAATAAACGTTAGGAAGGAAAGAGAGTACTAAAGCGCTACTAGTAAAAAGTAAACACAACCGTGTAGCTCTAGGTACATAAGGGTAGCCTCTACCAAAATACGGTACACACACTCATCCTCTCCAACTAAAACAAAGGAGAGATGAACCACCTAGCGAGACTCCCCGTCGCTAGCCGAAGCGACACCCGTGCCGCGATGCCTGGCCTCCCCCGCTGAAGGCGCTGAAACACGTCAGAAAATAGAGGGCGTGAGAACTATATAAATATAGTCCCCAGTGGGCAATTACCATCGACTCTGCACAAAGTTGCACCACTAGGCCCAAAAAAGAAATAGTACAGAAGTAAATAACTGTAAATAAAGCATAACGGTAAATAGAGCACAACTGTAAAGCTGAATAATTAACCCAAAGTAAATATGCTACATGCTTTATTAAACCCGAAATGCCCACTTTAAACAAGTACATTCTAATAAGCTCTCAAGTATACCATAATGGAAATGTTGTCCTATCAAGTATACTACCCATGTCCAATACTATGCCACAGTATATCCGAGTATCCAACTACTAAGTCCTATCTAGTAGTGATGTCAATTTTCTATTATATGTCACTGTTCAATTCTCTTTCTAGGATCTACACAAGTGTAGTCCAGCTTGTGCCGCCTAAGTACCGTGGTAGCCCCAACATCCCCCGCAAGGAATGAGTCTGTCCCAAACGGTCCCGTAGGCTTCTCACACCGCACGCGCGAACGAATCGCAAAGGCTAACTCCGAGTGCCGGCCAGGGAGCGACCCTCACAAGCATGTGCGAAGAGCACAAATGGCAACAAGCACTGTCCAAGTCTCAAGTGTCCAAAACCTCATGTCACCCTCATGGCAAATGTCACTAGTAACCCTAAGGCCTAGTACAATAGTTCACATGACACTAGAATTTCTATGTCAAAGTTCGAATCCGAACCTAATGCCGCTTGATGACATTAGCTCACTAGTTCACAAACCGATGCCAAGTCTAATGTCGCTTAATGACATTAGCTTTTCTCCTATGTTATGCATAGATCTCTGTTCTCAAACACATGTCAAACTAACTATAACAATTTAGTTCAAGTTCTCAAATAGAATGCTACCACCCCTCAGCTCTCACAAGCATGCATCTCTACTATATAGAGGAAAATTGCACTATACATAACATATGTATCTTAAGCATTCTAAAATTCACAAATAATATATGAAACATGAAAACACATGATTTCCCAATTAACCGTAAGCATATAAGCTCCAATGAGAATTTCTCATTGTGCTAGGTGAGGCCAAACCCACCGTCGCTCCAAGCGTCGATCCGAACCGCTAACGAAGCTTCGATTCCTACTCCTAGTACCCTACAAAGTAAATCCTAGGAGTTACAACCTCTAAAGATGAACCATGTGTTCAATCTTTAAACTTCTATACAAAGAATAAGAAAAAACTCACCTTAGTGCAAGAATCCTTCTCCAATCCTCAAATGGAGTGTAAATCCCTTCCAAAGCAACCTAAATCAAGGTTCTAAACCAATCAATTGGACTCTAAAAGCCCTAGGTTGCAAACCCCCAAAATAAACCCTAATATGCCAAATCTAGGGTTTCATCTATAAAGAAGCAACCAAACTCAAATCTAGGGGAAGGAGATGAGTTGCTTACCTTCTAGGAGCTCCAAACAAGGCTCAAAACCCTCAAAGCTTGAAGATCTATCCTCCCTCAAGCTTCAAATCCAAGCTCCAAGCTTCACCCATGGTGGAAAATGCACCAAGAAGCAAAAAGGAGAAAAAGAGAAGATCAATCTCTTAAAAACAACCAACCAAAATCAAGAAATAGAGAGGGAAGGGTTTGAGAAGCTCCTACCTCTCTCTCTCTCTGGTCTCAGCCCAAAAAGACCCTAAGGGGGCTGAGGGGTTACAAATAGAAGCAACAAAATGCTAACAAGCCCTCAGCTTTCGGATTTTCGAAAATCGCCAGTCCGACTCGGTACAAGCTAATTTTGTACCCAGACAAACCCCACGAAACACCAAACCCGAGGCTCGGTTAGCTCGGTCGCACTTCTATACGGTATAAATCTCTGGCCCAGATAGCCATCAAGGTCAGATCGGTATACCAACAATTTTGTACCGGTACAAAAGCATAGAAATTCAACCCGAGAGCAACCTAAAATCCAACTTTTTGGACTTTAGAGCTTGGAACTCATCCACTAACCTCGGTACTCGTGCCATAGGTCGGAACACAGTCAACGACCCTCCAGAAAATCTGGAAAAGCTCAGATCTCACATCCAACACTCGAACCTTGCTATTTGCAAAGTTCAGTGCGTCACAAGAGTGTACAAATATCACAATGTAGATAGTTTAAATCACTTATATTACATACCAACAGCTCACATAAAGATGCCCCAAAGGCTTAACGTTTCACTTCATCAAGTCCAAAACATGGAATCGTCTATAGATCCCTAGATCGAAGGTGGGCTCACCATAGCCAAAACTAGTCATACTACTAGAATAGTTGTACCAAATTAACCTCATGCTAATTTTATCATGCTTTATATACATTTTCACAATTATCTTATCTACAACCAATACAAGGCAAATCGTGTTAAGTCTCACGCATGTAGAATTTTCAATCTTATAGATATACTATCCGCTTTAAGGTCAACACCTTTTATTTACCAAGTCACAAAGCCAAGTACTCTTATCTACTCAAACACAACGTAAGAACACTAAGTTCTATTTACTTGCCTCTAACAAGTGTCATGATGTAAACATGTGTGATACTATAAAAGTAATCCAAACACTAAATATCCTCAAGGATTCAACTCACCAATCATACTCTAGCATGCTTCTTATGGTGGCAAAAACAAATAGTCTCAACTATAGTCAACTATGCCCCAAAACAACAAGTATTCCTCTACTACATAGAGCATAGAATTTCTACTATATATAGCATAGTCATTTTATGTTCTCATAAATTCAAGCATGTCTTAAAGAGCATAAGTTAACATATAAACATGTCTTAAAACCCAAGGGAGGACAAAGGAAGAGTTCACCCATTTCGGTGAGATCAAACCCACTGGATACGCTTCGAATCCTGTTCGATTAGTCGAACGAAGTTGCCCCCCAAGCTTCTAGTACCCTAAGATAAATATTTGAAGGGATACAAGCTTCAAATAAACATTTAACAAACTTCACCAAAATTCATATAGAAAAGAGGTGGAAATTACCTTTGATCAAGAAGATCTTGTCCAAAGCTCAAATCAACCTAATGGATCTTCAAATCCAACCTAATAGAGAGTTCTACACCCATCAATTAGGTTCTAAAAGCTCCAAATCAAAAATCCCCAATTCTAACCCTAGAATCCCAAAATTAGGGTTTCTACCAAAAGAGAGCACAAAACTCGAAGCTAGAGGAAAGAAGTTTGTTATATACCTCTTTGAAGCTTTCTTCTAGCTCCAAAATCCTCAAGGCTTGAAGTTCTACCCACAACCAAGCACCAACTTCAAGCTCCAAGCTTCATCCATGGTGGAACATGCACCAAGAGGCCAAAAGAGAGAAGGAGAGTGATCAATCCTCAAAGAAACCACCCAAAACTCAAAAGGGAAAAGGGAAAAAAAGAGAGGAGCTCTTACCTCTCTCCCTCTCACGTCCACAGCACAAAGAGGAAAGCCCTAAGGGCTTTGGTGCTGTTAAAGGGGTGCACAAACGCAGTCCTCAGCTTCGTAATTCGAAATCGCCAGCCGTACCAGATAAGCCAAGTCTGTACCGGTACAGACTCTCACTACAACATTTTGTATTAAAGGTGGCTTTTATGGGTACCTATAGCGGCTTTTTGAAAAGCCGGAACAAAAAGTACCGGCTTTTTTGAAAAAGCCACAAAAAAAGCCGGTGAAAACTGAGTCGGTATAGGTCTATGTCATATAACGGCATCTTGTAAAAGCCGCATTTTAGTGCCTATAGCGGCTTTTTGGAAGCCACTATCAGCACTCAAATTGTGGCACTATTATAGCCGTCTTTGATTATCTATAGTAGCTTTTTGCTACAATAACAGTTTTTAAAAGTTATGGCAACTAAATAGCCACCTTTAATTAATATAGCAGCATTTGATGTGCCACAATGTTATAATTTTTGCGGCTTTTCGATGCTGTTAATAAAATTATGTTGTGGCTTTTTGAAAGCTGTTAATATGCATATACAATGACTTTTTATAAAGCCACTATTGATCGAAATATATGAACTTTTTAATATGTATATTAGGTAGAAATAGTTGTATGAAAGATACAATACAAAAATGACACATTCATAGTAAAAAAATTGTTTCATTCATATACAAGCCAAGAGTATCGAATGAAACCAAAATACTAATTGTTCCTCACATCCTCAACATCAATAAAATGATAAAAAACTATAATATCCAAAAACAATTTTTTAGAAATGACAAAGTAGCTCAAAACATAAAATGATGCTAAAGGGTATAGTAGGTCCAAATACAAAAGAAATGATCAAGTATATTACTGGAAGGATTTGATGATGCTGACGTATAGCAAGTGCCCGAAGACTCAGGATCCTGTAACAAAAACAAAAATTTCTTTCAATAAAATAAGAATATAGTTAACAATTAAAATATAATGATAAAATCGATAAAATTATGTAGATAAAGTCATTTTTCCTACCCGACGACTGCCACCAAGGTTAAATTTTTTGTCTTATAAATTCCATAACGGCAACTAATTGTGAGTGCAGTTGGAAAACCATTTTTGTATTCTTTGTCCTGTATACTGCTTGTAACTTTGTAAAGTCCGTATTTACAATTTAGTTCAGTATGTACGTGAAAATGAGATGCTAACATGTAAAGAAAATGCATTAAAAGGTTTTAATTTGATCCGTATCATATAAAATATCACTAGACTGCCAATCCATGCATCATGGAAAAAGAAAAGCCAACATAATTAGTCAAATATATGAGACAAAGTTGATTTTGCCGCAAAAACAGAGAAACCTTGAAAAGATTGCGGCTTAGATGCACTGCAAGGGCTGGAAAATAGAGAAACCGGAAGAACTGAAACCACACAGTAATCATGAAGGAGCTGTCAACTTATTTGATGTCGTGTTGATGATAGCAAGTTTGGCTCAGTTTTGTATCATTATTAATGAAAGTGTTCATAATGCAATTAAAGAAACCATATTGCAGACAACTTAAACTAGGATGCTACTCAAAAACAGCAGACCAGATCAACCAGAGAAATAGCAAGTGAGGGCAATAAATGAAGTCAAAAACAGATGTGCTATATAACAGATGTGCTACATGAAGAAAATCGACCTTCCAAGATCGCTTCGTTGGCGTGTCTTCAATGCTCTTTGATGCACTTCCTTTCCCTCTACTGCGTTTTCTAGAATTTGTTGCCTGCCACAGGGAGTAAGGGAAACAACAGGATACATTAGCAAAAGAAGCAAGAAAGAACTTCCCAAGCATCTAAGATGGAAAGTAAGTATTCATTTTACTTATTTGCTTCAGCAAAACCCTTTTATTTTTAAGAAAGTTTAAAATTTAGAGATAAAATTGAACCATTCAGCATCTGATGTCAATACAAATCATTTACAAATAGAAATAGAATGCAAAAGAGAAGGATAATTAGCATTTAAGGGCCAACCTGCTCCTTGTCTGCAAGTATGACATCACTAGTAGCATGAGGTGCGACAATAAAGTCCAAAAGCTTCGCCACAAGATCTTCCTACAATTCAAAGTGTCAGGATAAATTACACACTGCATGGATAATGTGCCTAGAGCTGTACTAACGCTGGATAAGGACACAAAGTTTAACCGACCTTTCTAGTATTTGGCTTTGAAACAGGAATATCAAACAAGTCACACATATCTAACAATGTGTTTTTCACATATTTATCAAGTTTCTCCTTCATCTTCGCTCATTGCTTCTCCTGCATGAAAGTAACTCTTGGATATCAATTCAAGAGCGTGGAGTCTAAAAATGTTACTGGATAATCTAAGATTGTATAAAAGAGCTTCTTACATCACTCTCGTGCTCACATCACTCTCGTGCCAAAGAAATCCAGAGAACTGGAGGATATGGTTCTTATAATTGACTGCGTGAGATAACAAAAGCAAGAATTATCATTCAAATGACAATGTTGAAGAGCTAAAAATGATGAAACTGAATTTTATCAACACCAAAGTAAACTTATGAAGCAGCATTATCAATATTTGAGAACCAAAATGCAACCAACACATCAAATCAGTTAGATGGTGACTGCAATAGTTAATAAGGAATATGAGAAGAGGGACATAGGAGGGGAAAAAATAACAAAGCCAAAGCAAAGCTATTTAGCACCTAGTACAGAATTTCAAACTCATCTAGAATTAGAAAGATATCTAGATTATCAGCTTACTGATTTGTTAGTGAAACAAACTAACTCTCGAACTTATGGTTCAAGGCCTTTTCCAATTATGTTGCATAAGTAACAGCTCACAGACATTCACTAAGGCCTAAGAATAAATCAAAGAAGGACCGGCAAACCTCAAGAATAAATTTCCATATATCATTCTCTAGATGGTTTTTATAAATGAAGAATGGCAGCAGTAGGTTAACTGAACTAATCTCCAATCAATTTGCAATCCTTATGCCTTCCCCAATCTCTCAAGATGCCTAAATATATGTGCGTCAATGTGGTACTCCAATATCATGACCAGGCATATGGCCAAATCAAAAAGGACGTATACTACAGTGGAGTTTGAATATATATTCCCATTCCTTCGACACACGTCACATGTTAAAAGTGCCAAGCAATTTCTACTCGTACTATACAAATTACAATAGAAAAGAGAGACCTCTGGTTCATCTTATTCTGAGAAAGAGTCATAACAATGACAGATGAACCAGCAAAGCACAACTATTTTTACCTCAAACTTGTTACCAGGAAAAGGCAATAAAAGTAAATACATAATGAATACAGGATTTGCAATAGCAAAGGACACATCTACACAAATTAGTCAACAGTACATCGAAACTAAAAATTCCATGGTAATTAAAGAAAAAAATTTAATTGCATGGTGTTAGGATTATTCCGTGTAGGGTTGAGATTATTCCTCATTATATTAGCTGCATGAGTGTTCTTTACATGAGAAGTTCTTGATTTCATATGGGAGTTCGATTTGGATGCATGAACTAATCATCTTAAATAATTTGGATGCACAAGCTAATCAGATTCACTTCTTGTTTCTGCCCTTTGTAACCCGACCCTTTTGCAATTTATTACAACACCTGCCTTAATGACCTCTTCAATCGGGGGGTTCTTCTCGACAAATATAGAGCACAATAAAGTACAATAAGGATATACAATTGTCATAAAAAAGTTGCCATATATTCGAGAAAAGACATATTCGTACCAATTGAGAGAAGCTTCCTAAACTGACTAGTTGCTTCCAATTGCAAAGCTGGATTGTCTGACCAAACTCTCTCCACCATTCCAGGCAAATTTCCCAACTAGAAAGAACATAAACTCAAGAAATTGGACTGAAACAACAAGATCATAAAATAGTAAACAATTCATGATGATCACTAAAAAATAGTCTGTCTATTGACTCTAGAAATGAGATTTACCATAACTATCACCTCTCAACTACCAAATTGACTTAAAAAACTGACTAATCAGCTCATCACAAACATAAACATTAGGCGGAATTAGCTACAAAATTCACCCAACATTCTGAAATTTTTAATATTTACTGTTAAATCATCATTTTCATTATAGAGCTTATTCTGTGACAAAATTGATTTTCTTTTTTCGACTATCAGAATTAATACCTACAAGAGGCCGTGATAAACCTATACATGAACAGTAAATTCATGAAGCTAATTGATCTAAGAATCTATACAAATTCAACTGATCCCCAAGAGGAACAACTGAAGATGAAAATTTCTCGACTGACCATAGAATCTGCTGTATGCTCGAGTCAATTTATCAATTAGAATGAACCAGCCGTCACTTCAGTTGTTCCTGCATTAAAAAGATGGAACAAATACAAGGTAAAAAACACACACAAAATGTTGGTGAACTTTTGCTTATTGTAAAGGCCAAACATCTACCTTGGTATAACTTGATTTGAAACACAAAATAAACAGGGAAAACGGAATGATAGGGAAGAACAACAACTCCAGAAGATGAACGACATATGTTCAGAAAGTATCATTTCATATCAAAGAAAACTTACTATAAGACTAATATTCTCTACGTCTCCGCAGGGAAAGTTAATATATCACAGATGTTCTAACAGCAAATAATGTATGCATCTCACCTTTCAGCCTACTGCTTTCATTTGAGAGCATTCTTGCGCTCTCATCGATATCAAATCTGCCTTTTGTGAAAAATCTTCCTTGTTATTGACCCTTGCCTGTGGTCCAATTACTTTCTAACAACAATGGTTCTCCTATTTTGCAATCAGTTCCACAGGATATGAATTACGCAAAGACATTTATAGTCCAATTAGTTAGTTTCCATTAAGATTTTGTGCTGAGCTTTTGTACTACTTTTAAAATCAAGAGTAAGAGTATGCTAAATAGTTCTTTTACAAATTATATACTGTTAAAACCAACCTAGTACTCGTCAACCGAAGAGCAATTAATAAACATTCTAATAGTGAATTTGGTTCAGAGGTAAGACCAACTAAGGAATAAGAGTGAATTAGCATGCATTAATCAATAGATAGTTACAAAGTATATAATATCTAATAGGACCCCCTATAATTTAATACAATTAAATATAAGATGAACATTTATCACTAGAAACACCACCTCAAGGAAGTCTCTCTCCTATCGAACTATCTTCATAGGATTCATCAATCAACATTCTTGATAAACATCATAGCCCCCTCCGTCCATGAAATCAAGAAATATCCATTAAGTCCTTTAGCAAGAACCAACCACTTCTATATAGCAAATAAATACTGGCAAAAACTCTTCGTCTTTTATCGTCAAAGTATTCGATGAACAGCATAAACAAAAAAATATAATTATAATATTAATCAGTTCAGGATTCGCAGAGCAACCAATGAGAGGTGAAGCAACAAGCAGCAAGACATCAACACCAAACCAAAACCAGAGAACCGGGGAAGGGGTTTCGCTTCTCCTTACCTTCTCTACTTCCGGCGACTCCTCCGACGGCTCCACCTGGTCAGATGCCGCTGCCGCCCCCGGAGTTGGCATAGGCGGCGGCGGCACCATGGCTACGGTGCTGCCGAAGAGCTTGATCGCGGGGTCCCGAGCTCAGCCATGGCTCCGCCGCACGATCGCGTTTCAAAACCCTAGAGAGGAAGAGGTAGGAGGAGACGCGAGGGAGATAGGACGAGAGGGGTTGGGTTTCACCTTCTCTACTTCCGGCGACTTCTGGCGGCTCTACCTGGTTCCGGCGGCTCTACCTGGTCGGATGCTGCCGCCGCCACCGGAATTGGCATAGGCGGCGGCGGCACCGCGGCTATAGTGTGGCCGAAGAGCTTGATCGCGGGGTCCCGAGCTCAGCCATGGTTACGCCGAACGATCGCGTTTCAAAACCCTAGAGAGGAAAAGGTTGGAGAAGACGCGAGGGAGATAGGGCGAGAGCGGGTTGGGTTTGGGTCTGTATAGAAGAGGGAGAGAGGGAGAGAGAGAAAGAGAGATGGGTAATTTGGACCTGTGGAGAGAGAGAGAGAGAGAGAGAGAGAGAGAAAGAGAAGGAGATGCTAATTACTTATGGGCTAGGCCCAAGAAGAGAAATATATAATTTTGGGCTACTACTTTGGGCCGGCCCATATCAAAAAGCCGCTAAATTACTGCCGCCTTTTAACTAATTTCCTGTAGTGTCTGCGAAACAGCCAAACCCGAGGCTCGGGTTGGTGTCCCACAGCCCTCCCATACCGGTACAGAATCCTCCCTGTACCGGTATAGCAACAATTCTTGTCAGTCTGACAACTTTCTGTCTGAGACAGAGAGCAATGATCAATCAACCTAAAATTCAATTTTTTGGACTTTAGTGCTTGGGATTCATCCACTAACCTCGGTACACGTGCCATAGGTCGGAACACAGTCAACGACCCTCCAGAAAATCTGGAAAAGCTCAGATCTCACATCCAACACTCGAACCTTGCTATTTGCGAAAGTTCAGTGCGTCACATTCTCCCCTCCTAAAAAGTAGTTTCGTCCGCGAAACTACGAATCATTCACCGCACCGACCCATACGAATGGGAATGGCAGGAACGCTCCCAAAGCGCGCAACCTAGAACACCAAGGTCGCAAAAGGTCGAAAAGCTCCAAGGCTCAAACACCGCAGAATTCTGCGGCTCCAAGGACCCAACGAAAAGTCGACATCACCAGCTGTGACTCCTCGAATCTCGCTCCTAAAAAGAAGTCCCATCTCAAACTGCGCTAGGCTAAACCAGTTTCTCGGCCGGTCCACAAGAATCTGGAAGCTCCCAAAGGCTAAGTTCCAACTCTCACATTCCTCGACCAAATCGATGGCGAAAACCCAGCTCTGCTTATTTGCCTTTAAACTAGGAACTCTATCATATATCCTTCCGAGGAGGATATACTAGTACTATCCATGAAAGATTCTGGAAATTATACCCGTCAAATAATCCTTCGAAACTCCACCGGAGTGTTCAGTTGGTCGTCAATCAGTTTCTGACTATGATCTTCCACACAAGATCAAACCTCATCCAGAGTTTGCATAAAAGTGCAATTCCACTCCACAGTAACAAAGATCAAGTAAATCATCCCAATAGCTCACCAATGAAGATCATTGGATTTCATTCTATGGCATGGCATCACAATGCTTCCCCCTCAAACATGATTCCATTAGGGAGGTAATAGTCTCATCACCCACTCTAAAATCATTATAGTGGACCAACACATAAGAGTTTTCTCGACTTCCAATAGAATTCTCTTGATCCAATACCCTTGGCCTTAGCCACTCAGTAGCTCGTGAATCATCATTCAAAATCCTCGTCCTCAATGCTTTCCTTAGCATTGGGTTTTCCAGTTGTCCACAATTTATAGATCCCAACTCAAATGATAGAGAGTAATCCACTCAAACTTCATTAGGAAGTTTTCTATCAATCCATCTTGTGCAAAGATTGTAATTGGGGCTAACAGAGCTTCTCGTCTAACCACCACGGTAACATCAATTCCATAACCTCTTCTCGTTGCTCCAAGCAGCGTACTCAATTCCTTAGGCGAGAACCGACAAGGAAGGTAGGTACTTGGTAAATTCCTCTCGAGATTCGAATCGCTCAACCCATTAATGGGAGTTCTATATCTCGGTCTCGTCCATCTGTCGACGCAGTCAGTCTTCACTTATTCTCGACAAGATACTCACGGCCAATAGCCTCCGATTCCACAAATCCATCCAGAAGGGCTGGGAATAACATTCCACAAATCCCTAACGTTGGTGGCGCACTACACGTTTAGGTAACATCACAGTAATTTTCGTGATGTCTCAACCCAACAACAACGTTCGTTTGAGGTACAACCTCAAACTCCAACACAAAGCGGTGACACTCAGATTGCAATCAATCATTCAGAGTACATCAACTCGCAAGGTCGATTGAACAATCAACGAGCCTCAACTCGGGTCCAAAATCTCAATCGTGGTTCAATTTAGATCACGATGGTCGACGCACAATCAACACGAACTCAACCGGTCTCACGTCAAGTGAGAGCGCCCCTCGCAGCCGAACTCTAGATACCAACTTCCCAAGCTTGGACTCACGATTTGTGACTCAGTCGGGAAACAACAACCATTACTCCAGGGATACCCTTCATTTTGAGGATTCTCAACCAACCAACGGTCATCGGCCAATTAGGCCCCAACTCTACTCCAAACTACCTGATTTTAGATAGGGAGGAAAATCATCGCAACCAGCGGGGATCACAACCATAAGGCGCACTATTAGTGCTCAAATCCCCAAGGCGAGTCAATTCAGCTCGCACAGCTAAGGGCACCCAGTACCCACAACTATCCCATACAAACCAAGCCAATCCATTTCGTTGGCACTTAAAACTCTCCCAAGATAGGGTGATAAAATGACACACCCAGCCATTCAATCAACCCTCAAGCATCGCGAGAAGTCAAAGCAAACAACTCGGCGAATAGCCGATCGAAGGGTGCAAAAGATGCAATCATTACAATCAGTAGGAATTCATAAAGCACCGTAAGACATGCTACTGCGGTAGCCCTCTCGATCGCCGCATCCGGCTCCGTGGGTCTGCCGGGCACACCTCCACTAGATGTCCCTCTGTCGACGTCGGCGCGATGTTCCGATGGTCTGTAGCTCCTTGGGCATTCCGTCGAAGGTGGCCCGCACAGCCACACAAGTAGCACTGCCACCCGCTTGCGAGCAACTGCGCGGGTAATGACGACCACGCTGCGGACACAACTCGGGGCCGGCGACGATGCGGTCTTCTAAGCTGCACAGACGAGCCACGTCCTCGCGACAGGCTCTGGCTCCTGGGATATCTTGGCGGATTTCTCCCGTAGAAAGAACCGCGTCCTCGACCCCGGTTCTTATTTACTTTCTTCGACGATTCGCCGAAATGTAGCTCCTTGCTCTTGGTGGTCTCCTCTGCCACTCTGGTGTCCACGTCCTTACCCGTAAATGAGGCTCGACCCAAACCTTCTTGGGGCCTCCTGGGGTCAGTCGTCTGCTGGTTCAGCAGATTCTCCAATCGTCCGATTCCCTCGTCCTGGCGGCGTAGGGCTTCAGCCTGAAGTAGCACAACGCTCGCCTGTCGCTCCACCACTCCGACTAAGGTGGTCAACTGTTCCTTCAACTCCCGAATCTCGCTGGATCGGGGGGATGCAGGCTTCCCGGTCTCAGTCGCCTCGGTCGCCATCGTGGATGTCGTCGATGCCACAAGCTGCAACAAACATAACAAGCACAGGTTAAACAACCTATGCCAACGCAGCCCCACTCATAATTACAATATCCCAATCATGCGAAAGTAATGAAGTGACTTCCAACTATTCCTTGATATCACGTTGTCGGCCGCCAACGTGATCCTGCAAGGACATAGATGTCGTCCACTTCGATCCAACTCCAACACTTATGGAGTTATAATTATGACCCAATCACAATACTTTTGCTCACAATGGTCCCAAAGACCCCGTCTCTCTCGTTCCTATCCCTTAGCATCCAACCGGCCTAAGGCTTGCTAGGTCCCCTAAGACTCAACCCTAGGCTCTGATACCAAATTAATCTGTCACGCCCCGGGCCCAGCGGAAGCCACCCAAGACGTGCACCACCAAACAAACACAATGCACACAAGGCGTCTACTAAAAATATGGAAGGAAAGAGAGTAATCCTAACAGGTTATCAGAGCGAGTAATATAAAAACCACTAGTTCTAACATAAAAGATCCACAAAGTGATACAAAAGTAGAGGACTAAATCCAGAATCTGATACAAATCTCTAAATAGATACATAATACATCATTTCCAAAAGAACAAAAAGAAAAGATGACGACGGGTCCACTATAGTAACTCCATAGGGCTCTAGCTAGCCGCAAAACCCTTGCCTCAATCCCTAGCCACTCCCGATGCGGATGGCTCTGAAAATTAACAACAAACAGAGGGCGTGAGAACTATAAAAAAATAGTTCCCAGTGGGCAATTACTGATCTCAGTGAAATGCTCCACAAGGCTAAAATAAGCATACCAAAAGAAAGTAAGAAGCGATAAATAAGAAACGAGTATACAAATGAAACTAATCGTATTCAAGCTTCTACTACGAATTTAACTATCATAATCATGATATTCTACTTTTAATGGCACAAACATATGTCCAAATTATTTCACATGCATAATTAAAGTAAGCTAACATTTACTTACATGCACAACCATAAAGTTCATATTACTACATAAAGTAAATTATGTATTCCGTTGTTCTCTACCAAGCATATATACTAGTCCAAAAGAATAAGTGTTCTCTATCAAGCATACATGCTAGTTCAAAAGAATAAGTGTTCTCTATTAAGCATACATTTTATACTTTTCATGATTCTATACCAATGCACCCATATTAGTCCAAAGGATATAAGTTCATTACCACAGTATTGTCAATTACAATTGATCCAGAGTTTACAACTACCATATGTATGGATATTTACAAGGTATGCGCAAACCATGACTGTATACTAAGTCAAGAGAAGTCTCAAAAACCCAATCCATAAGGAATGTACCCAAGGTAACATCCCGGCTCGTGCCATGCCTAGGTGGCCCCGTGGTGGTCAATCGACTTTTCCCGCAGAAAAGGAGACCCAAGAACACGGCAATCCACTTTCGGCGCCCAATCCCGCACGGCGATCTAACGTCGCAAGGCTAACTCCGGAGTGCCGGCTTGTAGGGAGCGACCCTCACAAGCATGTGCGAATGAGCACAAGGGCAAGCAAGCATAATTATAGCACAGGGTCCCTATTTGGGATACTCGGTCGTCAAGTCTAAAACTTGGAATCTCACTCATCGACTCAACAGTCGGAAAATAGCTCAACATGTCACAACTTGTTTACATCTACTAAGTGGTATGTCTCTACCAAAACACATGATGTATAAACTTGTACAACTCAAATGACACTATCCTACTTGGGATAAATCATTACATTAAACAAGATTTCCAAGGAGTTCATGACATGAAATTCCGTTATTTATCGAATAGATATTTACTATTACCATAAGCAAGAGAGCTATCAATTAATCATAAGAATCATAATACTAGAAAGCACATGTCCTTCCTACTATAGAGTGTACAAATATCACAATGTATATAGTTTAAATCACTTATATTACATACCAACAGCTCACATAAAGATGCCCCGAAGGCTTAACATTTCACTTCATCAAGTCCAAAACATGGAATCGTCTAAAGATCCCTAGATCGAAGGTGGGCTCACCATAGCCAAAACTAGTCATACTACTAGAATAGTTGTACCAAATTAACCTCATGCTAATTTTATCATGCTTTATATACATTTTCACAATTATCTTATCTACAACCAATACAAGGCAAATCGTGTTAAGTCTCACGCATGTAGAATTTTCAATCTTATAGATATACTATCCGCTTTAAGGTCAACACCTTTTATTTACCAAGTCACAAAGCCAAGTACTCTTATCTACTCAAACACAACGTAAGAACACTAAGTTCTATTTACTTGCCTCTAACAAGTGTCATGATGTAAACATGTGTGATACTATAAAAGTAATCCAAACACTAAATATCCTCAAGGATTCAACTCACCAATCATACTCTAGCATGCTTCTTATGGTGGCAAAAACAAATAGTCTCAACTATAGTCAACTATGCCCCAAAACAACAAGTATTCCTCTACTACATAGAGCATAGAATTTCTACTATATATAACATAGTCATTTTATGTTCTCATAAATTCAAGCATGTCTTAAAGAGTATAAGTTAACATATAAACATGTCTTAAAACCCAAGGGAGGACAAAGGAAGAGTTCACCCATTTCGGTGAGATCAAACCCACTGGATACGCTTCGAATCTGTTCGATTAGTCGAACGAAGTTGCCCCCAAACTTCTAGTAACCTAAGATAAATATTTGAAGGGATACAAGCTTCAAATAAACATTTAACAAACTTCACCAAAATTCATATAGAAAAGAGGTGGAAATTACCTTTGATCAAGAAGATCTTGTCCAAAGCTCAAATCGACCTAATGGATCTGCAAATCCAACCTAATAGAGAGTTCTACACCCATCAATTAGGTTCTAAAAGCTCCAAATCAAAAATCCCCAATTCTAACCCTAGAATCCCAAAACTAGGGTTTCTACCAAAAGAGAGCACAAAACTCGAAGCTAGAGGAAAGAAGTATGTTATATACCTCTTTGAAGCTTTCTTCTAGCTCCAAAATCCTCAAGGCTTGAAGTTCTACCCACAACCAAGCACCAACTTCAAGCTCCAAGCTTCATCCATGGTGGAACATGCACCAAGAGGCCAAAAGAGAGAAGGAGAGTGATCAATCCTCAAAGAAACCACCCAAAACTCAAAAGGGAAAAGGGAAAAAAAGAGAGGAGCTCTTACCTCTCTCCCTCTCACGTCCACAGCACAAAGAGGAAAGCCCTAAGGGCTTTGGTGCTGTTAAAGGGGTGCACAAACGCAAAAACGAGTCCTGCGGTTTCGAGAATTTCAAAAATTGCCCGAGTGTGTCTGGTGCAAAGCCAAGTATGTCTGCAGTACGGACTCTGTAACGACCAAACCCGAGGCTCGGGTTGGTGTCCCAGACCCTCCCATACGTGAGAATCCTCCTGTCTGGGGTATAGCAACAATTCTTTGTCAGTGCAACTTTCTATCTGCGTACGGACACCCGAGGACAATCCGAGAGCATCCTAAAATCCAACTTTTTGGACTTTAGTGCTTGGGATTCATCCACTAACCTCGGTACACGTGCCATAGGTCGGAACACAGTCAACGACCCTCCAGAAAATCTGGAAAAGCTCAGATCTCACATCCAACACTCGAACCTTGCTATTTGCGAAAGTTCAGTGCGTCACATAACATTTATGATATTAGTATATATATGTACCAAGATCATCTCGTGTGACACACAAAATTATTATTCTAATCTAATTAGAAGAAGGGTTTGAATTTCAACCTGTGCAAATTACCGAAATTATTTCACGGTTGATGTGGATCTGAACTTATGGTCCTTTGAGCCGCACAAATGTTCGGCCTCTATGTGTATCCACACAAGGCTGCTCCGGGATCCGTGCTTCACAAAATCACAGTGTAATCTCGAAACTCCTTTCGTGATATCTTGTCAATGTGGAGAAAAATTAATCCTCACAATTGTGCTAGCAATTTGAAGAGGATTGATTAACTATAGAAACTAATTAATATTGGAGGACCACTCTCTTGTGATTAAAAGAGAATTCTATATAAGATTGAAACTATCTTTCTCTCGTACTTATTACCAATCACACCCACCATTCATGAGGAGGATTACATCTCCTTTTATAGTCTTAAACACCATGAATGAGAGGAAATCAAACTCCTCTCATTGTTGGCAAAGAGGAGAGAAGAAACTACCACCATAAATGATAGGAAGTTAATTCCTCTCATTTAATAGGTAGAGTAATTAAAGTGAAACGAGCGGAGGGAAGAGAGAAGAGGAGGTTTTCATTTTCTCCCAATTAACTATATCATTAATAGGGAAGTGAACGTATAAGTTCACTTTGTCTTCTCCCTTCTTCGTTTAATTTCAGTTTGTAACTTCCTCAATTAATCTTTATTAATTGAGGAGTTGATGAGAGAAAGATGGTAAAGTCCTTTTAGTAACTTCAGCGCAAGTGCACCTGTCACGCCCCGGGGTCTTTTAATAAGTAAAAACACAGCGGAAATTTTTTTTTTTTTTTATAAACCTTGATCCCCACAAGGACATGACAGACCTGCCACAAATACAGGGAGGCCACTGTACACACGGACAGAGTCTCCCCTGTATTTGCACGGCATCGCACAAGTACAATGAGTCTTTAACAATCATACAACCACAACAAATGAATATACAAACAATCAATAATTATACATTCACATACACCATTCACCACAGGTTTAATCACATTTCCATAACAACTCTTTTCTTTCAAAAGTACGCTACCACGAGGGGTAGAAAACCTATTTTTATTTTACAAAAGCCAAAACCTCTTTATTTCATTCAAAACCATATGAATTTAAATAGAGTAAACCAACTGAACCATATAACCAACTAAACTATAACAATAGGAATAAAAAGGAGAACTAAAGGTAGTACAAACCGGGTCGGAGGCTCTATCGCGAACTAGACGCGATCCTCACCAGCTATCCCTCTATGACCTGCAACGTCACCTGAAAAAGAAGGCGAGGGGTGAGAACATGTAAACATGTCTCCCCCTCCCAGTGGATACCTCGCGGAGATAGACACAAGAGGAGATAATAGTAGTAGTACAGTAGCTATGATAAACAAGTAAATGGAGAGAGATATATAGATATGAAACAACAGCTACTGTAAGTATGCATCGAAAAGCTGAGAAAGTAGATACCCAATCCATCGCCGCCAATGTTGGTCCGCAGACCTCAGGCAATGCCCCCTGTCTCAAAGCCTGCATTCTACCCATATCAACCTATGGTTGCCTATGGGCTCACGGGTTGGGCAAAGTCCCGTAGACACTCCCAAACCACTTTTCCGGAAAAGAACGCCCTCTTGCGGTGGCGGACCGTGGTGTTCGTGAAGCGCACTCGAGTCCTGGGCGATCGATGCTGTTATGCTCAAAAACCATACGTCAGCAATTGGCTGACAATCCCGTCCCTAAAGGGACATCGACCCCTTTGGGTCATTAAGTAAACTCGCCGACCACGTGAGTCACGAAACTCTTGAAACAAAGCCGACCGAACGGGTCACTTTGAAAGCTGAAACAAGCGGCCGAACGGGTCACGGAGAAAGCTGAAACAAGCCGACCGAATGAGGTCAGCTTTGAAAAAGCTGTAAGAAAGTACCGAGGCAGACCAATCGGGTCAACTAGGATGGAACCACTCATCATCCTCTCAGCGTGGCGAGTACTACTCAAGGAAACACAAGCGACCACTCGGGTCAACTAGGATGGAACAACTCAACATCCTCTCAACTGTATGCAAGTACTACTGAAGGAAACACGAGAACTGACCACTCAGGTCACTGATGTCATAGGCTGACAAGAAGCAAACTACTCTACTCCTACACATGGTACTAAGCATGGAAACACTGAATAGAGTAAAACTGTAAGAAACAGGTGCAAGATATATCTAGGATAAACAATAAGCGATGAGGTGGAAGGAACGTCACCGGCGTGCACCAAGAACGGACAACGAGTCGAAGTACCCATGTAAGGCGCAGAAGAATGCGTTGTGGAAGTAAAGCGGGGACCTACGAGAGGGTCCACCGGGTTAGTATCTAACCCACTAACACAAAAGACTAATAGCACAACTCACAACTAATCCCACAGAGATTGGTTTTTCCGAAACCAATTACCGTAACTCGCCGGAAGTCCCGTAAACCACACCGGAACTCCGCCGGGACCCACGAACTATCCCGAAATACACCGACTCGTGTCATGAGCCTTCCGCATAAAACACTCCCATTTGGATAATTTGGCCGAAAACACAAAATAACACTCCAATACAATTATCGTCGGATAATTGTACGAATACGAGTTCCCGACAGTGTCTATCTCGACACCGGAACCAACCGTCGCTCACCCGTCATTTCTAAACCCTCGAAATGACGCGGGTGACCAGCCAACAAGGCCCAGCGACACCGTAAATAACCTCTAAGAGTTGTCGGAAGAAATCCGAACCGTAACCACGTTTCGTCGGCGAATTTTGCCGAAAAACGCTCGAAAATCACTTCGATTTTACGTAAATATTAGGACCTTGGACGATCGGTCCGAGAGGTTACCCGCAACATTCCTACACCGTCTCGGCGACCACGAAATTCTAAATTGCATAAAAGTCCCAGAAGCTCCATAAAATCGCATTATTTCATGCGATTTAGGGCTATTATGGATCGTGCACGCAAACCAGTGCACCGTAATTTCTGAAATCGCACTCGCTGTAAGTCTTCGACATGTTGAAGACCGTGCTCGCCTTTCGGAGCATTGTCGGGCATCGTAGTGCGCGCACAAGCGACATCAAATTCAGTAAACAGCGCGCACAGCGCGTAAAGTACGTTCGTCCCGCTAAACGGTGCATCAAAACTCAGAACGGAGGTGAGCATCGCGTTCAGCACGAAAAACCCTCGGCCGTGCTCACCTCGCGAGGTCAAAAAGACCCATCGTAGCCTCAGTAACTGTGCCCAAACCCTAGAACTAAGTGCTGGAATAGTAAATCCTTACCGAGGCTATGAGGGAGCTAGGGCTCGGTCGCCGGCGGTAAGGGGGCGCGCGCGCCGGCGAGGAGGGAGCCTCGGGTTCTAGGGGTCGGGGAAGTCGTCGGCCCGGCGGCGAAGGGCGGCCGGTGGTGTGCGGCGACGTTCCAACCGGGCACTACTCTCGGGTTGGGAGCTCTCCGGCGATGGCGCGGCTGGAAGCTTGGGCGGCGGGGATCCGGTCGAGGAGGTCGAGGAAGACGGTGCTCCCTCGGAGGTGGCGGCGGCGGCCGAGCGAGGGGCTCGGCGCTGCCCGCGGCCTTCGGGCGGCGCGAGAGTCCGGCGGCGGCCGGCGCGGCGGTGACGCGGAGAGGCGCGCGGAGGTTCCGATGATCACGGGGCGAGGAAGGGCGGACCAAGCTCGGCGGAGCGGCGGCAAGGCGCGGAACCGAGCCTTAGCCCGCTCGTGCGGGCGGCCGCAGCGGCGGTTGGGTGGCTCGGGCGGCGTCGGCGATGCACGGGGACGGCGGGGAGGTGCGCCGGCGGTCGCCGACGTCGGAGGAGGTCGATGCAACCAAAGGCGGCGGCGGTAACGCGCGATGCGGGGGCGCTCGGGCTCGGCACAGTGATCGAGATCGGCGCGGGGACGGGGAGTGGCTCCGGCGGCGGCTCACGCTGGCTGACGAGCGGCCGGTGACGCGCGCGGACGATCCTCCTCGGTCGGGCAACTCACCGGAGGAGTTTGAAGCCTTCTGTTCCCTCTCGGGATCAAGTGAAGGTGGTGTTGGCGAGGAGAGGAAGGAGGAGATGGGCGAGGGCTTGGGGAGGCTCTCGGCGGCGGAGGAGCTTCTTGAGGAGGACGGGGGTGCGCTCGGGAAAGCGAGAGGGAGGGCGGGAGCGTACGTGGGCTAGGGAGGCGAAGGGGTGGCTTAGGGTTAGGGTTTTAGTGGAAGTAAACCCTAGAACCACAAATATACTCATAGGGTCATTTTGCACCATAGTCCACAACAGGCCTCAAATTATAATTTAGCCCCTGCCAGTAAGTGATTTATGCGCATAGGACCCTCCATGTTCGAACCCTCGCATTTCGGCACATAAAATATAGCGACTTTTCGCATTTCGCCGTTATGCGAATTTAACCTCTTCGCGTTCTTTTCGCGATTCCGGAGAATCCGTCCGTCAGATTCACGATCGGATCGCGCCAGTTCGGCGCGTCGAGGCTATCGAATACGGCCTTTTACTTCGTTTGATTTGGTCTCGGATTCACGAAGTATCCATTCCCTCTCAACAATCCGATTATTACGCATCGACCCCTTTGCGATCATCTTGTAATATCCGACGATCCGTCCGGCGGATTTCCGATCGGATTGCGCCAGCGCGTTCAGCACGATGGAGACATCGAATCTAGCATTTTATTTCATTCGATTTGGTCTCCGATCTGCGACGAACCCATCTCTCCATCAATTCCCGTAATAAACCAACATATTAACGGATATACTTTATATATGTAAAATCGTTCGGGACCCTTTTTCTCGACAACCGTGCATCGGAATTCGATTAAAATCGGTGCCAACGGTTCCAGTATATCTGAGCCGTTTGAAACGAACTATTGGAAGCCTATATTTGGAATTCGGTACACGCCTGAACCCAACTTCTATTTCCGGCTCATCCGGAAAACTGAAGTTACTATTCACTTAAGTCAATCTTCCGGGTCGCGTAACTTTTTCGTTTTACCTCGGTTTCGCTTGAAATTTGACGTGTGCTCTTATAATACAATTACGCACATATTCACCGTCTCCAAATATTTTATTTCTTATTATGGAAAAATGCCAGTTACTACATCATTCCCTCCTTATAGGAAGTTTAGTCCCCGAAACTAGGTCATGGACCATCCATAAACAAATGCGGATAACGCTCCCGCATAATAGACTCAAGCTCCCACGTAGCCTCGCGCTCATCGTGGTTCTCCCACGAACCTTCACGTACGGAATGCTCCTGTTCCGCAAACGCTTTTCCTCACGTGCCAAAACCCGCAACGGAGCCTCATCATAGCTCAGATCCTCTCGTAACTGTATAGACGTCAGTCTGATGACTTGGGACGGATCCGGAATATACTTCCGAAGCATAGCCACGTGAAAGACTTTGTGCACCCGGGCGAGACTCGGAGGTAGAGCCAACATGCGCCACCGGACCAACACGTTCCGGGATCTCAAACGGTCCCGCTAAACGCGGACTAAAGCATTGTTACGCAAGCCAAGAACCGCTTGATCCCCCTAGATGGCGACACTTTGAGCAGCACGTGCTCACCGACCATAAACTCTAGGTCACGCCTCCGCTGGTCCGCGTAGCCCCTCTGTCGACTCTGTGCAGTCTGGAGTCGCTCTCTCGCAAGGCGAACCTTCGCCTCCGCATACTCCACTAAGTCAGGCCCGATCAACCGGCGTTCTCCGACATCGTCCCAACAGATAGGGAACCGACATCGACGCCCACATAAAGCCTCGTACGGAGCCATCTCAATGCTCGCCTGGTAGCTGTTATTATAGGCGAACTCCACCAGAGATAGGTAACGATACCATCCATCTCCATAATCCAGGACACAAGCGCGTAGCATATCCTCGAGAGTCTGAATAACGCGCTCCGACTGTCCGTCACTCTGCGGATAGAACGTGGTAATGTAGTTTAGCTTTGTACCCATAGCCTGCTGCAGGCTCCTCAAAAATAGGAAACGAAGCGGGTGTCCCGATCAGATGCGATCGACACTGGCACACCGTAAAGCCGGACGATCTCGTCGATATATAACTGTGCCAGTCGATCACGGAACCACGTCGTGTGCATCGGCAGGAAGTGAGCCGATTTTGTCAGCCGATCCACTACAACCTAGATCGTATCATGGCCTCACTGTGATCGAGGCAACCCAATGACGAAATCCAAAGAAATCTGCTCCCATTTCCATACGGGTATCGGAAGTGGTTGCAGCTTCCCTGCCGGTCACCGATGCTCGGCTTTCACCTGCTGACAAGTCAAGCATCGAGCCACGTGCTGAGCCACATCTAGCTTCATCCCAGGCCACCAGAATTTTGTTTCAGATCGCGATACATCTTGGTTCCGCCTGGGTGAACCGCGTAAGGGAATTGGTGCGTCTCGGATAGGATATCACTCCTCAACTCCGAGTCACTGGGTACGCACCATCTGCCTCTGAAACGCAAGGACCCATCAGTGTATATGGTAAAGTCCCCGAAACTTGACCAGGTACTCACCATAATCAAATTTGGATACTGCTCCGCCAATGCGGTATCACCTTTGAGTACTGGTCAATTTCATTTCCATAAATCACGACAACTCATCTATCATTTCACCTGGACGGGACGAGGGTAAACATTCCAACCCAAATCTACGGATCAAGATTCACTGGAATCATATCCATCTTATAACCTCCGGACAAAGATAGTCCCGCGTCCAGAATAATCCGATCCCATCTTGCAAATTCTGATATAATAATTCATCCCTCAGAATTACTAGGTCCACTCAACTTTGTTCCGCACAGCCTTAACCGCTTCGACTACATCGATGGTTCAAGTAAAAAGTCACAAAACGACTCCACAAGTCCGGAGTAAAATCTCAAAGGCCGAAAGGCACACTCCGACTAGCCAACAACGTCAACCTGCTCACTACGAGCACATACGAAACGTCGTTCAAAAACTTGAGTCAAAACACTCACCTTAGAGACCACAGTCTCATTCTGATTACTACACAAACTGTCGAAATCAAAACCTCGTCAACTGAAAGCCACTTTTGGCATTCGATAGTCCTAGGTCCAAGACCTCATTTTCCTCCTGACCCAAAAGGTCCAACTGACAATACGAATTGAGCTCGACAATTTATTCGCTCAATAACCACGATTAACCAACGCAGGTTCCATGCAAGTCCATCCCTTGATGCACAGGATTGCCAATCGCACTATGCGATACCAACCATCGGTGATGCTCAACATCCGTCTCTACGAGACCCTGTCGCTGCTGTCCTACCAGGGACCCTAGCGATCAATATTCCGAGCAACACCAAATACTTGTCTCATTGAGACCCAGGCGACCTGTCACCAAATAACCGGACGAGCATAGCATTCCAAGGTTTGCACGATTAATTTGAGAAGCAAACCCTAACATTATCACATACGGTGATTATCAAAGCCGACAACCAAGCTTAAGTCGCCCAATAACTGTGATTTCAAACCTCTCGCCATATAGACTGAGACTACTATAAACACCTAGACTCGAACTAGAGTCAAATCCATCTGCAGTGATGATAAATCAACTGCGCAAATTAGCCATGGGATAACCCAAGGCTCGCTACGTGGTCAGAGATGACCAACACTCAAGAGTTCCCAAGACAATCTAGGGAATACAACGACCCAATCTATAAGTCCCAAACAGGGAAAGGGACATTTCGTCTCACTTTCGACAGTATATTGTCTGCAGCCAATATACTTATCAAAAGAAAGTGAAATATCCAAGATCCACTACCAACAACGAGTTGGAAGTGCGACACGACGAAGTATCAAACCATTTGATACCTCAACACTGAACCGAATCCGTTGAACATCGGTTTGCAAGCCGATATATGAGGACAGATCGACTCTGGACCGACTCACTGGGAGTCACATAGCTTTCAACCTTTGAAAGCTACTCGCGACACTAAACCGCAAACCGTACCAACTAGGCTTAGGAAATGATTTCCGTAACCGATTTTTGCACCACAACGAGCTATAACCAAAGCTCCGCGGACTCAGACGATACCTTAGAGTAACTCGAGTCAAGACGGGTCCTAACAAACCCTACACTATCCTATGACACACAAATTTAGGTGTTAAAATAACCGTACACGATGTAGGCCTCAACGGAAACGACACCACAAGCGTGTCGGTCGGACTCTAGTACGCGTCAATTTGACGTATGAACTCGTTAAAGGTCAAAAGACTTGAGCTGCGATTCCATCGGCAACAAGAAAGTAGCGTCACAACACTACCCAAAGAAGCTGAAAGCAACACCAATGTTGCGGTCGTCTAAACCACAGGCTACACCCAATTAACCCCACAGAAGTCGCGACCGTAACAGGTCTAAGTACCGTCTCCGTAGAGACACTCGCAGTAGCTCTCGTGTCAAAAGTAGGAATAGTGGCCTAGGGCGTCAGCAGTCTAAGCCCGATATCACTGGCCTTTCAAGGCCCACCTGACCGAAATGGCCACACACGAGGGACTTCACCCCGCCATTCGATGTCCAAAAGAAGCACTGCCACTACTCCCCACTTAGACACCTGCTTATGCGAAAATCGTAACACATACCGAAAACACCGTGCACTCGAAGTTTATCGACTCGACATGCACACCGAGACACAAGTCCAAACCCCGCACTCACGTGCCTATGTATCGCAAGTCTTCCTAGGGTCAACCTAACCAATGGTTCAATTCTTTTCATTTTCGGTTCAATTACTTTTCAAAACAACTTTGTGAATGGTGTTGTGGTTGTAACATTGCTACGATACCATTTTAATCATAAGTAAAAACACAGCGGAAATTTTTTTTTTATAAACCTTGATCCCCACAAGGACATGACAGACCTGCCACAAATACAGAGAGACCCCTGTACACACGGACAGAGTCTCCCTTGTATTTGCACGGCATCGCACAAGTACAAGGAGTCTTTTACAATCATACAACCACAACAAATGAATATACAAACAATCAATAATTATACATTCACATACACCATTCACCACAGGTTTAATCACATTTCCATAACAACTCTTTTCTTTCAAAAGTACGCTACCACGAGGGGTAGAAAACCTATTTTTATTTTACAAAAGCCAAAACCTCTTTATTTCATTCAAAACCATATGAATTTAAATAGAGTAAACCAACTGAACCATATAACCAACTAAACTATAACAATAGGAATAAAAAGGAGAACTAAAGGTAGTACAAACCGGGTCGGAGGCTCTATCGCGAACTAGACGCGATCCTCACCAGCTATCCCTCTATGACCTGCAACGTCACCTGAAAAAGAAGGCGAGGGTGAGAACATGTAAACATGTCTCCCCTCCCGATGGATACCTCGCGGAGATAGACACAAGAGGAAATAATAGTAGTAGTACAGTAGCTATGATAAACAAGTAAATGGAGAGAGATATATAGATATGAAACAACGACTAAGTATGCATCGAAAAAGAGAAAGTAAAGTACCCAATCCATAACCGCCAATGTTGGTCCGCAGACCTCAGGCAATGCCCCCTGTCTCTCCAAACCTGCATTCTACCCATATCAACCTGTGGTTGCCTATGGGCTCACGGGTTGGGCAAAGTCCCGTAGACCGTCCCAACCCACTTTTAGGAAAAAGAACACCCTCTTGCGGTGGCAGGACCGTGGTGTTCGTGAAGCGCACTCGAGTCTGGGCGATCGATGCGTTATGCTCAAAAACCATACGTCAGCAACTGGCTGACAATTCCGTCCCTAAAGGGACATCGACCCCTTTGGGTCATTAAGTAAACTCGCCGACCACGTAGGTCACGAAACTCTTGAAACAAACCGACCGAAGAGTCCATGAAAGCGAAACAAAGCGACCGAACGGGTCACGGAGAAAGCGAAACAAGCGGCCAGAATAGGTCAACGAAAAAGCTGTAAGAAAGTACCGGAGGCAGGCCAATCGGGTCAACTAGGATGGAACCACTCATCATCCTCTCAGCGTGGCGAGTACTACTCAAGGAAACACAAGAAGCGACCACTCGGGTCAACTAGGATGGAACAACTCAACATCCTCTCAAGCGCGTATGCAAGTACTCGAAGGAAACACGAGAACTGACCACTCAGGTCACTGATGTCATAGGCTGACAAGAAGCAAACTACTCTACTCCTACACATGGTACTAAGCATGGAAACACTGAATAGAGTAAAACTGTAAGAAACAGGTGCAAGATATATCTAGGATAAACAATAAGCAGTAAGGGTGGAAGGAACGTCACCAGCGTGCACCACTGAACGGACAACGAGTCGAAGTACCCCCCTGTGGGCGCAGAAGAATGCATTTGTGGAAGTAAAGCGACTGGACCTACGAGAGGGTCCACCGGGTTAGTATCTAACCCACTAACACAAAAGACTAATAGCACAACTCACAACTAATCCCACAGAGATTGGTTTTTCCGAAACCAATTACCGTAACTCGCCGGAAGTCCCGTAAACCACACCGGAACTCCGCCGGGACCCACGAACTATCCCGAAATACACCGACTCGTGTCATGAGTCTTCCGCTGCCATAAAACACTCCCATTTGGATGTTTTGGCAGCAAACACAAGATAACACTACAATACAATTATCGTCGGATAATTGTACGAATACGAGTTCGAAAGTGTCTATTTCGACACCAGGAACCAACCGTCGCTCACCGTCATTTCTAAACCCTCGAAATGACGCGGGTGACCAGCCAACAAGGCTCGGCGACACCGTAAATAACCTCTAAGAGTTGTCGGAAGAAATCCGAACCGTAACCACGTTTCGTCGGCGAATTTTTGCCGAAAAACGCTCCGAAAATCACTTCGATTTTACGCAAATATTAGGACCTTGGACGATCGGTCCGAGAGGTTACCCGCAACATTCCTACACTGTCTACGGCGACCACGAAATTCTAAATTGCATAAAAGTCCCAGAAGCTCCATAAAATCGCATTATTTCATGCGATTTAGGGCTATTATGGATCGTGCACGCAAACCAGTGCACCGTAATTTCTGAAATCGCACTCGCTGTAAGTCTTCGACATGTTGAAGACCGTGCTCGCCTTTCGGAGCACTGTCGGGCATTGTGGTTCGCGCACAAGCGACATCAATTTCAGTAAACAGCGCGCACAGCGCGTAAAGTGCGTTCGTCCGCTAAACGGTGCATCAAAACTCGGAACGGAGGTGAGCATCGTGTTCGGCACGAAAAACCCTCGGCCGTGCTCACCTCGCGAGGTCAAAAAGACCCATCGTAGCCTCGGGAGCGTGCCCAAACCCTAGAACTAAGTCTTTGGAATAGTAAATCCTTACGAGGCTATGAGGGAGCTAGGGCTCGGTCGCCGGCGGTAAGGCGCGCGCGGCGGGGGAGGAGCCTCGGGTTCTAGGGGTCGGAAGTCGTCGGCCGGCGGCGAAGGGCGGCCGGTGGTGTGCGGCGGCGTCCCAACCCGGGCACTACTCTCGGGTTGGGAGCTCTCGGCGATGGCGCGGTGCCAGGAAGCTTGGGCCGGCGGGGATCCGGTCGAGGAGGTCGAGGGAAGACGGTGCTCCCCCTCGGAGGTGGCGGCGGCGGCGAGAGGGGCTCGGCCCGCGCCCGCACGGCCTTCGGGCGGCGCGAGAGTCCGACGGCGGCCGGCGGCGGCGGTGACGGCGGAGAGGCGCGCGGAGGTTTCCGATGATCACGGGGCGAGGAAGGGCGGACCAAGCTCGGCGGAGCGGCGGCAAGGCGCGGAACCCGAGCCTTAGCCCGCTCGGTGCGGGCGGCCGCAAGCGGCGGTTGGGTGGCTCGGGCGGCGTCGGCGATGCACGGGGACGGCGGGGAGGTGCGCCCGTGATCGCCGACGTCGGAGGAGGTCGATGCAACCAAAGGCGGCGGCGGTAACGCGCGATGCAGGGCGCTCGGGCTCGGCAGTGATCGAGATCGGCCGCGCGGGGAGTGGCTCCGGCGGCGGCTCCGACAGCGGGGGCGGCCGGTGACGCGCGTCGACGATCCTCCTCGGTCCGGGCAACTCACCAGAGGAGTTTGAAGCCTTCCTGTTCCCTCTCAGGATCAAGTGAAGGTGGTGTTGGCGAGGAGAGGAAGGAGGAGATGGGCGAGGGCTTGGGGAGGCTCTCGGCGGCGGAGGAGCTTGCGGAGGACGGGGGTGCGCGCTCGGGAAAGCGAGAGGGAGGGCGGGGAGGCGTACGTGGGCTAGGGAGGCGAAGGGGTGGCTTAGGGTTAGGGTTTTAGTGGAAGTAAACCTAGAACCACAAATATACTCATAGGGTCATTTTGCACCATAGTCCACAACAGGCCTCAAATTATAATTTAGCCCCTGCCAGTAAGTGATTTATGCGCATAGGACCCTCCATGTTCGAACCCTCGCATTTCGGCACATAAAATATAGCGAATTTTCGCATTTCGCCGTTATGCGAATTTAACCTCTTCGCGTTCTTTTCGCGATTCCCGGAGATCCGTCCGTCAGATTCACGATCGGATCGCGCCAGCGCGTTCAGCGCGTCGAGAACATCGAATCTGGCCTTTTACTTCGTTTGATTTGGTCTCGGATTCACGAAGTATCCATTCCCTCTCAACAATCCGATTATTACGCATCGACCCCTTTGCGATCATCTTGTAATATCCGACGATCCGTCCGGCGGATTTCCGATCGGATTGCGCCAGCGCGTTCAGCACGATGGAGACATCGAATCTAGCATTTTATTTCATTCGATTTGGTCTCCGATCTGCGACGAACCCATCTCTCCATCAATTCCCGTAATAAACCAACATATTAACAGATATACTTTATATATGTAAAATCGTTCGGGACCCTTTTTCTCGACAACCGTGCATCGGAATTCGATTCCGTCAGTGCCAACGGTTCCAGTATATCTGAGCCGTTTGAAACGAACTATTGGAAGCCTATATTTGGAATTCGGTACACGCCTGAACCCAACTTCTATTTCCGGCTCATCCGGAAAACTGAAGTTACTATTCACTTAAGTCAATCTTCCGGGTCGCGTAACTTTTTCGTTTTACCTCGGTTTCGCTTGAAATTTGACGTGTGCTCTTATAATACAATTACGCACATATTCACCGTCTCCAAATATTTTATTTCTTATTATGGAAAAATGCCAGTTACTACAGCACCGAATGCAACAATTGCATTTAACTATATATAATTTTCAATTTCACAAATTGATCCCTCTTGCTAACCAACTTAGCAAGTAAATCCTTTCTTTGCTACTTTAGCAAAATGGTCTCTATTAATTTCTAAGCACTTGATCACACGCAGCCTTTATTGTGTGTGACCACATAGGTTCAATTCTATCTGGTAGTGAGATGTGACACTAAACTCTTTTAGTGTCACCATCGGAACTCTTTTCGATGGACCAAAACATTTTTGGTTCTCCCAACTGAGTGTAATTAACTATCTTAATTACTCTCATGGGTCCCATAATCCACGAGTGACACCTAGCAGTATATCGTGGCAATCCAAATAGAATTAACAATAGACAGAACCTCTAAGTGTAGTTACCGTGTGGTAAAATCCTTCTATCACTTATCCCGATTGAGTCAAGGTTATGGATAACTCGTCAAACCACATTACTCAATCATATGCCTTATCTGATTAACACTTAATATGGAAACTCCTTTCCATAAAATCATACTGCCTTGGCCAAGGACTTGTAAAACAGATAGCATAGGACAATTACCTCTCTACCGAGCGTGATAGATTCTATCTTGACACGCACCTACCTCCACGTATGACCCACTGCAGCCAACATGTTTTGACTTAACCCATGATTAGGGTATAAGTATTTACACAGTCAAACTACAATAACCCACATGCAAGATAACCATGGTGCCTCAGGTCAAAGGATCACTCACACAACTACAGTATGGAACAATTCACTGACGAGTGAGTAGACATCCATGTGATTGTTTATAGTTGGTCACACTCAGTGAAATTGTTCTCCAACATTCACCTGTATGCTTACTCTAGTGTCACCACACTAATAACTTGAGACTCGTCATCCCATAAGGGAAGTACAGCATACACTGATCTATCCGGATTTACCACCGCCCTCGTGATAATCCTATGACCAGGAGCATTTAAGAATTAATTACAGAAGAATATATGTCTCAAATTTCTAACTTCTTAGAAAGTTAATTCTTCTACTATTAATTATATGGACGATTCATAAATATGCATTTGGCAATAATATGAATGAAGATTGCCAGATTTAATCATAAAAGAAAAGTATACTGATATTATCCCTTTAAGTTATGACAGAGATTGGCTTATAGGGCATATAACTAACAGTGTATGTGTCCATGAATCGTCCAAGGAATTAATAAGATGATGACATATATTCTCAAGAGTTGAGAATGAGAGACATGTGTCATTGATGGTTAATTCCTAAATGCTCCCGATCAATGGATCATCACGGGGACGGTGATTGATCCGGTGAGATTGGTGCATAGGTCGCTTCCCTTTTGGGTAGACGGGTCTCGAGTTGACAGTGTGGGGACACTGAAGCGAATATGCAGGTGGTTGTTAGAGAACAAGGGTACCGAGCGTGATCAATGCGAGAAGTCACTTGGATGTCTACTCACTCGTCAGTGACTTACTCAATGTTGCAGTAGTGTGACTGGTCCTTTGACTTACGGTGCCTCGGCTATTCACAATGAGGTTACTGTAGTTTGACTATACATACACTTGGTCCCTAGCCATTTGGGTCCATGCGGTGCATGTTGGCTGCAGTAGGTTCATTGTAGGAATAGGGTGCGCACTTAGATGGAATCTATCTCCCTTGGTAGATAGGGGTGTTAGTCCTATGTGATTTATGAGACAGAGTTTAGAAGACCTTGGCCAGGGCAGAGTTAATAGCGGAAAAGGGTTTCCGATATTAGAAACTCGAGTCGAATAAATTTAACATATGACAGGCGATGGGGTTTGACGAATTATTCCATAACCTCCATCTCGTCGGGACTCATGACAGAAGGATTGTATCACACGGTAACTGCACCAAGAGGTTCAGTATTCCATTCTACTGGAATGCCACTACATGCTGATAGGCGTCACTGGTGGATTGTGAGACTCATAAGAATTATCTAGATGATCGATAATTCTCATTGGGCTGAGTTGGAATTGTTCCGATCCACTGAAAGGAGTTTCAGTGATATTGTTGATAGTGATCAAAATATATCTCACTACCAGATAGAATAGAACCTATGGGGTCACATACATAAGAGGTTGTGATTGATCAGATAGCTAGATCGCGATTATTGAATCACCGGAGGACCTAATTGTCAATATGTTGATAATTGGACTAATTTGTAATTGTTACAAATTTGTGGTATTAAGGTGTAAATATTACATGAGAGGACTTACTAATAGTTAGTAAGTTATAAAAGGACTTATGTGCAAATGTTGTATTATTAATTTGGTATGATCAAATTAATATAAAGTTCAAGTCGAATCAAATTAGGATTTGATCGATCTAACCAATTAAGGAAAGGATAAATCTAGATTTATACTTATCCTTAATTGTCATTATATTATTAGGAATAGGATTATAATCCTATATATAATAAACGGGGGTTTTTAGAAAACCCTAACAGTCATCTCTCTTCTCCTCTCTCTTCTCCATATACTAGCAAGAACGACGTTCTTTGCAAGGGAGCTAGCACCTCGGTGAGGACATCAATCAAATCAAGAACCTCGTGTGGATACCTATAGAGGCCGGACGCGTGTGCGGCTTCAAGAGAACCGGATTCCACGATCATCAAATTGAGGTGAAGATCTATCCGCGAAAAAGGTAAAGATTCGATCTTACTTTTCTCCTTTAATCTTAAAGAACACGAGGGATCCTAATTGCGTGGTTTTGAGATTAGATCTCGAAAGTTTTCAAAATCAAATTTGTTTGATTTCTTTCCGCTGCGTTTTTACCGTACGCAATTTTCTAACAGTGGTATCAGAGCCATCCTCATGTTTTTAAGATTAAAATTATGAATTTGGGTAATCTAAACCGTTTTTCGCCGGTAGAACGATTTATAGATCGTTTTTGGCAGCCCGAATCAATTGAGAAAACCAGAGCGCTAAGTGAAAGAAACTTGTATCTCTATTACCATGCAATGGACGTGTGTTTGTTTGTGTGTTTGTTTGTTGGTTCTTTTTTTATTTTATTTGGGGTGCTATCTTGTGATTTCCATCCGTGCTTATCTTGTGAGTTCCATCAGTGCCTTTGGAGAAATTGATAAATTATTCTGTCTTAGAACTTTTTCTTGCTTCTCCTCTTTTTTCCTTTTCTCAACCCGTAAGAGGAACTCTATGTTTGCAGACTTTTCCTAGTTTAAATTATAGAGTATTCAGTGCTTGAACAGCTTAGAAGAATTCAAAGCTTGCTGCATTTTCCATCAAATCTTTTGAGCCTAGAAGAATTCAAAGATTGCCGCATTTTCCATCAAATCTTTTGATTAGTTTTGAGTTATGCTGTAGTGCAATGAATTTCTACAAATTTTGGAGTTCTAGTGGAAAGAGGCCTAAAAGGGCTATTTGAATAGTTTCGATGAGGTTTGGGGAATATTCGAGTGTTCTCAGCGCAAATCGGGCGCGAAAACGAATCCCGATATAATAAATCTGCCAAGTTGCAGATTTTGTATTTAGTACCGATACTAAAATCTGGGTACCGGTACACAATACAAAATGGTGAGGAGTAAGTTCTCGAGATTTGAGGAATTGAGATTTGTCTAGCGGTACAGAAATTTCAAGTTTTGTATTGAGTACCGGTACGGAAACTTAAGTACCGGTACACAATAGAAAGTCTGAGAATCCAACATTTGGGTTTTGCGGAACTGGGAACCAGGTACCGAAACTAAATGCCGTGTATCGGTACGCGAGTTCGAGTACCGGTACGTAGTGTTACGAAGTGCCAGTCTTGATTGGTTGTGGTGTGTGATTGGGGGGGGGGGGGGGGTTATTTGCAGTTGTTGCAACCCTTTATAAAAGAGGGACCCCGCAGCCTTTTTCTCCCTTTAGACACAAGAGGAACATTCCCCCATTTTCTTCTCTCTCACTCGCTTCTCGCTCTCTCTCTCTAATGGAGCTTCTCCAATACCAAGTGCTTGGGGGTTAAGCTTGGAAGAGGAATTTGGAGATGGAGATCTTCCTTCATGAGTAAGGAGTAGGAAGCTTGCGGCTAAGGTGAGGTTTCTTGGTATTTAATGTTAGAGCTTTTGTCACGCCCCACGACTGCCAATTTGGTCGGTTCGGGCACGTCAACAGACGCCGAACGGACAACACCTCCCCTGTCCGCCCAAGGCTCTACCAACAAGTATAATCAAGTAAATCAAACAATGAGATTGCAATTATACAAGGCTTGCTCAAGGGCAAGCAACAACAAGTACTGAAAGCTCTAAGCTACTACATACAACATTTCATCCATATCACATAATATTTGATTATATTTTAACCAAATACAAGTAAACTAAACTGTTACATCCATTCTTTTTCATTCACGTACATTCATTTACATTCAACCCAAAATACATAGAGATTACCACTTTATACATTTATACAACCATTCAACATAACAAAAGTTGAATACACATAGGGTATGTCTATACTCCGGTGGCCGCTAGCTACGACGCTAAACCCTTGTCCCGATACTTCGCCGCCCCGCTCGCGCTCGGATCTGCAGGGTTAGTGGTGTGAGAACTAAAAGAACTTCCCAGTGGGTTCGGCCGCCGACCTCACCGATTTGCCAACTAGGTCTATAAGTATGAAAGAAAATAGATATAGCAGACCACACTAATGCTAATACCATGTCTGCAAGAAAACTAGTTGTGGCGCACTGAACTTTAGCAAATAGCAAGGTTCGAGTGTTGGTTGTGGGATCTGAGCTTTTCCAAATTTTCTGGAGGGTCGTTGACTGTGTTCCGACCTATGGCACGAGTACCGAGGTTAGTGGATGAGTTCCAAGCACTAAAGTCCAAAAAGTTGTATTTTAGGTTTTCCGGGTGCTGGTACAAGAATTGTTCTTTGTCCGCAGACGACCATGATGGCTATACCGGTACAAGAGGGATTTTGTACCGGTATGGGAGGGGCTGGACTGGGCTAACCGAGGCTCGGGTTTGGCTGTTTCGCAGGGCTTGTACCGGTACAAGCCGGATCTGTACCGGTACAGCTGGGCAGAATCTAAACTAGGCGAAACTGCAAGGGTGTCACTACAACAAAAACGGGATATAGCGACACTTTTAAATGTCGGTATAGGTCAAAAAAAGTGCCGCTGACTAAATTACCGACACTTTTAAAAAGTGTTGCTATATGTGGCGTCGCTAGGTATATAGTGACACTTTTTAAGAGTGTCGGTATAACTTAAAAAGAGTGCTACTAATATACCGACACTTATTTAAGCTTTTAGCAGCACATAAAAGTGATGCATAATGATATTCTAGCAACACATTTTTTTAATTTCAGCGACACTTTTTAAAATATAATACCACTCCATGATGATTATCATTAAGCATGCATATCTTTAATTTTATTCGCCTTGATTTGCATTAACAAAGAAAGCATATAAAAGAAGTTTTGTAGTTACACTAATTAATACCAAATGTCTCAAGGTATTATCCATATATCTTTAAACGAGTATTTAATCACTAAATCACAGTACAAACAATTCCTAGCTTTTCAACCCAAGAGAAAAAGAAATGAAAACAAAAGCTAATAATATCATATCAAATCCAGTCGTAGTGAGCTCGGCTGTAACGACCCAGCCCACTAGCAATAATAACTCGTTGGGCCCAACTACCGGCCCAAAATGCTTAAGCCTAGTTATTATTACTAGTGTCTAAGTCTCTTATAAACCCAATGACAAACCCATTCCCATCCGATGTGGGACTATTGGGGTGTCACATCGGCAATTAAGATGTTGAACCTACAAATTAAACAATATTGAAGTTAATAAAAGATTAGTCAAACAATCTTTTAACATGAAAACCAATTAATACAAGTTTAATTTTACCTGAAGGGCAATGAGGTTGTGGATGAATATTACGAGCGCTAGACGCATCTGAAACCTAAACAAATAAATTTTCTAGTATTAGATAATCATTTCATCTTAAAAAAAGGCATTAAATATGTTCTATGACTCCCACTGATTAGATGCAGCACCACCTTAAACCTCTCTAATTCACTCCGAATCTCAATCACCCTCATACATAGTATACCAGCGGCCCCCACCCAATTTTGCTAGTAGCAAAATAAAAAAGACGAACTAACTAAGAGATAATCAAGCACACATCAAACCATCTCAACACGCAAGAGCAGCGAAAATAATCAAGATCCCATAAGAATGATCAAGAAAACAATAACACAAAAAGTAATAAGAGGACAAAATTATAAGAATTTACGTAGTTCAACGAATGGTCTGTCGACCTGAGTCCGAAAGCAAAACCTTTTCAATGTGCTCTTTCACATTCTCTCTCAACTAGAGTTTTAAAATGAAATTCATCATCTCAAATCCACCCAAAAGAGTATATATAGCTCCAATAAATTTCAGGTTCAAATCGACTCAGATTGATCAAAACCAAAACTAGTACAATTTTGCTCCACCAGTTGCATCAAATATGTTCTACATGCATATTTAATCCTTATTAAAATTCCAAGCTCCATGATTATACCCCTTTGATCAATAATTCTGCAGAGGTTTTTTGACTATGCAGCGATATAATTAAACACACAATGTGTACAAGAGTTGACAGAGAAATATACAACTTAAAAGAAGGAACAAATGAGAGATCACAGTATCTAATAAGAGTCTACTACATTAAGCTTTAAACACTAGTACTAAATGACTTTGGCACTTTAAAGATTAATCTACAGAAAATAGTTTGAAATATCACAAATGCATCATCCAAAGATCACATGTCCTTAGAAATGACTATCCGAATCCATTTTAATTTAATAACGATTTGATCGATAATGATTTGTAACTTTATTCTATTTCAACTATTGCAAATTATCCTATTATCAATAGAAATCATCCAATTCCATGCCTATTCAACCATTTGACCAAACAAAGCTAATAAATCTAATCAATATACCAAATGCTGAACACTAAAGCATGGAGATTCACCCTTTGGGCCTGTTTGGTTCATGATTTATAATATTTTAAAAATTCTCCAATTTGAGAGAACGCACAAATTGAAAGGAAAAGGAAGTTGAAGTTGCTCAGCATCTAAGCCACGAAGCAAACAAACATAAATTTAAGCAAGAAAAAAAGAACTTACAATTTCCTTAGAGCGCATAGGCCTTTTAAGCTTTGAGTTAGTACCAAAGTTAGCCGAACCTGAAGTATTTCTTTTCGAAAATTTCTCAATACCATCTATGTCTTGGATATTCGGTTCAACTGGCATTAAGAGCTGCAAAAAGAAGAAACAAGCATCTATGTATGAGAAATAAATATTTCAAGAATCATATAAAGCACTCCAATCAAATTAGATAAGCTTAAATTCACAAGTTAAAAAATAGTTGAACAACTCAAATCACTTAAATCTAAAAAGTAGAAAGCAAAATCAAAACTTATTGAAGGTTAGATGGATCAAAGTAGCTATAAATTGCCTTCAGATTTTGTATAACTGTTCATGAAATAGTAAATTGCCTTCAGATTTTGTATGCATATAGTCAGAAGAGTTAGAGCTTACACTGGATTAGTTGGTTGTTCACTGACTAGTTCGAAAAGAGTAGTCCTTGGAGTGCAGACTGGTAGCAAACCTCCGAAGGGCGCGGATGTTCTGTTGTTAGTAGAAGAACACACAGATTTACGATAGTAGCCAGAAAAAGTAAGCACTATTACTTCAATCTACAAGGCATGTATAAACGTATAAAAATGAATCCCTTCTTTCCAATAGAACAACTCACTTCAGAACCTACCCAGGAATTATGTTAAGTCCAGTTTCTGGCAAGCTAAATGTTGCATTCTCTCCTATGAGGCATGTTGAAAGAAGTGCATAAGTCGAATATCAATAGCCATTAATTTAGTACAGGCGCAATATATGTTGAAAATCTATAAAATTTACCGGACTTCAGTTGAAAGATATACCACATATACGAAGGTCACATGAAAGGACCAATTCTAACCCACCACCCAATGCTGCTCCTTCAATAACAGCAATTGTAGGAATAGAAAGTGCCTGCTCAAAAGATAGTCTATAGCAGTCAATAGGATTTCTTACGTAATAAAAGAAATAGTCTACGGCGATCAACAGGATTTCTTATTTAATGAAATAAGAAATCCTTGCAAACAGCAGGTACCAGTTTATCAAACACACAGCCATGTACATCACTAATTGCTACGAAAGTGTGCATAGGTAATCATATAGATGTTCCATATAACAACACGGAGACTCAGAATTTATTCAGAACCATAACATGTAAAACCCGTCGGGGCATTTCAACAAACAGAGCATATTCCAACAACAGAGCATACCGAACCTGATGCACACCAATCAATAACCCAGAAAATTGTTCTCAAGCAATTAGAGAACAGTTCTTCATAGAGCATTAAACAAGGAATATCCAATTAAAGGAAAGGTTAAGTAAATTGAGTATATTTGGGGACCAAATTGATAAACCAACAAACTAACCATTCAACAAGTTCTCCACATTTAGTTTGTATCAAGTTCAGAAACTATAAAGTTCGATCGCCTAAACTGATAGTATTGAGACACACATACTTGTGTATTTCTCCTGAAAGACTTGCATTCATGCCTTGATTCATTATAATCATTTCAGGAAATATTGCGACAATAACGAAGCATACAATATTTCAAAACCTCTAAGAAGATGGGAAGCGTAACTTATGATAATCTGCATCATCAATTTGATATTAGCCTAAAAAAAAAAACCAAGCATAGTACCAAGATATAAACTCCTCCAGCATCAGATCACATCCTATAGGGTAGATCCAAGGCTAGAAGAATGAACAAGAGAGGGTCAGATTTAAAACACTGCAGTAGATCAGAAGGGAGAGCATCCCTAGCTAATGATAATTAGCAACTGTTCAGTGAACAACTCTATGTACCAAAACTATTGCATTTACCACCAAACTTTAACTCCGATAAAACTAAAAATTGCTAAGCATCTGATTGACTTTCACTAGCCTATCCAACTCCAATTTGTTCAATGTAATAGCTCCATGTCCAATGTAATAACTTACAAGCAACAACATCTACTACAATGCTAGCAAACAGCAGGTACCAGTTTATCAAACACACAGCCATGTACATCACTAATTGCGACGAAAGAGTGCATAGGTAATCATATAGATGTTCCATATAACAACACGGAGACTCAGAATTTATTCAGAACCATAACATGTAAAACCAGTCGGGGCATTTCAACAAACAGAGCATATTCCAACAACAGAGCATATTCCAACAACAGAGCATACCTTCTTCTCCGTCTACCCCTTCCACGCCTTCGACGCCGCCGCGAGCACACCCAGGCCGCCGGACTCCTGCTTCCCCACCACCGTCGTCGCCTCGACGTTTGGCGCTTACTCCTCCGGCGACAGTCCACGCGAGATCCTCCCGGCCAAACTCCGGCCGCCGGAACCCTAGATCATCGGTTGCGGCGACGGACGAGGAAAAGGAGGAGGAGGAGAGCGAGAGGGTTTGAGCGAAGGAAGAAGAGGATGCGACCTAGGAGAAGGAGGAGGAGGAGCGATCAGATTTTTTTATTTTTTTATTTTTTTATTTTTTTGCATTTGGGATTTGTACTTGGGCCTTGCTAATTTTTTTTTTAATAATTTAAGAGTTTTTGAACTGTATAAATTTTATTTTGAATAATTAGGCTTTACTAGATTTGTTTTTTAAAATAAAAATTAAACATAAATGGGGACACTTATACAAAAGTGTCCCAAAAATGTGTCGCTAAAACCTAATTCTCTTGCAGTGTGTATCCGCGTTTGTGCACCTCTTTAACAGCACCTAAGCCCTTAGGGCTTCTCATTTGTGCTGAAGAACAAGAGAGAGAAAGGTAAGAAGCTCTCCCCTTCCTCCCCTTGCTTCTCTTTGGATTTTGGGTGCTTTCTTGAGGATTGATCACTCTTCTTCCTCTTTTTTTGCTTTGTGGTGCCTCTTGCACCATGGATGAAGCTTGGAGCTTGGATTGGGAGTTTGTTGAAGAAAAAATCTTCAACTTTGGTGCTATTTGAGCCTTGATTAGAGCTTCTAAGAGGTAAACAATATCTCTATTTCCTCTAGTTTAGGATTTCGTTGCCTCTTTGTAGATGAAACCCTAGTTTTGGAAAACTAGGGCATTTTTTGGGGGTTTTTGATCTAAGGCTTTTTGAACCTAATTGATGGATTTAGAACCTTTGTTTAGGTTGCCTTGGAGTGGATCAAGCTTCCATTTGAGGCTTGGAGTAGGGTTGTTACTCTTGTGGTGAGTTTTTCCTCACTCTTTGTATAGAAGTTTAAAGTTTGAGCTCAAGACTCATCTTTTGAGGTTGTAACTCCTAGAATTTGCTTTGTAGGGTACTAGGAGTAAGAATCGAAGCTTCGTTAGCGATTCGGAGCATCGCTTGGAGCAACAGTGGGTTTGGCCTCACCTAGCACAATGAGAAATTCTCATTGGTGCTTATTTGCTTATGGTTAAAGAGAAATTAGTACATTTTCGTGATATATGATTTATTTGTGAATTTTAGAATGCTTAAAACATATCTCTTATGTATAATGCAATTTTGACCTCTATGTGGTAGAGACTAGTCATGATGGGCAATGCATGTTGTAGCATTCTATTAGAAGTTTGAGAACATGTTAGACTTAGTGAAAGTAACATGTAATATGGAATATTGGACTTAGAAACTATGCATGACATAGGAGAAAAGCTAATGTCATAAAGCGGCATTAGACTTGGCATCTACTTGTAGAATAGTGAGCTAATGTCATCAAGCGGCGTTAGGCTCATATTGAACTTTGACATAGAGAATCTAGTGTCATGTGAGTATTTGAACTAGACCTTAGGGTTGCTAGTTACTATTTCCATGTTGAGACATGAGGTTTGGACTTGAGACTTGGACTATGCTTGTTGCCATTTGTGCTCTTTCGCACATGCTTGTGAGGGTCGCTCCCTACAAGCCGGCACTCCGGAGTTGGCCTTTGCGATTCGTTCGCTCGTGCAGTATAGAGAAACCTATGGGGCCGAATTGGTTAGACTCATTCCTACGGGGATGTTGGGGCTACCACGACACTTAGGTGGCACAAGCGGGATTACCTTGTGTAGATCCCAAGAGAGATTGGACTTTGAATATTAACAATGTTAAATGACAATCACTACTAGATAGGACTTAGTAGTTGGATCTTGTGGACATGCTTAGGGCATTACTTGAGTTATATAGTATACTTGATAGTTCTTTAATTACATCTTAGTATGCTTGTGGTTATAATAGAACATATTTTATTATATGTTGGAACAGAGGATTATGACATCTATTTATGAACATGTTTATTATAACATATTCGGTAACATTTCTTTATGCTTTTATTACAAGTTTATTTATCGCTTACTTACTCTCTTTTCTTTTGGGCCTAGTGGTGCAATGGTTCAGGTCAGTAATTGCCCACTGGGAACTATAAATTATAGTTCTCACGCCCTCTGTTTCATGTTTCTTTCAGTGCCTTCTGCATCGGGGGAGGCTCGGGACCGCGGCAAGGGTGTTGCCTCGGGCTAGCGACTTTGGGAGAGGATACGTGGATAGGTGGTCTACCATTTCTCTTATTTTATTTTGTGAGAGATGGAGAGTGTACCCTGTGTAGAGACCACCACATTTTGAGATAGTTATTGTTTTAACCTTCTATTTTATGGTTTTGTTGTTAGTCTCCTTTATTATTTATCTAGTCTTCCTACTCTCTACTCGTTGATAGGACTAGCTGTATGTTACTCTGATATCTATAGTTCTAGCCTTTATTGTTTTAATTCCGCTGTATTTTTAGTAGACGCCTTGTATGTGATGACATATGGCGGGTTTGGACACGCTTCTGGGAAGGCCTTGCCGGTCCCGGGGTGTGACAGATTATTTTGGTATCAGAGCCTAGGGTGAAGTCTTAGTGGACCTAGCAAACCTTAGGCTTGTTGGACTATAGGAAATAGGCTCGTGAGAGACCAGGTCTATTTGACTTGTGAGCGAAAGTACTTGATTGGGTTTTATTATAACTCTAAAAAGTTGGAGTTTAATCGAAGTGTATAACTTCTAGCTTCGCGGAGGGTTACGTTGGCGGCCGACAACGTAACATCGGGAGTTAGTAGGGAGCACACTTCCTTACTTTCACATGATTTGGGTATTGAGTGGGGTTGCGATAGCGTGAGTTTTACTAACTTGCGCTTTCATGTTATTGCAGTGTTGATGCCTATCACTCGCTCCCAGTCTGTCGGGGCAGAGGACATGGCACACCTTGAGGAGGTTGAGACCTCCGCTACTTCCGGGTCCACCGAGGTCCGTGAGCTGAGGGACCAGGTGGCAGTCCTCACGGATCTTGTGGCCCAGCAGACAGCGGCGGCCCAGCAGCAGGCCGAGGCGGCGCGCCGACAGGACGAGCGCATGAAGCGTTTAGAGGACCTTCTTCTGCAGCAGGAGGCTGCCAGGGAGGCCCAGGCTCCAGCACCACCAGCACATGCCGAGGTAGCAGCACCGAGGGCACCGGCTCCAGCGCCCGGATCTTCACATTCTGCGCCGTCTGTGGGACGGCAGGAGAGGGTGGCGACGGCACCACGGGTTCAGATGCCCCCAGGAGGAGCAGTGTTCCCGACTATGGTTGAGGGACTTGAGCGTGATCGACTGATGAGCCGCCTCAATGAGTTCAGGAGGTGCAGCCCATAGGTCTTCGATGGCGAGAACGTGGACCACTGGGCGGTGGAGAAATGGCTTATGCATATGGAAAAGCTGTTTCGAGACACTTTTGTGGAGGAGAGAGATAGAGTTTGGCTCGCCACACATCACTTGGACGGCGAGGCCTATCGGTGGTGGACAGATATTCAGGAGAACCCCGACACCGACCTAGCTGCATTTACTTGAAAGAGGTTCAAGGAACTTCTACTCGAGCACTATTTCTCCGATAGTGTTCGACGACAGATGGAGACTGATCTGCGCAGCTTGCGCCAGGGAGAGCGGACAGTTGCAGAGTACGAGCGGGAGTTTACTAGACTACTCCACTACGTGCCCTTCGTCGTGCGGGACGACGAGGACAAGGCCCGCATTTTTGAGCGTGGACTGAGGCCTTCTATCTATAGGCTTGTGCAGTCCGCTAACCTGCTGACCTTCCGTGAAGTGGTGAATCGCGCTCTTATTGTGGAGCGGGCTGCGACAGTCATGAAGGAGCGACAGGAAGGCTTGGATCGGGGCAAGGGCAAGAGGCCCACGGGTGAGGGTGCGAGTCAGATGCACTCAAGGAAGCCGCCGAAGTACCCCAGAAGCCAGTCTCGAGGACGAGGTACTCCACCGCAGCGCCGAGGACCAGATCGACGACAGGCACCGCGCTGTGTGATCTGCAGCGGCCCCCACTATCCCCGACAGTGCCCGCAGGGTCGGGGCCGATACTTCTCTTGTGGCCAGGAGGGCCACTTACAGTCAGATTGCCCGAGGGGATCTGCCCCCTACTCCGTCGTCAGCTTCAGCACCGGCTTCACCCGGTCCCAGCCCGGGGATACCTACTGCATCCTACCAGGCCGGGAGATCTTCTGCGCAGAGGCAGAGTGAGGGGTCTCGGCAGGGCCCGAGTGGGCGTTTGTATGCCGCCCAGACTGAGGCAGCGGCAGCAGCTGAGGATGTCGTTGCAGGTATCATTTTGATTTCTAGCATTCGTGTTCGTGCTTTGTTTGATACCGGTGCATCTTGTTCTTTTATTGATCGGCTGTTTACCGAGTTGCATGGCTTTCCTACGACACCGTTGTTGCATTCGGGGCGAGTCGTTATACCCGGACACTCCATAGATGTTCGTGAGTGTTGTGCTAGTTGTCCGGTTTAGATTGGGGATTGGATCATGCCCGTGGACCTATTTGTGGTGCACAAACTCGGGGAGTTTGATATAGTTTTGGGCATGGATTGGTTGACCCAGTATTTTGCCACGATAGATTGTGTGAACCGGACGGTGACTTTTAGAGAGCCGAGTCACGAGGAGGTTGTGTTCTAGGGATGCCAGAGTTCGCTATTTGCGATGACTATTAGCTCCTCTCGAGCTAGGCAGTTGATTAGTAGCGGGTGCATAGCCTATTTGGCTAGTATTGCACTACGGGACGTTGAGGACTCCCCTAGGATTGAGGATATCCCTGTGGTGAGGGAGTTCCAGGATGTATTTCCAGCTGAGCTACCAGGTATGCCACCTGATAGGGAGATTGAGTTTGTAGTAGATCTCGCCCCCGGGACTACTCCAATCTCAAAGGCACCCTATAGGATGGCACCAGCAGACTTGAAAGAGCTGAAGGCACAGTTGCAGGACCTTTTGGATAAAGGTTATGTGAGACCGAGTGTGTCACCTTGGGGAGCACCGGTTCTCTTTGTGAAGAAGAAGGACGGATCACTTCGCTTGTGTATGGACTATCGTGAACTCAATAAAGTCACGATTAAGAATAAGTATCCGTTGCCGAGGATAGACGATCTGTTTGATCAGCTTCAGGGATCGAGCGTGTATTCCAAGATAGACTTACAGTCGGGATATCATCAATTGAAGATCAAGCCTGAGGATGTATCGAAGACGGCTTTCAGGACACGGTATGGACATTATGAGTTCACTGTGATGCCGTTTGGGCTTACTAATGCCCCGGCAGCTTTTATGGATTTGATGAATCGTGTCTTCAAGCCATACTTGGATAGATTCGTCGTGGTGTTTATCGACGACATCTTGGTTTATTCCCGGAGTGATGCGGATCACGAGGAACATTTGAGGCTTGTACTTCAAGTGCTTCAGGAAAAGAAACTCTTTGCCAAGTTGAAGAAATGTGAGTTTTGGCTTAGAGAGGTGGCGTTTTTGGGCCATGTGATCTCGGGATCAGGTATAGCCGTGGATCCTAGAAAAATTGAAGCTATCAGAGATTGGCCAAGACCGACGAGTGTCACGGAGATACAGAGTTTTATCGGTTTGGCCGGCTACAATCGGAGGTTTGTTAAGGAATTTGCTAAGTTATCTACTCCCCTCACGAGACTCACGCATAAAGGCACCAAGTTTATTTGGAATGATGCGTGCGAGAAAAGCTTTCAAGAGTTGAAGCTGCGATTGACTACCGCACCAATCCTAACCCTGCCAGTTGCTGGAGCAGGGTATGTGATTTATAGTGATGCTTCATTTAATGGATTGAGCTGTGTTTTGATGCAAGATGGAAAGGTGATCGCGTATGCTTCTCGCCAGTTGAAGGAGTATGAAAAGAATTATCCTACTCACGACTTGGAGTTGGCGGCCGTAGTCTTTGCTTTGAAGCTATGGCGCCACTATCTTTATGGCGAGCGGTGTGAAATATACACGGATCACAAGAGCTTAAAGTACCTGTTTACTCAGAAGGAGTTGAACTTGAGACAGCGCAGATGGTTGGAGCTGCTCAAGGATTATGATTTGACGATACTTTACCACCCAGGCAAGGCAAACGTGGTGGCTGATGCGCTAAGTAGGAAATCGACGGAAAACTTAGCGATGATAATGGTTACTCAACCGCCGTTGATAGAACAGATGAAGCGGTTAGAGTTGGAGGTAGTGGCTCCTGACACCTATGAGGTTGATTACTTTGGTGGTGCAACCAACATTATTGGAAAGGATAAAGGAAAAGCAAACTCTTGACTTAGAGTTGCAAAAGGTTCAAGCAATAATGGTTGATGGTTGCACCGGTGATTTTAGTGTTGACGGTGGTGACTTGATGCGATTCCGTGGGCGGGTTTGTGTACCGGCGGAACCGACACTTAAAGAGGAGATTCTTCTAGAAGCACACCGTGCACCTTATGCTATACATCCGGGAGGCACCAAGATGTACAAGGACTTGAAGTTGCTTTATTGGTGGCCCGGGATGAAAAAGGATGTTGGTGAGTTTGTAGCTCGATGTTTAAATTGCCAACAAGTGAAAGCTGAGCATAGATTCCCCGCAGGGAAATTGCAGAGCTTGCCGATTCTAGGTGGAAATGGGAGAAGATCACCATGGATTTCGTAATGGGATTGCCTCGCTCACAGGCCGGGCATGATGCTATATGGGTGATCGTGGATAGGTTGACGAAATCAGCACATTTCATACCTATCCATACTACTTGGACTGGAGAGAGACTCGCACAGGTATATTTAGATGAGATTGTGCGACTACATGGAGTACCTACATCGATCGTATCAGACAGGGAGACACGTTTTGTGTCACACTTTTGGAGGAGTCTGCAGGACGCCTTAGGTACTCGACTGAACTTCAGCACTGCTTTCCACCCTCAGAGTGACGGGCAGTCGGAGCGTACTATACAGACACTCGAGGATATACTTCGAGCCTGCGTGATCGACTTCCAGGGAGGATGGTCGCAGCATCTACCGATGGCAGAGTTTGCTTATAACAATAGTTATCAAGCAAGTATCAAGATGGCGCCATTTGAGGCACTCTATAGACGGAAATGTAGATCGCCACTTCATTGGAGTGAAGTTGGTGAGAGTTTGGCTTTAGGCCCAGATGTGCTGCAGGAAGCTGAGGACAAGGTTCGCATTGCTAGAGAGCGACTGTTGACAGCCCAGAGTAGACAGAAGAGCTATGCTGATAGGCGTCGACGAGACTTGGAGTTCCAGATTGGAGATCATGTCTTTTTGAAAGTCTCGCCGACCAAGGGAGTCAGGAGATTTGGGATTCAGGGTAAGTTGAGCCCCCGTTTCATTGGACCGTATGAGATTCTTGAGCGTGTGGGCCCGGTAGCGTATAGACTTGCTCTACCGCCGAACCTATCGGGTGTACACAACGTGTTCCATGTATCGGTCCTTCGGAAGTATATACATGATCCAGCTCATGTTTTGGATGCTACACCATTGGAGCTAAGAGAGGATTTGAGCTTCGAGGAGCAACCAGTGAGGATATTGGCTCGCGAGGTGAAGAAGCTGAGGAATCGGGAGCTTTCCTATGTGAAAGTCCTTTGGAGCAACCACGAGGAGCGGGAGGCCACGTGGGAGCTAGAGAGTGCGCTTCGAGAGCGCTATCCCCATCTCTTTCAGATGGAGTCATGAGGTATGACTTTACTTTCGAGTTTCGCGTACGAAACCTCTTTTTAGGAGGGGTGAATGTGGCGCACTGAACTTTAGCAAATAACAAGGTTCGAGTGTTGGTTGTGGGATCTGAGCTTTTTTAGATTTTCTGGAGGGTCGTTGATTGTGTTCCGACCTATGGCACGAGTACCGAGGTTATTGGATGAGTTCCAAGCACTAAAGTCCAAAAAGTTGGATTTTAGGTTGCTCTCGGGTTGCTTTTCTGGGTGCCTGTACTGGTACAAGAATTGTTGCTGTACCGGTACAGCCATGATGGCTGTACCGGTACAAGAGGGATTTTGTACCGGTATGGGAGAGGCTGGACTGGGCTAACAGAGGCTCGGGTTTGGTCATTTGCCACAGGCTTGTACCGGCATAAGCCGAACTGCACTCAGACAAATGCGCGAATTTGAATCCGGGCGAAACTACAGGGGTGTATCCGTGTTTGTGCACCTCTTTAACAGCACCTAAGCCCTTAGGGCTTCTCATTTGTGCTGAGAACAAGAGAGAGAAAGGTAAGAAGCTCTCCCCTTCCTCCCCCTTGCTTCTCTTTGGATTTTGGGTGCTTTCTTGAGGATTGATCACTCTTCTTCCTCTTTTTTTGCTTTGTGGTGCCTCCTACACCATGGATGAAGCTTGGAGCTTGGATTGGGAGTTTGTTGAAGGAAAGATCTTCAACTTTGGTGCTATTTGAGCCTTGATTAGAGCTTCTAAGAGGTAAACAACATCTCTATTTCCTCTAGTTTAGGATTTCGTTGCCTCTTTGTAGATAAAACCCTAGTTTTGAAAAACTAGGGTATTTTTTGGGGGTTTTTGATCTAAGGCTTTTTGAACCTAATTGATAGGTTTAGAATCTTTGTTTAGGTTGCCTTGGAGTGGATCAAGCTTCCATTTGAAGCTTGGAGTAGGGTTGTTACTCTTGTGGTGAGTTTTTCCTCACTCTTTGTATAGAAGTTTAAAGTTTGAGCTCAAGACTCATCTTTTGAGGTTGTAACTCCTAGGATTTGCTTTGTAGGGTACTAGGAGTAAGAATCGAAGCTTCGTTAGCGATTCGGAGCATCGCTTGGAGCAACGGTGGGTTTGGCCTCACCTGGCACAATGAGAAATTCTCATTGGTGCTTATTTGCTTATGGTTAAATGAAAATTAGTACATTTTCATGATATATGATCTATTTGTGAATTTTAGAATGTTTAAAACATATCTCTTATGTATAATGCAATTTTGACCTCTATGTGGTAGAGACTAGTCATGATGGGTAATGCATGTTGTAGCATTCTATTAGAAGTTTGAGAACATGTTAGACGTACTGAAAGTGACATGTAATATGGTAATATTGGTCTTAGAAACTATGCATGATATAGGAGAAAAGCTAATGTCATAAAGCGGCATTAGACTTGGCATCTACTTGTAGATTAGTGAGCTAATGTCATCAAGCGGCATTAGGCTCATATTGAAGTTTGACATAGAGAATCTAGTGTCATGTGAGTATTTGAACTAGACCTTAGGGTTGCTAGTTACTATTTCCATGTTGAGACATGAGGTTTGGACTTGAGACTTGGACTATGCTTGTTGCCATTTGTGCTCTTTCGCACATGCTTGTGAGGGTCGCTCCTTACAAGCCGGCACTCCGGAGTTGGCCTTTGCGATTCGTTCGCTCGTGCAGTATAGAGAAACCTATGGGGCTGAATTGGTTAGACTCATTTCTTACGGAGAATGTTGGGGCTACCACGACACTTAGGTGGCACAAGCGGGATTACCTTGTGTAGATCCCAAAAGAGAATGGACTTTGAATATTAACAATGTTTAATGATAATCACTACTAGATAGGACTTAGTAGTTGGATCTTGTGGACATGCTTAGGGCATTACTTGAGTTATATAGTGTCACGCCCCGGGCCCAGCGGAAGCCCGCCGGCACGTGCACAGACCCGCCGTGTACATCAAACAAACACAATGTACACAAGGCGTCTACTGAAACAAAGAAGGAAAGGAGAGAAATCCTACAAGGCTATCAGAGCGAGTAATATAAAACCACTAAATTCTAACATAAAAGATCCACAAAAGTGATACAACAATAAAGAGCTAAATCCAGAATCTGATACAAATCTCTAAAACAGATACATAATACATCTTTTCTAAAGGTACAAAAAGAAAAGATGTTGACGGGTCCACTATAGTAACTCCGTAGGGCTCTAGCTAGCCGCAAAACCCTTGCCTCGATCCCTAGCCACTCCCGATGCGGATGGCTCTGAAAATTAACAACAAACAGAGGGCGTGAGAACTATCAAAAATAGTTCCCAGTGGGCAATTACTGATCTCAGTGAAATGCTCCACTAAGCTAAAGTAAGCATGCTAAAAGAAGTAAGAAGCAATAAATAAGAAACGAGTACATAACTGAAATTAAACATATTCATGCTTCTACTACGAGCTCAACAATCATAATCATGATATTCTACTTTTAATGGCACAAACATATGTCCAAATCAATTTACGTGCATAATTAAAGTAAGCTAACATTTAATTACATGCACAACCATAAAAACCATATTACTATATAAAGTAAATTATGCATTCCCTTATTCTCTACCAAGCATACATGATAATCCATAATAGCATAAGTGTACTACCACCAGTGATAACGATGACATAATGTTCCAAAGTTTTCAACTACTATACATGCATCAAGTAGTGATCTAAGGCAACGATCATAAGTATGGATATCTACTATGTATGCACAAACCATGACTATATACTAAGTCAAAAGAAGTCTCAAAATCCAATCCATAAGGAATGTACTCAAGGTAACATCCCGGCTCGTGCCATGCCTAGGTGGCCCCGTGGAGGTCGTCGACTTTCCCCGCAAGAAAGGAGACACGAGAACACGGCAACCCACTTTCGGCGCTCAGTCCCGCACGGCGAGTGCATCGCGAAGGCCCACTCCGAAGTGCTTGGCTTGTAGGGAGCGACCCTCACAAGCAAGGCGAACGAATCGCAAAGGCCCACTTCGGAGTGCCGGCTTGTAGGTTATGACCCTCCCAAGCGAGTGCGAATGAGCATAAGGGCAAACGAGCATAATCATAACATAGGGTCCCTACTTGGGATACTCAATCATCAAGTCTAAAACTTGGAATCTCACTCGTCGACTCTACAGTCGGAATTTAGCTCAACATGTCACAACTTGTTTACATCTATTGGATGGTATGTCTCTACCAAACACATAATGTTCACGACATGTACAACTCCATTGACACTATCGTATTTGGGATAATTCATTACTTTAAACAAGATTTCCAAGGAGTTTATGACATACAATTCCACTAATTATCGGATAGATACTTATCAATACCATAAGCAAGAGAATTATGAATTATTCACAAGTATCATAATACTAGAATACACATGTCTTTTCCCACGATAGAGTGTACAAATATCACATTGCAATTAGTTTAAAAACACTTATATTACATGCCAATAGCTCACATAAGAATGACCCAAGGGCTTAACATTACCTTCCTCATGTCTAGAACATGGAATAGTCCATCGATCCATAGATCGAATGCAAGTTCGCAAATGCCAACGCTAGTCATATTACTAAGATTAAAGTGCCAACTAAACTCATAGTGCTCTTGTCTGTATTATGTTACATTATCACAATTATCTTGTCTACAACAAATATTAGGCAAAACATGCTAAGTCTCATGCATGCATATATCTCACTCATTTAGAATGTCATTAACATCGAGGTCAACACCTTTTACTTACCAAGTCACAAAGCCACATACTTTATCTACCAAAGCATAAGGTAAGAACACTAAGTTCTATTTACTTGTCTCTAACAAGGGTCAAGATATAAACATGTGTGATACTATAAAAGTAATCCAAACACTAAGTACCCTCAACGATTCACCTCAACAATCGTACTCTAACATGTTTCATATGGTGGCACAAACAAAAGTCTCAACTATAGTTGACTATGCCCAACACAACATATAAGTCTCTACTACATAGAGCATATGATTTTCACTATACATAACGTAGTCCTTTTATGTTCTCATAAATTCTAGCATGTCTTAGAGAGCATAAATTATGTAAGAAAGTGAATTCTCAAAATATGAGGATTGTACTTCATCCGGAATCGACTAAGTGTCGTGGTGGTGAGAATCGGAGAGATCGAAGCTGACTCTAAGCCAAAAAGTGCATTAGAGTAGACCCCGACCGCAAATGGTGCAAACTGCTCCATTCTGCAGTTTTTGGCCAGTGGAGACCGGACATCCCATGGAGACCGGATGCCACAAGGAGCCCTGCTGTGCAGGGGAAGAAATTCGGCTAAGTCCTGAAATACTAGCTCTCGGGATCCGGACAATGAGGAATGTCCGGACATCCATTGTCGGGACAATCCGTGAAGACCGGATCCGTACGTGAGAGAGGTTTCGTAAGCCAATCCGTGAATTCTCGAAATCCGAGAGTTGCACCATGTTTAGAATCGACTGATTGTCGATTGGATGGACTTCGGAAAGTTCGAAGTTGATCCGAAGGCAAAAAGTGCCCCGGAGTTGCTCCCGGTGAAGTTCGAAGCCTTTGGGCGTTTTTGTGCGCATAGGCGCGAAAACGGAACCCGAAAAGCTATGTTGGGTCGCGAGCTAAATCCGACATTAGCGTGGATGAAAAGATGATAAAAACGTGTTCGAAAACATGTTTGGAAAGTCTCGGTGCGATTTGAAAAGAATCGGAAGCCAAACGAGCGAAAATGAACAAAAAACGGAAAAGAAACGAAAAACGCTGAAATTTGGCTAAGTCCTTAATGTTGTGCTGAGGACACCCACTGGGTCGGGACATTGATCAATGTCCGGACATTGGATGTCCGGACAATGGATGATGTCCGGACCCGATGGTATCAAATGGGCAAAAATGTATTTCGCAGGCCATTGTCCGGACATTGAGGGGATGTCCGGTCCCTGCAGCCCGAAAATGCCCAGTTTGGTGCAGTTTGAATTATTGAGGGGGCTTTTGGCATTTTGTTACAATAGAGCCTATAGAGGGCATATCCCTCTCTCAACCCCTCATTTCTCACACACACAAACATAAACTCTCCCTTTCTCTCTCTAGAAAGTGGAGGAGAAGAAGAAGGAGAAGAAGAAGGAGAGGAGATCAAGTGGGGATTTTGGAGGAGGATCAAGCTAGGAGCAAACCAAGCACCTTCTTCCTCATCATCTCCACCATTGGAGCTTCTACTTGAGGTAAGCTCTAGAGAGCTCTCATGGTAGATTTTTCTAGAGTGCTTTGAATCTTCTAGAAATAATTTTTATGGAACCCTAGCTTCTCTAAGAAGTGATTTACACTTGTGATTGAAGCTCAAATTGGTAGATTTTGCTTGAGGCAATTTCTAGGGTTAAATTTGGGGGTTTTCTAAATAGTTGATATTGATCTATTTTTACCTCATTTCTAAGGTATTGATAGGTCCACGAACGCGTGCGAAGCGAAGGTTCGTCGATCCGACGAACGGTTTAAGCGATCCGAGCCAAACAAAGGCTTTCGGCGTCGATTTTGGCCCGGGGAGCCAAAGTAGGCATTGGAGGCAACGAAAGCAACATTGTTGCTCCTGTGAACATCCCAAGAGGTGGGGGGTGTCTTACCGAAGCCGTTGGGCTCCCTTTTATGTCTAAGTAAATATTGGTCATATTGCATATATATGTACATAGGTATATAGTTTTCATGCATGATAGGGTTGGTATGATTAAATGACTATTCTAGTGTGCCTCCTTATCGTGCGTGACTATGGTGTTGCATTAGGACATAGGAGTATGCTTGCATACCTTCCTTATCGTGCGGCACCATAGGCTTACATTTGGACATAGGAAGCAAAGGAATGAGTATAATGACATCGAACCCTAGAAACAAGAACTATGATTTAGTTATGCATGATTGCCACCTAGAGATATATGAACCAATGACAACATGACATTATGATATTGTGCAATAACTTAGTGTAAAGAACACTAGAGCTATATGAACCAAGTATAGAGCTTGATGATTAACATTATGACATAGTATAAAGAATACTAGTGACATGTATACCAAGTAGATCACATGATGACTAGTGGCATTGAACTTAGTGTAAAGAACACTAGAGCTACAAGAACCAAGCATAGAACTTGATGAATGACAATGGTATGTGACATAGTGGTAGAGAACGCCTATGTATGATTTCCCCTGCGTGGATGCCCTCCAAATGGAGGAGAAGATCATACTCACACAGTCTGCTCAGCGCTCGTGGTTGGTCGCTCCACAAGAGTAGTGCGAGTCTCCGAAGGTCTTGGCACGTGATTCGATAGGGATAGCCTATGTGGGGTCCCGAGGGATAGCCTATGTGGGGTCCCGCAGACAACCCATGAGGTTGAATGTGTTGAGTCGTGGGCGTGCCTACGGGCTAGCCAAGGATTGGGTAATAACATAAGAACATAATGAGTATTTCATACATACTTGATTGGAACATAGTAGCATGATAGATATTTCATAACTATATCATGATCTTGTTGTTTCAGGCATAGCAGTAGTTGCATTGTTTATATCATGCTTACTTACCGCAGTTACAGCTTTAAATTATCTATCTATCTATCTACCTGCTTTTGCCTGCTTAGACCTAGTGGGGAGATCGGTGGGGTCGGTGGCCGAGCTCACTGGGAACTAAGGAAGTTAGTTCTCACCCCACTCTATCACAGGTACTAGCTCACGGGCGGTCGAGGAGGATCGCGGTAAGGGCATCGCGCCCTAGTTGATAGTGGCCACCTACTTGCATTAGAGCCACCCGTGGTATATTTTGGAGTCAAAATTGTATAAAGAAATGATGTAACCTACATTTTGGGAGATGAACATGTATTTATATTTTGGAAGTTAAACAATGTAAACGAATGTTGAATGATTGTAATAGATAGACTCTTCTCTTTTTATATTACTTGTATGGAATACTTGTATCTTGCTCTTATTGTTGTTCGCACCTTTAGGTGCATCTTTTTGTCATGTATGGTGTAGAATTTCATTTCCTGGGCAATTCTTTGTACATGACTTGTTGTCGAGCCTTGGGCGGACGGGGGAGAGTCTTGTCAGTTCGGCGCACGATCGCGTTCTCGGACCGAACCAAATTGGTAGCGGTCTCGGGGCGTGACAGGTATTCTTTTGGTATCAGAGCAACTAAGAGCAAGTAAAGAGAGAGTCTAGGACGACCCTAGGGAACCCTAGGATGGTAAACTCTAAGGCTATAGGTACGTGAGCGCAACGTGAACCTATGTCAAGTGCGGAAGTTAATTCGATTGGGTCGAAGTAACGGTTGCGATGTCTCTAGTTGTGAATAGAGACGGATTTAAGGGTATTAGTTCTTGGCTTAAAGTGGTTGTGTTGGGCGGCCGACAACACGACACCGAGAGTCTAGAATGAGTACGCTTGTATGCTTCCGCCTAATTTTTGTGTTGAGTCATATAAACTCGCAATCGTAGTCACATATGTGGGAAAAGTTAACTGACCCACATGTTGCGTTTCAGGAACTAATGCCTCCGAGACGCTACACACGTAGGACGGGACCGGCACCCTCGTCAGGAGCGCCAGGCCAGGCCGAGCCTCCTTCGGTGCCAGAGACGTCGGGTCCTAGCGAGGTTCAGGAGTTACGAACGCAGATGACTGCGTTGACGGGTCGGTTCGATCGGCTCCAAGAGCTAATGGAGCAACGAGATAGCGGCGGCAGTGCGGCGGCCGAGAATCGTGCTCCCTGCGCCCCCGGTACACGTGCACGAGGCGGGCGAGGCGAGGTGTGGCGGCGATTCCGGTGGCGGCGTGTCCTCCGCCGGCGAGTGCACTTCCGGCGGCGTCGGGTTCGGCAACTCCGATGCATCGGCGAGGACGAACAAGGCGGCGTTGACGGCCCTTATTCGATTCATGAAGTTCCACCCACCAATCTTTGAAGGCGGACAAGTGGGAGGAGATAGTGGAGTCATGGATTGACTCAATGGAAACGATGTTCGGGGACTTTCACACAGGAACAAGACAAGGTCTACTTCGCCACGCATTGTCTCGAGAAGACGGCGAAGGTGTGGTGGAAGCGATTGAAGCGAGATCGACCTTCTGATCTCCCACCTATCACCTAGGAGGAGTTCAAGAGGGAAATGTACGCCAACTACTTCCCGGACACGGTGAAGCGAAAGTTGCAGGAGAAGTTCAGAACTTTGAGGCAGGGAGACCGCTCTGTAGCGGAGTTCGAGCAGGAATTCTCCCACATTATAGGCGTATTCGGAAGTTGTTCGAGGCAGCCGAGACCGTGCGGGAGTTCTTGCGAGGACTCGGGCCGAGCATATATCGGGCGGTGCAAATATTGAAGCTCACTACTTATGCTGAGATTTTTGATCGTGCACTGTGGGCGGAGCACGGTGACGCTCATGTGCGCGAGGAACGTGAGCTTATGGCGGCGTCCAAGGATAAGGGAAAGAAGCGATCAGGTGGTCCTTCCGGGGGACAATCAAGTTCTAAGAAGCCCCGAAGAACCCACGAACGCGATCGTGGAGTCGTGGACCGCAGAGGTGCACTATTTGTGGTGGCGGGAATCATCGGGCACATCAATGCGGCAGTGGGCAAGTGCTACAAGCGTGGACAAGAAGGGCATATTAGCCGCAAGCGTCCCGGCGAGGGCCCCGCCTACCCCGTCAGTGGCATCGACTCCAGCGACGCCGGCTTACTATGGAGGAGCTCCACCTGCTGCTATGTCGGCTGGACGCGCGATGGCTCCGCGTCAGCCCGAGCTACCACGACCAGCGCCGAGCGGACGGGTATTCGCCGCTCTGGCCCAAGTGGAGGAACCTGCTGAAGCTGAACAGCGTGAAGTTGTGGCAGGTATGGTTTTAGTTAATGGAGTACGCTCCAGAGCTTTGTTTGACACGGGTGCCACTAATTCAATCATAAGTAAATCATTTGCACGAGCTCATGATATAGATATAAAGGCTTGTGAAAAGGTGTGGCGAATGGATAGTCCGTCGGGTAATTCATATTTATAAAGAATGCATGTCCAGTGCAGATAGGTGACTGGCTCATGCCAATCCGAACCTTAGTGCTAAAAGGGTTGAAGGATTTTGACGTGATATTGGGCATGGCCTGGCTTTCGAAATACTATGCGTCGATTGAGTGCAAAGAGAAAGTGATCACGTTTCGTGAGCCAGGACAAGAGGAACTTGTTTACAAGGCGTGTAAGAGTTCTTGCTTCGCCGCGACGGTGTCGGCGACGAGAGCAAGGAAACTAGTCGGCAGCGGTTGCGCGGCCTACTTGGCGACCGTTGTAGAAGTTGAGCGGGTAACCCCGACACTTGAAGAGCTGTCGATAGTTCGGGAGTTCCCCGACGTATTTCCTACCGAATTACCGGGAATACCGCCGGAGCGGGAAATCGAGTTTGTAATCGACTTGGTTCCCGGGACCGCGCCGATTTCGAAGGCTCCGTATCGGATGGCGCCGGCGGAATTAAAAGAGTTGAGGGCTCAGTTATTGGATCTCCTTGATAAGGAATTTATCCGGCCGAGCGTATCGCCGTGGGGAGCCCCGGTATTATTTGTGCGGAAGAAAGATGGAACGTTTCGACTCTGCGTGGATTACCGCGAGTTGAACAAGGTCACGATCAAGAACAAGTATCCGTTACCCAGAATCGATGACTTGTTCGATCAATTGCAAGGGTCGAGTGTTTACTCAAAGATTGACCTCCAATCGGGCTATCATCAGTTGAGGATTAAGCCGGAGGATGTTCAGAAAACCGCATTCCGTACGCGGTACGGACATTATGAATTCACGGTGATGCCGTTTGGGCTCACGAATGCCCGGCGGCGTTCATGGACTTAATGAACCGTGTCTTCGGGAAGTACTTAGACCGGTTGTGGTAGTCTTCATAGATGACATACTGGTCTATTCCCGCAGTGACGAGGAACATGCGGAGCATTTACGCTTAGTACTTCAAATCCTTCGGGAGGAGAAGTTATATGCCAAACTGAAGAAGTGCGACTTTTGGCTGAGGGAAGTTGCATTTCTGGGGCACGTTATTTCTGAGGGCGGAATTTCTGTTGACCCGAGGAAAATAGAGGCAATCAAGGATTGGCCGCGCCCTACGAATGTCACGGAAGTCCGAAGCTTTGTGGGCTTAGCGGGCTATTACAGGCGGTTCGTGGAAGGTTTCTCTAAAATCGTAATTCCACTTACCCGTCTAACGAAGAAAGGCACGAAGGTTGTTTGGAGACGAGTGCGGGAGTTTCCAAGAGTTGAAGGATAGATTGACTTCGGCTCCGGTGCTCGCGTTGCCGGTGCAAGGCGAAGACTTCGTGGTTTATAGCGACGCGTCTTATTCAGGCTTGGGGTGTGTTCTGATGCAGGGCGGGAAGGTAATCGCATATGCGTCCCGTCAGTTGAAGACCTATGAGAAGAACTACCCTATCCATGACTTAGAGCTAGCCGCTGTGGTATTTGTTCTTAAGTTGTGGAGACATTATCTTTATGGCGCGCGTTGCGAGATATACACGGACCACAAAAGTACGAAGTATTTATTTACGCGAAAGAGGCGAATATGCGCCAACGGCGTAGTTAGAGTTATTAAAGGATTATGATGTCTCGATCCTTTACCACCCCGGAAGAGCGAATGTGGTCGCCGATGCTCTTAGCGAAAGTCGGTAGAGAATCTTGCGTTGAAGGTTACGGCTCGGGATCAATTATGCTTGGAGATGAAACGGCTAGATCTTGAGGTGGTGGCTCCAGAAGTACCGGCTATTTTAGCGGCTCTTATTGTTACACCGACCTTGTTGGAGTGGATCAAGAGTCTTCAATCTGCGGACCCTAATCTCCAAAAGGTGCGGCGTGACATTGAGAGCGGGCACGGTGGCGACTTCACCGTGGATGCCGCGGGTGCACTCCGGTTCGCAAGCCGGTGGTGTGTACCCGAGAATGAAGAGGTCCGCGATTTTGGAGGAAGCTCATCGGGCTCCTTACGGTATTCACCGGCGGCACCAAGATGTACAAGGACTTGAAAATGCGATGCGGTGGCCGGGGATGAAAGCGGACATTGGGCGCTTTGTGGCGCAATGTTTAGTATGTCGGCAAGTAAAGGCGGAGCCGTACCCGGCGAGGAAAACTTCAAAGCCTACCTATCCCAGTTTGGAAGTGGGAGGATATCGCGATGGATTTCGTGGTCGGACTGCCTCGTTCGACGGGCGGCCACGACGCGATTTGGGTGATTGTGGACCGCATGTCAAAGTCCGCACACTTTCTACCTATCCACACTACCTGGTCGGGCGAGAAACTGGCGCAGGTATATCTTGATGAGGTGGTCAGATTGCATGGGGTGCCGAAGTCGATTGTATCAGATCGAGATCCCCGATTCACCTCACATTTCTGGAAAAGTCTACAAGAGGCCCTTGGCACGCGACTCGAGTTTAGCACCGCATTTCACCCTCAGACAGATGGACAGTCAGAGAGGACTATTCAGATCCTGGAGGATATGTTGCGGGTGTGTGTCATTGACTATAAAGGAAGTTGGGCCAAGTATTTACCGATGGCCGAGTTCGCCTACAACAATAGCTACCAAGCTAGTGTGGAGATGGCACCGTTTGAAGTCCTCTACGGGCGGAAGTGCCGATCTCCAGTACACTGGGGTGATGTGGGTGAGCGGGCCGTGGTTGGTCCCGAAGTATTGCGAGAGGCCGAAGAGAAAGTTCGCCTTGCTCGCCAACGGATGCTTACGGCGCAATCGAGACAGCGAAGTTATGCGAATAAGCGCCGAAGAGACTTGGAATTCGCGGTAGGAGACCGCGTGTTCTTGAAGGTTTCGCCTATGAGAGGCGTGAGGCGGTTTGGAGTTCGAGGAAAGCTAAGTCCTCGATACATTGGACCGTTCGAAGTGTTGGAACGTATTGGAGCGGTAGCATATCGGATTGCATTGCCGCCGCACCTAGCGGACATTCACAACGTGTTTCACATTTCCAACCTTCGGAAATATGTTTACAATCCCGAACATGCCATGATGTTTGAACCGCCGGAGCTTCAAGAGGACTTGAGCTACGAAGAGTTTCCGGTGGCAATTATTGCTCGGGAGGTGCGCAAATTGCGGAATCGTGAAATTCCTTATGTTCGAGTTCGGTGGAGTAATCACGACGATCGTGAAGCCACTTGGGAACTCGAGAGCGAGATGAAAACGCATCATCCTCATTTATTCGAGGAGTGAGGTATGAATTTAAATTTAAGTTTGAATTGAGTTTAATATAAGGGTTCGTTTCGAGGACGAAACTCTTTTAAGGCGGGGAGGATGTAAGAAAGTGAATTCTCAAAATATGAGGATTGTACTTCATCCGGAATCGACTAAGTGTCGTGGTGGTGAGAATCGGAGAGATCGAAGCTGACTCTAAGCCGAAAAGTGCATTAGAGTAGACCCCGACGCAAATGGTGCAAAGCTGCTCCATTCTGCGAGTTTTTGGCCGATGGAGACCGGACATCCCATGGAGACCGGATGCCACAAGGAGCCTGTTTGTGCGGGGAAGAATCGGCTAAGTTACGAAATACTAGCTCTCGGGATCCGGACAATGAGGAATGTCAGGACATCCATTGTCCGGACAATCCGTGAAGACCGATCCGTCTGTGAGCGACACGAGGGTTTCGTAAGCCAATCCGTGAATTCTCGAAATCCGAGAGTTGCACCATATTTAGAATCGACTGATTGGCGATTGGATGGACTTCGGAAAGTTCGAAGGTGATCCGAAGGCATAAAGTGCCCCGGAGTTGCTCACGGTGAAGTTCGAAGCCTTCGGGCGTTTTTGTGCGCATAGGCGCGAAAACGGAACCCGAAAAGCTATGTCGGGTCGCGAGCCAAATCCGACATTAGCGTGGATGAAAAGATGATAAAAACGTGGTCGAAAACATGTTTGGAAAGTCTCGGTGCGATTTGAAAAGAATCGGAAGCCAAACGAGCGAAAATGAACAAAAAACGGAAAAGAAACGAAAAAAACGCTGAAATTTGGCTAAGTCCTTAATGTTGTGCTGAGGACACCTTTGAGTCGGGACATTGATCAATGTCCAGGACATTGGATGTCAGGACAATGGATGATGTCCAGGACCAGTAAGGTATCAAATGGGCAAAAATGGATTTCGCAGGCCATTGTCCGGACATTGAGGGGATGTCCGGTCCCTGCAGCCCGAAAATGCCCAGTTTGGTGCAGTTTGAATTGTTGAGGGGGCTTTTGGCATTTTGTTACAATAGAGCCTATAGAGGGCATATCCCTCTCTCAACCCCTCATTTCTCACACACACAAGCATAAACTCTCCCTTTCTCTCTCTAGAAAGTGGAGGAGAAGAAGAAGGAGAAGAAGAAGGAGAGGAGATCAAGTGGGGATTTTGGAGGAGGATCAAGCTAGGAGCAAACCAAGCACCTTCTTCCTCATCATCTCCACCATTGGAGCTTCTACTTGAGGTAAGCTCTAGAGAGCTCTCATGGTAGATTTTTCTAGAGTGCTTTGAATCTTCTAGAAACAATTTTTATGAAACCCTAGCTTCTCTAAGAAGTGATTTACACTTGTGATTGAAGCTCAAATTGGTAGATTTTGCTTGAGGCAATTTCTAGGGTTAAATTTGGGGGTTTTCTAAATAGTTGATATTGATCTATTTTTACCTCATTTCTAAGGTATTGATAGGTCCACGAACGCGTGCGCGGCGCCGGTTCGTCGATTCGGCGAAAGGTTTAAGCGATCCGAGCCAAACAAAGGCTTTCGACCGATTTTGGCCGGGGAGTCAAAGTAGGCATTGGAGGCAACGAAAGCAACATTGTTGCTCTGTGAACATCCCAAGAGGTGGGGGTGTCTTACCGAAGCCGTTGGGCTCCCTTTTATGTCTAAGTAAATATTGGTCATATTGCATATATATGTACATAGGTATATAGTTTTCATGCATGATAGGGTTGGTATGATTAAATGACTATTCTAGTGTGCCTCCTTATCGTGCGTGACTATGGTGTTGCATTAGGACATAGGAGTATGCTTGCATACCTTCCTTATCGTGCGGCACCATAGGCTTGCATTTGGACATAGGAAGCAAAGGAATGAGTATAATGACATCGAACCCTAGAGACAAGAACTATGATTTAGTTATGCATGATTGCCACCTAGAGATATATGAACCAATGACAACATGACATTATGATATTGTGCAATAACTTAGTGTAAAGAACACTAGAGCTATATGAACCAAGTATAGAGCTTGATGATTAACATTATGACATAGTATAAAGAATACTAGTGACATGTATACCAAGTAGATCACATGATGACTAGTGGCATTGAACTTAGTGTAAAGAACACTAGAGCTATAAGAACCAAGCATAGAACTTGATGAATGACAATGGTATGTGACATAGTGGTAGAGAACGCCTATGTATGATTTCCCCTGCGTGGATGCCCTCCAAATGGAGGAGAAGATCATACTCACACAGTCTGCTCAGCGCTCGTGGTTGGTCGCTCCACACGAGTAGTGCGAGTCTCCGGAGGTCTTGGCACGTGATTCGATAAGGATAGCCTATGTGGGGTCCCGAGGTATAGCCTATGTGGGGTCCCGCAGACAACCCATGAGGTTGAATGTGTTGAGTCGTGGGCGTGCCTACGGGCTAGCCAAGGATTGGGTAATAACATAAGAACATAATGAGTATTTCATACATACTTGATTGGAACATAGTAGCATGATAGATATTTCATAACTATATCATGATCTTGTTGTTTCAGGCATAGCAGTAGTTGCATTGTTTATATCATGCTTACTTACCGCAGTTACAGCTTGAAATTATCTATCTATCTATCTACCTGCTTTTGCCTGCTTAGACCTAGTGGGGAGATCGGTGGGGTCGGTGGCCGAGCCCACTGGGAACTAAGGAAGTTAGTTCTCACCCCACTCTATCACAGGTACTAGCTCACGGGCGGTCGAGGAGGATCGCGGTAAGGGCATCGCGCCCTAGTTGATAGTGGCCACCTACTTGCATTAGAGCCACCCGTGGCATATTTTGGAGTCAAAATTGTATAAAGAAATGATGTAACCTATATTTTGGGAGATGAACATGTATTTATATTTTGGAAGTTAAACAATGTAAACGAATGTTGAATGATTGTAATAGATAGACTCTTCTCTCTTTATATTACTTGTATGGAATACTTGTATCTTGCTCTTATTGTTGTTCGCACCTTTAGGTGCATCTTTTTGTCATGTATGGTGTAGAATTTTATTTCCTGGGCAATTCTTTGTACATGACTTGTTGTCGAGCCTTGGGCGGACAGGGGAGGTGCTGTCCGTTCGGCGCCTGATCGGCGTTCTCGAACAGAACCAAATTGGTAGCGGTCTCGGGGCGTGACAAATTATCTTATAAACATATCTTAAAACCCAAAGGAAGCTACAGAAGGAGTTCACCCATTTCGGTGAGATCAAACCCACCGGATACGCTTCGAATCCTTTTCGTTTCGCCGAACGAAGTTGCCCCCTAAGCTCCTAGTACCCTAAGATAATTATTTGAAGGGATACAAGCTTCGAATAAACATCTAACAAAATTCACCAAAATTCACATAGAAAAGAGGTGGAAATTACCTTTGATCAAGAAGATCATGTCCAAAGCTCAAATCGACCCAATGGATCTTCAAATCCAACCTAAAGGAGAGTTCTACACCCATCAATTAGGTTCTAAAAGCTCCGAATCGAAAATCCCCAATTCTAACCCTAGAATCCCATTTCTAGGGTTCCTACACAAAGAAAGCTCCCAAATCTAAATCTAGAGGGAAGGATTGGTTGCTTACCTTCCAAAAGCTCCAAATCAAGGATAATAACCCTCTAGAAGTGAAGATCTTCCTCCCAACAAGCTCCTCTCCGAGCTTCAAGTCCTCAACAATGGTGAAAGTGCCACCAAGGAGCAAAAGAGAACAAAAGAGAAGGGTTTAATCTTCAAAAACCAACCAAAATCCATACAAAACCAAAGAGGACTAAGGAAAAGCTCCCTACCTCCTCTCTCCCTGGTTCACAGCACAAAAGGACCCTCAATGGGCGTGGGTGCTGTTATAGAAAGACACAAACGCACAAAAGCCCCTGCAGTTTCCAAATTTCGAAAACTGCCAGGCTGTACCGGTACAGACCCAACCTGTACCGGTACAAGTCCCACGAAACCGCCAAACCCGAGGCTCGGGTTGGTGTCCAACAGCCATCCCATACCGGTACAGAATCCCCCATGTCTTGGGGTATAGCAACTGGTTTGTCTGTACGGCAACTTTTCTTATCTGCAGTACGAGACACCCGGACACAATCAGAAAGCATCCTAAAATTCAACTTTTTGGACTTTAGTGCTTGGGATTCATCCACTAACCTCGGTACACGTGCCATAGGTCGGAACACAGTCAACGACCCTCCAGAAAATCTGGAAAAGCTCAGATCTCACATCTAACACTCGAACCTTGCTATTTGCAAAAGTTCAGTGCGTCACATATAGTATACTTGATAGTTCTTTAATTACATCTTAGTATGCTTGTGGTTAGAATAGAACATATTTTATTATGGGGCAATTGCTTATATACCCCTGAAAAGTTCCCGATTTTTCGATTTACCCCTCTTAGAAGGCTAATATTGAAAATACCCTCCTACGTTCCAACCTATTTCTAATATACCCTTAGAGTTAAAATCTGTTAAGTAACTCTGTTATCTCTGTAAAATTACTATTTTGCCCTTTTCAAATATACCCTTCTACCATCACTGTCTTTCTTATTTGCCCTTAAAGTCAAGGGCACAAAAGTATTTCTACTTTTGGTTTTTTCCAATATACCCCTCTACCGTCACCAACCTTTCTTATTTGCCTTTAAGTTAAGGTCAAAATTGGTATTTTAATTTTTTTTAACTGTGGTAGATATTTAACTCACGTTTAATCCAGATTAACTTAACAGGAGATAACTGCGGGGGTATTTTGCAATAACGGTGGAACGTATGAGGGGCATTTTAGAAAGAAAAAAAAAGAGGGGTAGATCGGATATTTTCAGACGCATGAGGGGTATATAGGCAATTATCCCTTTTATTATATGTTGGAACAGAGGATTATGACATCTATTTATGAACATGTTTATTGTAACATATTCGGTAGCATTTCTTTATGCTTTTATTACAAGTTTATTTATCGCTTACTTACTCTCTTTTCTTTTGGGCCTAGTGGTGCAATGGTTCAGGTCAGTAATTGCCCACTGGGAACTATAAATTATAGTTCTCACGCCCTCTGTTTCATGTTTCTTTCAGTGCCTTCTGCATCGGGGGAGGCTCGGGACCGCGGCAAGGGTGTTGCCTCGGGCTAGCGACTTTGGGAGAGGATACGTGGATAGGTGGTCTACTATTTCTCTTATTTTATTTTGTGAGAGATGGAGAGTGTACTCTGTGTAGAGACCACTATATTTTGAGATAGTTATTGTTTTAACCTTCCATTTTATTGTTTTGTTGTTAGTCTCCTTTATTATTTATCTAGTCTTCCTACTCTCTACTTGTTGATAGGACTAGCTGTATGTTGCTCTGATATCTATAGTTCTAGCCTTTATTGTTTTAATTCCGCTGTATTTTTAGTAGACGCCTTGTATGTGATGACATATGGCGGGTCTGGACACGCTTCTGGGAAGACCCTGGGCCTGACATTGGTCAACAAATATACAATCATGAGTATGATAGATGCATGCATGCTTTCTTTCCACTTGGCTTTTACACAATCATTTCGGTTAACACTTGTTAACTGTCACGCCTCGCAACCGTTACCAATTTGGTCTGGGTCGGGCACGTCGAACAGGCGCCGAACGGACAGCATCTACTCTGTCTGCCCAAGGCTCAACAACACGATCATGTACAATCAAGTGCCGAGGAAAACTCAACAACATACATGATCAACAAGGAGCGCCACAAGCGCTAAATAAGAAAGAGCAAGAGATAAGTATACATACAAGTGAACAAAGAGAGAAAATTCTATCTATACACAAAAACATCGTCAACAGAGAATTTAGCTACACTGCTAAAATCTCAGTCATTACATCATCCCCCCTTAAAGCAAGGTTCGTCCCCGAAACTTGCTTACACACCACCGAAAACGATTTTGGATATCAGTCCACTAACGCACCCAACACAGCTATTGTGCCATGGCAGGAAAGCCCTTAAACTCGATTACCAACGCTCACCTCGGAGTCTACAACCTCCCATCAGTCCGAACTATAATCAGACAAAGCCAAACCTTACCCATCGGAACCCATCGATCAAATTCGACTCACTTAGGTCCAAGACCTAACCTTCCGCCTAGACCAAAAGATCTAAGGCTGCCACTATCAGTTGAGCCTGACAATTTAGCCTACTCAACACTCATTCGAGTACAAACATATCAACATAAACACCACAGCATGTCTCTCACTAGGTGAACAAGGTTGCCTCTCGTAACATGCGATCGTAACTACCAGTGATGCCCAACATCTGTCTCTACGAGACCCTGTCGCTATCATCCCCAAGGGACCTTAGCAATCGATGTTCCTAGCAACACTAAATGTCGGTCTCATCGAGACTGCAACATGTCTCTCACCAAGTGACCGAATAACAATCCATACCATGGTATTCATAATAAACCAAATCGTATACCTTGTACTATATCACAAGTCATGACATCTGAGCCAACCACCAGGCTCACAAGGTGGTCAAGATAACCGTCACCTCTCCACAAGACGGTCTAAGAGATAGTCTTGCAAGAGAGAAATACCTACCCAATCTAGATATTCCCCAAAAGAAGTAGGGTATCTTGTCTTAATATTCAACACTACGTTGTCTGCAGCTAGCCAACGTACTTATCGAAAGAAAGGTAAAATACCCGGGGATCCATCGCCAACAGAAAGTTGGAGACCTGACACAAAACTAAGCCGACCAATAATCCTATAATGCACTAGAATGCACGAACAGAGATTTGACATCACGTCTTTACATTAGCCAGATCCGACACACACCACACTGACAAGGAACCAACAAAAGGTCGAAACATCCACCTTAATATTTCCACCAGCAAAACCATCCGACATAACTCAAAAGAGTGAACCCTATGTGCCTACGGATTGACCCGCAAAGGCTTCCATGTCTCGTGCTGGAGGTGAGGCGATCATAGTAGAAAAAGTAGCCTGTCGACATCTTACTGCTCAAAGCTAGTCCACTCACTGCTCCCAATCCTAACACCAAAACGAGAACATGTCATATCCTGCAGCACAAGAAACACAAGATAATAAACACAATCAACCTTCAAGCCTCCTAGCTCGATAACCTCGAGACTAGATCTCAAATACCTCGCGCTCGCACGTGCCTACACACCTTATGTCTTCCTATGGGTCAACCTAACCAGTGATTCAGTTAGAAAGCTTGTAAATACAGTTGTAGTTGTTTCACGCTCTGATACCACCTTAATCTGTCACATCTCAGGACCGATTTTAAATGCCTTTTTATAATAAATCCCGTTTTGGAAGACAGTTGCGAAAAACGTGTCGTAGTTTTTTTTTTTTTCTTTTGAATCCAATGTAAGGTACCAGACTTTTGAAGTTATGAAGTTATGGTGGGATGTAATATGCCGAAATTTAATATAAAAGTTAAGTGTAAATAAAAATAGTGTGAGATACTATTTTTATTGGACTTAAAGGTGTAAGGTATAGGTTGGAAATGACCTGTGCTGAAATCGGAGCGGAAACAGAAGATTTAAAATTTTTTTATGAGAAACGTGGCAGGTAAATTAACAGAAAATGTACAGTGTCAAAAAATTATGAAAACTGGAGGGTATGTCAGGATTATTATTATGAGGCTAGATTTAAAGTTTCATACTATTCTGACACTCGAAATTGCCCAAGAATGGGCTGTGCATTGGAGGGTAAGTTGAGGGGTATTTTGGTAATTAATACACCAAGAGAGCTATTTAGATTCGAAGTCTTCTTCTTCCCCTCATTTCTTGCAGCCAAAGCAAAGGGAAAAGGGCTCCTCTTTCTCTCTCTTGGCTGATAGAAGGAGAAGAAGAAAAAGAAGGAGAATTTGGAGAAGAAGCTTGGAGGAGTGAGATTTCTCTCCCTAGTCATCTTCTTCATCAAGTGGAGAATCTCTTTGAGGTAGGCTTTGGATTTTCTAAAGCTTCGTGTTCAAGGGTTTTGGGGTTTGGCTCTAGAAAGGGTTTTGAATGAACTCTAGGGTACTAGCTAGTTGCTCGAGGCATGAATCTAGAGTTCGTTGCGGCTGTTTTTACCGTAGTTGGGAGCTAGAGCTCCGAGTGGGTTTTTACGAAAAGTTGGGGTTTGATCTCGATTAACCCTATCTTTGTGATGGATTTAGGCTCACGAGTGCGCTGGTGAAGTCAGTTAGCTGATCCGACGAGCGAGCGCGGAGAAATTGAGCCGAGAGCCTATTTTGGCTCGGATTGCCCTAAAGCGCGGCGTGGTTTTCGAAAAGTCGGCGAAACGCGTCGGTAGAGTCGACACAACATTAGAGGTGGGTGGTGACCATCCCGAAGCAGCTGGGCTGCTCCCTATGTCTGTATGTGTATATGTATATATATCATCGATCTATCGCATGTTGTCGAATGCATGATAGGGTAGAGAGATCCCTTTACTTGCATGTGATTCTAGCTAGTGTAGCGAGGTGAGCTTGACACTAGGATAGAATACATGGATAAAGGTGAATGATGACATAAAAACCCTAGAGCAAAGAATGACAAGAACAAATGACAATATAGCTCGAGTGGTATCTAGATGAATGATAACTTAGATCGAGTGGCATCTAGTAAATGAGAACATTGAACAACTGGTAAGTGAACTAGAGTCTAGGTGAACTCTATTGCATGATGAACTAGAGGTGATAGTTCTGAGAGTTGTTAACCCTAGTTGACAGGGTATCCTCGAGTTGAGAGGATTGGATTATACTCACGTAGTCTGTTTGAACTTGTGGTGGTCGCTCCCCACAAGCAGTGCACTCCGGAGTTGTCACACGAGCGGGGTAGCTCACTGGGTGGGATACGAGCGGGGTAGCTCCTCACCCATTGGACTGGGAAGTGAGTCGGGCGAAGGGCAGGGTAGCTCTTCACCTGTGAGATTTGAGCGGGGTAGCTCTTCACCTGTGAGATTTAAGCGGGGTAGCTTTTTACCTGTGAGATTGGAGCGGGGTAGCTCTTCCCCTATGAGATTTGAGATCTTAGGCGGGGTAGCCTAGTGGATTGGGTAATGACATGAATTGCATAAGTGGATTTGCATTCATACCATGAGTAGACATAGTATATGCTAGAGGATTGCATAACTATGTTATGTTTGTATTCATTACATCGTTGAAGCATACTAGCATGATGGTAGGCTCGTTGCTAGATGATATTCCATGCATACTTATATTGTTCAGCATAGTACAAATATTGAACAGCATAATTTACTGCTTTCCATATCTATCTATTTGTATATCTACTTATGCCGTATGGACCTAGTGGGGAGATCGGTGGAGTCGGTGGCCGAACCTACTGGGAACTATTCGTAGTTCTCACCCCACCACTGTTGCAGGGCCTAGCGCGAGTGCCCCGGGCATAGCGCTCTAGACCGAGGTAGTAGCCACCTTTGCATTAGAGACACCGGGCCGTCGAGTGCAGATGATGTCTAGGTGTGAGGTTTTGCGAGAGGTTATATATATATTCATTTTGCAAGTTGAAAATGCAAACTTGATGTAAATGATGAACGTTGTAAAAGTGTAATAGCTAAGTATTTCTCTCTTTATATACTTGTATCTCATACTTGTATCTCTTGCTCTTGTATGGTTAGCACTTTTCGTGCCTTATTAGTCATGTATGAAATGATTTATTTTCTGGGAATATTCTTGTACATGACTTGTGGTTGAGCCTTGGGCGGGCAGGGGAGGTGCTGTCCGTCCGGCGTCTGTTCGACGTGCCCGTGACGACCAAATTGGCGGTCGCGCGGCGTGACATTCAACCTGGCCCACGTGACGTACGTACCCGCCGCCACAAATACAAAGTTCCTCTGTCCACTCGGACAGAGTCTCCTTTGTACTTGCACGGCGTACCAACAGCTACATCAGGATCACAACAACAACCTACATTTACCAATCCACAATCAACTCATGCTATGCATTTCCATACAGCTAGTGATCCTTACAGATGATGGATGCCTCTAAACACTCCTTAGGCACTGGATGATACGATACACAATACAACAGTCATCTTATTTAAAAGTGCTCCACACCTAGAAGCTTTGTTTTTAAACTCTATTTGATTATTCATGAAAGCCATTCGAAATCCTTTTAAAACTGTTTTCCACTCGGAAACTTTATTTTGAAAACCAACTACCACGAGGGGTAGAAAACCACGATGAATAAATCCAATGCCAAAGATCCATAAATCTCCAATTATTCCACAAATTTCATTTGCACGCATAAAAGAAAATCCCCAACTCGAACTGTCACGCCCCGGGACTAGCAAAGGCCCTTCCGGTAGCGCGCCCAGACCCACCATATGCCTGCACATATAAGGCGTCTACAACCAAAGCGGAAGAAAAACAAGCAAGAGGTATTCTATAGCTAGAGATATCAGAGCATACTCAACTAAATTCTATCAACTAGTATAGGTGAAAGAGCACTAAACAATAAGGATGAAACATAAAGTTATACAATATCCATCTCAAGAATCCAAAATGGGGTGGTCTCTATACACAGGTACAAAAACACTCTCAACCTCTCCAAAGAAAAAAAAACATCGAGAGGTAGACCACCTATCAAAAGTCCCTCACCAAAGATCGCTAGCCCCCTTTTCTCGGTCCCTAGCCTCCCCCGGCGTGGAAGGCTCTGAAAAGAAACATAAAACAGGGGGCGTGAGAACTATAATTTATAGTTTCCAGTGGGCAATTACTGACCTGAGCAAAATGCACCACTAGGCCCAAAGTAAAGTAAGCATAATAGGGAACAATGATAAACTGCTGAATTGAAAGCATATATGAAATGCTATACTACTATGCCACAAGTAAACATGATGTTTATCAATGCTATCATGATCCAAGATGCCAATATAAAATAAATATGTTCTATCATGGCAACCAAGTATACTATGATGAAACAAGTAAAACTATCAAATATACTACATGTCCCAAAGCAATGCTATAAGCATGTCAAAGTAATCCAACTACTATAACCTATCTTGTAGTGATTGTTTATTATGAATTAATGACATTGTTCAATTTTGTTTTAGGATCTACACGTGTAGTCCGGCTTGTGCCACCTAAGTGCCGTGGTAGCTCCAACATCCCCCATAAGGAATAAGTCTATCCCACTCTGCCTCGTAGATTTCTCGATACCGCACGAGCGAACATAGGTCTTAAAGGCTAACTCCGGAGTGCCGGCTTGTAGGGAGCGACCCTCACAAGCATGTGCGAATGAGCACAAATGGCAGGCAAGCATGGTCATCGTCTCAAGTATCCAATCATCATGTCTCTAACATGGTAATAATCACTAATAACCCCAAATGTCTAGTACAATGCCCCTTTATGACATTACTTTTTATTATGTCCAAATTCGATTTCAACACTAATGCCGCTTTCTGACATTAGTTTACTATTTCATACACATATGCGAAGCCCAATGCCTTTTTATGACATTAGCTTTCTCTATAATCTTTATCACTCTAGTATAATGCCACTTTATGGCGTTATGTTTACTCCTAGGCCAAGCATGAGTTCCAAGTCTAAGAGTGTGTAGTACATGTCCTCTTTACTATATAAAACATGATCTCAAGTCCATTAAAAGTTTGCTATTCACATGCATGTAACCAACATGAGCAACTCTCTACTACATAGAGGTCTAAATATGCATTATACATAAGATATGCAATTTAAACATTCTAAAATTCACAATTAATGCATCTAGCATGAAAATGTATGATTTTTCATTTTACAAAACTCAAATCATCACAAATGAGATTTTCTCATTATTTTTTATGAGGTCAAACCCACCAATCTTCTTGAAGCCCTTCGTAAGCGCAAACGAAACTTCGATCCACACTCCTAGCACCCTAAGAATCAAGCTAAAGGAGTTACAACATCGAAACGAAGAACCATGAGTTCAATCATTAAGCATCTCAAGTAAAGGGGCAAAAACTCACGTAAGATGGTGATAATCCCCTTTCGAACTCCAAACGAAAGCTAGAATCCTTACAAACCAACCTAAAGCAAGGTTCTAATCCAAAGGATCAAGCTCCAAAAGCCCTAAATCCAAAATGCCCAAAATAAACCCAAAGTTCCAAAATTTAGAGTTTCATCTCAAAAATCATGCAAATCATGATAAAAAAATGAATAGAAACCAACTAACCTCACAAGAAGCTCCAAACAAGGCTTGGAATGAGCTAGGGTTGAAGGTCTCTCCTCCCACAAGCCTCCAACCAAGCTCCAAGTCCTCTCCAATGGTGGAAAAGCCGCCAACAAGCAAAAAGAAGCAAAAAGCTAGAGATGTTTAATCTCTTAAAACCCAAGCAAAAATCAAAGAAATAAAATGGGAAGGTGTGGAGAGCTCCCTCACCTTTCTCTCTATTATGCCAAGCTCAGGAAGAATCTCTAAGGGCGTGGGTGTTGATATAGATTTGCTACAATACAAAAACACCCATGAAGTTCAACCATTTCAGATTCTGCCAAAGTGTATCGGTACACGGGCAAGTGTACCGGTACAAATCCCACAAAAACTGCGAACCTGAGCCTCGGGTTTGAGAGAAAATTGTTATTTGTATCGGTACAAATCCAAAGTGTACCGGTACAACCATCAGTCCTGTACCGGTACAGCCATCAACCCTGGTACCGGTATACAGCCTTGAAAAGGCAATCCGAGAGCTGTCCAAAATCCTACTTTTTGGATTTTGGCGCTAAGGTTTTAAACCTCCATTCTCGGGGTTCGAGCCATAGGTCGGAACACTGTCCACGACCCTCCAGAAATTATGGAAAAGCTCAAAACTCACATCAAACACTCGAACCTCGCGATTTGCAAAGGTCCAGTGTGTTGCACGAACAAGTTCACGAACATTCAAATAGTAATATTAGTCATCTGACCAAACCATTTAATTATTTAAATTACTACTGCGGAAATGAAACATAACCAGTGTAGCACACTGGACCTTTGCAAATTGCGAGATTCGAGTGTTTGATTTGTGTTCCGAGCTTTTCCATATTTTCTGGATGGTCGTTGACAATGTTCTGACCTATGACTCGCATCCCGAAAATTGAGGATTAAAACTTAGCACCAAAACCTCAAAAATGAAGATTTTGGATTGCTCTCTGGTTTGATTCTGCAGGGCAGAGTACCGGTACTGCTCGAGCTAGTACCAGTACTCTGTGCATTTTCCTGCTTGGCCGAGGCTCGGGTTGGCAGTTTGGCTGACTTGGTACCGGTACTCCAGCCCGTGGTATCGGTACGCAGTGCAATTCGCAGACTGCAGTTTTTGAATGGTGTTTTTCTTATTGTAGCAACTTTTTAAAGCACCCCACGCCCTTTGCTGGGTTTCCTGAGCTTGGAAACACAGGAGAATAGGTAGGGAGCTCCTCCTCTTCTCCTCTTTCGTTTTCTTTCCATTTTTGCTTGGGTTTTGGTGGTTTGTTAACCTCTTTTGCTCCCTTTTGGCATTTTGGTGACATTTCCCCCCATGGGATAAGCTTGGGAGCTCGGATTAGAGCTTGTTGGAGGAGAGATCTTCAAGCCTAGCTGGTTTCTAGTATAGTTTGGAGCTTCTATAGAGGTTAGTAGCATGTTTTTCTCATTTGGATCATCTTCAAGCCTAGCTGGTTTCTCGTTGATCGTTTCAATTAGACTCGAGTTATTGGCGTACTCGATTGAATCGTATTGCATTCGGAGTAATACCATTTTGTGTTGGAGTTTGAGGTTGTACCTCAAGCGAATATTGGTACTTGTTTGGGACATCGTGGGGATTAGCGTGACGCTGCTGAAGCCTGTAGTACTTCACCAACGTTAGGGACTTGCGGAATGATAATTCCAACCCCTCTAGATGGATTGGTGGAACCGGTCGTTGATGGCCATGGGTATCCCGATGAAGATCTGCTAGGATCAACTGCGGAAGTATACTGAGGTGAGCGGAGTGTGAACTCTCACTGTTGGATCGAGTTGTTGGGAAAATTCGTGAGGGAAAGTACCAAGTGCTGATTTTCCCTTGTTCGGATGTTGCACGTGGAATTAAGTTCCGTGCACTGGAGATTTCGTGGAGGAGTGGTGGAGATCGACGTTCTGGTCGATGGTCGCTTCATGATGACATTGATAGAGAGCTGCTACTACATTGTAAATGGAACCCTCTCTATCACTTGAGTTGAGCTCTGCGACTATAGATACCTGGGGTACCTGATGCTAAGAGAAGCATTGTGGAGAAGAATTTCGAATGATTCGTTTCGAGTGCTTGAGCAGTTAGTGCTATAGGACCTTCTATCGAAGGTAAGCTCTCGGCGTAGGCTTATGAAGAGTTTACTTGAGGCATCAAGTCGAGACTAAGGATTGACCTTAGTAGATCGAGGATGTGTGTGGGTTGTGGTTCTATATATAGAAGAGAAGCGGCGAGTACCACCCCAGTGGTGGAGTTGAGACTACTGTGGAGGCATTGGGGTGCAATGCCGATTGGTGAATCGAGTGACCACTTCTGGAGAACCAATTTGGACGATTTGTCAAGTGTCGCGACAATCGAAGAGATGATTATTATGGATTTCGATTGCCGGGCTGTTCATGCCAAGCAGGTATAAAAGGATAACCGGGTGAAAATTACGCTATGCTTAATTAAGGATTGGAGTTGCACTCAGTCGTGCAATCTTTTGATAAGATCTGGCTTTGAGTGAGTGAGCATTCCGATGGAGTGTTGATGGATAAGGTAACGGGTTTGAACCCCGGGTTCTTGCTACGAGCGGTATTGTTGGATCCGCCTCAGAGAGCTATATAACGGAATTCCAATTGTATGAATAAATTGAGGCAGAGTTAAGTTTCGCCCTCACCTAGACGAGGAAAGTGAGTACTGGAATTCAGCTTTTGGGAGCACTTGGTATTGGTGATGACCAACTGAATAGCTTGTCGAACGAGCGCATTTTAGAGAAGGAACTTCTCGGAGAAGACTTGAAGTTGCTTTATTGGTGGCCCGGAAGGATAAGGACGTTGGCGAGCTTGTGGCTAGATGTTTGACTTGCCAACAAGTGAAAGCTGAACATAGAATTCCCGCGGGGGAATTGTAGAGCCTACCGATTCCAGTGTGGAAGTGGGGGACGATCACCATGGACTTTGTGAAGGGATTGCCTCGCTCTCAGGCCGGGCATGACGCTATTTGGGTGATCGTGGATAGGTTGACGAAATCGGCGCATTTCATACCTATCCATACTACTTGGACTAGAGAGAGACTCGCACAGATATAATTGGATAAGATTGTGCGACTACACGAAGTACCTACATCGATTGTATCGGACAGGGACACACGTTTTGTGTCACACTTTTGGAGGAGTCTGCAGGACGCCTCGTGTGCTCGATCGGACTTCAAGATCGCTTTCCACCCTCAGAGTGACGGGCAGTCGGAGCGTATTGTACAGACACGCGAGGATATGCTTCGAGCCTGCGTGATCGGCTTCCAGGGAGGATGGTCGCAGCAACTACCGATGGCAGAGTTTTGCTTACAGCGACAGTTATCAAGCTTGAATCGAAATGGCACCATTAGGGGCACTATGGACGGAACTGTAGATCGCCACTTCATTGGAGTGAAGTTGGCGAGAGTTTGGCTTTAGGCCCAGATGTGCTCCAGGAAGCAGAGGGCAAAGTTCGCATTGCTTAACAGCGGTTGTTGACAGCCCAGAGTAGGCGGAGGAGCTTCGCTGACCAGCGTCGACGAGACTTGGAGGTTCAAAGTGGAGATTATGTCTTTTTGAAAGTCTCGCCGACCAAGGGGATCAGGAGATTCGGGATTCGGGGTAGGTTGAGCCCCCGATTCATTGGACCGTATGAGATTTTGGAGCGTGTGGGCTCGGTAGTGTATAGACTTGCTCTATCGCCGAACTTGTCGGGTGTACACAACGTATTCTATGTATCGGTCCTCCGGAAGTACATACATGATCCAGCTCATGTTTTGGATGCTACACCATTAGAGCTAAGGGATGATTTGAGCTTCGAGGAGCAACCCGTGAAGATTTTGGCTCGCGAGGTGAAGAAGTTGGGGAATCGGGAGCTTTCTTATGTGAAAGTCATGTGGAGCAACCACGAGGAGCGGGAGGCCACGTGGGAGTTTGAGAGAGCGCTTCGAAAGCGCTACCCCCATCTCTTTCAGATGGAGTCATGAGGTATGACTGTGATTTCGAGTTTCGCGGACGAAACCCCTTTTTAGGAGGGGTGAATGTGACGCACTGAACTTTGCAAATAGCAAGGTTCAAGTGTTGGATGTGAGATCTGAGCTTTTCCAGATTTTCTGGAGGGTCCTTGACTGTGTTCCGACCTATGGCACGAGTACCGAGGTTGGTGGACGAGTTCCAAGCTCTAAAGTCCAAAAAGTTGGATTTTAGGTTGCTCTCGGGTTGAATTTCTAAGCTCTTGTACCGGTACATAATTGTTGCTATACCGGTACAGCCTTGATGGCTATACCGGTACAGACCGAGATTTATACCGGCATAGAAGTGCAGACCGAGCTAACCGAGCCTCGGGTTTGCTTTCGTGGGGTTTGTACTGCACAAAATTGGCTTGTACTCAGACTGCGCTAAAAATCCGAAATCAGGGCTTGTTAGCATTTTGTTGCTTCTATTTGTAACCCCTCGGCCCCCTTAGGGTCTTTTGTCTTGAGACCGAGAGAGAGAGAGAGAGAGTAGGAGCTTCTCAAACCCTTCCTCTCTATTTCTTGATTTTGGTTGGTTGTTTTTAAGAGATTGATCTTCTCTTTTCCTCCTTTTTGCTTCTTGGTGCATTTTCCACCATGGGTGAAGCTTGGAGTTTGGATTTGAAGCTTGAGGGAGGATAGATCTTCAAGCTTTGAGGGTTTTGAGCCTTGTTTGGAGCTCCTAGAAGGTAAGCAACTCATCTCCTTCCCCTAGATTTGAGTTTGGTTGCTTCTTTATAGATGAAACCCTAGATTTGGCATATTAGGGTTTATTTTGGGGTTTGCAACCTAGGGCTTTTAGAGTCCAATTGATTGGTTTAGAACCTTGATTTAGGTTGCTTTGGAAGGGATTTACACTCCATTTGAGGATTGGAGAAGGATTCTTGCACTAAGGTGAGTTTTTCCTTATTCTTTGTATAGAAGTTTAAAGATTGAACACATGGTTCATCTTTAGAGGTTGTAACTCCTAGGATTTACTTTGTAGGGTACTAGAAGTAGGAATCGAAGCTTCGTTAGCGGTTCGGAGCGACGCTTGGAGCGACGGTGGGTTTGGCCTCACCTAGCACAATGAGAAATTCTCATTGGAGCTTATATGCTTACGGTTAATTGGGAAATCATGTGTTTTCATGTTTCATATATTATTTGTGAATTTTAGAATGCTTAAAACATATGCCTTATGTGTAATGAAATTTTTGACCTCTATATAGTAGAGAGTGGCTTGTGGACTTAGGCATAGTATTGCATTCTACTTGTGGCTTGAGAGCATGTTGGATATAGTGAAAATGACATGAGAACAAGTGAACTTGAACTTAGACTATGTATAACATAGGGGAAAAGCTAATGTCATTAAGCGGCATTAGACTTGGCATCGGTTTGTGAACTAGTAAGCTAATGTCATTAAGCGGCATTAGACTTGGCATCGGTTTGTGAACTAGTGAGCTAATGTCATCAAGCGGCATTAGGCTCGGATTCGAACTTTGACATAGAAATTCTAGTGTCATGTGAACTATTGTACTAGACCTTAGGGTTACTAGTGACATTTGCCATGTGAGAGACATGAGGTTTTGGACACTTGAGACTTGGACAGTGCTTGTTGCCATTTGTGCTCTTCGCACATGCTTGTGAGGGTCGCTCCCTACAAGCCGGCACTCCGGAGTTAGCCTTTGCGATTCGTTCGCGCGTGCGGTGTGAGAAGCCTACGGGACCGTTTGGGACAGACTCATTCCTTGCGGGGGATGTTGGGGCTACCACGGTACTTAGGCGGCACAAGCCGGACTACACTTGTGTAGATCCTAGAAAGAGAATTGAACAGTGACATATAATAGAAAATTGACATCACTACTAGATAGGACTTAGTAGTTGGATACTCGGATATACTGTGGCATAGTATTGGACATGGGTAGTATACTTGATAGGACCACTTTTCCATTATGGTATACTTGAGAGCTTATTAGAGTGTACTTGTTTAAAGTGGGCATTTCGGGTTTAATAAAGCATGTAGCATATTTACTTTGGGTTAATTATTCAGCTTTACAGTTGTGCTCTATTTACCGTTATGCTTTATTTACAGTTATTTACTTCTGTACTATTTCTTTTTGGGCCTAGTGGTGCAACCTGTGCAGGTCAGTAATTGCCCAATGGGAACTATATTTTTATAGTTCTCACGCCCTCTATTTTCTGACGTGTTTCAGCGCCTTCAGTGGGGGAGGCCAGGGATCGCGGCAAGGGTGTCGCTTCGGCTAGCGACGGGGAGTCTCGCTAGGTGGTTCATCTCTCCTTTGTTTTAGTTGGAGAGGATGAGTGTGTGTACCTGTATTTTGGTAGAGGCTACCCTTATGTACCTAGAGCTACACGGTTGTGTTTACTTTTTACTAGTAGCGCTTTAGTACTCTCTTTCCTTCCTAACGTTTATTGATCCTACTTGCCGATAGGGATAGTCGTATGTGGCTCGATATTCTTAGTTGTAGCCTATTATTGTTTTAATTCATTGTTTTTATTTAGACGCCTTATATGTGTTGGCATATGGCGGGTCTGGGCACGCTTTGGGGAAGGTCCTGCCGACCCCGGGGCGTGACAGATTAATTTGGTATCAGAGCCTAGGGTGACGTCTTAGAGGACCTAGCAAACCTTAGGCTGGTTGGACTATAGGAAATAGGCTCGCGAGAGACGAGGTCTATTTGACATGTGAGCGAAAGTACCTGATTGGGTTTCACTATAACTCTAAAAAGTTGGAGTTTGATCGAGGTGTATAGCTTCTAGCTTCGCGGAGGGTTACGTTGGCGGCCGACAACGTAACATCGGGAGTTAGTTGTGAAGCACACTTCTTTACTTTCGCATGATTTGGGTTCCTGAGGGGGGAGTGCGATAACGTGGGTTTTATTAACTTGCGCTTTAATGATGTTGTGGTGTCTTGACGACGACCCGCTCTAAGCTTGCTGGAGCGGATGACGCGACAACGTTTGAGGAAGCGGAGACATCCACTACCCTCGGATCCAATGAGGTCCGTGAGTGAGGTGCCTATTTGCGGCCCTCACTGGTTTGGCGGCTCAGCAGGCGACGGCGGCTCAACAGCAGGTCAACGCGGCGCGCATGCATGATGCGTGAAGGAAGCACCTGGGAAGGCCCTTACCGCAACAGGCGGTTTTCCCCGTGATGGTTGAGGGAGCAGAGCGAGAGACTCATGGATCGCCCAACGAGTTCGAGAGGTGTAATCCCAGGAACCTCGATGGAGAGAAGGACGACCACTGGATCGTAGGGAAGTGGTCGATGCAGAGGGAGGAACTATTTCCACGGCACAATTGTGGATGAGAGAGGCAAAGTTGGCTTGCCGATCACCACCTGGAAGATGTGGTCTATAGCTGGTGGTTGGATATTCGTGGATAACTCCAATGCTGATATTGTGGCGACTGCATGAAGGAGGTTCAAGGAACTCCGGTTGAAGCTTTACTTCACTGGCAGTGTTAAGAGAAAGTGGGAGCAGAATCTGTGTGGTATGTTCTAAGGGAACCGGGCAGTGGCCGAGTGCGAGAAGGAGTCCCCTTGGCTCCCACTTGGTGCGCCGTTGTTGTACGAGATGGCGTGGACTTCAGCCGTTGATCTTTCGGACCTTCCAATCTCCAGACGTACTAAGATGTGGTAAACCGCGCTCGTCGAGGTAGGCGGTGTGGCGTATGTGCAAGAGTGTCGAGAAGGCTTAGACTAAGAATTTGGGCTAGAGGCCCATGGCCGAGGGTGTGAGTCAGACGCACTCCGGGAGGCAACCTGTTTTAGAGGCAGACGGAGGAGTCACAATAGGCCCCGAGCGGCCGCGTGTATACGGTTCAGACTGAGGAGGCGACGGCAGTCGAGATAGTGACTACGTGTTTTGGTTCGTACTATGGCTTTCGAGTGTGCATTGGTTGATGCCGGTGCATTGCACCTATCCTTTGATCGGCTATTTGCCGAGTTGCATTGCATCACGTTGGTTCGCTGTTTGCGATGAGGATTAGCCTTTGACTGAGACGGTTGGTTTACGGGTTGTGGGTAGCCGCTATGCTTTTTGGATCTCACGACGATCGCATTAGTTGCATCCCCGGATCGGCCGTCACGGTTGGTGCTCGGGACGATCCGCACTGGACCCGCTTGTAGATCGGAGCTGGCCCTTTGGGCGTGCGTGGTTGGCCGTGGAGTGACAGCGGCCCGGTGCCTTCGGGTAGGGCAGAGTTTTGGTCAGAACGGTAGTCCGAGCTTAGACCCAAGGGCGTGGAATGCCACGTGTGGGATCGTGAGATCGAGGATACACCAAGTGTGTAGTGAACCAACCCGGGGATTTCTTGCATTGATCGTTCTTCGATGTCTATAGGATGATCAGATGATCGGGTGTGTCGCTTCGAACACCCTACCTTGCGAGAAGGTTTTGCGTGCCAACAAATAGATTGGCTTTCGTGGTGTGGAGTTCGTGAGGTACTTGGTACCTTGGGACTTGCGAGCTGATTTAACTCGCCTTGGGATTTTGTGCACGAAATAGTGCGTGTTGAGGATTTATTCCACTGGTTGTGGTGACTATCTCCCTTACCTAAAACTAGGTAAGTATTGGAGAGGATTCGGGGCCTAACTGGCCATTACCTTCGGTTGTTCGAGAATCCTCAGAATGAGGGACACCTTCGGAGTGGTTATTGTTCTCCTGACTGAGTCGCGAATCGCGAGCTCGGGTGACGGGGAGATCTTTGCATCTAGTGTTTCGTCTCGTGAGAAACACCCTCTATTGAAGTGGGACCTGTAGGGTCGTTTCGACTATACGTCGGCCACCGTGATCTAAAGTGAATCACGATTGGGCAATCGCTCGGCTGTAGAGGCTCGTTGATCGTTTCAATTAGACTCGAGTTATTGGCGTACTCGATTGAATCGTATTGCATTCGGAGTAATACCATTTTGTGTTGGAGTTTGAGGTTGTACCTCAAGCGAATATTGGTACTTGTTTGGGACATCGTGGGGATTAGCGTGACGCTGCTGAAGCCTGTAGTACTTCACCAACGTTAGGGACTTGCGGAATGATAATTCCAACCCCTCTAGATGGATTGGTGGAACCGGTCGTTGATGGCCATGGGTATCCCGATGAAGATCTGCTAGGATCAACTGCGGAAGTATACTGAGGTGAGCGGAGTGTGAACTCTCACTGTTGGATCGAGTTGTTGGGAAAATTCGTGAGGGAAAGTACCAAGTGCTGATTTTCCCTTGTTCGGATGTTGCACGTGGAATTAAGTTCCGTGCACTGGAGATTTCGTGGAGGAGTGGTGGAGATCGACGTTCTGGTCGATGGTCGCTTCATGATGACATTGATAGAGAGCTGCTACTACATTGTAAATGGAACCCTCTCTATCACTTGAGTTGAGCTCTGCGACTATAGATACCTGGGGTACCTGATGCTAAGAGAAGCATTGTGGAGAAGAATTTCGAATGATTCGTTTCGAGCGCTTGAGCAGTTAGTGCTATAGGACCTTCTATCGAAGGTAAGCTCTCGGCGTAGGCTTATGAAGAGTTTACTTGAGGCATCAAGTCGAGACTAAGGATTGACCTTAGTAGATCGAGGATGTGTGTGGGTTGTGGTTCTTGACTATATATATAGAAGAGAAGCAGCGAGTACCACCCCAGTGGTGGAGTTGAAACTACTGTGGAGGCATTGGGGTGCAATGCCGATTGGTGAATCGAGTGACCACTTCTGGAGAACCAATTTGGACGATTTGTCAAGTGTCGCGACAATCGAAGAGATGATTATTATGGATTTCGATTGCCGGCCGTTCATGCCAAGGTATAAAAGGATAACCGGGTGAAAATTACGCTATGGTTAATTAAGGATTGGAGTTGCACTCAGTCGTGCAATCTTTTGATAAGATCTGGCTTTGAGTGAGTGAGCATTCCGATGGAGTGTTGATGGATCAGGTAACGGGTTTGAACCCCGGGTTCTTGCTACGAGCGGTATTGTTGGATCCGCCTCAGAGAGCTATATAACGGAATTCCAATTGTATGAATAAATTGAGGCAGAGCTAAGTTTCGCCCTCGACCTAGATGAGGAAAGTGAGTACTGGAATTCAGCTTTTGGGAGCACTTGGTATTGGTGATGACCAACTGAATAGCTTGTCGAACGAGCGCATTTTAGAGAAGGAACTTCTCGGAGAAGACTTGAAGTTGCTTTATTGGTGGCCCGGAAGGATAAGGACGTTGGCGAGCTTGTGGCTAGATGTTTGACTTGCCAACAAGTGAAAGCTGAACATAGAGTTCCCGCGGGGGAATTGTAGAGCCTACCGATTCCAGTGTGGAAGTGGGGGACGATCACCATGGACTTTGTGAAGGGATTGCCTCGCTCTCAGGCCGGGCATGACGCTATTTGGGTGATCGTGGATAGGTTGACGAAATCGGCGCATTTCATACCTATCCATACTACTTGGACTAGAGAGAGACTCGCACAGATATAATTGGATAAGATTGTGCGACTACACGAAGTACCTACATCGATTGTATCGGACAGGCACACACGTTTTGTGTCACACTTTTGGAGGAGTTTGCAGACGCCTCGTGCTCGACCGGACTTCAAAGATCGTTTCCACCCTCGTAGTGACGGCGGGAGCGTCTTGTACAGGCACGCGAGGATATGCTTCGAGGCTGCGTGATCGGCTCCGAGGGAGGATGGTCGCAGCAACTACCGATGGCAGAGTTTTGCTTACAGTGACAGTTATCAAGCTTGAATCGAAATGGCACCATTAGGGGCACTATGGACGGAACTGTAGATCGCCACTTCATTGGAGTGAAGTTGGCGAGAGTTTGGCTTTAGGCCCAGATGTGCTCCAGGAAGCAGAGGACAAAGTTCGCATTGCTAAAGAGCGGTTGTTGACAGCCCAGAGTAGGCAGAGGAGCTTCGCTAACCAGCGTCGACGAGACTTTGAGGTTCAAAGTGGAGATTATGTCTTTTTGAAAGTCTCGCCGACCAAGGGGATCAGGAGATTCAGGATTCGGGGTAGGTTGAGCACCCGATTCATTGGACCGTATGAGATTTTGGAGCGTGTGGGCTCGGTAGTGTATAGACTTGCTCTATCGCCGAACTTGTCGGGTGTACACAACGTATTCTATGTATCGGTCCTCCGGAAGTACATACATGATCCAGCTCATGTTTTGGATGCTACACCATTAGAGCTAAGGGATGATTTGAGCTTCGAGGAGCAACCCGTGAAGATTTTGGCTCGCGAGGTGAAGAAGTTGGGGAATCGGGAGCTTTCTTATGTGAAAGTCATGTGGAGCAACCACGAGGAGCGGGAGGCCACGTGGGAGTTTGAGAGAGCGCTTCGAAAGCGCTACCCCATCTCTTTCGGATGGAGTCAAGAGGTATGACTGTGATTTCGAGTTTCGCGGACGAAACCCCTTTTTAGGAGGGGTGAATGTGACGCACTGAACTTTGCAAATAGCAAGGTTCGAGTGTTGGATGTGAGATCTGAGCTTTTCCAGATTTTCTGGAGGGTCGTTGACTGTGTTCCAACCTATGGCACGAGTACCGAGGTTGGTGGACGAGTTCCAAGCTCTAAAGTCCAAAAAGTTGGATTTTAGGTTGCTCTCGGGTTGAATTTCTATGCTCTTGTACCGGTACAAAATTGTTGCTATACCGGTACAGCCTTGATGGCTATACCGGTACAGACCGAGATTTATACCGGTATAGAAGTGCATCGAGCTAACCGAGCCTCGGGTTTGGTCAAGCTGGGGTTTGTACCGGCACAAAATTGGCTTGTACGAGAAGACGATTTTCGAAAATCCGAAACTGCAGGGGCTTGTTAGCATTTTGTTGCTTCTATTTGTAACCCCTCAGCCCCCTTAGGGTCTTTTTGTGCTGAGACCAGAGAGAGAGAGAGGTAGGAGCTTCTCAAACCCTTCCCTCTCTATTTCTTGATTTTGGTTGGTTGTTTTTAAGAGATTGATCTTCTCTTTTCCTCCTTTTTGCTTCTTGGTGCATTTTCCACCATGGGTGAAGCTTGGAGTTTGGATTTGAAGCTTGAGGGAGGATAGATCTTCAAGCTTTGAGGGTTTTGAGCCTTGTTTGGAGCTCCTAGAAGGTAAGCAACTCATCTCCTTCCCTAGATTTGAGTTTGGTTGCTTCTTTATAGATGAAACCCTAGATTTGGCATATTAGGGTTTATTTTGGGGGTTTGCAACCTAGGGCTTTTAGAGTCCAATTGATTGGTTTAGAACCTTGATTTAGGTTGCTTTGGAAGGGATTTACACTCCATTTGAGGATTGGAGAAGGATTCTTGCACTAAGGTGAGTTTTTCCTTATTCTTTGTATAGAAGTTTAACGATTGAACACATGGTTCATCTTTAGAGGTTGTAACTCCTAGGATTTACTTTGTAGGGTACTAGAAGTAGGAATCGAAGCTTCGTTAGCGGTTCGGAGCGACGCTTGGAGCGACGGTGGGTTTGGCCTTACCTAGCACAATGAGAAATTCTCATTGGAGCTTATATGCTTACGGTTAATTGGGAAATCATGTGTTTTCATGTTTCATATATTATTTGTGAATTTTAGAATGCTTAAAACATATGCCTTATGTGTAATGAAATTTTTGACCTCTATATAGTAGAGAGTGGCTTGTGGACTTAGGCATAGTATTGCATTCTACTTGTGGCTTGAGAGCATGTTGGATATAGTGAAAATGACATGAGAACAAGTGAACTTGAACTTAGACTATGTATAACATAGGGGAAAAGCTAATGTCATTAAGCGGCATTAGACTTGGCATCGGTTTGTGAACTAGTAAGCTAATGTCATTAAGCGGCATTAGACTTGGCATCCGTTTGTGAACTAGTGAGCTAATGTCATCAAGCGGCATTAGGCTCGGATTCGAACTTTGACATAGAAATTCTAGTGTCATGTGAACTATTGTACTAGACCTTAGGGTTACTAGTGACATTTGCCATGTGAGAGACATGAGGTTTTGGACACTTGAGACTTGGACAGTGCTTGTTGCCATTTGTGCTCTTCGCACATGCTTGTGAGGGTCGCTCCCTACAAGCCGGCACTCCGGAGTTAGCCTTTGCGATTCGTTCGCGCGTGTGAGAAGCCTACGGGACCGTTTGGGACAGACTCATTCCTTGCGGGGGATGTTGGGGCTACCACGGTACTTAGGCGGCATGTGGACTACACTTGTGTAGATCCTAGAAAGAGAATTGAAGTGACATATAATAGAAAATTGACATCACTACTAGATAGGACTTAGTAGTTGGATACTCGGATATACTGTGGCATAGTATTGGACATGGGTAGTATACTTGATAGGACCACTTTTCCATTATGGTATACTTGAGAGCTTATTAGAGTGTACTTGTTTAAAGTGGGCATTTCGGGTTTAATAAAGCATGTAGCATATTTACTTTGGGTTAATTATTCAGCTTTACAGTTGTGCTCTATTTACCGTTATGCTTTATTTACAGTTATTTACTTCTGTACTATTTCTTTTTGGGCCTAGTGGTGCAACCTGTGCAGGTCAGTAATTGCCCAATGGGAACTATATTTTTATAGTTCTCACGCCCTCTATTTTCTGACGTGTTTCAGCGCCTTCAGTGGGGGAGGCCAGGGATCGCGGCAAGGGTGTCGCTTCGGCTAGCGACGGGGAGTCTCGCTAGGTGGTTCATCTCTCCTTTGTTTTAGTTGGAGAGGATGAGTGTGTGTACCTGTATTTTGGTAGAGGCTACCCTTATGTACCTAGAGCTACACGGTTGTGTTTACTTTTACTAGTAGAAGTTTTAGTACTCTCTTTCCTTCCTAATCGTTTATTGATCCTACTTGCCGATAGGGATAGTCGTATGTGGCTCGATATTCTTAGTTGTAGCCTATTATTGTTTTAATTCCGCTGTTTTTATTTAGACGCCTTATATGTGTTGGCATATGGCGGGTCTGGGCACGCTTTGGGGAAGGTCCTGCCGACCCCGGGGCGTGACATAGACATAGGCTAAACATAGGAGAAACCATAATGTCATAAAGTGGCATTGAACTTGGAATATGTATGGGCTTAGTAAACCATAATGTCATAAAGTGGCATTGGATTTAGTGAATGGTTAAACCTTACATTGGAGGTATCGCGCCATAACTAGTGATGTCACGCCCCGAGCCCCGCCTATTTGGTCGGGTTCGGCACGCCAACAGACCACCGAACGAACAGGGTTTTCCCTGTACCGCGGACAGAGTCTCCCCTGTACGTCCAAGGCATTACAATCATACAATGCGCGAGATTCCAACCAGGAACAGCAAACAAACACAGATTGCATAAGGAAGGTATCGAAAATATAATACTGTGCTATTACAAGCATACATCTCACATTACATTTTACATATTACATCTTTTTATTCTTTGATTCTTACTTCCAAATACAATCAAGTTCGTACTTATTATTACATTCTTGTCTTTTCATCACTATACCCCTAAGTTAGACCGACTTAGGGTACTGTTATCTGGTCTCAGTGGTAGGGCGCTATCTATAGAGCTACACCCTTGCCTCGCGCTGCCACGCTGCTCGCGTGAGAACCTATAATCCCCAAAACAACGTGGGGTAAGAACTATTGTCCATAGCTCCCAGTGGGTACGGCCACCCAAGGGAAGAGCTCGACCCACCAGGTCCAAAGGAGGCACTGCAACATATTAGTCCAACAAATATTCACAGATATATATCATCATGTAATTTATGCAACTAACAGTTATCATGTTCATGCCTCTCAAATGCAACTATACAGATCATGCTACTAATGCAAGTAGATTAAGGGTTCTACTCACTGTCATTTGTCATTCTTTATTATTTGCCACACTATGCTCATTTACGATTCTTTCCTAAGGTTACTTTACCTTAGCCAACTATGCCACTTAACTCGATTTCGAGTCAATCAACTGCGGATAATCCGCGCTCAATCAGGCTCGAGGTGAAGGAACTATCAGATGCACTTCAACCTTCAATCCACAAACCACATCACCCAATGGGTCGCGAAGAACTGTGTACAACCGTTGTAACATCCCGAACTTCTAAAGTTTTGAAGTTACGAGGTATGTTGACTTAAGAGGCCTTTGGAATGGTCAAAGATGAGTTCTAAATGATGTAGAAAGGCTTTAGCATTGCTCGGTGCGAATTGAAGTCGAAACAATGCGAGATTAAGGCTCGGGAGCATTTGGGTGTTTTGATGCGCGTCGGACGTGGAAACGGAACCCGAAAGGCTATGTTGGGCAGTGAGATAAATCCGGCATTAGCGTAGATGGAAGGATGACGAAAACATGTTTGGAGAGTCTCGGTTCGATTTGAAAAGAATCGGAGGCCAAACGAGTCAAAAGTGAGTTGAAACAGAGAAGAAACGGTGAACAAGCTGAAAATTTGGCTAAGTTCTCAATGCTGACTGAGAGGCCCCTATGGGGTCCGATCTTGGCTCTAGGGACCGGTCTCCAGGGTCTGGACTCCATGGTGAAGACCGGTCTTGGCTTGCGCAGGAGGCTGAAAATTGGCTAAATCCCGAAGTGACCACCTACGGGATCCGAACCACATTGGTGGAGTCCGGACCCCACGCGCGATTGGACTCTGGCGAAGGTACTTGGAGTCCGGACCCCAAACATGGAGACCGGTCTCTGAGACCCGAAAATGCCCAGTCTGGGCTGAGTATTGGGAGTAAAGTTGAGGGGTCTTATAGCAATTGTGTATGGGGTTAAGTGAATAGAAAGAGGATTAAAACCCTCTCTTCTCTCCCTCTCACTCCCTCAGATCTCTCTCTCTCTCCCTCTCTGTTCGACAGCAAGAAGAAGAAGGGAAGGAAAGAAAGAAAGAAAGAAGAAAGAAAGAAAGAAAGAAAGAAAGAGAGAAGAAAAAGAAAAAGAAGGAGATGGAGAAGAAGATCAAGGTGTGGGGATTCTCAAGGCCATCTTCTTCCTCTTCTCCTTGTGCATGAGAGCACTTGAGAGGTAAGCTTGAGCGCTCTCTCTCTCTCTCTCTCTCTCTCTCTCCCTCTCATGGTAGATCTTTAAGGAATGGGTTTCTAAACCCTAGATCTATGATTTTGATCTCTCTACAAGTGTAGAAACCTCGTAGTAGCCGAAGAACACATGAAAACCATGTTTTCTTCGTAGAGCTCTAATGGTGGATTTCTAGGGTTTGTTCTAAACACCCTAGGGATGGTTCCATTACTCTTAGATGAGTTCCTAGAAGTTGAACAAGCTCTCTTTTGCTTGTTCTAGGGATCGAAATGGTGGGTTTTGCAAAAATACAAAACCTAGGGTTAAAATGGGGTTTTTAAAAATAGATGAGATTGATCTCATTTGACCCCACGTAAACCTAATTGAGGGTCTACCGAACGCGTTGGCGCGCTCGGTTCGGTGATCCAACAAGCGAGTACAAAGATATTAATAAATTAATATATTCTTACCAGATGTCCACAGCACGCAAGATAGAAGCCCTAAATTCATGAAAACGGAACTGGGGCATCTTGACGACGTGGGGTAACGCCACAAAGTCTCGGATCGAAGTTTGGTGATCGTTCGGTTGGTCGCGCAAGAGTTCGAGTCGAACCGGGTAGAGAGTGCCGCGGGCGGCCGATTGCAAGTGTCGACGAGCAATCGAAGAGCAAAGCTAAGGTGGGTTGTGTTTACCGAAGCGACTAGGTCGCCTGTATGTCTGAGATTGACATAATCTTCATGTTGATGCATGTGAACCATGTGTAGAAATGCATGTTAAAGAATATAGTGTAAAATGCTAAGTAGGTGCACGATTTTAGCATGTCATATATAATGCTAAAGAATAAGATGTTGCAAGAATATATGCTTAGCATAATAGAAACATGCATGTAAATGGCCTGGTAGACATAAGAGAGCCAAGTAAAGAATGTGAGTCATGGACATAAACATACACATAGATCGAGTGGCATCTAACCTAGTGTAAAGAACATAGATTATAGTAAACCTACAGTCAATGGACCTAGGAGTGTGGCATCTAACCTAGTGTAAAGAACATAGGTTATAGTAAACCTAGAGTCAATGGACCTAGGAGTGTGGCATCTAACCTAGTGTAAAGGACATAGGTTGAACAATGATGATAATGGACCTATTGTTAGTAAACATAGGTCGAGTTAGAATGACATTGAACCTAGAGTAAAGTAACCTAGGTTATGTGGCAAGAAATGAACCCTAGAGTCAAATAGACCTAGGAGGTAAGGAACAATGGACCTAGTGGGTTGACTCTTGAGGGTTAAAGCCAACCCTCAAGCAAAGTGGAATGGATTCCGGAAATCCCGAGTTTTGGACACCTGAGTGGGTGTCGGGCGTGTGCGACGATTTCGCCGTCCAGGGCTATACCACCGTCGTGGCGTGTGTGCGACGATTTCGCCGCCGGGTGGGTGAGCCGAGTTGAGTTCTATACCGGTTGAGCCGGGTTGAGGATCAGACCGCCAGGAGTGACAGAAACCATTGCTGGGTAAGTACGAAACGTGCGCCGCTAGGTGGCTGAGACGTGACTTGAACCATTGTTGGGTGAGGTGGAATTAGTTCACCACCAGATGGTTAGGTCATGGCTCTAGTCCGTGCTGGGTAAGTACGCCGGGTTCGCCACCAGAATGGCTACGTCAAGTGTCTCGAGCCGGGTTCAGCGTGTGCGACGATTTCGCCGCTATGAGGCTGATACACAGAGGGCGGCAGGCTGTTGACAGCTGGGGTGGTTGTGAGACGTCCAACGCATTGGGCTAGACAGCGGGCGGATTATCCGCAAGTGATTGACTCAAGACCGAGTCGGGTGGCATAGTGAACTGAGGTAGAGGTGACTTTAGAAGTGAATTGCTAAATAGCATAAGTGCCATAGTGTAAAGAATAAAGAGTAAAGAGTGTGAATAGCTAACTTGATAAATAGCTAAATTTAAAAATGAAATGGCTAAAGCAAAGAATAGCAATAAAGTAAAGAAAAGCTAAGAGCTAAGTGTAATTTGCATATTGCATATTGTGAGGCAGATTTTTATGTTAGTTGCATATTATCTATCTATAGATGTTTTTGGACTAACATATTTGTAGTGCCTCCTTGGACCTATTGGTCGAGCTTTTTCCTTGGGTGGCCGTACCTACTGGGAACTATGGGCAATAGTTCTCACCCCACGTTGTTTTGGGATATTTCCCAGGTATGCACGTGAGTGGCGCAGCAGCAGCGCGAGGCAAGGGCGTAGTTCAGTAGATAGCGCCCTACCAGGAGACTGAGATAGAAGTACCCCAGTCGGCATAGCTAGGGGTATAGCAGGGAGAACAAGATGTATCAAACTTGTAAACAAATTGTAATAAAGTTTGTAATAACTAGATTGTATTAGGGAGTTTGAAGAAAAATGTAAAAATTGTAATCTGGGTTGAATGTTTGTAATAGCAAGTAGCTGCATTTATGTTTATGATACTTCCTTATGCGATCTGATTGTGATATCTGTTCCTGTTTGGAACCTCTTGTAATTATATGGATTGCTACGCCTTGAACGTACAGGGGAAACTCTGTTCGTTCGGCAGTCTATCGGCAGCGCAGCAACCTCGGCCAAATTGGCTGGCGGTCGCGGGTCGTGACACCCGTGGTCAAGGATCTCCCGGTGGGAGAGGAACATGCTGCATACACCCGCAGCCGGGATCCCTGATAGGGAGAGGAACATGCCACATACACCCTGGCGCTCAAAGATTCTTCCGGTAGGAGAGGAACATGCCACATGCACCCACGGCCAAGAATCTTGCTCAATCACAATTTTTGAAGTTCTTCCAGTGGGAGAGGAATATGCCACATACACCCGCGGCCAAGAACTATCGGGCTCACAAGTTCTAGGATTCCGGAATCCACTTTACTCAGCTCAAGGGTTGGTCTCGCCTTATAGTATCGACCTATCTAGGTCCAAGCATTTACTCAACCTAAGATTTATAACATTAGGTCCAATGCTACTAAGCTCATAGCCTAGGTTCTACAACACTAGGTTCCATGTTCTTTACTACCTAGGATCACTTGACTCTAGGTTCAATGCCACTCATCTCATAACCTAGGTTTACTTGACTCTAGGTTCAATTCTCAACCTATATTTAATACATTAGGATTAGTGCCACTCATAATTCACCTATGTTCCATGACACTAGGTTGAATGCCACTCGTGTTCTTATTTTTCTATTTATCCATACCTAGGAATTATACTTGACATGCCACACTTGTTGAGTTCTATAACCACCTTGAGTTATCTACCCGAGTTCTCATTGGTATGAATCTAACATATTCCACCATACGTCAACATGCATTTACTTCATGTAGCACAATCTCATATTATGTCATTTGCATTTATCCTATCCTCCAAGGGTAGTCAATACGTAGCATCACATGCATTCATATAGTATTTAGTTCAAGCATTCACTTAGCATATTTCTTATGCATTTAAATAGCCTCTTTTTCATGTATTCATATAGCACCTCTTATGCATTCATTATTATCTATCATATGCATTCATTGTTATATATCTTATGCCTTCTTTATTAGCATCTCATTCATGCATTTATATAACATCTATCTCATACATGCTATTTAGCATCTAGCTCGTACATTTATCTAGCATATGTCTCATGCATTCATTTGCACCTATCACATGCACTCTTTATGTCACGCCCTGAGACCGCTACCAATTTGGTTCGGTTCGGGAACACCGATCAGGCGCCGAACGGACATCACCTCCCCTGTCCGCCCAAGGCTCAACAACCAAGTCATGTACAAAGAATTGCCCAAGAAATTTAAATTCTATATCATACATGACTAGACGATGCACCTAAAGGTGCGAGTAGCAACAAGAGCAAGATACAAGTATTTCATACAAGTAATACAAAGAGAGAAGAGTCTATCTATTACAACCATTCACCATTTGTTTACATCCAATTACATTCTTTTATTCAAAATGAATATACATGTCGTTTTCCCAAAATACATAAGTATTGACATTTCCAAAATATACATTGTTTTCCTTGAACATAAAACTATACCAAAATGATACTGAGGGAGGCTCTAATGCAAATAGGCGGGTACTATCAATTAGGGTGCGATGCCCTTGCCACGATCCTCACCGGCCGCCCGCGAGCTAGAACCTGTAATAGAGTCGGATGAGAACTAACTTCCTTAGTTCCCAGTGGGCTCGGCCACCGACCCCACCGATCTCCCCACTAGGTCTAAGCAGGCATAAGCAGATAGATAGATAGAAATTTATCTTAAAGCTGTAAGTAAAGCATAATAAAAGAAATGCAATAACTACTATGCCTGTAACAACAAGATAAGAGTAAATGTTCTAGCCATGTAACCGCTAACATGCTAATATAACTCTATCAAGTATGTTTGCAATTCTATTATGCTCAATATGTACTTTTGTACCCAATCTTATAACTCCTCTGAGTTTATTACCCAATCGTTGGCTGGCCCGTAGGCGCGCCCACGACTCACCACTCAACCCGTCTATGAAGGGGGACTTGAACTACCCGAGGGGTTGTCTGCGTGTCACGCCCCGAGCCCGCCAATTCGGTCGGATTCGGCGCGCCGGCAGACCGCCGAACGGACAGAGTTTCCCCTGTACGTCCAAGGCGTCGCAATCGATACAATTACAAGAAGGTTCCAACTAGGAACAGTATTCAACATACAACGATTGCATAAGGAAGCTAGGTATCAAACAACATAAACACATCCTATGTTATTACATTCATTCCACATTCATTTTACATCACCGATTAATTTACATTAGACTTCCAAATACAATCTACTTATTATTACATCATTTCACAAGTTAGTTACATTTTGCTCACTACCGTCTAGTCCCCGCTATTAAAACGGCCTCAGGGTACTGCTACCTCTAGTCTCCTGGTAGGGCGCTATCTACAGATCTACGCCCTAGCCTCGCGCTGCTGCTGCGCCGCTCACGTGTATACCTGTACCCCCAAAACCACAACTCGGGGGTGAGAACTATTGTCCATAGTTCTCGTGGGTACGGTCACCCAAGAGAACAGCGCGACCAATAGGTCCAAGGAGGCACTGCAAATATGTTAGTCCAAAAACATATATAGGTATATAACTTGCAACTAACATAAAAACATGCCTCACAATATGCAATATGTAACTCTTGTAATGATTCTTAGCTTCTCTTTACTTTATTGCTATTCTGTACAGTAGCCATTTCATTCTTACTTAGCTATTCATTAATTTAGCTATTCATAACTCATACCAGTTATAACTCTAAGGTTTCTACTTACCTTAGCTCATGTCATTAACTTCCAAGGTTTCTATAACCCTAGGTTTCCATCTCAAGTCCAACTTGCTTCTAAGGTGTCTATTACCTTAGGTTCACCATACATATCACTAGCTCTCAAGGTTCTCTCTACCTGATTCCAGCTAGCCACCCGACTCGGCCACGAGTCAATCAATAGCGGATAATCCGCACTTTGCCTGGCTCGAGGTGAAGGACCCTGTCACTTGCAGCTCAGCCTGCAAGCCAAGAACCACATCGCCCAACGGTCCGCCCGAAGGTCCGTGCACCGTAGTCAGGGATCCGCCAGTGGGATAGGAACATGCCGCATACACCCATAGCCAAGATTCCCTGATAGGGAGAGGAACATGCCGCATACACCCTAGCGCTTACTTTGTTCTTGCTGAATCATAATCCTCGAAGTTCTTCCGGTGGGAGAGGAACATGCTGCATACACCCGCGGAACCAGAACTATCGAGTGCACAATTACTGGGATTCCGGAATCCATTCCACTTTGCTTGAGGGTTGGCCTTAACCCTCAAGAGTCGACCCACTAGGTCCATTGTTCTTTACATCCTAGGTCCACTTGACTCTAGGGTTCATTCCTTGTCACATAACCTAGGTTGTCTTAACTCTAGGTTCAATGTCATTCTAGCCCGACGTATGTTTACTCACACTAGGTCTATTGCCATCGTTGTCCAACCTATGTCCTTGACACTAGGTTCAATGCCACTCACCTAGATTCATTGACTCTAGGTTTACTATAACCTATGTTCATTAACAACACTAGGTTAGATGCCACACTCCTAGGTCCATTGACTCTAGGTTTACTATAACCTATGTACTTTAACACTAGGTTAGATGCCACTCGGTCTAGGTTATACGCCTATTTGTCCAAGCCAAGTCTCTCTAACCCACACCTTCTTCGGCGATCCAAGCCCATGTGAGACCCCAGATAGTCCTATATATGAGATATAATAGGGCTAAACTCTTAACCCGGCTTAAGCATTTTGGGTGGTGGCAAGGCCCAAGAGGTTAAGAGAGTTAAGCGTGCTAGGACGGGAGTAGTCCTAGGATGGGTGACCCCCTGGGAAGTTGGGGCGTCACAAATTGGTATCAGAGCCTAGGGTTGAGTCTTCTTGTGGACCTAGCAAACCTTAGGCAGGTTGGACTATAGGATATAGGCTCGTGAGAGACGAGGTCTATTTAACTTGTGAGCGAAAGTATTAAGATTGGGTATCTTGAATAACTCTAGTAAGTAGAGTTGGACCGAAGTGTATAACTTCTAACTTCGCGGAGGGTTGCGTTGGCGGCCGACAACGTAACATCGGGAGTTAGTAGTAAATGACACTTCATTACTTTCGCATGATTTGGGTATTTATAGCATGAGCGGGGATGCGATTGCGTGAGCTTACTAACTTGCGCTTTTATGATGCTATAGTGACGATGCCGATAACTCGCTCGAAATCTGTTGGAGCGGACAATGCGGCGACTTTTGAGGAGGTCGAGGCCTCCGTTACCTCCGGATCCGGCGAGGTCCGTGAGTTGAGGGGCCAGCTGGCGGCCCTCACAGCCTTGGTGACGCAAACAGCGACGCGCACAACAGCGTGAGGCGCGCATGAAGCGCATGGAGGACCTTCTACTGCAGCAGGCGGCTGCGAGGGTGGCTCAGACCCCTTCACCGCCAAAGACCACCGAGGTTGACTTACCGCGGCGCAGCCTCCCCGCGGCCGGCCACACCAGACGACTCCGCAGCCGAGCGCCGGGAGGAGGACCGGACACCCCGCCGCCGAGCATCACCGGTGGCAGCGGCATTTCCAGCTATGGCTCAGGGAGCCGAGAGGGATCGACTCATGGGTCGCCTCAAGGAGTTTAGGAAGTGCAGTCCGAGGATCTTCGACGGTGAGAACGTCGACCACTGGATTGTGGAAAAGTGGTTGATGCACATGGAGAAACTTTTCCGCGACACATTTGTGGAGGAGCAGGATAGGGTGTGGCTCGCCACCCACCACCTCGACGGCGAGGCCTACCGCTGGTGGATAGACATTCAGGAGAACCCCAGCACAGACTTGGCGGCTATTACTTGGTTGAAGTTCAAGGAACTGCTATTGTCACATTACTTCCCCGACAGCGTCAAGAGACAGATGGAGCAGAGTTTGCGCAGCCTAGCCTTACTCGGGGGATTGATCCGTAGCCGAGTACGAGAGGGAGTTTTCTCGCTTCTCGCATTGCGTACCCTTCATCGTGCGGGACGACGAGGATAAGGCCCGCATCTTCGAGCGTGAATCGCGACCGTCGATCTTCCGGTTCGTGCGCCGTCTGAGCTTCGACTTACCGACGTGTAGTGAAACGCGCGCTCACCGTGGAGAGCGGCGCGGCTATGGTACGAGAGACGCGAGGGCTTGGATAAAGGAAAGGGCAAGAGGCCCGCGCCGAGGGTGCGAGCGGACGCACTCTAGGAGGCCCCGAAGCATCCGAGACACCGCAGCCGCAGCCGATCGTGGCGCACCGCCCCGGCCGAGAGGACCCGACCGACGCCGGCCTCACCGGTGTGTGATCTCGCGGTGGTCCTCACCACCCGCCGCAGCTGTCCACGGCGCGGCGGCAGTGCTTCCGGTGTGGCCGGGCTGTGAGGGCCACATCCGTACCGAGTGCCCGAGAGGTTCTTCACCGGCACCGTCTTCTCAGACGGCACCGGCTCTACCCGCCGCCGGCCGTGGACCCCGTCGACACAAGATGATCGGGCGGCCGACCGTCCAGCCGCCGTAGCGAGGGGTCACGACGCCGCCGAGTGGGCGCATGTACGCCGCGCAGACTGAGGCGGCAGCGACAGCTGAGGATGCGGTGGCAGGTATCATTTTACTTGATGGCATTAGAGTACGTGCATTATTTGATACCGGTGCATCACATTCATTTATAGATCTGCTGTTTGCCGAGTTGCATGTCATCCGGGTTGTTCCTTTGCTACACCCTCGGACGTATTGTTGTACCCGACCACATTGTGGACGTGCGAAAGTATTGCCCCAGTTGTCCTATTCGGGTAGGAGATTGGACCATGCCCGCGGATTTGCGAGTAGTGCGCAAGTTGGGGGATTTTGACGTGGTTTTGGGTATGGATTGGCTGACGCGTTACTACGCCACCATCGATTGCGTTAATCGAACGGTTACTTTTAGAGAACCGGGTCAGAGTGAGGTGGTGTTTAGAGGATGCCAGAGTTCGCTTTTTGCGATGTCGATCGCGTCTCGAGCTAGGCAACTGATCAACCGTGGATGCGTAGCCTATTTGGCTAGTATCGCATTGAGGGGTGAGGAAGATACCCCTAGGATCGAGGATATTCCGGTGGTACGGGAGTTTCAGGACGTGTTTCCAGCGGAGCTACCAGGCATGCCACCTGATAGGGAGATCGAGTTTGTGGTAGATCTCGCTCCCGGGACTACCCCAGTCTCGAAGGCACCCTATAGGATGGTACCGGCAGAGTTAAAGGAGCTGAGGGCACAGTTACAGGATATGTTGGACAAGGGCTTCATTCGACCGAGTGTGTCACCTTGGGGAGCACCGGTTCTTTTTGTGAAGAAGAAAAACGGATCACTTCGCCTTTGCGTGGACTATCGTGAACTTAATAAAGTCACGATCAAGAATAAATATCTGTTGGCGAGGATTGATGATTTTTTTGACCAACTTCAAGGGTCAAACGTGTATTCCAAGATAGACTTGAAGTCGGGATACCATTAGTTGAAGATTGCGCCTGGGGATGTGGCGAAGACGGCTTTTAGATCACGGTATGGACATTATGAGTTCACTGTTATGTCGTTTGGGCTCACTAATGCCCCGGCAGCTTTTATGGATCTAATGAACCGTGTTTTCAAGCCTTATCTAGATAGGTTCGTCGTGGTCTTCATCGACGACATCTTGATTTATTCCCGAAGTGATGTGGAACACGAGGAACACTTGAGATTGGTACTTCAAGTGCTTCGGGAAAAGAAGTTATTTGCTCAGCCGAAGAAGTGTGAATTTTGGCTTCGAGAAGTGGCTTTTCTGGGACATGTGATTTCAGGATCAGGCATAGCAGTGGATCCTAGGAAGATAGAAGCCATTCAGGATTGGCCAAGACCGACGAGCGTCACCGAGATCAGAGCTTCCTTGGTTTGGCCTACTACCGCCGATTCGTGGAGGGCTTTGCGAAGTTATCTACCCCATCACGAGGCTCACGCACAAGGGAGCTAAATTCATTTGGAATGATGCGTGTGAAAAGAGCTTTCAAGAGTTGAAGCTGAGATTGACGACCGCTCCAATCCTTACATTACCTACTGCTGGAGCAGGGTATGTGGTTTATAGTGATGCATCTCTTAACGGATTGGGCTGTGTCTTGATGCAGGGTGACAAAGTGATCGCGTATGCTTCTCGCCAATTGAAGGAATACGAGAAGAACTATCCTACACACGACTTGGAGTTGGCGGCCGTAGTCTTTGCATTGAAGTTATGGCGCCACTATTTGTATGGCGAGCGGTGCGAGGTCTATACGGATCACAAGAGCTTAAAGTACCTTTTCACTCAGAAGGAGTTGAACTTGAGACAGCGCAGATGGTTGGAGCTACTCAAGGACTATGATTTGACTATTCTCTACCACCCGGGCAAGGCTAACGTGGTGGCGGATGCGCTAAGTCGAAAATCTACCGAGAACTTAGCGATGCATGTTGTTACTCAACCGCAGTTGATCGAGCAGATGAAGCGGTTGGAGTTGGAGGTAGTGACTCCCGATACACCTCTGCGGCTGATGACTATGGTGGTGTAACCTATACTTATAGATAGAATTAAAGAGAAGCAAGCTCTTGACTTAGAGTTGCAAAGGATTCGAGACAAAATGGTTGATGGTTGCACCGGTGACTTCCTAGCGGATGATCAGGGAGTGATGCGGTTTGGTGGACGGATTTGTGTGCCGGCGGATTTGGGACTTAGAGAGGACATCCTTCAGGAGGCACACAGGGCACCTTATGCTATTCATCCAGGAGGCACCAAAATGTACAAGGACTTGAGATTACTTTATTGGTGGCCTGGGATGAAGAAGGATGTTGGCGAGTTTGTTGCTAGATGTCTAACTTGCCAACAGGTGAAAGCAGAGCATCGAGTTCCAGCGGGAAAACTTCAGAGTTTGCCTATTCCCGTGTGGAAGTGGGAGAAGATCACCATGGACTTCGTGACAGTATTGCCTCGCTCTCAAGCTGGGCATGATGCTATTTGGGTGATAGTGGATAGGTTGACGAAGTCGGCGCACTTCATACCTATTCACACTACTTGGGCTGGAGAGAAGCTCGCACAAGTGTACCTTGATGAGATTGTGCGACTTCATGGAGTACCTACATCGATCGTATCAGATAGAGACACTCGCTTTGTGTCACACTTTTGGAGGAGTCTGCAGGACGCCCTAGGTACTAGATTGGATTTCAGCACTGCCTTCCACCCCCAGAGTGACGGGCAGTCGGAGCGCACTATACAGACTCTAGAGGACATGCTTCGAGCATGTGTGATTGACTTCCAGGGAGGATGGTCGCAGCATCTACCTATGGCGGAGTTTGCTTATAACAATAGTTATCAAGCAAGCATCAAGATGGCACCGTTCGAGGCATTATATGGACGAGTATCACCACTTCATTGGAGTGAAGTTGGCGAAAGATTGGCTTTAGGCCCGGAAGTGCTCCAGGAAGTAGAGGATAAAGTTCGAATTGCCCGGGAGCGACTACTGACAGCCCAGAGTAGGCAGAGGAGCTATGCAAATAAACGCCGACGAGACTTGGAGTTTCAGATTGGAGATCATGTCTTCTTGAAAGTCTCGCCGTCAAAGGGGATTCGGAGATTTGGAATTCGAGGTAAGTTAAGTCCTCGATTCATTGGACCATATGAGATCTTGGAACGTATAGGTCCGGTAGCGTATCGACTTGCTCTACCGCCGAACCTATTGGGCGTGCACAACGTCTTTCATGTATCGGTCCTTCGGAAATATATCCATGATCCGGCTCATGTATTGGAGGCTGTACCCATAGAGCTGCGGGAGGATTTGAGCTTCGAGGAGCAACCCGTGAAGATCTTGGCTCGCGAAGTGAAGAAATTGCGAATCGGGACATTCCGTACGTGAAGGTTCTTTGGAGCAACCACGAGGAGCGAGAGGCCACGTGGGAGCCTGAGAGCGCACTGCAGGAGCGCTATCCCCATCTCTTTCAGATGGAATCTTGAGGTATGAGTTCGCTTTAGAGTTTCGCGGACGAAACTTCTTTTTAGGAGGGGTGAATGTAACATACTGGACTTGCGCAAATTGCGGAGTTCGAGTAGTTGACTTGAGTTTGGAGCTTTTCGAGATTTTCTGGAGGGTCGTTGACTGTGTTCCGACCTATGGCACGAGCACCGAGGTTAGTGGATGAATTCCAAGCACTAAAGTCCAAAAAAATTGGATTTTAGGTTGCTCTCGGGTTTGACTCTGGAGGGCTTGTACCGGTACAGCCTTGGTTGCTATACCGGTACAGCCATTGTTGCTATACCGGTACAGGGTGGATTCTGTACCGGTATGGGATGGCTGGAGGCAGCCAACCCGAGCCTCGGGTTTGGTCGTTTACAGGTCTCAGACGGTATGGGATGGCTTGTACCGCAGACACAGCATATTTCGAGCAGTTTAAACTGCAGGGGTGTTTTAGCATTTTGTTGCTTCTATTAGTGTACCACACACCCCTAGGGCTCCATTTGAGCACCCCTATTGCAGCAAGAGGTAGGAGGAGCCTCTCTCTCTACTCCCTTGTGTTTTCTAGGGTTTAGGTTGGATTTTTAGAGGATTAACCCTCTCTTTTGCTCTCTTTTGCTTGGTAGAGCATATCCCACCATTGTTGGAGCTTGGAGCTTGGTGGTTGGAGCCTTGTGGTGGATCAAGCTTCAAGCCTAGGGCTATTTGAGCTTGGTTTTGAACTTCTTAGAGGTATGTGAATGATCTCTTCCTCTAGTTTTGGTTTTTGTGGGTTTTTAGAGATGAAACCCTAGTTTTGGATTCTAGGGTTAGGATTTGGGGATTTTCGATTTAGGGCCTTTGGGACCTAATTGATGGGTTTAGAACTTTGATTTAGGTTGGATTAGAAGGACTCTAACTCCCATTTGGAGATCAAGAGCACTTCCTTCGCATTCGGTGAGTTTTCTCCAACCTTTTGTCGAAATCCTTAAAGTGTGAACTCAAGGTTTATCTTCTTAGCTTGTAACTCCTAGGGTGTGCTTTTTAGGACTCTAGGAGTGATTATCGAAGCTTCGTTAGCGGTTCGGAGCAACGCTTTCGCACTTGGTGGGTTTGGCTTCATGAGCATAGGAGCAAATGGCTCCTAAGTGCTTATTCGGTTTGATTTAATTATTTTGAATGCATATTCATGCTAAATAGATTTATTATGAATTTTGAACCACTTAAAATGCATGCCTCATGTATGATAAAATTTTCACTCTATATAGTAGAGCTTTCGGGGTTAAACAGCATGCATGTGAGGGTGGGATTTGTGGGCACCTGGGAGCGTGCCATTCATGTTTATGTAGCTTAATTAATGTAATTGAGAACATTAAACTTGTGTTGGAACTTAGAAAAGCTTAAGTGTCATCAAACGGCACTTAACTTAGAAAACTATGAAACTGCAACATAGAGACTTGACATAGGCCTTTGGACATCTATTATTTCCATGTTAGAGACATGATGACATAGAGATAGGCCTTTGGACATCTATTATTTCCATGTTAGAGACATGACGATTTGGGACTTGTGACTATATGCCATTGTGCTCATTCGCACATGCTTGTGAGGGTCGCTCCCTACAAGCCGGCACTCCGGAGTTGGCCAACGTGTTTCTTGTATTCGCCGTGCGGGATTGGGCGCCGAAGTGGATTGCCGTGGGACAGTCGCATTCCTAGGGTGGGAATGTTGACTACTACGGGGCCATTAGGCTCGGCATTTGGGCTAGGCAGCCTTCGGGTGGGCATCGGCCATATCGCCTTCGGGCTGATCTTATCGTACTTAAACTTAATGTAGTTTAAAGAAAACTGTGGACTTTGACTAGAATAGTAAACTCTAACACTTTAATATCACATGTGGACATTATAGATCTTGATAGAATAGTAAACTTAGTCTTTTACTATCAAGTTGGGAACTTCATGTTAATTATAACGCTTTCTATTCATGCTTAGAATAGCTTACTTATGCAAATTCATGCTAAGTAGAGATATGGTGTTTAGTAGTTTACATGATATTTACATGTCGCTTATTATTGCTTATATCATCGTTTATACTTACTTGCTTAGTTCTGGGCCTAGTGGGGCATGCAACCGAAGTCAGTAATTGCCCACTGGGAACTATTAATTAATAGTTCTCACGCCCTCTTTTTCTAATGTGTTTCAGAGCCTTCTGCACCGGCGAAGGCCAGGGATCGTGGAAAGGGAACCGCTAGCTAGTTATCGCAGCTTTCCACCTTGTAGGGGTTTTTCTCTCTTTTTGTACTTTGGTGAGATTGAGAGAGTTTTGTATCCCTATGTAGAGACTACCATGTACTTAGTTATAGTGGTGTTTGTATTTCTTGTCGTTGTACTCTCCTTATAGTTTATAGTAAAGATTGGTACTTTAATTTTCAGTCATTTCTTTATGCTTCCTTGTATAGAAATCTAGTTGTTATACTGCTCTGATACTTCTAGATTCTTTTTATTTTGTTGGTTATTTATCGTTTTTGTTAGACGCCTTGTATGTTGTAGACATACGGCGGGTCTGGGCACGCGCCGGGCGGGCTTCCGCTGGGTCCCGGGGCGTGACAGATTAAATTGGTATCAGAGCCAATTACCAGCCGGAAGTGTGAGATGAGTCTCGGCTGAGCCAGGGTCTAGATGACGGGCTAGCGAGACGAGTCTCACATCGCCTGGTACTTGTGAGTCTGAGCCTGACGAGAACGTCAGGGCTTAAATGTGGGAAGATTGTGAGACCCCAGATAGTCCTATATATGAGATATAATAGGGCTAAACTCTTAACCCGGCTTAAGCATTTTGGGTGGTGGCAAGGCCCAAGAGGTTAAGAGAGTTAAGCGTGCTAGGACGGGAGTAGTCCTAGGATGGGTGACCCCCTGGGAAGTTGGGGCGTCACAGCCCAACACCTACCCCGGTGTTCTAGAGCTCAACACCTACCCCGGTGTTTCATAGCTAAAGGCTAGTTGCACCGATAAGGTTACTAAGTCTACAACTCACATTATCTACTTGGCACTTCATTTACCTTATGCTTACTTGTTCATTAGCATCTCTATGTCATGCTATGGTCACGTTCATCAAGTATCCACTATGCTAAGCATGCATTCCTTTACTCTTCTAGCATTACACTTTATGCTATTATCATGTTGTTATTCATGCAAGATTAAGTCATCTCTAGGGTTCAGTGTCGCAATATTCATCCTGATGCTTCCTATGTCCAAATGCAAGCCTATGGTGCCGCACGATAAGGGAAGTGTGCAAGCAGACACCCTATGTCCTAATGCGACGCCCATAGCTCCGCACGATAAGAAAGCATACAAGGAAAGTCATCTGACCATACCAACCCTATCATGCATTTCACTCATTCACTTGCATGTACTTAGCGTTTTAATTAACATGCATTTCTACTTATTTAGTATGAACATGCTTCAATAAGAGTGATATGACTCTTAGACATACAGGCGACCAAGTCACTTCGGTCAGCACAACCCACCTCTAATTGCTCTCCGATTGCTCGTAGTCACTTGCAATCGGCCGCCCGCGGCACCTGTGATCCGGTTCGGCTCGAACTCACGCGCGACCAACCGAACGGCCACCGAACCTCGATCTGAGACTTCCCCGCATTAACTCACGTCTTCACGATGCCCCAGATCAGTTTTCATGAATTTAGGAGCTATATCTTGCGTGCTGCGGACATCTCTACAAGCTTGCCCCGAGCTCGTTGGAGAGGAAGAAGATGGCCCAAGGGACCTCCATCTTCATCTTCTTCATCTTCTCCATCTTCCTCTTCTTCTTCTTCTCTCTTTTCTTTCTTCTCATTCTTTCTTTCTTCCCCTTCTTCTTGCTTCGGTCGAACAGAGAGAGAGTGTCACGCCCCGGGGTCGGCAGGACCTTCCCCAAAGCGTGCCCAGACCCGCCATATGTCAACACATATGAGGCGTCTAACTAAAAACAGCGGAATTAAAACAATAAAAGGCTATAACTAGAATATCAGAGCCACAACAACCAACGCTAAAGAACAGGTAGAGAGAAATATGGAAACTACATCAAGTACAACTGAAGTATAAATGAAACAAGTCTAAAAGTAACATCCTCAAAATACACAAAAGTGGTGGTCTCTATACAAGGTACACTCTCCATCTCTCACAAAATAAAACAAGAGAAATGGTAGACCACCTATGCACGCGTCCTCTCCAACAGTCGCTAGCCCGAGGCAATACTCTTGCCACGGTCCCGAGCCTCCCCCGATGCAGAAGGCACTGAAAGTAAACAGAAACAGAGGGCGTGAGAACTATAATTTATAGTTCCCAGTGGGCAATTACTGACCTGAACCATTGCACCACTAGGCCCAAAGAGAAGAGAGTAAGTAAGCGATATAAATGACTTGTAAATAAAGCATAAGAAATGCTACCATAATCATGTTCCAAATATATATAGTCATAAGTTCTCGTTCCAACATATAGGATGTTATGTTTTACTTTAACCAACAAGTATACTGAAATATAATTAAAGCATTATCAAGTATACTATACAATCGAGCAAAGTCCGCATAATCCAACTACTAAGCCCTATCTAGTAGTGATAGTCATTTAGTATTGTTGAATGCCCAAGTTCAATTCTCTTTCACTAGGATGTACCCACAGTAATCCAACCTGTGCCACCTAAGTACCGTGGTAGCCCCAACATCCCCCGCAAGGAATGAGTCTGTCCCAACGGTCCCGTAGGTTTCTCAACACCGCACGCGCGAACGAATCGCAAGGCTAACTCCGGAGTGCCGGCTTGTAGGGAGCGACCCTCACAAGCATGTGCGAAAGAGCACAAATGGCAACAAGTATAGTCAAGTCTCAAGTCCAAACCTCATGTCTCAATATGGAAATAGTAACTAGTAACCCTAAGGTCTAGTTCAATTATTCTCATGACACTAGAGTCTCTATGTCAAGTTCATTCACGAGCCTAATGCCGCTTGATGACATTAGCTCACTATTCTACGCTTTTGATGCCAAGCCAATGCCGCTTAATGACAAGGGCTTTTCTCCTATGTCATGCATAGTTCTATGTTCTCAAACACATGCCAAATTCCTCTTAAACACATAGTTTCAAGTTTCCAAAAAGAATGCTACAAAGCTTCAGCTCTCACATGCATACTTCTCTACTATATTGAGTAAAATTGCATTACACATAACATATGTATCTTAAGCATTCTAAAATTCACAATTAAATCAAATAGCATGAAAATGAACTAATTTCCATTTAACCATAAGCACATAAGCACCAATGAGAATTTCTCATTGTGCTAGGTGAGGCCAAACCCACCGTCGCTCCGAACCGCTAACGAAGCTTCGATTCCTACTCCTAGTACCCTACAAAGTAGACCCTAGGAGTTACAACCTCAAGAGATAAGTCTTGAGTTCAAACTCTAAACATCTAGGTCAAAGTCAAGAAATACTCACCTAAATGTGCAACAATCCTCTTAGAAATTCCAAAAGGAAGCTAGATCCCTCCCAAGGCAACCTAAACAAAGATTCTAAACCAATCAAAAGGAATCTAAAAGCCCCAAATCAAAAAGCCCAAAAAATAACCCTAATAACACAATCTAGGGTTTCATCTCATAGAAGGCAACCAAAGCTTAAATTAGAGGATAAGAAGGAGTTGCTTACCTCCTAGAAGCTCTAAACAAGGCTCAAAACCCACCAAAGTTGAAGATCTTCCCTCAACAAGCTCCCCAACCAAGCTTCCAACCTTCCCTCATGGTGGAAGATGCACCCACAAGCAAAAGAGAGAGAAGAGGGAGATCAATCCTCAAGAAATCAACCTAAAACCCAAGGAGATGCAAGGGATTAGAGAGAGAAGCTCTCTTACCTTTCTCTCCCAAGTTCTCAGCACAAGAGAGGAGCCCTAAGGGCTGGGGTGCTATAATAGAAGCAACAAAATGCCAAAAAGCCCCTGCAGTTTCGGATTTTCGAAAACTGCCAGTTTGTACCGGTACAAATCCATTTTGTACCGGTATAAACCCTGCGAAACAGCAAACCTGTAACATACTGGACTTGCGCAAATTGCGGAGTTCGAGTATTCGACGTGAGTTCGGAGCTTTTCCAGATTTTCTGGAGGGTCGTTGACTATGTTCCGACCTAGAGCACGTGTACCGAGGTTAGCGGATGAATCCTAAGCACTAAAGTCCAAAAAGTTGGATTTTAGGTTGCTCTCGGATTGAGGTCTGGAGGGTCTGTACCGGTACAGAAATTGTTGCTATACCGGTACAGAAATTGTTGCTATACCGGTATAGGGTGGATTCTATACCGGTATGGGATGGCTGATGGACACCAACCCGAGCCTCGGGTTTGGCTGTTTCGCAGGGTCTATACCGGTATGGGATGGCTTGTACCGTACAACACAGCGATTTCGAGCGATTTAAAGCTGCGGGGGTGTATTAGCATATTGTTGCTTCTATTAGGTTACCCCTTCACCCTAGGGCTCCATTTGAGCACCCCCATTGCAGCAAGAAGGTAGGAGGAGCTTCTCTCTCTACTCTCTTGTGTTTCCTAGGGTTTTGGTTGATTTTTTGGAGGATTAAAACCCTCTCCTTGCTCTCTTTTGCTTGTTAGAGCCTCTACCACCATTGTTGGAGCTTGGAACTTGGTGTTTGGAACTTTGTGGAGGATCAAGCTTCAAGCCTAGGGCTTTTTGAGCTTGGATTAGAGCTTCTTAGAGGTATGTGAGTGATCTCTTTCCTCTAGTTTCGATTTTTGTGGGTTTTCATGAGATGAAACCCTAGAATGGGATTTTAGGGTTAGGATTTGGGGATTTTCGATTGAGGGCCTTTGGGACCTAATTGATGAGTTTAGAACTTTGATTTAGGTTGGATTAGAAGGACTCTAACTCCCATTTGGAGATCAAGAGCACTTTCTTCGCATTCGGTGAGTATTCTTCACCCTTTAGTAGAGTTTCTTATTGTTTGAACTCAAGACTCATCTTTTGAGTTTGTAATTCCTATGGCATGCCTTGTAGGGTGCTAGGAGTAGGAATCGAAGCTTAGTTAGCGATTCGGATCGGCGATTTTCGCACTCGGTGGGTTTGGCTTCATGAGCATAGGAGCAAATGGCTCCTAAGTGCTTAGTTGGTTTGATTTAAATATTTTGAATGCATATTCATGCTATATAGATTTATTATGAATTTTGAATCACTTAAAATGCATGCCTTATGTATGATAAAATATTCACTCTATATAGTCGAGCTATCTGGGTTAAACTGCATGCATGTGGGGGTGGTTCTTGGGGGCGCCTGGGAGTGTGCCATTTATGGTGATTTTAGCTTTGCTAATGTTAATTGTGAACATTAAATACATGTTGGGACTTAGAAATCTTAAGTGTCATCAAGCGGCACTTAACATAGAAAACTATGAAACTGCAACATAGAGACTTGACATAGGCCACTTAACATATACTATATCCCATGTTAGAGACATGATGACATAGAGATAGGCCTTTTGGACAATTGTACATTCCATGTTAGAGACATGATGATTTGGGACTTGTGACGAGTTTTGTGACTTTTGCCATCGTGCTCATTCGCACATGCTTGTAAGGGTAGCTCCCTACAGGCCGGCACTCCGGAGTTGGCCAACGCGTTTCTTGTATTCGCCGTGCGGGATTGGGCGCCGAAGTGGATTGCCGTGGGACAGTCGCATTCCTAGGGTGGGAATGTTGACTACTACGGGGCCATTAGGCTCGGCATTTGGGCTAGGTAGCCTTCGGGTGGACATCGGCCATATCGCCTTCGAGTTGATCTTATTGTGCTTAAACTTAATGTAGTTTAAAGAAAATTGTGGACTTTGACTAGAATAGTAAACTCTAACACCTTACTATCACTTGTGGGATTATTGGGCTATGGTTAGAATAGTAAACTTTAACTCTTTACTATTGCTATGGATATTGGACTTGTGGGTTATACTTACTATTCATGCTTAGAATAGTCGTTTACTTATGCTTATTTATGCTAAGTAGAGATATCATGCTTTAGTAGCTTGCTCGTTATTTATTTCGCTTACACTTACTTGCTTAGTTTTGGGCCTAGTGGAGCATGCAACTGAAGTCAGTAATTGCCCACTGGGAACTATTTTTAATAGTTCTCACGCCCTCTTTTTCTAATGTGTTTCAGAGCCTTCGGCACCGGCGGAGGCAAGGGATCGTGGAAAGGGAACCGCTAGCTAGTTATCGCAGCTTTCCACCTTGTAGGGGTTTTTCTCTCGTTTTGTACTTTGGTGAGATTGAGAGAGTTTTGTATCCCTATGTAGAGACTACCCTGTACTTAGTTACTGTGGTGTTCGGATCTCTTTTTATTGTACTCTCTTTATGGTTTATTTTAAGATTGGTGCTTTACTTTTAGACTCTTCTTTATGCTTCCTTGTATAGAATTCTAGTTGTTATACTGCTCTGATACTTCTAGATTCTTTTTACTTGTTGGTTATTTATCGTTTTTGTTAGACGCCTTGTATGTTGTAGACATACGGCGGGTCTGGGCACGCGCCGGGCGGGCTTCCGCTGGGTCCCGGGGCGTGACAAAACCCGAGCCTTGGGTTTGTCCAGCAGCTCATCTATACCGGTATAAATCTTGGCTTGTACCGGTATAGCCATCATTTTGTACCGGTATAGCAACAATTTTGTACCGGTACAAAAGCATGAAATTCCAACCCGAGAGCAACCTAAAATCCAGCTTTTTGGACTTTAGTGCTTGGAAATCATCCAGTAACCTCGGTACTCGTGCCATAGGTCGGAACACAGTCAACGACCCTCCAGAAAATCTGGAAAAGCTCAGATCTCACATCTAACACTCGAACATTGCAATTTGCAAAGTCCAGTGCGTCACATTCACCCCTCCTAAAAAGAGGTTTCGTCCGCGAAACTCGAAATTAAAGTCATACCTCATGACTCCACCTGAAAGAGATGGGGATAGCGCTCTCGAAGCGTACTCTCTAGCTCCCACGTGGCCTCCCGCTCCTCGTGGTTGCTCCAAAGGACCTTCACGTAAGAAAACTCCCGGTTCCTCAGCTTCCTCACCTCGCGAGCCAAAATCCGCACTGGTTGCTCCTCGAAGCTCAAGTCCTCTCTAAGCTCCAATGGTGTAGCATCCAAAACATGAGCTGGGTCATGTATATACTTTCGGAGGACCGATACATGGAAGACATTGTGTACACCCGATAGGTTCGGCGGTAGAGCAAGTCTATACGCTACCGGGCCCACACGCTCAAGAATCTCATACGGTCCAATGAAACGGGGACTCAACTTACCCCGAATCCCAAATCGCCTGACTCCTCGGGTCGGCGAGACTTTCAAAAAGACATGGTCTCCAATCTGAAACTCCAAGTCTCGTCGACGTCTATCAGCATAGCTCTTCTGCCTACTCTGGGCTGTCAACAACCGCTCCCTAGCAACGCGAACTTTGTCCTCTGCTTCCTGGAGCACATCTGGGCCTAAAGCCAAACTCTCACCAACTTCACTCCAATGAAGTGGCGATCTACACTTCCGTCCATAGAGTGCCTCAAATGGCGCCATCTTGATGCTTGCTTGATAACTGTTGTTATAAGCAAACTCAGCCATCGGTAGATCTTTGCGACCATCCTCCCCGGAAGTCGATCACGCGAGCTCGAAGCATATCCTCGAGTGTCCAGATAGTACGCTCCGACCGCCCGTCACTCGAGGGTGGAAAGCGATCGAAGTCCGATCGAGTACCCAAGGCGTCCGATTCCTCCAAAAGTGTGACACAAAACGTGTGTCCCCGTCCGATACAATCGAGGTAGGTACTCCGTGAAGTCGCACAATCTCATCCAAGTAAACCCGTGCGAGTCTCTCTCCGGTCAAGTAGTATGGATAGGTATGAAATGTACCGATTTCGTCAACCTATCCACGATCACCCAAATAGCGTCATGCCCGGCCTGAGAGCGAGGCAATCCCATCACAAAGTCCATGGTGATCTTCTCCCACTTCCACACTGGGATCGGTAGGCTCTGTAATTTTCCCGCGGGAACTCGGTGCTCAGCCTTCACTTGTTGGCAAGTTAAACATCTAGCCACAAACTCGCCAACGTCCTTTTTCATCCCGGGCCACCAATAGTGTAACTTCAAATCCTTATACATTTTGGTGCCTCCCGGATGTATAGCATAAGGTGCACGGTGTGCCTCTAGAAGAATCTCCTCTCTAAGTGTCGGTTCCGCCGGTACACAAATCCGCCCACGGAATCTCATCAAGTCACCACCGTCAACACTAAAATCACCGGTGCAACCATCAACCATTTTCGCTCGAACCTTTTGCAACTCCACATCAAGAGCTTGCTTTTCCTTTATCCTTTCCAATAAAGTGGGTTGCACCACCAAAGTCATCAACCTCATAGGTGTGTCAGGAGTCACCACCTCCAACTCCAACCGCTTCATCTGCTCGATCAACGGCGGTTGAGTAACTATCATCATCGCTAAGTTTTCCGTCGATTTCCTACTTAGCGCATCAGCCACCACGTTAGCCTTGCAGGTGGTAAAGTATCGTCAAATCATAATCCTTGAGGAGCTCCAACCATCTGCGCTGCCTCAAGTTCAATTCCTTCTGAGTGAACAGGTACTTTAAACTCTTGTGATCCGTATACACTTCACACCGCTCTCCATAAAGGTAGTGGCGCCATAGCTTCAATGCGAACACTACAGCCGCCAACTCCAAATCATGAGTAGGATAATTCCTTTCATACTCCTTCAGCTGGCGCGAAGCATACGCGATCACTTTTCCCTCCTGCATCAACACGCAACCCAATCCATTAAAGGAAGCATCACTATAGATCACATACCCTGCTCCAGCAACTGGCAAGGTTAGGATTGGTGCGGTAGTCAACCGTTGCTTCAACTCTTGAAAGCTTCTCTCACACGCATCATTCCAAATGAACTTGGTTCCTTTATGCGTGAGCCTCGTGAGGCGTAGATAACTTAGCAAATCCCTCGACAAACCTCCTGTAGTAGCCGGCCAAACCAATAAAACTCCGTATCTCAGTGACACTCGTCGGTCTTGGCCAATCTTTAACGGCTTCAATTTTCCTAGGATCCACAGCTATACCTGATCCTGAAATCACATGGCCCAAAAATGCCACCTCTCTAAGCCAAAACTCGCATTTCTTCAACTTGGCAAAGAGTTTCTTTTCCCGAAGCACTTGAAGTACAAGCCTCAAATGTTCCTCGTGTTCCGCATCACTCCGGGAATAAATCAAAATGTCGTCGATAAACACTACGACAAATCTTTCCAGATATGGCCTGAAGACACGGTTCATCAAAGCCATACAAGCTGCAGGGGCATTAGTAAGCCCAAACGGCATCACAGTGAACTCATAGTGCCCATACCGTGTCCCGAAAGCCGTCTTCGATACATCCTCGGGCTTGATCTTTAGTCGATGATATCCCGACCGCAAGTCGATCTTGGAGTACACGCTTGACCCGAAGGCGATCGAACAGATCGTCGATCCTCGGCAACGGATACTTATTCTTAATCGTGACTTTGTTGAGTTCACGATAATCCATACATAAGCGAAGTGATCCGTCCTTTTTCTTCACAAAAAGAACCGGCGCTCCCCAAGGTGACACGCTCGGTCTCACATAACCTCTATCCATAAGATCCTGCAACTGTGCCTTCAGCTCTTTCAGCTCTGCTGGTGCCATCCTATAGGGCGCCTTTGAGATTGGAGTAGTCCCAGGAACGAGATCTACTACAAACTCAATCTCCCTATCAGGCGGCATTCCCGGTAGCTCGGTGAAACACATCCTGGAACTCCCTCACCACGGGAATATCCTCAATCCTAGGGAGTCCTCAACATCTCGGAGTGCAATACTAGCCAAATAGGCTATGCACCCACTACTAATCAAGCGTCTAGCTCGGGAGGAGCTAATAGTCATCGCAAACAGCGAACTCTGGCATCCCCGAAATACCACTACCTCGTGACTCGGCTCTCTAAAAGTCACCGTCCGGTTCACACAATCAATCGTGGCGATGTACTGGGTCAACCAATCCATGCCCAAAACTATATCAAACTCCCCGAGTTTGTGCACCACAAATAGGTCCACGGGCATGATCCAATCCCCAATCTGAACTGGGCAACCACTACAACACTCTCGGACATCTATAGAATGACCAGGTATAACAACGCGTCCCGAAAATGACAAAGGTGTCCTAGGGATGTCATGCAACTCGGCAAACAGCCGATCAATAAAAGAGCAAGATGCACCGGTATCAAATAAAGCACGAACTCGAATGCTGGAAATCAAAATGATACCTGCAACGACATCCTCATTCTTGCCATTGCCTCGATGCGGGCGGCATACAAACGCCCACTCGGGCCCTGCCGTGACCCCTCGCTCGGCCTCTGCGCAGAAGATCTCCCAGCCTGGTAGGATGCAGTAGGTGTCCCCGGGCTGGAACCTGGTGAAGCTGGTGCTGAAGCTGACGACGGTGTCGGTGCAGATCCCCTCGGGCAATCTGACTGGAAGTGGCCCTCCTGACCACAAGAGTAGCACCGGCCCCGACCCTGCGGGCACTGTCGGGGGTGGTGGGGGCCGCTGCAAATCACACAACGCGGTGCCTGCCGTCGTTCTGGTCCTCGGCGGCTGGCGTGGGGTACCTTGTCCTCGTGACTGGCTCCTGGGGTACTTTGGCGGTTTCCTCGAGTGCGTCTGACTCGCACCCTCGCCGGCGGGCCTCTTGCCCTTACCCCGATCCAAGCCTTCCTGTCGCTCCTTCATCACTATCGCGCCCCGCTCCACAATGAGAGCGCGATTTACCACCTCACGGTATGTGCGCAGGTTAGCGGACTGCACAAGCCTATAGATAGAAGGCCTCAGCCCACTCTCGAAGATCCTGGCCTTGTCCTCGTCGTCCCGCACAACAAAAGGTACACAATGTAAAAGCCTGGTAAACTCCCGCTCGTACTCAGTCACTGTCCGATCCCCCTGGCGCAAGCTGCGCAAGTCTGTCTCCATCTGTCGCCGAACACTGTCAGGGAAGTAGTGCTCGAGTAGCAGTCCCTTGAACCTCGTCCACGTCATCGATACCACTACCTCCTGGATGTCCCGCCACCACTGATAGGCCTCGCCGTCCAGATGGTGAGTGGCGAGCCAAACTCTGTCCCTCTCCTTAACAAAAGTGTCGCGAGAGAGCTTCTCCATATGCATAAGCCACTTCTCGACTATCCAATGATCCACGTTCTCGCCGTCGAATACACGTGGACTGCACCTCCTGAACTCATTGAGGCGGCTCATCAGTCGGTCTCGCTCTAGCCCCTCAACCATCGTCGGGAAAACCGCTCCTCCTGGTGGTATCTGAACTGGTGGTGCCGTCGCCACCCTCTCCTGCCGTGCCACCGACGGTGCAGAATGTAAAGATCCGGGCGCGGGAGTCGGCGCCCTCGGTGCTACCACCTCGGCTGGGGCTGGTGGTACCGGTGCCTGGGCCTCCCTGGCAGCCGCCTGCTGCAGAAGGAGGTCCTCAAGTCGCTTCATCCTCTCGTCCTGTCGGCGCGCCGCCTCGGCCTGCTGCTGAGCCGCCGCCGTCTGCTGAGCCACAAGGTCCGTGAGGACCGCCACCTGGTCCCTCAACTCGCGGACCTCGCTGGACTCAGAAGTAGCTGAGGCCTCGACCTCCTCAACGCGTGCCATGTTATCGGCCCCGACGGATTGGGAACGAGTAATAGGCATCCACACTGCAACAACATAAAAGCGCAAGTTAATAAAACCCACGCTATCGCAATCCCCACTCAGATACCCAAATCATGCGAAAGTAAAGAAGTGTGTTTTCTACTAACTCCCGATGTTACGTTGTCGGCCGCCAACGTAACCCTCCGCGAAGCTAGAAGTTATACACTTCGATTAAACTCCAACTTTTTAGAGTTATAATAAAACCCAATCAAGTACTTTCGCTCACAAGTTATATAGACCTCGTCCCTCGCGAGCCTATTTCCTATTGTCCGACCAGCCTAAGGTTTACTAGGTCCTCTAAGACGTCACCCTAGGCTCTGATACCAAATTAATCTGTCACGCCCCGGGGTCGGCAGGACCTTCCCCAAAGCGTGCCCAGACCCGCCATATGTCAACACATACAAGGCGTCTAACTAAAAACAGCGGAATTAAAACAATAAAAGGCTATAACTAGAATATCAGAGCCACAACAACCAACACTAAATAACAGGTAGAGAGAAATATGGAAACTACATCAAGTACAACTGAAGTATAAATGAAACAAGTCTAAAAGTAACATCCTCAAAATACACAAAAGTGGTGGTCTCTATACAAGGTACACTCTCCATCTCTCACAAAATAAAACAAGAGAAATGGTAGACCACCTATGCACGCGTCCTCTCCAACAGTCGCTAGCCCGAGGCAATACTCTTGCCACGGTCCCGAGCCTCCCCCGATGCAGAAGGCACTGAAAGTAAACGGAAACAGAGGGCGTGAGAACTATAATTTATAGTTCCTAGTGGGCAATTACTGACCTGAACCATTGCACCACTAGGCCCAAAGAGAAGAGAGTAAGTAAGCGATATAAATGACTTGTAAATAAAGCATAAGAAATGCTACCATAATCATGTTCCAAATATATATAGTCATAAGTTCTCGTTCCAACATATAGGATGTTATGTTTTACTTTAACCAACAAGTATACTGAAATATAATTAAAGCATTATCAAGTATACTATACAATCGAGCAAAGTCCGCATAATCCAACTACTAAGCCCTATCTAGTAGTGATAGTCATTTAGTATTGTTGAATGCCCAAGTTCAATTCTCTTTCACTAGGATGTACCCATAATCCAACTTTGTGCCACCTAAGTACCGTGGTAGCCCCAACATCCCCCGCAAGGAATGAGTCTGTCCCAACGGTCCCGTAGGTTTCTCAACACCGCACGCGCGAACGAATCGCAAGGCTAACTCCGGAGTGCCGGCTTGTAGGGAGCGACCCTCACAAGCATGTGCGAAAGAGCACAAATGGCAACAAGTATAGTCAAGTCTCAAGTCCAAACCTCATGTCTCAATATGGAAATAGTAACTAGTAACCCTAAGGTCTAGTTCAATTATTCTCATGACACTAGAGTCTCTATGTCAAGTTCATTCACGAGCCTAATGCCGCTTGATGACATTAGCTCACTATTCTACGCTTTTGATGTCATGTCAAGCCAATGCCGCTTAATGACAAGGGCTTTTCTCCTATGTCATGCATAGTTCTATGTTCTCAAACACATGCCAAATTCCTCTTAAACACATAGTTTCAAGTTTCCAAAAAGAATGCTACAAAGCTTCAGCTCTCACATGCATACTTCTCTACTATATAGAGTAAAATTGCATTACACATAACATATGTATCTTAAGCATTCTAAAATTCACAATTAAATCAAATAGCATGAAAATGAACTAATTTTCATTTAACCATAAGCACATAAGCACCAATGAGAATTTCTCATTGTGCTAGGTGAGGCCAAACCCACCGTCGCTCCAAGCGTCGCTCCGAACCACTAACGAAGCTTCGATTCCTACTCCTAGTACCCTACAAAGTAGACCCTAGGAGTTACAACCTCAAGAGATAAGTCTTGAGTTCAAACTCTAAACATCTAGGTCAAAGTCAAGAAATACTCACCTAAATGTGCAACAATCCTCTTAGAAATTCCAAAAGGAAGCTAGATCCCTCCCAAGGCAACCTAAACAAAGGCTCTAAACCAATCAAAAGGAATCTAAAAGCCCCAAATCAAAAAGCCCAAAAAATAACCCTAATAACACAATCTAGGGTTTCATCTCATAGAAGGCAACCAAAGCTTAAATTAGAGGATAAGAAGGAGTTGCTTACCTCCTAGAAGCTCTAAACAAGGCTCAAAACCCACCAAAGTTGAAGATCTTCCCTCAACAAGCTCCCCAACCAAGCTTCCAACCTTCCCTCATGGTGGAAGATGCACCCACAAGCAAAAGAGAGAGAAGAGGGAGATCAATCCTCAAGAAATCAACCTAAAACCCAAGGAGATGCAAGGGATTAGAGAGAGAAGCTCTCTTACCTTTCTCTCCCAAGTTCTCAGCACAAGAGAGGAGCCCTAAGGGCTGGGGTGCTATAATAGAAGCAACAAAATGCCAAAAAGCCCCTGCAGTTTCGGATTTTAGCACCGGTTATCTTAGGTACAAATCCATTTTGTACCGGTATAAACCCTGCGAAACAGCAAACCCGAGCCTCGGGTTTGTCCAGCAGCTCATCTATACCGGTATAAATCTTGGCTTGTACCGGTATAGCCACCATTTTGTACCGGTATAGCAACAATTTTGTACCGGTACAAAAGCATGAAATTCCAACCCGAGAGCAACCTAAAATCCAGCTTTTTGGACTTTAGTGCTTGGAAATCATCCACTAACCTCGGTACTCGTGCCATAGGTCGGAACACAGTCAACGACTCTCCAGAAAATCTGGAAAAGCTCAGATCTCACATCTAACACTCGAACATTGCAATTTGCAAAGTCCAGTGCGTCACAGAGAGGGAGAGAGTGATCTGAGGGAGTGAGAGGGAGAGAAAGGGTTTTTATCACCCTCTAATCACTTAACCCTCTACCAAATTGCAACCAAGCCCCTCAACTTTGCAATATTTGAAACAACCCAAACTGGGCATTTTCGGGATGCTGAGACCGGTCTCCATGTATGGGGACCGGACTCCAAGTATCTTCACCAGGGTCCAATCGCGCGTGCGATCCGGACATTCACACAATGTCCGGTCCTGGCCTGCGCAGGGCCCTTTTGCCCATTTTCCAGCTTATTGGGTCCGGACATCCACCATTGTCCGGGCATTGGATGTCCGGACATTAGATCAATGTCCCGACCCCGCAGGGTCCTCCAGCCCACTCAAGGACTTAGCCAAATTTTCAGCTTTTTCCGTTTCTTCTCCGTTCCAACTCACTTTTGGACCTGCGGGTCTCCGATTCACTTGAAATCGCACCGAGACTCCCCATACATGATTTGGATCATGTCCACATCATTATCTCATCCGCGCAAGCGTCGGATTTAGCTCGTGGCCCAAGATAGCCTTTCGGGCTTCGTTCTTGCACCTAGTGCATCGAAAACACCCGAAAGCTCCCAAACTCCACCGGAACCATTCTCACGGCCTTCCAAGCCAACATACCTCGCAACTTCAAGACTTTAGAAGTTCGATATGTCACACTCTCCCCACCTTAAAAGAGTTTCGTCCGCGAAACTCACTTGCTCCGCGAACTCACACTCGAACTCACTTTATTGAGTCACTTTAGGGGATTCCAATGCACTTTTTATCTTCGGAGCGGCCTTTCACTAAATGAAATTATTCAAAGGCCCATCACGAAGAATGTGAGGCTAGTTTCACTCACATTTGTCAAGCACATCCACGAAAGTGCTTTACCACCTTTGCGAGCACTAGTGGAAGCGCAAGTCGACATTCAACGACCTCTCACGCTCCAACATCACTCGCAACCAGTCCACAAGGAACTTCACCTTGCGTTTACTCGTCTCATCTCTGTGCGCACTCGGATCCAATCACTCACATTGCCTAAAGCAACATCTTAGGAGCATCGCCTAATGGTGAGTACCTCAATATCAACCGAATCTTGCTCTATCGTGAGATGGCACACTTTGGCACATCCCAACTCCACTCCGTAAAAGAGCATTATCCTCGATTCTCACGTGGCTTCTTCTATCAAAGTGTCTCCTAGAGACTACTTGCTTCAATTTCCCAATTGCCACAACCAACTCGGCTCCGTCGCCGCGATCACTTACACGAACCCTTCGCTCGCGAATCCTGGTCAACTCTTCGTTAGAGTTATCAACTCACCGCTTACCTCGGTCTCTACGGTGGACCAATGGTCACCAACCCTACGTCAGCCTATCGCTTAGACGTGTCTCAACTACGCTTAGCGTTCTCTCGTTAATGGCGTAGACCCAATCAGCACTTTCGGCGAAATTCTCACTTGGGAATTCGCACACACTCCAATCAGGAGCAATCAAGACCCCAAACCACACTCAACTCTCGGATTGGGTCACAACCGCACTCTACGAGTACCTGTACTCGGGCGCTCCACGCCTCTGTAGCGTTCTACGCTAAGTCTCAGCTTTGGGGCAGGACTGCGCCCCACGCACCGCCTACTAAGCAACTTTTCTAACCCCACATGGAGGTATCGCTAGGCCCACAGGCCAAATTCGGCGCTAACCAACTATTTCCTCAATAGTGGTTCTAACTATGCCAGGCATCTGGCCGCTCGGCCTATGCACTCCAACTACACGAGCACCACTCGCCCACCTCAATTCGAGGTATCACTTGGCCTCACACGCGCGTACTCGGCAACTAGTCGATCATGCTCTCAACAGCGGTTCTACTTCCACCGTCGGTCTATCGGTACTACATCCGAAACATTCGGATTACTCGGGTATCCTCAAGTATCACGGCTTAACTCTCGCAATCCACCACTCGTTGCCTTGAGAGTCGCCGCACCACTTAATCTCTACCACGAGTCTCATCCCTCACCCACAAATCACAACTAGCCATTTGCTAGTGCCACTTGGGTTTCTACCTGCAAGCATGCCCGGGTATCTCCTCTCACCCGTCACTAGGTCCCTACTATAATGATGTATCAATAGTAGCAACTGACCATTCAATGAACGCATGCAATGCATTAACTTAAAATCATGCAGAAGCTCTCGCTTGATTTAATTAACCCATACCTGCCTCGAAATCATTAGCAGCAGACTCCGCAACCTGGGCCGTATATCCGTGGCCGCTTGACGCTCGCCGCGAACCCTCCGGTTGCTTGATCACTACACCTCGTTCTCCAGACCGTGCCAAAGGTTGCACGTCCACAGGTTGTCCGGAAGAGGAGAACGCCGTCGCCATCATCAGGGTATGACTCTCGCCTTGCGGGCACTCATCCCGCATATGGCCCGGCTGCCCACAACGGATACACCTTCCATCACGCAGCGCACACCGCCGCGCCTGGTGGGAGCCACCGCAGATCACACATCCAGAGGAGGATCGGGTAGAGGACGACTTTGAGTGGTGTCTAGAACTTGACTGACCACCCGAATTGCTCAACGATGGCCTCGCCCTTCCTCGCTCATGCCTACGAGATTCGCGCTCCTCACGCACGAAAGCCTCGCATGTTAGGCCCACAATGCTCGGTCCAACACCTCCGCAAAAGTTGTGAGCCTTAGGATTTGAACCTCCTTGTAAATCCTCGGTCGAAGTCCATGCAGGAACCATTCGGCCCTTTCCTTGTCATCCCGCACTACATCCGGGACACAATTCATGATATGAGAAAATTCCCGCTCGTACTCTCTCACAGAGCGATCTCCTTGTTGCAGCTTCCTGAACTTGTCCTGAAGCTTTCTCTTCTTAGTGTCAGGGAAGTACGTAGAAAGCACCAACCCCCGAAACTCATCCCACGCTATAGGAGGGAGACTAGGCAATCGATTTCGTCGAATGCCTTTCCACCACGCCTTCGCCGACTGCTTTAAGCAATGCACAGCTAGGGGTACCTTATCCCGCTCCAAGGTGTTCAGCTCCTCAAGGAGCGTTTCCATAGAGTCAATCAACATCTCTACGATCCATGGATCGACGTTCTCTCCATCGAAGACAGGCGGATCGAACTCTTTGAAGGCCATAAGGGCCGCCAAAGCCCGTTCTTTCTCTGCCTCCATTTCCATAGAACCAGGAGCTGCTGCCCCCGAATCCGTCGCCATTCCTGTCGGCACACGGCGCGCTGCTACCGGCACAGCTGCCGCAGCCTGTCGTGCCAACAACTCATGGAGCTCCTTGAGCTGCTCCTCCTGTCGCAGCACTACGCCCATGAGCGTATTCATCTGCTCGCGGAGCACCGGGTCTCCACTCGCCTCGGGTTGCTCAGGAACACCACTTGTTCCCTCCCGCGTCGATCTGGATAAAGATCGCCTACGCGGTGCCATCGTTTCCTGAAACAGGACAACTCGATTAATTCTCCACCTTACAGGTCGAGCACGAAACAACTTAACATTGACTCAAATCGGGCGAAAGTCGTGCGAGGGCATTGTGAGTTTCGGGGAAGCCCCAAGGATCTATCTAGATTGTATCCGACACCTAGAGGGGGGTGAATAGGTGTACCGGCCAAAAATCACAAATAATCGATGCGTTAAAAGTAAATGCGGAAATTAAAAACACCGAGATTTACGTGGGAAAACTCCAAACTCGGAGTAAAAAACCCACGGGACCAACACGCGAATAACAATCCACTAAGAGAAAAGATTACAAGGTGATTACCGACTCCACGGACTTAACCTCTCTTAACCTCCTATGAATCTCCGCGCACGCCGTCGCGTTGTCCACGTCCGAGTCCACGAACGCCACGTCCCGAATCCACGAAACGCCTCCACTTCGAATCCACGAAGCCTTGATCACGCCGAATCCACGACGCCCACTCGAATCCACGAGCCAACGATCCGAATCCACGAATCGCCTTCAATCGCGCCGAATCCACGACGCCTCACGCCGAATCCACGACGCCGTTCATGAGAAGCATTATGAGTATGGTGATCCTTCGCTTAGGAGTATCGTAGAAAACCGATGAAGAAAACTCCAAGCGAAACGTAGATCAAATCGACATATAGATATTCAATACGATATCTCGATTTGACCTAAAAGAGGCTAATATGTAGAAAATAGGTTTTAGATGAATTCCTAGCCTCTAGGGTTTCTCAAACAAGTATTTTCATGAAGCACACCGAGTTAGAGAACCCTAAGAACCTATTTATAGACTTTAGAATCAATTAGATTCGGATTAGAGAAAAATCAGATTTTTACCTTCTTGTACCGGTACAAAAACAGGGCCATTACCGATAATGCAATGACGGAAGATTTTTCTGCGAAGGGCCATTACCGGTAATGGGTTTGATGGCTGTACCGGTATAGCAACCATGCTTGTACCGGTACAGGTTCAGGCTGTTACCGGTAATGGGTATGATGGCTGTACCCGTAATGGTTCAGGCTGTTACCGGTAATGGGTATGATGGGTCATGCCGTACAAGTTCTTTACGGTAATGGGATGGTGCCGTACGGGATTCGGGTACACTTTGTAAATTTTCCAAGTTTTGAAAATTACAAAGTTCCAATATAATTTCTAATTCGTTAAACAATGATTTATGATTCTAATGCCTATAACTAAGTATGAATCACCATATTTATGAATTAAAAACTTACCTGGACGTCGTGATTCAACTTGTCTCTTTTCTTCGAAGTCTAGGATTCTTCAACCATCTTCGATCCGCTCCGATCCTTCAAGACTCCGACTCAAATCACGAAACTTGCCAACACAAAATCCTTAACAATCTCCCCCTTTGGCAATTTCGTGACAAAACACAAAAACTAACTAAAATTACATCATAAAAGAAAAACGAAGTTCAATGTCATCACCAAAACATCAAACTTCTCGCATGTAGTCCAAATACAATTTGAAACACAAAAATACATCAAAACTCCTAAAACAAACTCTATGACTTAGACGCAACTAGGAGTCTTGAAGTCTTGATTTCCTGCAAAACAAATTTTTAACAAATTTTCAAAGTTAATTTTATACCTCTTCTCTCCCTTTGTTCTTTTCTCCAATTCCTTTTCAAAAATATTATCTCTCCTTCTTCCTCAATCTCATCACGTCTCCCCCTTCGTATGTCTCTCCCTTCGTATATGCATCAAATACCAAATATCCTCTCCTTTTGTACTTGTTCTCCATTCTCCCCCTTTTTGTCAAAAATTGCCAAAAGAAAACACAAATAGAGAGAAAAACTAACTAAACAGAGTAAGTATTTCATAGTTTCATACCTAGATGCATAAAGAAAACATAGCCCTAGGAGTGAAAAGATAAAACATATATAATGAAGCTCAAAAAGGTAAAATCACTCCGTGTCCTCCTCATCAAAAATTTTGCCTTGTTTTCTCAAAAATCCTTCAAAATTAGATTAATTTCATAAAAATTAAAAGTTTTACTCCAAAAATTATTATGATGAAGATAAAATATTAAGTGATTTCAAAAGACATCAAAACATCAAAATTTGATATTAAAGATAATCTAATGTTTCAAAAACATCAAGATGCAAATTGATGAAAAATAATTTTTAGAAATTTGGCAAAATTGACACCAACTTGTCGCAACCCGTTCAAAATAGAGATTTAACTAATAAGGCACCGGGGGTGGCTCATTGAGCATCTTTTCATTCTACCACCTTATAACGCCGAAAATTCTAAAATATTCACATATATTTTTTTTCAACCTTTTCGGTTTTTCATATACGTACCCATGTGGTAGCTTCACACACGTACCAGACGACCGGGGTGGTAGCTCTTTCCTACATGTGGTGGTAGTTTTCACACTCCTTTCGGATGTAACTCTTTCCACATCTTTTAAATATAAGAGTTTCTCCTTTCTTTTTTTAAATATTCAAACTCCCCTAAATTAGATAATCTCACAATTGAAAATAATTTTGACGAATTTTAGTCGATTAGCAAATATCCATCAATTATATTCAACATTCACTACCAAGATGAATTAATTACTAAAAGATTAAAGTTAATTTCAAAATTTTGATGAATGTATGTAAAAAGAAATCACATATTAAGTTATCGTCAAAATAATAAAAGGTGAAGTAAAATCAATAATTAATATGAATTTAATTCAATTTGAATTGACTTTAAATACCGGTTAATTCTCTTTGAAAAACCTTTAATCTCTCTACTTTAAAGATTTTCAAACATCTCACTTCTCAATAAAAACTCCAATCAAACTCCCAATCACCTTTTCAAAATGATTTAAAAACGAATGAATTCTAAGCACAAAAAATCGTCTAATTATGTAATGCAATGAATAAAAATATGCACCAAGCACCAATCAAAGCATTACATAAAAGAAAACAAACTAAGACGAAGAGTATGGAAAGATATCACCTTTCCGAATCCAAACTTGTCGGATTGTCGGTTGTTTTGGCTTGTCGATGATTTGCCCAACTTGTTTTGACTTTTGATGTTGTCCTTGAGGCTTAGAAACCCAAACCGCACGTTGTTTCGACTTAGAAATCCGGTTCGGTTGTGGGTTCGATCGATATTGACGTTGAGATTTAGATGTCCGATTCGCTTGTGGCTTTGATTTCCGGTTCACATATGAGTCACGGTTTGCTTGATGCACTCGACTCAATTGATTTTTCTTTTGATTCCGTGGGGGAAGCCGAATTGTAGATGATACCAATTGTCGTTTCGAAGTAGCCGATTGTGACTTGAAATTTTTGTTCGGGGAACTCTTTTTGATGTGTCCTTTGATGCCACATCTATGACACATCTTCTCCTTCAAACTTGTTGAGACTTTCGATGTCATCTTTTGATCCTTCTCAACATATGTCCGTTCGTATCCAAGACCTAACTTGTTCGTTTGACCCAATCCGAGCATGTTATCCAATTTCTTCGATCCCGAAGAAAACTTTTGAATATCGGACTTGAGTTGATGGACTTGCTCGGTCAATGCTTTGTTGGATTTGTATGTTTCCTCAAATTGATGCTCCAAAAATCCAACTTTATCCGTAGTAGATTTGATCATTAAATCCGATTCTTCTAGCTTCTTTTGGAGGACCGAATTATTATTCAAGATTGATTCCCGTTCCTCCTCAAGAGCATTATTTGTGGTCTTCAAATTCTTGTTCTCTTCTTCAAGATCGAATAAACGACGCCTCAACTTTTTATTGAGTTTCGCCATCTTCCGCGACTCAACAAGAAGTTGATTGTATGCTTCCGCTAATTCCTCGTCGTTTGATTCCTCATCGCCGGAATCCGAGTTCACGTCTTCTTCCTTTGATGTTTTCAACGCAATCCCTGTACTTTTAGAGAAAGACTTGGAAGAAGATTGGTTAGTAGGAAAAGTCATATCGTAAGTTTGCAACACACCTACTAACTCTTCGGCCATTAGATAGCAATATATCTAGATCCCGCTCTGATACCAATTGTGAGTTTCGGGGAAGCCCCAAGGATCTTTGGTTGATTGTATCCGACACCTAGAGGGGGGTGAATAGGTGTACCGGCCAAAAATCACAAATAATCGATGCGTTAAAAGTAAATGCGAAAATTAAAAACACACCGAGATTTACGTGGGAAAACTCCAAACTCGGAGTAAAAAACCCACGGGACCAACACGCGAATAACAATCCACTAAGAGAAAAGATTACAAGGTGATTACCGACTCCACGGACTTAACCTCTCTTAACCTCCTATGAATCTCCGCGCACGCCGTCGCGTTGTCCACGTCCGAGTCCACGAACGCCACGTCCCGAATCCACGAAACGCCTCCACTTCGAATCCACGAAGCCTTGATCACGCCGAATCCACGACGCCCACTCGAATCCACGAGCCAACGATCCGAATCCACGAATCGCCTTCAATCGCGCCGAATCCACGACGCCTCACGCCGAATCCACGACGCCGTTCATGAGAAGCATTATGAGTATGGTGATCCTTCGCTTAGGAGTATCGTAGAAAACCGATGAAGAAAACTCCAAGCGAAACGTAGATCAAATCGACATATAGATATTCAATACGATATCTCGATTTGACCTAAAAGAGGCTAATATGTAGAAAATAGGTTTTAGATGAATTCCTAGCCTCTAGGGTTTCTCAAACAAGTATTTTCATGAAGCACACCGAGTTAGAGAACCCTAAGAACCTATTTATAGACTTTAGAATCAATTAGATTCGGATTAGAGAAAAATCAGATTTTTACCTTCTTGTACCGGTACAAAAACAGGGCCATTACCGGTAATGCAATGACGGAAGATTTTTCTGCGAAGGGCCATTACCGGTAATGGGTTTGATGGCTGTACCGGTATAGCAACCATGCTTGTACCGGTACAGGTTCAGGCTGTTACCGGTAATGGGTATGATGGCTGTACCCGTAATGATTCAGGCTGTTACCGGTAATGGGTATGATGGCTGTACCCGTACAAGTTCAGGCTGTTACCGGTAATGGGATGGCTGTACCCGTACAGGTTCAGGTACACTTTGTAAATTTTCCAAGTTTTGAAAATTACAAAGTTCCAATATAATTTCTAATTCGTTAAACAATGATTTATGATTCTAATGCCTATAACTAAGTATGAATCACCATATTTATGAATTAAAAACTTACCTGGACGTCGTGATTCAACTTGTCTCTTTTCTTCGAAGTCTAGGATTCTTCAACCATCTTCGATCCGCTCCGATCCTTCAAGACTCCGACTCAAATCACGAAACTTGCCAACACAAAATCCTTAACAGGCATCTATTCTCATTACTCGGTTTCATGTTGTATATACCCAACATGAACATCCTCGGTTGAGAATAAACCACACCTCGAGTCTACCTCTAATATCCGTCTTAGAGGTTTCTAACTTTTGACCCAATCGATTAACCTTTCGCCAATAGTCACAAGTCCTCGTCTCTCACGAGCCTTATTCTCCTATGGTTTACGATCCTAGGGTCTCCTAGGTTCACCTAAACCATTGTCCCATTCTCTACTTTATGCTCTGATACCAACTAATCTGTCACGCCCCGAGCCCGCCAATTCGGTCGGATTCGGCGCGCCGGCAGACCGCCGAACGGACAGAGTTTCCCCTGTACGTCCAAGGCGTCGCAATCGATACAATTACAAGAAGGTTCCAACTAGGAACAGTATTCAACATACAACGATTGCATAAGGAAGCTAGGTATCAAACAACATAAACACATCCTATGTTATTACATTCATTCCACATTCATTTTACATCACCGATTAATTTACATTAGACTTCCAAATACAATCTACTTATTATTACATCATTTCACAAGTTAGTTACATTTTGCTCACTACCGTCTAGTCCCCGCTATTAAAACGGCCTCAGGGTACTGCTACCTCTAGTCTCCTGGTAGGGCGCTATCTACAGATCTACGCCCTAGCCTCGCGCTGCTGCTGCGCCGCTCACGTGTATACCTGTACCCCCAAAACCACAACACGGGGGTGAGAACTATTGTCCATAGTTCTCGTGGGTACGGTCACCCAAGAGAACAGCTCGACCAATAGGTCCAAGGAGGCACTGCAAATATGTTAGTCCAAAAACATATATAGGTATATAACTTGCAACTAATATAAAAACATGCCTCACAATATGCAATATGTAACTCTTGCAATGATTCTTAGCTTCTTTTTACTTTATTGCTATTCTGTACAGTAGCCACTTCATTCTTACTTAGCTATTCATTAATTTAGCTATTCATAACTCATACCAGTTATAACTCTAAGGTTTCTACTTACCTTAGCTCATGTCATTAACTTCCAAGGTTTCTATAACCCTAGGTTTCCATCTCAAGTCCAACTTGCTTCTAAGGTGTCTATTACCTTAGGTTCACCATACATATCACCAGCTCTCAAGGTTCTTTCTACGATTCCGGCTAGCCACCCGACTCGGCCACGAGTCAATCAATAGCGGATAATCCGCACTTTGCCTGGCTGGAGGTGAAGGACCCTGTCACTTGCACCTCAGCCTGCAAGCCAAGAACCACATCGCCCAACGGTTCGCCCGAAGGTTCGTGCACCGTGGTCAGGGATCCGCCAGTGGGAGAGGAACATGCCGCATACACCCATAGCCAAGATTCCCTGATAGGGAGAGGAACATGCCGCATACACCCTAGCGCTCACTTTGTTCTTGCTTAATCACAATCCTCGAAGTTCTTCCGGTGGGAGAGGAACATGCCGCATACACCCGCGGAACCAGAACTATCGAGCTCACAATTACTGGGATTCCGGAATCCATTCCACTTTGCTTGAGGGTTGGCCTTAACCCTCAAGAGTCGACCCACTAGGTCTATTGTTCTTTACATCCTAGGTCCACTTGACTCTAGGGTTCATTCCTTGTCACATGACCTAGGTTGTCTTAACTCTAGGTTCAATGTCATTCTAGCCCGACCTATGTTTACTCACACTCGGTCCATTGCCATCGTTGTTCAACCTATGTCCTTGACACTAGGTTCAATGCCACTCACCTAGATTCATTGACTCTAGGTTTACTATAACCTATGTTCATTAACAACACTAGGTTAGATGCCACACTCCTAGGTCCATTGACTCTAGGTTTACTATAACCTATGTTCTTTAACACTAGGTTAGATGCCACTCGATCTAGGTTATACGCCTATTTGTCCAAGCCAAGTCTCTCTAACCCACACCTTCCTCGGCGATCCAAGCCCAACACCTACCCCGGTGTTCTAGAGCTCAACACCTACCTCGGTGTTTCATAGCTAAAGGCTAGTTGCACCGATAAGGTTGCTAAGTCTACAAATCACATTATCTACTTGGCACTTCATTTACCTTATGCTTACTTGTTCATTAGCATCTCTATGTCACGCTATGGTCACGTTCATCAAGTATCCACTATGCTAAGCATGCATTCCTTTACTCTTCTAGCATTACACTTTATGCTATTATCATGTTGTTATTCATGCAAGATTAAGTCATCTCTAGGGTTCAGTGTCGCAATATTCATCCTGATGCTTCCTATGTCCAAATGCGAGCCTATGGTGCCGCACGATAAGGGAAGTGTGCAAGCAGACACCCTATATCCTAATGCGACGCCCATAGCTCCGCACGATAAGAAAGCATACAAGGAAAGTCATCTAGCCATACCAACCCTATCATGCATTTCACTCATTCACTTGCATCTACTTAGCGTTTTACTTTATGTCGCTAACATGCATTTCTACTTATTTAGTATGAACATGCTTCAATAAGAGTGATATGACTCTTAGACATACAGGCGACCAAGTCACTTCGGTCAGCACAACCCACCTCTAATTGCTCTCCGATTGCTCGTAGTCACTTGCAATCGGCCGCCCGCGGCACCCGTGACCCGGTTCGGCTCGAACTCACGCGCGACCAACCGAACGGCCACCGAACCTCGATCTGAGACTTCCCCGCGTTAACTCACGTCTTCACGATGCCCCAGATCAGTTTTCATGAATTTAGGAGCTATATCTTGCGTGCTGCGGACATCTCTACAACCTTGCCTCGAGCTCGTTGGAGAGGAAGAAGATGGCCCAAGGGACCTCCATCTTCATCTTCTTCATCTTCTCCATCTTCCTCTTCTTCTTCTTCTTCTTCTCTCTTTTCTTTCTTCTCTTTCTTTCTTTCTTCCCCTTCTTCTTGCTTCGGTCGAACAGAGAGAGAGGGAGAGAGTGATCTGAGGGAGTGAGAGGGAGAGAAAGGGTTTTTATCACCCTCTAATCACTTAATCCCCTGCCAAATTGCAACCAAGCCCCTCAACTTTGCAATATTTGAAACAGCCCAAACTGGGCATTTTCGGGCTGCTGAGACCGGTCTCCATGTATGGGGACCGGACTCCAAGTATCTTCACCAGGGTCCAATCGCGCGTGCGATCCGGACATTCACACAATGTCCGGTCCTGGCTGCCGAGCCCTTTTGCCCATTTTCCCGACTTCGGGTGGGACATCCACCTTTGCCCGGACATTGGATGTCCGGACATTAGATCAATGTCCCGACCCCGCAGGGTCCTCCAGCCCACTCAAGGACTTAGCCAAATTTTCAGCTTTTTCCGTTTCTTCTCCGTTCCAACTCACTTTTGGACCTGTGGGTCTCCGATTCACTTGAAATCGCACCGAGACTCCCCATACATGATTTGGATCATGTCCACATCATTATCTCATCCGCGCAAGCGTCGGATTTAGCTCGTGGCCCAAGATAGCCTTTCGGGCTTCGTTCTTGCACCTAGTGCATCGAAAACACCCGAAAGCTCCCAAACTCCACCGGAACCATTCTCACGGCCTTCCAAGCCAACATACCTCACAACTTCAAGACTTTAGAAGTTCGATATGTCACACTGCGGGACCCCACATAGGCTATCCCTTGGGACCCAAAATAGGCGATCACAATCGAATCATGTGCCAAGACCTCCGGAGACTCGCACTACTCGTGTGGAGCGACCACCACGAGCGCTGAACAGACTGTGTGAGTATGATCTCATCTTCACCTTGGAGGGCATCCAATCACAGGGGTATCATGCATAAGTGTTCTCTAACACTATGTCTCAATGTCATTTGTCATCAAGTTGTCTACTTGGATCACATGTCACTAGTGTCTCTACACTATGTCGTAATGTCAATCATCAAGTTATCTACTTGGTTCACATATCTCTAGTGTTCTTTACACTAAGTTATTGTACAATGTCATTCATCAAGTTATCTACTTGGTTCTCATGTCATTAGTGTTCTATACACTTTGTCATAATATCAATCATCGTGTCCTCCTTGAGATCGAGGCAACCCGGTCACAAAGTCCATGGCGATATTCTCCCATTTCTATACGGGTATAGGTAAACTTTGTAGTTTCCCCGCCGGAAATCTCCGCTCCGCTTTTACTTGTTGGCAAGTAAGACATTGCGCAACGAATTCCCCAATGTCCTTTTTCATGCCCGGCCACCAATATTACAACTTTAAGTCTTGATACATTTTGGTACCGCCCTGGTGTATGCTATAGGGAGATTGATGCGCTTCTTGCATAATCGCCCTGCGGAGATCCTTACTCTTTGGTACACACCAACGGTTCCGATACCGAAGTGTGCCATCGGTCTCAATGCCAAAATCATCGGCACTACCGTTTTCTACTTGCTCATGCACCTTCTGGAGATACTCGTCGGAAGCTTGCAACTACTTAATTCTCTCCAATAAGGTCGATTGCACCACTATGGTAGCAAGTGTAGCCGGCACTCCCGGCGCTACTACTTCCAATCCAAACCGTTGCATCTCTTTTTGCAACAACGGTTGGGGTGTGATTGCCAAAGCCAAGTTTTCACCCGATTTTCTACTTAGCACATCGGCTACGACATTAGCCTTTCCGGGGTGGTATAAGATTGTGACGTCATAGTCCTTCAGTAACTCCAACCACCGCCGTTGTCGCATATTTAGCTCCTTTTGGGTGAACAAGTACTTAAGACTTTTGTGGTCCGTGTAAATCTCGCAATGTTCACCGTACAAGTAATGCCTCCACAACTTTAGCGCGAAAATCACCGCGGCTATCTCCAAATCGTGAATCGGGTAGTTCTTCTCATAAGGCTTCAATTGGCGCGAAGCATATGCAATGACTCGCCCATTTTGCATCAAAACACACCCGAGTCTGATATAGGAAGCATCACTGTACACAACATACGTCTCTCCCGGTGTCGGTAGAGCAAGTACCAGGGCGTCGTCAACCTTTCTTTCAACTCCTTGAAGCTCCGATCGCAATCTTCGCCCCAAACATACTTGACGCCCTTGTGTGTGAGGTGCGTTAGCGGAGTGGTTATTTTAGAAAACCCCTCCACGAACCGCTGATAGTAACCCGCAAGTCCAAGAAAATTGCGGATTTCCGTTACACTCGTCGGGCGAGGTCAATCTTTAATTGCCTCTACTTTCTTTGGGTCCACGGAGATGCCTTCACCCGAGATTACATGTCCTAGAAAAGTAACCTCCGAAAGCCAAAATTCACATTTCTTCAGTTTGGCGTATAACTTCTCTTTTCGGAGTATTTCCAAGACAAGCCTCAAGTGCTCCTCGTGTTCTTCCTCAGTCCGAGAATATATCAACACGTCGTCAATGAAGACCACGACGCATCGGTCCAATAGCGGACGGAAGACTCGATTCATTAGGTCCATATATGCCGCCGAGGCATTAGTAAGCCCGAATGGCATGACCGTGAACTCGTAGTGGCCATACCGCGTACGGTACGCCGTCTTGTGCACATCCTTGGGCCGTATCTTCAACTGATGATACCCCGACTGAAGCTCTATTTTAGAATACACCTTTGACCCTTGTAATTGGTCGAATAAGTCGTCGATCCTTGGCAATGGGTATTTGTTCTTTATTGTGACCTTGTTCAACTCGCGGTAATCCACGTAGAGTCGAAGTGTGCCATCTTTCTTTTTAACGAATAGCACCGGAGCTCCCCACGGAGACACGCTCGGCCTCACAAAGCCTTTGTCGAGCAAGTCTTCCAACTATGCTTTAAGCTCTTTTAGCTCCACCGGTGCCATTCTATACGAAGCCTTCGAAACTGGCGCCGCCCTGGGAACTAAGTCAATGACAAACTCAACTTCCCGGTTCGGTGGCAATCCTGGTAACTCCGTCGGAAATACATCCGGGTACTCGCACACTACCCGAATGCCCTCAAGGTCCGTGTGTTCCTTTCGGCCGTCTACAATGGTCGCCAAGTGTAACATACTGGACTTGCGCAAATTGCGGAGTTCGAGTATTCGACGTGAGTTCGGAGCTTTTCCAGATTTTCTGGAGGGTCGTTGACTATGTTCCGACCTAGAGCACGTGTCTGAGGCTAGCGGATGAATCCTAAGCACTAAAGTCCAAAAAGTTGGATTTTAGGTTGCTCTCGGATTGAGGTACGGAGGGTGCATGCGGTACGAGAAATTGTTGCTATCTTACGAGAAATTGTTGCTATACGGTACGGGATGGATTCATACCGGTATGAAGAAGCGATGAACGCCAACCGAGCCTCGGGTTTGGGCATTTCGCATGGTCTATCTTAGGTATGGGATGGCTTGTCTGGTACGGCTGGCAGATTTTGAGCAGTTTGAACTGCAGGGGGTTTTTAGCTATTGTTGCACTTCTATTAGTGCAAGCCTTGCCCCTAGGGTTTCCCTTTGTGTTCTTCACAGCAAGAGGAGAGGTAAGAGCTCCCTCCACTCCATCTCCTTCTTCTCTCCTTGGTTTGGATGGGTTTTTGAGGATTAAAACCCTCTCTTTGCTCTCTTTTGCTTGGTAGAGCCTATTTCCTCCATTGTTGGAGCTTAGAGCTTAGTGAGTGGAGCTTTGTGGTGGATCAAACTTCAACCCTTGGGCCTTTTGGACTTGGTTTGAAGCTTCTTAGAGGTAAGCAACAAGCTCTCTTCACTTAGATTCGGTTTTTGGAGGTTTCTTTGAGATGAAACCCTAGTTTTGGATTCTAGGGTTAGAATTTGGGGATTTTCGATTTAGGGCCTTTGGGACCTAATTGATGGGTTTAGAACTTTGGTTTAGGTTGGATTAGAAGGACTCTAACTCCCATTTGGAGATCGAGAGAGTTTCCTTCGCACTCGGTGAGTTTTCTCCAACCTTTTGTGGAATTTCTTAAAGTGTGAACTCATGGTTCAACTTCTTAGCTTGTAACTCCTAGGGTGTGCTTCTTAGGACTCAAGGAGTGATTATCGAAGCTTCGTTAGCGGTTCGGAGCAACGCTACACGCACTTGGTGGGTTTGGCTTCATGAGCATAGGGGCAAATGGCTCCTAAGTGCTTATTCGGTTTGATTTAATTATTTTGAATGCATATTCATGCTAAATAGATTTATTATGAATTTTGAATCACTTAAAATGCATGTCATATGTATGATAAAATTTTCACTCTATATAGTAGAGCTATCTGGGTTAAATTGCATGCATGTGGGGGTGGTTCTTGTGGGCGCCTGGGAGTGTGCCATTTATGGTGATTATAGCTTAAATAATGTTAATTGTGAACATTAAACTTGTGTTGGAACTTAGAAAAGCTTAAGTGTCATCAAGCGGCACTTAACTTAGAAAACTATAAAACTGCAACGTAGAGACTTGACATAGGCCACTGGACATCTATTATTTCCATGTTAGAGACATGATGACATAGAGATAGGCCTTTTGGACACTTGTATATTCCATGTTAGAGACATGACGATTGGGGACATATGACGAGTTTTGTGACTTTTTGCCATTGTGCTCATTCGCACATGCTTGTGAGGGTCGCTCCCTACAAGCCGGCACTCCGGAGCTGGCCAACGCGTTTCATGTATTCGCCGTGCGGGGTTGGGCGCCGAAGCGGATTGCCGTGGGGCAGTCTCATTCCTAGGGTGGGAATGTTGACTACTACGGGGCCATTAGGCTCGGCATTTGGGCTAGGCAGCCTTCGGGTGGGCATCGGCCATATCGCCTTCGGGTTGGATCTTATTGTACTTAAACTTAATATAGTTTAATGGAAATTGTGGACTTGACTAGAATAGTAAACTTTAACACTTTACTATCACTTGCGGACATTGTGGACTTGACTAGAATAGTAAACTTTAACACTTTACTATCACTTGTGGACATTGTGGACTTGACTAGAATAGTAAACTTTAACACTTTACTATCACTTGTGGACATCATGGAACTTGATTAGAATAGTAAACTTAAATCTTTTACTATCAAGTTGGGAACTTCATGTTATTTATAATACTTTCTATTCATGCTTAGAATAGCGTATTTTACTTGCGTAATGTTCATGCCAAGTAGAGATAACATGCTTTAGTAGCTTACTCGTTATTTATTTCGCTTACACTTACTTGCTTAGTTTTGGGCCTAGTGGCGCATGCAACTGAAGTCAGTAATTGCCCACTGGGAACTATTTTTAATAGTTCTCACGCCCCCTGTTTCTTATGTGTTTCAGAGCCTTCGGCACCGGCGGAGGCACGGGATCGCGGCAAGGGAGTCGCCTAGTTAGCTAGCTTCTTTGCCACTTTTGTTTAGGTGGTTATTCCTCTCTTTTGTGTTTTGTGAGAGAGTGATTTTTGTATCCATTTATAGAGACCACCATGTATTATGTTAGTTTTCGCTTTGGGATCGTTAGTTGTTGCCCGTGGAGGTTATTGTTGTATTTACTCCTTTATAGTTCTTAGTGGATTTTGGTACTTTATTTTAGTCACTTCTTTTATGCTTCCTAGTCTAGAATTCTAGTTGTTATATTGCTCTGATGCTTCTAGATTCTTCTTTTGTGTTGGTCATTTATCGTTTTTGTTAGACGCCTTGTATGTTGTAGACATACGGCGGGTCTGGGTACGCGCCGGGCGGGCTTCCGCTGGGTCCCGGGGCGTGACACCAAGTAGCCTTTGCAACCACCCTTTATCATTTTTCTAGCTCTAGCCGTGGATATGGTCGCCGCAAAGCGTGCACCTTTACATGCTCGATACACCATCTCTTCTTGATTAGGCTCACGAAAAGTGATCACCTTACTTTCACAGTCGATGACCGCATAGTACTTGGAAAGCCAATCAAGCCCCAAGATTACGTCGAACGACCACAACTGAGTTAGCACTAGCATATCGATCGGCATGACCCAATCACCTATCTGGACTGGACACGCCGGACACTCGTCATAGACGCTATAGGCATGCTCGGGGGATTTAATATCCCAACCTTCCTCATCATGTATAATCTCTAAGTCATGAGTTCTAGCAAACGATGCACTTATGTATGAATGCGATGCACCAGTGTCGAATATAGCTTGAGCTCTAGTGCTGTTGATAGAGATAATACCTGCCACGATGTCATCGGGAGCTGGAATCTGCTCCTCCACCTGAGTGGCAAAAACCCGCCCACTCTGTGCTTTCGATGCCTCCGGCTGACGCGATAATGATGAGCGTCCAGCCGCCATAGGTGGTGGCAACCCCATCAGCTGCCTCGGGGTAGAAGGGGTTGATGCTGCTGACGGTGCAGACGATCCCCAGCTCGGGCACTCCCGAATCATGTGCCCAGGCTGACCGCACCTGTAGCATTTTCCTTCTCACTGCGAGCATGCCGGCGGTTGATGATTACCGCTGCAAATAACACAACGGGAGGGCTTCCCGCTCCTCGCCTGCTGTCGGGGATACCGAGGGGGTTTCTTCGCATTAGGCCGGCGCTCGGCACCACCCGCCGCCCTCTTCTTTCCCTTTTCCTTGCTCTCCGCCATGGCCTCGCGCTTTTCTCGCGCGTAGCCGCTACCGTGCTCCGCACTCAGTGCTAGATCGAAAACCTCCGCAAAGGTCGTGAGGTGGAAAAGTTGCACTGCTTCGTAAATCCTCGGCCGGAGTCCTCGCAAGAACCAGTTGGCCCGGTCCCGATCATCACGTACAACGTCGGGAGCACAGTCGATGATGTGGGAGAACTCCTGCTCATAATTCGCTACTGAGCGGTCTCCCTGCCTCAGCTTGCGGAACTTCTCTTGCATGTACACCGCTCTCTTGAACTCCTCCCACATCATCGGCGGTAGGTCGGGTGACCTATCCCGCTTGATCCGTTTCCACCACGCCTTCGCCGCCTTGTCGAGGCAATGCGAGGCGAAGTACACCTTATCTTTCTCCGGGGTATTGAAATCCTCGAAGAGTGTCTCAAGAGAGTCGACCCAAGACTCCACCTCCTCCAGTTCCACCACTCCTCCCTCGAAGATAGGTGGTTTGAACTTCATGAACTTAATGAGTGCCGCCAACACGCGCTCCCGCTCCTCGTCATTCGCCGCGCTACCGGGGTGTGAAGTCCTCGATCCGGCCGGCACCACCGTGACTGCTGGTACGGCCGCGACTGGATCCGCCGCCACCGCACCCTCGACCACGGTCGGCATCCTTGCAGGGGGTGTAGGAGGTTCAGCCCCCGCTTGGGCCGCCGCCCGCTGCTGCTCCAGAGTCTCCTGAAGCTGCTGAATCTGCTCGCCTTGAGTCCGAACGGACTCCGCCTGCTGCCGCACTACGCCAATAAGCGCGGCCATCTGCTCCTGAAGCCCCCTGTCACCACTACTCGCTACGGGTCGCTCAGGAGCCGCACTCGGTTCCTCAGGCATCGACCTTGTTTGGGGTCGACCACGAGGTGCCATTGCTTCCTAAAATGAAGCAATTTACATTAATACCTTAAACACGTACTCGGATATACCCAATCCGGCGAAAGCAAATAAGCGTATTTATCCTCATTCCATAGTATCATGTCGTCGGCCGCCGATCACAACACAAGGAATATAAAACAAATAGCACTTAAGGTTAGTCCCTAATCATATTAGAGACATAAGAATATGAACCCAATCCTACGCTTTCGCTATACTTGTTCAACGTCACTCACGTTTCCTTAACCCTTAAGGTCCTTCCATTCCTAATGGCTCCTAGGTCCATCCTAAGCTTTCACTTTTGGCTTTATACCGACTCTGATACCATCTTATCTGTCACGCTCCGAGCCCGATCCTTTTGGCCGGTTCGAGGGCGTCAAACAGATGCCGAACGGACAGAGTCTCCCCTATCCGCCCAAGGCTCAACCATTACAGATAGAGTATAAAATTTTTACACATGCGGAAGCATACACAAACGGCTTGCACGAAGACAAGCAATAGCCAAAGTGAAAGAACTAACTTTAAACATACAAGTAACATGATTAATTGCAATCACTTACATGTAAATATCTTTACAAAATGTCATTCTTTACATTCTTTGCATCATTTCTTTTTACATCCCATTGTCCTCAAAAGTAAAGCTTTAATACATTTAAAGCTAACAACTATAATCATCAAATACAAAAGATGATATAAGGGGATGCAACTATAACAAAAGTAAAATAGCTCGGGCGGTCTCTACCTAGGGCGCGATGCCCTTACCGCGATCCTCGGCCGGCTCACTCGGTCCCGGCCCTGTGGAGATAGTGGGGTGAGAACTACAACGAAGTTCCCAGTGGGTTCGGCAACCAACCACGCCGACTTTCCCACTAGGTCTAACTCAGGCATAATAGAAGAAAGGTAAGATAAGTAACCAACTAGCAAATGCAACTAATATGCCTGAAAGTAAACGATAATATGCTCAAAATAAAAGCATGCAAGATCATAAGTTCAATACCCAATCTCTTGGCTAACCCGTGGGTTTCGCCCTCAACAAGACTCAGCCAACTCAAAATCCCTAAAATCGGAGAGATACTCGCTGCGACCCGACGGGACCGTCCTCTGGGGAGATACTCGCTACACCCAGTGATGACAACTCCGGAGCACATCGCCCGAGGGGGAGCTACCGCCCTCAAGCAAGGACTATATGGTGAGTACGATCAATCCTTAACTTTAAGGATTCCAAATCTCAATCCATTCCTTGACTTCAAGAAGAACTTATGTTCATATGACCCTTAACTCTAAGGTTGTATAGGTCATAATGTCAATCACAAGACTCTACTAATGTCAAGTATGTAGGTTATGGGTCTCAAGGATCTAAAGGTAATCTACACCTAGAGGGGGGTGAATAGGTGTACAATGGCCAATTAAAAATCTCGATGCGATTATAAAGTAAATGCGGAAAATAAAATCAAACACACCAAGATTTACGTGGGAAAACTCCACAAGGAGTAAAAAACCCACGGGACCGATCACATGAAAATCCACTAAGAAACATTTGAGTACAAGGCGATTCACCCACGACTTTACCCAATTTACCGAATCTTCTATGTAGATCTCTTTCGCTGGTCCTCGATCGCTTGAAGTCCTTCAACCGATCACGCCGCAACTCCTTGCCGCACCACGCTTCGACTCCTCAAAGCTTCCACCGAATCCTCGGCCCCCCACACGCGATTCGCGCGCAACCTCTTCGTCCGAAGAGAGAACAAGGATGATTTATGATGATTAACACGTTAAGCACCGTAGACTATGGAAATCCCTTCTAGTTGTTCATCGAGTCGATTCACAAAGAAGAATCACAAGAGCAACATCAACTCGATGATCAACTAGTATAGAACTCTCTCTTAGGATTATGTCAAAAAGCTTAGAAGAGAGTTTCTAGGGTTTAGAATAAAAGCATATTCAGGTATATCACGTCCTTGGACTTCCCATGGTCTATATATAGAATTAGAAGACTTTGAAGTAGACTAGAAATCAAATCAGCCCTTTTTTGAAATATTTTCGGGTTCTCTGTCCGGTCTCTATATATCTGTCCGGTCCCCAACTTCCGTCATTATTTTCGCACAAAACTCTGTCCGGTCAGACCTCGGGGTGTCCGGTCCAACCTTGCGAAACAAGAAAAAATACGACTGCGTGTCCGGACGAAAGAGGCGGTCGGTCGAGTTTGCGAAAATCTCGGCTATCAAGCTTCTTGATCGGACGAAAGGCGGTCGGTCGAGTTTAAGTCTTCGCAGCAAAAACATGCTTACTGGATCCGGACAGGAACCACGGTTCGGACAAAGACCATATAAAAACCAGTTTTTTGCAAAATCAATAGTTTAAGGTTTTTAAAGTCTTCTAGCTACTATATTTACAATGTAAATCACCATAAATGATCTTAAATATGTACCTGAGGTGTTGAGCTTCTCGAGTCTGGATCATCCATCTTCATCTTGATTACCTTGATCTCTTCAAGACTCCGACACGTTCACGAAATTCGCCAACTTATAAAATCCTTAACAATCTCCCCCTTTGGCAATTTCGTGACAAAACATATTACAAGCCCTTACATACCTCAAATACAAAATAAATGAGACTTATCGCAATCACCAAACGATAACTCTCAAGCATGATCGATCCAAATAAAAACAAACTTACAAGTCAAAAACTCATCCTATACAAACTCTATGACTTATACATTGGAGTCTTGAAGTCTTGAATGTTCCTGCAAAAGAAATCTCAACACACACATTCAAGCATCAAGATTTTCATGAGAAACAATAATAAGTACAAGAGTTCATAAGTTAAGTAGACTATCTAAAGTCAACCTAGCAACCTAACTAACAAAGTTTTCGAAGTAAAAATCAAACATAACATTCTCATCATTATCTCCATCTCCCCCTTTTTGTCACAAAATGCCAAAATGACTAAAGGAGGATCGATGCTATGAATCACTCGGAGTCGCTGCCCGGAGGAGGCATCCCGGTGCTTCCACAACCGACCTTCTCGCAAAGAAGCCTCAGGAAGCGAGAAATGCGTCCATACTTCTTGTTCAACTTAGCAACATCCTGTTTGATCTCAGCAAGCTCACCAGATAGACGTCGTTGCTCACGATAGACTGATGATATAGATGCTTCAGTATCAGATCCCTCAGCACGTGGAGAAGGAGGAGCAGGAGCGTCAGCCCGAGGTGGAGAGTGTTACGGATTTTATGTTGGCATATTTCGTGAAGTGAGTCCGGAGTCTTGAAGGTTTAAAGAAGAAGGGATAAATCGAAGAATCGAAGACTCAAAACATGAATCCACAATGCTCGGTAAGTTCAAATATTATGGATGATGATTTATAAATATTTAAAAGTGTTTGGAAGACTTAGGATGTTTTTAAATTGAATATATGGATAAAATTGAGGTTTTCAAATCCTAGTCTATCTCTATGTTTTCTAATTGATTTTAAACAGGTTTTCAAATCCTAATCTATCTCTATGTTTTCTAATTGATTTTAAACAGGTTTTCAAATCCTAGTCTATCTCTATGTTTTCTAATTGTTTAAATAGATTTTCAAATCCTAATCTATCTCTAATTTTATTTCCAAAATTGGGTTTTCACAATCCTAGTCTACTTCTAAGTCTTCTAAATCTATAAATAAGCGATGGGGGTTCCATTAATTCATATGCTTAGAGTTTAGACCATTATGAAACCCTAGAAACTTGTTGGGTGCTCTCTTTCTTTCTTCAACAACAAGTTTCTATCGGATCAATTCTTGAAACCCTAATTTCTCATTCTTAATAGAGAATTGATCCGGCTATTGCTTAGAAACATCGTCTACGGTTCATTAATGATTGTCTAAGCAATAAATCATCATCGATCGTATTGTTTTTGCTCCGGACGGAGTGCGCTCGTGGATTCGAGTGGCGTCGTGGATTCGGCGTGATCGGAGGCTTCGTGGATTCGAAGTGGAGGCGTTCGTGGATTCGAACGTGGGGCGTGGACAATCCGGCGGCGTGCGCGAGATCCGAAGAAGATAAAGAGAGGTTTGAGTCCGTGGATTCGGTAAATCACCTTGTAATCTTTTATTCTTAGTGGATTGTTATCGCGTGTTGGTCCCGTGGGTATTTTACTCCGAGTTGAAGTTTTCCCACGTAAATATCGGTGTGCTTTTTATTTTCCGTATTTATTTTTATTGCATCGAGATTTGTGGTTTTCGGCCTTTACACCTATTCACCCCCCTCTAGGTGCTGGATACAATCTAGATAGATCCTTGGGGCTACCCCATAGCTAACAATTGGTATCAGAGAGGGATCTAGATAAATTATTATCATGGCCGAAGGTGGAAACATTAATCGACCACCGCTCTTCGACGGCACTAATTATGCCTATTGGAAAGTTCGCATGAGAGCTTTTCTAATAGCGATCGATGAGCGGGTATGGCAAGCGATAGAATTCGGATGGAAACATCCTACCGAAGTGGTCGATAATGCTACCGTCTCGAAACCACGAAACAAGTGGACTAAAGATGAAAGAGAGTCATCTTCGTTTAACGGTAAAGGAATTAATGCTTTATTCAATGCTTTATCGCAAACGGAGTTTACTCGTATTTCGGCGTGTGAAACCGCCAAGGAAATTTGGGATACTCTACAAATTACACATGAGGGTACAAGTCTAGTAAAAATTCAAAAGCTCCAAATGTTGACTAGTCAATTTGATTCTATTCGTATGGAGGAGTATGAATCTTTTACCGATTATTATACTAGACTTCAAGACATTATTAATACATGTGCTAATTTGGGAGAGAAGATCCCGGACTCTAAAGTAGTTAGAAAAATTCTTCGAACTCTACCGGAACGCTTTAGGGCAAAAGTTGCCGCAATTGAAACGATAAAGCATCCGGATGAGATGAAAGTCGAAGAGTTAGTAGGCGCTTTACAAACGTACGAGATGACTTTTCCTACTAACCAATCTTCTTCCAAGTCTTTTTCTAAAAGCACGGGGATTGCACTCAAATCAACAAAGGAAGAAGACGACGACACGGATTCCGACGGAGATATTTCACTTGCGGATTTTGAACAACAATTGGCGCTCCTCACGAAGAAATTCCGACGGAACTTCCGAAAGAAGAACGATGCTTCATCTTCGAAACGAAAATCTTTTTCTAAAACTTCTTCATCCTCAAAATCTAAAGATAAAAAATTTGCAAAATCTTTAAAAGAGAAAGATGAATTTGAAGGGGAGATCCAATGCTTCAAGTGCAAAGGCTACGGCCATATAGCAACGGATTGTCCTTCAAAGAAGACTTATAAACAAAAGGCTTTGCAAGTAAAAACTTGGGATGATTCTACTTCGGGTGATTCATCTTCAAGTGGTGAAGAAAAAGATCATATTGCTTTAATTTCTAAGTCTTCTTTGCCTTCCTCTAATATTACTTGTTTATCCTCTATTGTTACTAATTCGAATGTTTCTCCTTCTTTGCATGGATCTTCGAGTGACAACGCGAGGAGGAATCAAACGACGATGATTTGGAGGAGGCATACAATCAACTTCTTATCGAATCGAAAAAGATGGCGAAGTTTAATAAGAAGTTGAGAAGACAATTATTTGATTTTGAAGAGGAGAATAATAATTTGAAGACCATGAATAAAGCTCTTGAGGAGGAACGGGAATCTATCCTAAACAACAATTCGGTCCTCCAAAAGAAGCTAGAAGAAGCGGAATTAACGATCAAATCATCTAAAGACAAGATTAGATTTTTGGAGCAACAATTCAAGGAAACCTACACATCTAATCAAGTCTTAATCAAGCAAGTTCATCAACTCAAATCCGATCTTCAACAATTTTCTTCCGGATCGAAGAAATTGGATCTCATGCTCGGTTTGGGTCAAACGAACAAAGTTGGTCTCGGCTACGAACGGACATATGTTGAGAAGGTACAAGTGTCGACATCGAAAGTCTCAACAAATTTAAAAGACAAGGTGTGTCATAGATGTGGCATCAAAGGACACATCAAAAGGAGTTGCCCAAACAAGACAAAGAAGAATCAATTGGCAACTCGGAAATCTCAATTGGTATTATATAGTACTCGACTTCCCCCACGGAATCAAAGAAAAAATCAAGTTAGTCAAGTACCACAACCAAACCGGATTTCTAAATCGAAGCCACAAGCGGTTTGGGTTTTTAAGTCTCAACGACAATATCAACCGAAGTTTCAACCATCGCAACCATCAACGGTTGATCAAAAATCAAAGCAAATCAAGCCTCACGTCAACAAGCCAAAGCAACAGAAAATCCGACAAGTTTGGATTCGGAAAGGTGATATCTTTCCATGCTTTTCTCTCTAATTTGTTTTCGTTTATGTAATGCTTTGATTGGTGTGTATTTCATACTTTTATTCATGGCATTACATGTTTAGAAGGATTTTTGGTACTTGAAATTGTATGTGTTTCAAAATCGTCTTGAGGAGAGAGATGAGATTCAAAAGTAAAAAAAAAAAAAAGGATTTCAAATGAGAGAGGGAGATTTCAAAGAGGGAGAGATCAAAGGTTTTTCAAAGTGCATTAACCGGTATTCAAAGACATTTCAAATCAAATTAAATTCATATTAATTGTCGTTTTTACTCCACTTATTGGTATTTTGACGATAACTTAATATGTGATTTCTTTATACATACATTCATCAAAATTTTGAAATTATTTTTAATCTCCTGATTTTTAAATTCATCTTGGTTGTGAATGTTGAATATAATTGATGGATATTTGTGACGCACTGGACTTGTGCAAATAGCAAGGTTCGAGTGTGGATGTGAGATTGCGCTTTTCCAGATTTTCTGGAGGGTCGTTGACTGTGTTCCGACCTATGGCACGAGTACCGAGGTTAGTGGATGATTTCCAAGCACTAAAGTCCAAAAAGCTGGATTTTAGGTTGCTCTCGGGTTGGAATTTTATGCCCTTGTACCGGTACAAAATTGTTGCTATACCGGTACAAAATGGTGGCTATACCGGTACAAGCCGAGATTTATACCGGTATAGATGAGCGGCTGGGCAAACCCGAGGCTCGGGTTTGCTGTTTCGCGGGGTTTATACCGGTACAAAATGGGTTTGTACCGGTACAGGCTGGCAGTTTTCGAAAACCCGAAACTGCAGGGGCTAGTTAGCATTTTGTTGCTTCTATATGTTTCCCCCTTGCCCCTAGGGCTCCTTTTGAACCCTTCCACAGCACCAAGCAAGGTAGGGAGCTTCTCTCTCTTTTCCCTTGAGCTCATTTGGATTTTTGGGGTGGTCTTCAAGAGATTTAACCTCTCTTTTCTTCTCCTTTTGCCTCCTAGTGCCATTGTCACCTTGGTAGAGACTTGGGGCTTGGACTTGGGAGCTAGTTGAGGGAAGATCTTCAACTTTGGAGGGATTTGAGCCTTGTTTAGAGCTTCTAAGAGGTAAGCAACTCCTTCTTATCCTCTAGTTTAGGCTTTGATTGCCTTCTATGGGTTGAAACCCTAGTTTTTGTAGATTAGGGTTTATTTTGGGGATTTGCAACCTAGGGCTTTTAGAGTCCAATTAATTGGTTTAGAACCTTTGTTTAGGTTGCCTTGGAAGAGATCTCACCTCCATTTGAGGGTTGGAGAAGGATTTTTACTCTAAGGTGAATTTTTCCTTACTCTCTACATTGAAGCTTAAAGTTTGAACTCAAGACTTATCTCTTGAGGTTGTAACTCCTAGGATCTCCTTTGTAGGGTACTAGGAGTAGGAATCGAAGCTTCGTTAGCGGTTCAGAGCGACGCTTGGAGCGACGGTGGGTTTGGCCTCACCTAGCACAATGGGAAATTCTCATTGGTGCTTATTTGCTTATGGTTAAATGGAAATTAGTTCATTTTCATGCTATTTGATTTATTTGTGAATTTTAGAATGCTTAAGATACATATGTTATGTGTAATGCAATTTTACTCTATATAGTAGAGACGAATGCATGCGAGAGCTGAAGTCTTGTAGCTTTCTTTTTGGGAACTTGAAACTAAGTGTTTGAGAGGACTTTGACATGTGTTTGAGAACATAGAACTATACATGATATAGGAGAAAAGCCCTTGTCATTAAGCGGCATTGGCTTGGCATCAAGAGTGTAGAATAGTGAGCTAATGTCATCAAGCGGCATTAGGCTCGTGAATGAACTTGACATAGAAATTCTAGTGTCATGAGAATTTGTTGTACTAGACCTTAGGGTTGCTAGTGACATTTGCCATGTGTGGGACTTGGGACTTGGACTTGCTTGTTGCCATTTGTGCTCTTCGCACATGCTTGTGAGGGTCGCTCCTACAAGACTCCGGAGTTAGCCTTTGCGATGTATTCGCACGTGCGGTATTGAGAAACCTATGGGGCCGAATTGGTTAGACTCATTCCTACGGGGATGTTGGGGCTACCACGACACTTAGGGGGCGCAAGCAGGATTGCACTTGTGTAGATCCCAAATTGAGATTGACCATTGTCTTTCTATAATAAAGGATAATCACTACTTAACTTAGATTAGTAGTTGGATATATGTGTTGTGATATAGTATTGGACATAGTAGTATACTTGATAGGTCTTCAATTCTATTATAGTACACTTGTGAACTTATTTGAATATACTTGTTTAAAGTTGGCTATCGGGTAGTTTAAAGCATGTAATTTATTTACCTTGGGTTATTCATTCAGCTTTACAGTTATGCCTTTATTTCAGTTATTTACTTCAGTACTCGTATATTACTCTTTTTGGGCCTAGTGGAGCAATTTTGTGCAGGTCAGTAATTGCCCACTGGGAACTATATGATTATAGTTCTCACGCCCTTTGTTTCTGACTCGTTTCAGTGCCTTCTGCATCGGGGGAGGCTCGGGACCGCGGCAAAGGAGTTGCCTCGGGATAGCGGCTTGTGAGAGGGTGTTGGATAGGTGGCTTCCTCTTTCTCTTTTTTTATTTTGGAGAGAAGGAGTGTTTTACCTTGTATAGAGACCACCACTTTTGTTTATTTTGAGAGGTTATGTTGTCAGCTGTGTACTACTCTCTTTTTCTTTATTAGTGATTTAGACACTTTACTTTCTTTTACTTGTGGTTTGGTTCTTGTTTAGTTGTGGCTCTGATATTCATTGTAGTAGCCTTATATTGTTTTATATTCATTGTTTTTAGTTAGACGCCTTGTATGTGTTGACATATGGCGGGTCTGGATACGCTTTGGGGAAGGCCCCGCCGACCCCGGGCGTGACAGATTAATTTGGTATCAGAGCCTAGGGTGACGTCTTAGAGGACCTAGTAAACCTTAGGCTGGTTGGACTATAAGGATTAGACTCGTGAGAGACGTGATCTATTTGACTTATAAGCGAAAGTGTTTGATTGGGTTTTATGATAACTCTAAAAAGTTGGAGTTTAATCGAAGTGTATAACTTCTAGCGGAGGGTTACGTTGGCGGCCGACAACGTAACATCGGGAGTTAGTAGAAAGCACACTTCTTTACTTTCGCACAATTTGGGTTTCTGAGTGGGGATTGCGATAGCGTGGGTTTTATTAACTTGCGCTTTATGTTGTTGTAGTGTTGATGCCTATCACTCGCTCCCAGTCTATTGGAGCAGCGGACATGGCACATCTTGAGGAGGTCGAGACCTCCGCTACTTCTGAGTCCAGCGAGGTCCGCGAGCTGAGGGATCAGGTGGCGGTCCTCACTGACCTTGTGGCTCGGCGACGGCGGCGGCCCAAAGAACAGCCGAGGCGGCGCGCCGACAGACGAGAGGATGAAGCGACCGGAGGACCTTCTTCTGCACAGGCGGCCGCGGGAGGCAGAGACACTTTGTACCACCGGCCCGAGGTGGTAGCACCGAGGGCGCCGACTCCGCCGCCGGATCTTTGCACTCGTGCGTGCCGTGGCACGCCGGAGAGGGGCAGCGACGGCACCGCCGGATTCGAGATGCCCCCGGGAGGAGCAGTGTTCCCTACGATGGTTGAGGGGCTTGAGCGAGACCGACTGATGAGCCGCCTCAATGAGTTCAGGAGATGCAATCCACGTATATTCGACGGCGAGAACGTGGATCACTGGATTGTAGAGAAATGGCTTATGCACATGGAAAAGCTATTTCGGGACACCTTTGTCGAGGAGAGGGACAGAGTGTGGCTCGCCACTCACCATCTGGACGGCGAGGCCTATCAGTGGTGGCGGGACATTCAGAGAACCCGAGCAATCGACTTGCGAGAGATGACTTGGACGAGGTTCAAGGGATTGCTACTCGAGCACTACTTCCCCGACGGTGTTCGACGACGATGGAGCGGTTTGCGCAACCCGCGCCGGGGGAGCGGACGGTGGCGAGTATGAGCGGGAGTTCACCGTGCTTCTACACCGTGTACCTTTCGTCGTGCGGGACGACGAGGACAAGGCCGGGATCTTCGAGAATGGACTTCGGCCATCTATCTTTAGACTCGTGCGATCGTGGGGTTGCACCCATAGAGAGGTGGTAAATCGCGCTCTCATTGTGGAGCGGGGCGCGATGGTCTTGAAGGACAGGCAGGAAGGCTTGGATCGGGGCAAGGGCAAGAGGCCCTCAGGCGAGGGTGCGAGCCAGGCGCACTCTAGGAAGCCGCCAAAGTACCCCAGGAGCCAGTCACGTGGACGAGGACCCCCACAGCAGCGCCGAGGATCTGAGCGGCGACCAGCGCCGCGGTGTGTGATTTGTAGCGGCCCCCACCACCCCCGACAGTGCTCGCAGGGCGGGGCCGATGCTTCTCTTGCGGCCGGGAGGGCCATTTTCGATCGAGTGTCCGAGGGGATCTGCCCCCACACCGTCGACAGTTTCAGCACCGGCTTCACCAGGTTCCAGCCCGGGGACACCTGCAGCATCTTACCAGGTCGGGAGATCTTCTGCACAGAGGCAGAGCGAGGGGTCACGCCAGGGCCCGAGTGGACGATTGTATGCCGCCTGCATCGAGGCAGGCGGCACGGGAGACGTCGTTGCAGGTATCATTTTGATTTCCCGCATTCGAGTTCGTGCTTTATTTGATACCGGTGCATCTTGCTCTTTTTATTGATCTACTGTTTGCCGAGTTGCATAGCATTCCTATGGCTTCCTTGTTGCATTCGGGCGAGTGGTTATACCCGGACATTATATAGACGTTCGAGTGTTGTGCTAGTTGCCGGTTGATTGGGGATTGGATCATGCCCGCGGACCTGTTTGTGGTGCGCAAACTTGGAGAGTTTGACATAGTTTTGGGCATGGATTGGTTGACCCGGTACTTTGCTACGATCGATTGTGTGAGTCGTACTGTGACTTTTAGAGAGCCTGGTCACGAGGAGGTTGTGTTTCAGGGTTGCCGAGTTCGCCGTTTGCGATGACTATTAGCTCCTCTCGAGCTAGGCGCTTGATTAGTAGCGGGTGCATAGCCTATTTGGCTAGTATTGCACCCCGAGATGTTGAGGACTCTCCTAGGATTGAGGATATCCCTGTGGTGAGGGAGTTCCAGGATGTGTTTCCAGCAGAGCTACCAGGAATGCCGCCTGATAGGGAGATTGAGTTTGTAGTAGATCTCGTCCCTGGGACTACTCCAATCTCAAAGGCGCCCTATAGGATGGCACCAGCAGAACTTAAGGAGCTGAGGGCACAGTTGCAGGATCTTTTGGATAAAGGTTTTGTGAGGCCGAGTGTGTCTCCTTGGGGAGCACCGGTTCTCTTTGTGAGGAAAAAGGACGGATCACTTCGCTTATGTATGGATTATCGTGAACTTAATAAAGTCACGATTAAGAATAAGTATCCGTTGCCGAGGATCAATGATCTGTTTGATCAGCTTCAGGGATCTAGCGTGTACTCCAAGATCGACTTGCAGTCGGGTTATCATCACCAAGATCAAGCCCGAGGACGTGTCAAAGACGGCTTTCGGGACACGGTATGGACCCTTTGAGTTCACCGTTATGCCGTTTGGGCTTACTAATGACCCGGCAGCTTTTATGGATTTGATGAACCGTGTCTTTAAGCCATATTTGGACAGGTTCGTCGTGGTGTTTATAGACGACATTTTGGTTTATTCCCGAAGTGATGTTGATCACGAGGAACATTTGAGGCTGGTACTTCAAGTGCTTCGGGAAAAGAGACTCTTTGCCAGGTTGAAGAAGTGTGAGTTTTGGCTCAGAGAGGTGACATTTTTGGGCCATGTGGTTTCGGGATCGGGTATAGCCGTGGATCCTAAAAAGATTGAGGCCGTCAGGGAGTGGCCTAGACCGACGAGTGTCACGGAGATACGCAGTTTTATCGGTTTGGCCGGCTACTACAGGAGGTTTGTTGAGGGATTTGCAAGGTTATCTACTCCCCTCACAAGGCTCACGCATAAAGGTACCAAATTCATTTGGAATGATGCGTGCGAGAAAAGCTTTCAAGAGTTGAAGCTGCGATTGACTACCGCGCCAATCCTAACCTTGCCAGTTGCTGGAGCAGGGTATGTGATTTATAGCGATGCTTCCTTTAACGGATTGGGTTGCGTGTTAATGCAGGACGGAAAGGTGATCGCGTATGCTTCTCGCCAGTTGAAGGAGTATGAAAGAAATTATCCTACACATGACTTGGAGTTGGCGGCTGTAGTGTTCGCACTGAAGCTATGGCGCCACTATCTTTATGGCGAGCGGTGTGAAGTGTATACGGATCACAAGAGTTTAAAGTATCTGTTCACTCAGAAGGAATTGAACCTGAGGCAGCGCAGATGGTTGGAACTCCTCAAGGATTATGATCTGACGATACTTTACCACCCAGGCAAGGCTAACGTGGTGGCAGATGCGCTAAGTAGGAAATCGACGGAAAACTTAGCGATGATGATAGTTACTCAACCGCCTTTGATTGAGCAACTGAAGCGGTTAGAGTTGGAGGTGGTGGCTCCTGACACACCTATGAGGTTGATGACACTTGTGGTGCAACCTACTTTATTGGAAAGAATCAAGGAAAAGCAAGCTCTTGATGCGGAGTTGCTAAAGATCCGAGCAAAGATGACAGATGGTTGCACCGGGGACTTTACTTTGGACGGTGGCGACTTGATGCGATTCCGTGGACGGGTTTGTGTACCAGCGGAACCGACACTTAAAGAGGAGATTCTCCTAGAAGCACACCGAGCGCCGTATGCTATACATCCGGGAGGCACCAAGATGTATAAGGATTTGAAACTACACTATTGGTGGCCCGGGATGAAAAAGGATGTTGGCGAGTTTGTAGCTCGTTGTTTAACTTGCCAACACGTGAAGGCTGAGCATAGAGTTCCCGCGGGGAAATTACAGAGCTTACCGATTCCAGTGTGGAAGTGGGAGAAGATCACCATGGACTTTGTGATGGGATTGCCTCGCTCCCAGGCCGGGCAGGACGCTATTTGGGTGATCGTGGATAGGTTGACGAAGTCGGCACATTTCATACCTATCCACACTACTTGGACTGGCGAGAGACTCACACAGGTTTACCTTGACGAGGTTGTGCGACTACATGGAGTACCCACTTCTATAGTATCGGATAGAGACACTCGCTTTGTGTCGCACTTTTGGAGGAGTCTGCAGGACGCCTTGGGTACTCGACTGGATTTCAGCACTGCTTTCCACCCTCAGAGTGACGGGCAGTCAGAGCGTACTATACAGACACTCGAGGACATGCTTCGAGCCTGCGTGATCGACTTCGTGGAGGATGGTCGCAAAGATCTACCGATGGCTGAGTTTGCTTATAACAACAGGTATCAAGCAAGCATCAAGATGGCGCCATTTGAGGCACTCTATGGACGGAAATGTAGATCGCCACTTCATTGGAGTGAAGTTGGTGAGAGTTTGGCTCTAGGCCCAGATGTGCTCCAGGAAGCCGAGGACAAGGTTCGCATTGCTAGGGAGCGGTTGTTGACAGCCCAGAGTAGGCAGAAGAGCTATGCTGATAGACGTCGACGAGACTTGGAGTTTCAGATTGGAGACCATGTCTTTTTGAAAGTCTCGCCGGCCAGAGGAGTCAGGAGATTTGGGATTCGGGGTAAGTTGAGCCCCCGTTTCATTGGACCGTATGAGATTTTGGAGCGTGTGGGCCCGGTAGCGTATAGACTTGCTCTACCGCCGAAGCTATCGGGTGTACACAACGTATTTCATGTATCGGTCCTTCGGAAGTATGTACATGATCCAGCTCATGTTTTGGATGCTACACCATTGGAGCTGAGGGACGATTTGAGTTTCGAGGAGCAACCCGTGAAGATTTTAGCTCGCGAGGTGAAGAAGTTGAGGAACCGGGAGCTTCCTTATGTGAAGGTCCTGTGGAGCAACCACGAGGAGCGGGAGGCCACATGGGAGCTAGAGAGTGCGCTTCGAGAGCGCTATCCCCATCTCTTTCAGATGGAGTCATGAGGTATGACTTTAATTTTGAGTTTCGCGGACGAAACCTCCTTTTAGGAGGGGTGAATGTGACGCACTGGACTTGTGCAAATAGCAAGGTTCGAGTGTGGATGTGAGATTGCGCTTTTCCAGATTTTCTGGAGGGTCGTTGACTGTGTTCCGACCTATGGCACGAGTACCGAGGTTAGTGGATGATTTCCAAGCACTAAAGTCCTAAAAGCTGAGTTTTAGGTTGCTCTCGGGTTGGAATTTTATGCCTTTGTACCGGTACAAAATTGTTGCTATACCGTTACAAAATGGTGGCTATACCGGTACAAGCCGAGATTTATACCGGTATAGATGAGCGGCTGGGCAAACCCGAGGCTCGGGTTTGCTGTTTCGCAGGGTTTATACCGGTACAAAATGGGTTTGTACCGGTACAGGCTGGCAGTTTTCGAAAACCCGAAACTGCAGGGGCTAGTTAGCATTTTGTTGCTTCTATATGTTTCCCCCTTGCCCCTAGGGCTCCTTTTGAACCCTTCCACAGCACCTAGCAAGGTAGAGAGCTTCTCTCTCCTTGAGCTCATTTGGATTTTTGGGGTGGTCTTCAAGAGATTTAACCTCTCTTTTCTTCTCCTTTTGCCTCCTAGTGCCATTGTCACCTTGGTAGAGACTTGGGGCTTGGACTTGGGAGCTAGTTGAGGGAAGATCTTCAACTTTGGAGGGATTTGAGCCTTGTTTAGAGCTTCTAAGAGGTAAGCAACTCCTTCTTATCCTCTAGTTTAGGCTTTGATTGCCTTCTATGGGTTGAAACCCTAGTTTTTGTAGATTAGGGTTTATTTTGGGGATTTGCAACCTAGGGCTTTTAGAGTCCAATTAATTGGTTTAGAACCTTTGTTTAGGTTGCCTTGGAAGAGATCTCACCTCCATTTGAGGGTTGGAGAAGGATTTTTTACTCTAAGGTGAATTTTTCCTTACTCTCTACATTGAAGCTTAAAGTTTGAACTCAAGACTTATCTCTTGAGGTTGTAACTCCTAGGATCTCCTTTGTAGGGTACTAGGAGTAGGAATCGAAGCTTCGTTAGCGGTTCAGAGCGACGCTTGGAGCGACGGTGGGTTTGGCCTCACCTAGCACAATGGGAAATTCTCATTGGTGCTTATTTGCTTATGGTTAAATGGAAATTAGTTCATTTTCATGCTATTTGATTTATTTGTGAATTTTAGAATGCTTAAGATACATATGTTATGTGTAATGCAATTTTACTCTATATAGTAGAGACGAATGCATGCGAGAGCTGAAGTCTTGTAGCTTTCTTTTTGGGAACTTGAAACTAAGTGTTTGAGAGGACTTTGACATGTGTTTGAGAATATAGAACTATGCATGATATAGGAGAAAAGCCCTTGTCATTAAGCGGCATTGGCTTGGCATCAAGAGTGTAGAATAGTGAGCTAATGTCATCAAGCGGCATTAGGCTCGTGAATGAACTTGACATAGAAATTCTAGTGTCATGAGAATTTGTTGTACTAGACCTTAGGGTTGCTAGTGACATTTGCCATGTGTGGGACTTGGGACTTGGACTTGCTTGTTGCCATTTGTGCTCTTCGCACATGCTTGTGAGGGTCGCTCCCTGGCGGCACTCCGGAGTTAGCCTTTGCGATGTATTCGCACGTGCGGTATTGAGAAACCTATGGGGCCGAATTGGTTAGACTCATTCCTACGGGGATGTTGGGGCTACCACGACACTTAGGGGGCGCAAGCGGGATTGCACTTGTGTAGATCCCAAATTGAGATTGACCATTGTCTTTCTATAATAAAGGATAATCACTACTTAACTTAGATTAGTAGTTGGATATATGTGTTGTGATATAGTATTGGACATAGTAGTATACTTGATAGGTCTTCAATTCTATTATAGTACACTTGTGAACTTATTTGAATATACTTGTTTAAAGTTGGCTATCGGGTAGTTTAAAGCATGTAATTTATTTACCTTGGGTTATTCATTCAGCTTTACAGTTATGCCTTTATTTCAGTTATTTACTTCAGTACTCGTATATTACTCTTTTTGGGCCTAGTGGAGCAATTTTGTGCAGGTCAGTAATTGCCCACTGGGAACTATATGATTATAGTTCTCACGCCCTTTGTTTCTGACTCGTTTCAGTGCCTTCTGCATCGGGGGAGGCTCGGGACCGCGGCAAAGGAGTTGCCTCGGGATAGCGGCTTGTGAGAGGGTGTTGGATAGGTGGCTTCCTCTTTCTCTTTTTTTATTTTGGAGAGAAGGAGTGTTTTACCTTGTATAGAGACCACCACTTTTGTTTATTTTGAGAGGTTATGTTGTTAGCTGTGTACTACTCTTTTTTTTTTTATTAGTGATTTAGACACTTTACTTTCTTTTACTTGTGGTTTGGTTCTTGTTTAGTTGTGGCTCTGATATTCATTGTAGTAGCCTTATATTGTTTTATATTCCGCTGTTTTTAGTTAGACGCCTTGTATGTGTTGACATATGGCAGGTCTGGACACGCTTTGGGGAAGGCCCTGCCGACCCCGGGGCGTGACAATATTTTCTTAATTGACTAAAATTCGTCAAAATTGTTTTCAAATGTAAGATTGTCTAGTTTAGGGGGAGTTTGAATATTATAAAAAAAAAGGGGAGAAAACTCCTATGATTATAAAGATGTGGAAAGAGTTACATCCGAAAGGAGTGTGAAAACTACCACCACATGTAGGAAAGAGCTACCACCCCGGTCGTCCGGTACGTGTGTGAAGCTACCACATGGGTAATTATATGAAAAACCGAAAAGATTGAGAAAAAATATATGTGATTATTTTAGAATTTTCGGCGTTATAAGGTGGTAGATTGAAAAAGATGCTCAAAGAGCCACCCCTGGTGTTTATTAGCTAAATCTCTATTTTGAACGGGTTGCGACAAATTGGTGTCAATTTTGCTAAATTTTTAGAAATTATTTTTCATCAATTTGCATCTTGATGACTTTAAATAAATAGATTATTCTTAATAACAAATTTTGATGTTTCAATGTCTTTTGAAATCAAATAATATTTTATCTTCATCACAATAATTTTTGGAGTACAACTTTTAATTTTTATGAAATTTATCTAATTTTGAAGGATTTTTGAGGAAACAAGGCAAAATTTTTGATGAGGAGGACACGGAGTGATTTTATCTTTTTGAGCTTCATTATCTATATTTTATTTTTTCTCTCCTAGGACTATGTCTAGTTTGTTTATTTTTGGTATCTAGATTTTTAACTATGACATGACTACTTTCTTTTTGCTAGTTTGCTTTTTTCTCTATTTGTGTTTCTTTTTGGCAATTTTTGACAAAAAGGGGGAGAAGAATTGAAAACTTGAATTGAATTTAAAAAGGGAGAGATTTTCATGAACAAAGGGGGAGAGATTTTCATTTTCATATTTTTTCTACTAAGTTTGTTTGTGAACTTTGTTCGTGGAGAAAGTAATCTAATTGCAGATCATTGAAGACTTCAAGACTCCTAGTTGCGTCTAAGTTATAGAGTTTGTTTAGAAGTTGCAAAATTGTAATTTTGTATTTCTTTGGATCTTTCACGCGAGAAGTTCATTGTTTTGGTGATGGCAATGAATTTCATTTTTTTGTGAGTTGAGCGTTGTGATGTAATTTTGGGTTTTGTCACGAAATTTCCAAAGGGGGAGATTGTTACGGATTTTATGTTGGCATATTTCGTGAAGTGAGTCCGGAGTCTTGAAGGTTTAAAGAAGAAGGGATAAATCGAAGAATCGAAGACTCAAAACATGAATCCACAATGCTCGGTAAGTTCAAATATTATGGATGATGATTTATAAATATTTAAAAGTGTTTGGAAGACTTAGGATGTTTTTAAATTGAATATATGGATAAAATTGAGGTTTTCAAATCCTAGTCTATCTCTATGTCACGCCCCAAGCCCGATCCTTTTGGCCGGTTCGAGAGCGTCAAACAGACGCCGAACGGACAGAGTCTCCCCTATCCGCCCAAGGCTCAACATGTACAGATAGAGTATAAAATTTTGCACTTGCGGAAGCATACACAAAGGCTTGCACGAAGACAACGACCAATAGTGAAAGTACTATTAATACATACAAGTAACATGATTAATTGCAATCACATACATGCATAATTCTTACAACTTTGCATTCTTTAAAAGACTACCATTCTTTACATTCTTTGCTTCATTTCTTTTTACATCTCATAGTCTTCAAAGATAAAGCTTAAATACATTTGATATTAGCATCTACCATCATCAAATACAAAAGACGATACAAAAGGGTAATGCAACTATAACAAAAGTAAAGTACTCGGGCGGTCTCTACCTAGGGCGCGATGCCCTTCCCGCGATCGTCGGCCGGCTCACTTGGTCCCGGCTCTGTGGAAATAGTGGGGTGAGAACTACAACAAAGTTCCCAGTGGGTTCGGCAACCAACCACGCCGACTTTCCCACTAGGTCTAACTCAAGCGTAATAGAAAGAAAGGTAAGATAAGAACCAAACTATCAAATGCAACTAATACGCTTGAAAGTAAAGATAATATGCCCAAAGCGTAAAACATGCAAGATCATAAGTTCAATACCCAATCTCTTGGCTAACCCGTGGGTTTCGCCCTCAACAAGACTCAACCAAACTCAAAATCCCATAGTATACGGGAGGCTCAATATCGACCCGTTGGGACCGTTCTTAGGAAAACTCATTCCCTGGAAAACTCATTCCAGTGGTGACCAACTCCGGAGCGCACCGCTCGAAGGGGGAGCTACCGCCCTCGAGCAAGGACTATATGGTGAGTACGATCAATCCTTAACTTTAAGGATTCTAAATCTCAATCTGTTCCTTGCCTTCAAGGAGAACTCATGTTCATATGACCCTTACTCTAAGGTTATTGTCAAATGTCAATCTCATGACTCTACTAGTGTTATATACACTACAAGTTCTTGTTCTTGCTCTTTGATGTCACACATGTTGTCTAAGTATTCTAGACTCATCTTTGTCACATTCTCTAATACATGTCCAATGTCGCATTCACTTGTCAATTACACTACTTGTTCTTTAGCATGCATATATATATATAGGGTTCTCGTTCTTTGTCATATAATCTCATACAATTACATCTCATGCATTTGAACTCACAAATTGCAATATAACTCATAATTTACCCTATCATGCATTATGCTCAACATATATAGAATGCTCAAAAGTGACACATAGACTTAGAAAGAATTTCGGTGTCCTTGGAATGCACCACCCACCTTCTAAAATTATGGATGGTTTGCCCGTCGAGTTTCGTAGCTAACCGAGGCCTATTTTACAATCTGCGCAGTTAACAGATTTCACATCAGGCTAACTTACATAACAACTCATAGATAGGCTTTTCGTTTAATTAAACGGAGTTGTCCCACGCGTCGGGGATACCCCCAATTAGGTTTCTACAAGGTCAATTTGACCCTAGAACCTCTATGGCAAAAAGCCCCAAATTCGGTGCTCTATCCAAGCCCTATGCAAAACCCTAGGTTTTGATCTCTTAAACAAGCAAAAGAGAGCTTGTTGTTACTCTTAGAGTTCATCTAGAACAATTTAAACCATCATTAGGGCCTCTACTTGAAACCCTAAGAATCCACCATGAGAGGACCTTGAGCTTTCATGGGTTTTCATGGAGCTCAAGCCTCTACTAGGCTTCTACACCAAAGAGAAGACTCAAAACTCTAAGTTCCTTGCTTAAAACCCAAACCCTAGTCTAGGTTTACCATGAAACCTCACCTTGGCCCAAGCTCCACCTTGTAGGAGAGCTTCTAGGTCTTCCCCAAGCTCCAAATCCTCCAAGATCACCTCCTCCAAGCTCCTTCTCCAACTTCTCCAAGCTCTAGGAGAGGTTTTCTAGAGAGAAAGAGAGGAAATGAAAGAGAGTGGTGAGGGAGTGAATGGCTGTGAAGAGGTAAGCCATTGGGTATATATTGTGTTGTGACAATTGCCAAAAAGCCCCTCCATTCACGAAAATTACAAACTGCTCGAACTGGGCAGTTTTCGTGTTCAGGGTCCGGACCTGGCCATGGGATTCGGATCCCGAAAGCTGGGGTTCTGGGACTTAGCCATTTTTTTCTGCTGATTTCGCAGGGGTGGACCGGTCCTGGCCTCCTGATCCGGATCCCGAGAGCGGGATTTTCGGGACTTAGCCAATTTTTTTGGGCCGATTTCGCATGGGTGGACGGTCCTGGCCTCCCGATCCGGATCCGAGAGCGGGATTTTCGGGACTTAGCCATTTTTTTTTTGGCGATTTCGCATGGGTGGACCGATCCCGGCCTCCCGATCCGGATCCCGAGAGCGGGATTTTCGGACTTAGCCAATTTTTTTGGCTGCTGAGTCTGCCAAGCTTGTGGCATCCGGACTCCACCTGTGGGGTCCGGACCCAGCAAGCTCCAAATCTGAAATTTTTCCAGATTTGCAGTTTCTTGCTCCTCGGGTCCCGTTTTCACTTCACACAAGTTCTAAAACTCTTAGAACCTTGTGGCACTTGGCTCACTCCGCGTTCCGCTCATTTTGACAAAACTCGGCACGTTTTACGAGGAAGTGGGTTGTTACACTCTATGTTTTCTAATTGATTTTAAACAGGTTTTCAAATCCTAATCTATCTCTATGTTTTCTATTTGATTTTAAACAGGTTTTCAAATCCTAGTCTATCTCTATGTTTTCTAATTGATTTTAAATAGATTTTCAAATCCTAATCTATCTCTAATTTTATTTCCAAAATTGGGTTTTCACAATCCTAGTCTACTTCTAAGTCTTCTAAATCTATAAATAAGCGATGGGGGTTCCATTAATTCATATGCTTAGAGTTTAGACCATTATGAAACCCTAGAAACTTGTTGGGTGCTCTCTTTCTTTCTTCAACAACAAGTTTCTATCGGATCAATTCTTGAAACCCTAATTTCTCGTTCTTCATGGAGAATTGATCCGGCTATTGCTTAGAAACATCTTCTACGGTTCTTTAATGATTATCTAAGCAATAAATCATCACCGATCGTATCGTTCTTGCTCCGGACGGAGTGCGCTCGTGGATTCGAGTGGCGTCGTGGATTCGGCGTGATCGGAGGCTTCGTGGATTCGAAGTGGAGGCGTTCGTAGATTCGAACGTGGGGCGTGGACAATCCGGCGGCGTGCGCGAGATCCGAAGAAGATAAAGAGAGGTTTGAGTCCGTGGATTCGGTAAATCACCTTGTAATCTTTTATTCTTAGTGGATTGTTATCGCGTGTTGGTCCCGTGGGTATTTTACTCCGAGTTGGAGTTTTCCCACGTAAATCTCGGTGTGCTTTTTATTTTCCGCATTTATTTTTATTGCATCGAGATTTGTGGTTTTCGGCCTTTACACCTATTCACCCCCCTCTAGGTGTTGGATACAATCTAGATAGATCCTTGGGGCTACCCCATAGCTAACAGAGAGTGCCCATGAAGCTGGACATGGGACTTGACCATAGTCGTGTCACTGATCGGGCCTAGAGAATGCTCATATGACGTGCAAACAACGTTAACGTCATGTAGTCGAAGAATCCTCATAATAATTAGAGGAAATGGAAGACGATCTTTTTGATTCGCAGTCTTAATCTCCCTCGCCATACGTTTCCAGATGAGGAATGGGATATTGATGTTGATGTTCTTCTTCTTGACAAGATCAGGATGTCCCAAAAGATACATATAAAGAACTCTATCCCATCGAATCACTTTGGTGTTTGCGAGTGGCATGATGTTGTAGCAGACGATAAAGTTCAAATAGCGATACTCAAGCCTCAAGTCCTTCGAGAGTATGGCAGAACCGTTGTTCTCAGCGCCTGGTACACAGAGGGCATTTAAAATCCTTCGCCAATCAACAATAGACTCAAGTTCAGCATTCATATAGCCTACTCTGTTAGTTCGAGCTTGCATCTCAAGCACGGATGCAATAGAGTCAGGAGTAATCGACATTTCAACACCACGAACTGAAGTAGTAAAGACGAATGGACCTCCATCTGACTCGAGCAAATTTTCAGCTCGCATATAGAATTCCCGAATGAGCTCAAGTCCATACCCTGTACGCTCAGTGAACTCGCAAATTTCATGCAAGTTGCCATTCTCGAACAAGGCTTGAAACGCAGGGGCTCTCTTGATCAAGTTTGCAACCCCAACTAGTCGCTCGCCAACACAATGCTTCGAGGAATACAGTCGATATCGTTGAGGATCAACAGGTGGATGAGCTGCCTGAGGTGCCTGAGGTGGAGCAGCTGCTGCAGGTTGAGGCTCCTCAATAGTAATACCAGCCGTCTTCTTTCTCGTTCGTTCAGAACGTTGCTTCTTTGGTAGTTCATCCTCTCGGGCTTTAGCCTTGCCCTTTCCTTTTCCTTTGGTTTTCTCCTTTGACTTTCCTTTTCCCTTTGATGTTCCTTGTGCTGCTGCGTGCTGAGACTGAGCCAGAACCGTGTTCCAATCACCCTCGTGTGATTCACGGTCTGAATCCTCAGCAGGGTTATATTCACTGCCAACGTCCTCTGCAGGTTGTTCCTCCCGTTGTTGAGTGGAGGAGCGTCGTCGCTTCACACCAGGACCTCCTCGTGCCATCAAGAATACCAACACAAGTAGCCACGAACACACGGTTGCAACAAGTATCTGTTCAAAAGCTCAATAGCAAGCATATTGATCACAATATATCATAAATTACGAAAAATTGGTCGTTAATTTTAAACAAATTTAACATCACCCTAGAGCCATTAGAAACACATTTAATATAGATAATATGCATGAGGAATGATTAAATAATCACAAAAACTCGAATATCCCCCTGTGAACAGAGATAAACTAGGGTAAAACCAAAAGGCATGCAGATCAGTTGAATAAATTGAAAAGGAAGCATGTAGAACTGCATATTAGACATGTTGAAGCAAGATTGAAGCAACAAATCCAGTTCAAAACCGCACAAACAAAGATCAATTTCAAAAACCCTAATTTTGTTGAAAAAGAGCAAAAATCGAAAAAAAAAATCAAAATGCATACCTTGAATCCGAAGAAAAAGTGAAGGATGTTGATGCAAATGATCAAGGAAGCACTTTAGGGTTTTTAGAGAGAGAAACAACAAGTAAAAACTATAAACAATGAGTTTTGAAGCCAACTCGGTCGAGCGGGTATATACGCCCGCCGCTCCAGCCGAGACCAGACAGACCAAGGCTCTGTCCGGATGCCACCAAAAACCAGTCTACTCTTATGCGAGCGTGCTGTCCGGACAGAGTCTGAAGACCGGTCCCAGTAGGCAATTTTCGAAAACAGTGAAATTTTCTTTAATATAAATCTGGTTCCCAGCCTCAACTACATGAAATATAATAACAAAATCTAATCCAAAACAAATCAAGAATGTCAAAAATGTTGAACCTTACATCAATCAAAATTTGATCTTCATATACTGTGAAGTTAGACACATCTATCGAGATCTAACCAACAGTTGAATTAAGTTTAAATTTCACATTCACATTAATAAAGATTAACGTATATCCCATAAACTGAAATAAGCACAAGAATATGATCCAATCGAGTTAAGCACACGTCAAATTTAAGGAGTGGTTCTTCGAGCATCTTTTAACTTCCACCCTATATCGTTCGATGAAAAAGAGAAACCACCGAGCACCTCTAATTTAAGAAATATGATCAATACTTTAGAGAAGTAAACTTATATTCATGTGGTAGCTTCACACACTTACCGGACGACCGGGGTGGTAGCTCTTTCCTACATGTGGTGGTAGTTTTCACACTCCTTAGAAAGGATGTAACTCTTTCCACAACTTGAATTGGTGGTAGTTTTCACACTCCCAATAGGGATATAACTCTTTCTACATCTTTTAACATAGATATTACTCCCCCTCAACTAGTGCTACCCCCAATGGGACATATTATTGTGATTTCAGAAAATAGGATCACATGTCACCCATCGTGCAAATAATCAATTAAAATTAATCTACTTTTGATAGTTCAAGAGAGATGTACTTAAATTAACAAATATATGTAAGGACAATTTCTAAAAGATGTTGGGGTTCAAAATAGATGACATAGAAGAGTTAAATTGGATTAAAGAGTGTTAAAAATAACTCATGCAAGCAATGAGATCACATCGTGAAGAACAAAGGAAACTTTTCAAAATAAGATAAAACACTTCGCGTTCCAAAGATCAAGCAAACAATGCATAAGAACAAATAATGCATAATTGTCCATTTTTAAATATTGGCTCATAGAAAATGTCTAGATAAATAAAATCCTTTGAAATAAACGCGACCAATTCTCCCAAGTAATGATATATTAGCTCAACACGTTTGGTTCAAGAGAATAGAACACTTTTTTTTTTTAAAAAATTATTCATGGCACAAGTGTTCGAATAGATATAGTGCGAGAGAGAGGTCGGTAGCCACTAGACGCTTAATACGAAAAGATTTCACCTTTGCGCACCCAAACCTTACGAATCTTAGGGTGCGTCGATTGGCTTGTACGAGTCTTGTGAAGCTTGTCGACGAGTTCGAATTTCTTGTTCTTTTGACCCTTTACTTTCGGCCTCCAAGCTTGTTTAGTTCTAATTCTTGAATCATCCTTTGTTGGCTTTGATTCCACTCTTGGAACATTCTTCTTCGGCTTGATTTGAGACCATTGGTTCACGTGTGTCACGGAGTTCTTCTTTTGTGTACAATTTCTCCTCACATGACCTAGAACTCCACATTGGTGATAAATTTTGTTAGTAAACAAATTTCTAGTTGAAACGAACTTACTTTGAACTTTTGGTTTTGACTTAGTCGAATTCACGCCCACTTGCTTAACGACTTGATCAACACAAGTCCTCTCATATCCAAGACCAAGTTTAGATGTTTGTCCAAGCCCTAGCATCTTGTCAAGTTTCGTCGTTCCGGAGGAAGAATTTGTTCAAATCCGATCTTAGTTGGATGATAGTCTTTGTGAATTCCAAGTTTGCTTCCTTTGCCTCCCTTACTTGCTCATTGAGAAACTGTACATTTTCTTCATTCTTTTCTCTTTCGTTCTCAAGCATGCCAACTTTTTCAACAATAGATTGATAGGCTCTAGATAATCCATCCTTCTCTTTCTCCAAATCTCTCAACAAAGTTGTTAAGCTTGTGTTCTCCCCTTCTAGATCCACGATCCTTTGTTGTAGCTTCTTATTGTGCCTGGCGATCTTCTTCGATTCTACGATCAATTGACGATAAGCGTCAATCATGTCACCGCCATCCAAATCGTCATCCGTCAAGTTCTCCGGTGTGGATTGTTCATGCAATGAAGTCACGGAGATTGAGTCAATGGAGGATAAGCACATAATATTAGAATCGTATGCCAAAAGAGCCGTGGCATTTTCTCCCACATCGCTTGAGGTTGACTCCTCGTCGGAAGGATCATCCCAAGTGATGGCTTGCATAGCCTTCTTCTTATTAGAAGTCTTGGTCGGACAATCCGATGCTATGTGTCCAAAACCCCGACACTTATAGCTTTGGATTTCTCCACTTTTCTTATCGTTAGAGGACTCTTTTGAAAAATTTTCAGAATTTTTAGATTTAGAAGAAGAAGAAGAAGTACTCCCTTTTGATTTGTTGAACTTGGAAGAGGAAGTCTTGGTAGGAAATTTTTTCTTAAAATTGCGTCGGAACTTCCTAGTTAGAAGTGCAAGTTGCTTCTCGAAGTCCTCCAAGGTCACGTCCGAATCCGTCTCGGAAGAAGATGAGTCCGCGTTGCCTCCCTTGGTAGATTTGAACGCCATACCTGTGGACTTAGAAGACAACTTGGAAAAAGACGTGTTAGAAGGAAAAGTCATCTCATAAGTTTGAAGAGCACCTACGAACTCATCTACTTTCATCTTATCGGGATGTTTTACAGTTTCAATTGCCGCGACTTTCGGACGAAAATGCTCGGGAAGAGTTCTTAGAATCTTACGAATTATCTTGGTTTCGGAAATTTTCTCACCCAAGTTGGAACAAGTGTTGACTATGTCTTAAAGACGAGTATAATATTCAGTAAAAGTCTCGTTCTCTTCCATATGAATAGAATCAAAACGACTAGTCAACATTTGTAGTTTTTGAACTTTCACAAGACTAGTTCCCTCGTGGGTGGTTTTAAGGGTATCCCAAATTTGTTTAGCAGTTTCACATGCCGAAACCCGAGAGAATTCGGTTTGATTCAAAGAGTTAAATAAAGCATTAATTCCCTTGCCATTGAAAGAAGAACGTTCGTTTTCATCCTTAGTCCACTTAGTTCTAGCCTTGGGGACGGTAATAGCATCAACTACCTCGGTGGGATGAGTCCAACCATATTCCACTGCTTGCCATACTCTCTCGTCGATTGCAATTAGAAACGCCCTCATGCGGACTTTCCAATAGGCATAGTTAGTGCCATCGAAGAGAGGAGGTCGATTGATATTACCACCCTCGGCCATTGTCTACAACCTAAACCCGCTCTGATACCAATTGTAGGTTATGGGTCTCAAGGATCTAAAGGTAATCTACACCTAGAGGGGGGTGAATAGGTGTACAATGGCCAATTAAAAATCTCGATGCGATTATAAAGTAAATGCGGAAAATAAAATCAAACACACCAAGATTTACGTGGGAAAACTCCACAAGGAGTAAAAAATCTACGGGACCGATCACACGAAAATCCACTAAGAAACAATTGAGTACAAGGCGATTCACCCACGACTTTACCCAATTTACCGAATCTTCTATGTAGATCTCTTTCGCTGGTCCTCGATCGCTTAAAGTCCTTCAACCGATCACGCCGCAACTCCTTGCCGCGTCCACGCTTCGACTCCTCAAAGCTTCCACCGAATCCTCGGCGCCCCACACGCGATTCGCGCGCAACCTCTTCGTCCGAAGAGAGAACAAGGATGATTTATGATGATTAACACGTTAAGCACCGTAGACTATGGAAATCCCTTCTAGTTGTTCATCGAGTCGATTCACAAAGAAGAATCACAAGAGCAACATCAACTTGATGATCAACTAGTATAGAACTCTCTCTTAGGATTAGGTCAAAAAGCTTAGAAGAGAGTTTCTAGGGTTTAGAATAAAAGCATATTCAGGTATATCACGTCCTTGGACTTCCCATGGTCTATATATAGAGTTAGAAGACTTTGAAGTAGACTAGAAATCAAATCAGCCCTTTTTGGAAATATTTTCGGGTTCTCTGTCCGGTCTCTATATATCTGTCCGATCCCCAACTTTCGTCATTATTTTCGCACAGAACTCTGTCCGGTCAGACCTCGGGGTGTCCGGTCCAACCTTGCGAAACAAGAAAAATACGACTACGTAATGTCCAGGACGAAAGGCGGTCGGTCGAGTTTGCGAAAATCTCGGCTATCAAGCGTACTGAGTCCGGACAGAAAGGGCGGTCCGGTCAGGGTTTAAGCCTTCGCAGCAAAAACATGCTTACTGGATCCGGACAGGAACCACGGTCCGGACAGAGACCATATAAAAACCAGTTTTTTGCAAAATCAATAGTTTAAGGTTTTTAAAGTCTTCTAGCTACTATATTTACAATGTAAATCACCATAAATGATCTTAAATATGTACCTGAGGTGTTGAGCTTCTCTGACGAGTCCTGGATCATCCATCTTCATCTTGATTACCTTGATCTCTTCAAGACTCCGACACGTTCACGAAATTCGCCAACTTATAAAATCCTTAACAAAGTACTCTACTTGTTCTTGTTCTTAGATGCCACATATGTTGTCTAAGTATTCTAGACTCATCATTGTCACGTTCTCTAAGTACATGTCCATTGTCACATTCATTTGTCAATTACATTAAGTTCTCGTTCTCGTTCTTTAGTATGCATACATAGGGTTCTTGGTTCTTTACTACTACAATATTATACAAATATTTCTCATGCATTTGAACTCACAAATTGCAATATAAATCTCATAATTACCCTACTATGCATTATGCTCAACATATATAAGAATGCTCAATCGACACTTAGACATAAAGAGAATTCCGGTGTCCTTGGAATGCACCACCCACCTCTAAATTTTGTAGATGGATTGTAGTTTGAGTCTCGTGCTCAACCGATCCCTACTTTGCGACCTGCGCGTTAAACAGAGCCCTAAGCAGGCTAGTTTACATAGTAGCTCATAGATGAGCTTTTCGTTTAAACAAACAGAGTTGTCCCACGCGTCGGGGATACTCCCAATTAGGTTTCTACAAGGTCAATTCGACCCTAGAACCCCTATGTTCAAAAGCCCCAAATTTGGGTGCTCTACCAAGCCCTATGTGAAACCCTAGGTTTTGATCTCTTACACAAGCAAAAGAGAGCCTGTCACACCTCTAGGAACTCATCTAAAACCATTTAAACCATATCTAGGGCTTCTACTTGAAACCCTAGAAGTTCACCATTAGAGGACCTTGAGCTTCCATGGATTTTTATGGAGCTCAAGCCTCAAGAGGCTTCTAAACATGAGAGAAGCCTAAAAACCCTAGGTTACATGGAAGAAAATCCAAACCCTAACCTAGTTTCTCATAGAAACCTCACCTTGGTCCAAGCTCCACCTTGTAGGAGACCTTCTAGGTCCTCTCCAAGCTCCCAAGCCACCTAGTCCACCTTCTCCAAGCTTCTTCGCCTTCGATCTCTAGAGAGAGAAAGAGGGAAATGTGAGGGAGAGTGTTTGGAAGAGAATGGCTGTGAGAGAGGGAGCCCTTGGGTGCATATAGTGTTGTAACAATGCAACTAGGCCCCTCCAATTTCGAAAATTGCATTCTGCCCAGTCTAGGCATTTTTCGTGCTCTGAGACCGGTCTCAGTCCTGGGGACCAGTCTCGGGATGTCCGGTCTTGGACCATTGTCCGGATCCCGCACGTTGGAATTTCAGGACTTAGCCATTTCTCTGGTTTTTCGCAGAGGATGTCCGGTCCTGACCGAGATGTCCGGTCTTGGGATGTCCGGTCTCGGCTCATTGTCCGGATCCCGCAGAGGAAAAATCCAGGACTTAGCCGATTTCCTCTCCGCGTGGCTGGGCTCTCGTGGCATCCGGTCTCCACACATGGGGACCGGTCTTGGCTGCTGCAAATCTGGAAATTTTCCAGATTTGCAGATTCGCACTCGTGGGTCCCATTTTCACTACTCATAGGTTCTAAAACACTTAGAACCTTGTGTTACTTGACTAACTCCGCGTTTCGCTCATTTTGACAGAACTCGGCACGTTCTACGAGGAAGTGGTTTGTTACACTTTGGCTGGCCTATAGGTGCGCCCTCGACTCACACCTCAAACCCGTCTATGAAGGGGGACTCGAACCACCCGAGGGGTTGTCTGCGAGACCACACATAGGCTATCCCTTGGGACCCTACCTAGGCTATCCCAATCGTATCACGTGCAAAGACTTTGGAGCACTCGCACTGTAATACACCGATACTTCGGTAGATGAATGTCGAACTTAAGTCAAAATGACCTAAGCTCGATGATGTAATGCTTCGGAAAGGCCGACGGCACCTATAATGCAAGAAGTGCATTATAGAGGGTCTTCGAGAGCTAAGTAGAGAAAGAGTCGAGAAAAATCTGCATTCTGCAGATAATTGGCTCTCGGGGACCGGTCCCTTTAGGGAGAGACCGGTCCCCGTTTGCGTGAGAGATGTTTGAGGCTGAAAAATCGGCTAGGTCCTGAAAATCCCACGTACGGGAACCGGTCCCGGAAGGCAGAGATCGGTCCCCCGTGTGCGAAGGAATAAGGGGATTGAAAATTTGGCTAAGTCCCGAAATACCAACGTACGGGAACCGGTCCCTGCATGGGGAGACCGGTCCCCACGCGCGTATGGTCCCGGGTGAAGGTACTCTGGGACCGGTCCCCATACCCGAAAACTGCCCAGTTCAGGCTGATTAATTGGATGAAAGTTGAGGGGCTTAATTGCATTTCTGCAATATATGTGTTAAGTGTGAAGGGGTATGAGCCTGTTGGCTCATTTCTTCAAGCCCAAGCAACCGGTTGAAGCTCTCTCTCTCTTTAGGATTCTCTCTCTCTCAAGAAGAAGGAGAAGAAGAAAAAGAAAGGTGAAGAAGAAGTAGTAGAGGTGGGAAAGCTCTCTCTCCTTCGCCTCTAGAGCAAAAAGCGAGGAAAGCTGGAAGGTAGGCTTTTCTCTCTTTTGCAGTTAAACCCTAAGTAGGGATTAGAATAACCTAGGAATGGTTTTTATGGACTCAATGAGGCAAAGGAGTTCCCTCGAGTGTTTCGTCGAGATCAAAACCAAGATTTTGACGGTTTTGGCCGAGCTAGGGCACCAAATTGGGGTTCTTGCTCGTGAGGGTTTTTGGGTCGAATTGATCCAATAGAAATGTAATTGGGGATGTTACCGACTCGCTCGGGCGAACGGTTCGTTTAAACGAAAAGTTTGTAGAAAGTTATGTGCGAAAAGCCTAAATTGGCTCGTTTTTGCAGCAGGATGGAAATTGGCGGGCGCGGATCGCGAAAATTGAAATCGAGCATCCTACTGAACTCACAAGGTGTGGGGGTGCTTCCACTAATGCTGAAATTCCTTTTATGTCTATGTGTCTACTATTGAGCATATATGTTATGGTACTTTGTGCATATAGGGTAATGAATTGTGAACTTGCATGCTTAGAGTTAAGATGCAAATGTAGAAGAATTGTGAAAGAAGAACAAAGAACCTAGTGGTTAACCCTATATATGCATGTGAAAAGAATAAAGAACCTAGTGGTTAGTTATATATATGCTTGAGTGTGAACAAAGAACCTAGTGGTTAAAGAACAAGGACAAAGCGACATATACATCGAGTGGCATTAGAAAAGAGTAAAGAACGCTAATGTGCGTGTGTTAAAGAATCTAGTGTTTAAAGAACCTAGTGGTTAAAGAATGTTAGAGAACAGAGAATGTTAAAGAATAAAGAATAAGAACGCTAAAGAACAAAGAACACTAGAGTTAGTGTTAAACCCTGGTCATGATCTCAAAGAATAAGAACAAGAATGCAAAGAACGAAGAATGTGAACAAATGACAAAAGCCTTAAAGTTAAGGGTCATTGTGCAAAGTCTTCCTTAAAGTTAAGGAACGGATTTGGATTCAATCCTTGGAGCAAGGATTTGATCATACTCACCTATAAGTCCTTGCTCGGGGCGGGTAGCTCCCCCTCAAGCGGTGCGCTCCGGAGTAGGTCACCACTGGGATGAGCGTCCTAGAGGACGGTCCCGTCGGGTCGTAGTAGTCTCCCCGATACTGGGATTTGAGTTGGTGAGTTCTTGAGTGACTACGAGCTAGCCATGAGAGATTGGGTATCGAGATTGGATACCGAGATCAAGAAATTGCATTCGCCATATTTATTATATTGAGCATGAGCATGTTATTTGTGGTTCAGGCATATTAGTAGTTTGCATGTAGCTTGATTACTATCTGCTATTTCTTTCAAATTATGCCTGAAATAGACCTAGTGGGAAAGTCGGTGTAATTGGGGGCCGAGCCCACTGGGAACTTCGTTGTAGTTCTCACCCCATCATTTCTACAGGGCCGAGCTCCAGCGAGCCAGTTGACGGCAAGTGGTAAGGGTCTCGCCCCTTAGCTAGCGACTGCCACCGCAGAGTGTGTTTTTGTAGTTACTTACCACTTATGTATATATGTTTTGGAAAGATAAACATGAACGAAGTGTATAATTACTTTTGGATGTTGAATGTAAGTGAACGTAAAGAGACAGAACATGTGAATGTAAATGGTGTTTTGAATATAAAGAATGTGGAATGTAGATGTGAAAATATGTGTAGTCTAGTACTTTCTTTCACTTGGCTGATGCTTACCTTCATGTAAGCCTTGTGTATGCTTTCGCCTGTGTTTTTCATATTTCTTGAATTGTACTTGTGTTGAACCTTGGGCGGGCAGGGGAGACTCTGTCCGTTCGGCGTCTGTTTGACGGGCCCGGGCCGGCCAATGGGATCGGTCCCGGGGCGTGACGGATGTTTTGGTAACAGAGCCCTAAAGTGAGAGAAATATAGGAATGGACCTAGAAGCCTTAGGATGGACAAGCCATAAGGATCTAGGGAACGTGAACAACGTGGAATCTGAGTTAGCGAAGGCACTTGATTGGGTTAGAGTATGACGTCTCTAATGTGATTAGAGGCTAGTATAAGATGGAATCGGTTCTTTATACCTTGAGTAATGTTGGGTGGCCAACAACATTATGCTTGGGACGAGAATAAATATAAATGTTGCTTTCGCCTAATTGGTTATGTGTAAGTAAAGTTGATTGTGTAGCTAATGTGTATGCTACCATTCAGGTACGATGCCTCGTGGTCGACCTCGAACGCGGTCGATGCCGGAGGAGCCGAGTGTGGCTCCTGAGCAACCCGGAGCAGGTGGCGACGGGGGGCTTCAGGAGCAGTTGTCCGCACTAATCGGAGTGGTGCGACAGCAAGCGGAGTCGGTGCGAGCTCAGGGAGAGCAAATTCGGCAGCTTCGCGAGACAGTGGAGCGGCAACAGACGGCGGCGGCTCAGGCTAGTGGAGGGCCTTCTGCGCCCCCTGTCGTGGTGCCGGGCGCGACCAAGGGAGTGCCCGTGGCGGCCGTGCCAGTTACGGTAGTACCGGCCGGTTCGGGGACCTCAGAACCCGACAGTGCGGTGGTAGAGGCGGAGCGGGAGAGTGCTTTGGCGGCTCTCGTCCAGTTTCAAAAGTTTAACCCACCGTTGCTCGAAGGAGAGTTGATGGAGCCCGACGTGGTGGAGTCGTGGATCGACTCCATGGAGACGTTGTTCGGGGACCTTGGTACCTCGGCGAAGGATAAGGTTTATATCACCACTCGATGCCTTGGCAAGGCGGCGAAAGTGTGGTGGCGGCGGATGAAGCGTGATAGGTCTGCCGACCTTTCACCAATGTTGTGGGAGGAGTTTAAGAGGGTGGTGTTCGCCAACTATTTTTCGGACACGGCGAAGCGGAAGTTGCAAGAAAAGTTCCGCAAACTGAGGCAAGGAGATCGCTCGGTAGCGGACTACGAGCAAGAGTTCTCACACATTATAGACTGCGTCCCGGATGTTGTTCGTGATGACCGGGATCGGGCTGATTGGTTCTTGCGAGGACTCCGGCCGAAGATTTTTGAGGCGGTTCAGATTCTCAAGTTGACGACCTATGCGGAGGTTTTTGATAGAGCCTTGTGGGCGGAGCATGGTAGTGCCTACGCCCGGGAGGAGCGCGAATCCATGGCGGAGACGCGCGACAAAGGAAAGAAGCGGGCGGCGAGCGGTGCCGGGGGTAGGCCGAATGCTAAGAAACCCCCTCGGTATCCCCGACAGCAGACGAGAAGTTGGAGGCCTTCCCGATGTGTTATCTGTGGTGGCGAGCATCAGCCGAGGACTTGCCCACAGGGTGAGGGGAGGTGTTTTAAGTGTGGACAAGCGGGACATAGGGTTCGGGAGTGCCCGAAGTGGTCGTCGTCTGCGCCGACGGCGGTGTCGTCACCGTCTACCCCGAGACAGCTTGCGGGGTTGCCACCGGTGATGTTGGCCGGGCGTGCGTCATCTTCACCCCAGCCAGAGGGGTCACGTGCACCGAGCGGACAGGTTTTCGCCGCTCAGGTGGAGGAGCAACCTGCTGCACCGGACGCTGTCGTGGCAGGTATAACTTCTATTAAAGGCACGAGGGCTAGAGCACTATTCGATACAGGAGCATCGCATTCATTCATTGGTGCATTGTTTGCGAGGACTCACGATCTTGAAGTAGAGTGTAGCCCTGATCGTTGGTGGGTTAACGCCCCAGAACATGAGTTTAGTGTGCGGGATTGGTACCCGGATTGTCCGATTCAGGTAGGAGATTGGATTATGCCGGTAGACCTGCTAGTGTTGAAAAAGATGTGGGATTTTGACGTAATCTTGGGGATCGACTGGCTCTCCAAGTACTATGCGGTGATCGATTGTGAGAACAAAAGAATCACATTTCGTGAACCTGATCAGAAGGAGTTCGTGTATCAGGCGTGTAAGAGCTCGCGCTTCGCGGCGACTGTGTCGGCGGCGAGGGCGAGGAAAATGGTTAAGGGTGGATGTAAGGCCTATTTGGCAACTATTGTGGACACCCAAAAGAGGTACCCGGAGCTTAGTGAGATTCGGGCAGCGTGTGATTATCCGGATGTCTTTCCGGCGGAGTTACCGGGACTGCCACCGGACCGGGAGATTGAGTTCGTTATAGACTTGGTTCCCAGGGCGGCGCCAATTTCGAAGGCTCCTTACAGAATGGCACCGGCGGAATTAGTAGAGTTAAAAGCACAGCTACAGGACATGCTTGACAGGGGCTTCGTGAGGCCGAGTGTGTCGCCGTGGGGTGCTCCGGTGCTGTTTGTGAAAAAGAATGATGGTTCACTTCGACTTTGCGTGGATTATCGCGAGTTGAACAAGGTGACCATAAAGAATAAATACCCGTTGCCTAGAATAGACGACTTGTTTGACCAGTTGCAAGGGTCGCGGGTGTACTCAAAGATTGATCTTCAGTCGGGCTATCACCAATTGAAGATTCGGCCGGGGGATGTGCACAAGACGGCGTACCGTACGCGGTATGGCCACTATGAGTTTACGGTGATGCCGTTTGGGCTTACGAATGCCCCGGCAGCATTTATGGACTTGATGAATCGAGTCTTCAGGCCGTTGTTAGACCGGTGCGTCGTGGTGTTCATAGACGACGTGTTGGTTTATTCGAAGAGCGAGGAAGAGCACGAGGAACATTTGAAAGTCGTGCTGCAGATACTTCGTAAGGAGAAGCTTTATGCTAGACTCAAGAAATGCGAGTTCTGGCTGTCGGAGGTTACCTTCCTAGGCCACGTGATATCCGGGAGCGGAGTCTCGGTAGATCCAAGGAAAGTTGAGGCGGTAAAGGATTGGCCTCGCCCGACGAATGTTGCGGAGGTCCGCAGTTTCCTTGGAGTGGCGGGCTATTATCGGCGGTTTGTGGAGGGGTTCGCGAAAATTACCACTCCACTAACGCGCCTTACGCATAAGGGAGTGAAGTATGTTTGGAGCGACGATTGTGATCGGAGCTTCGAGGAATTGAAGAACAGGTTGACGTCGACCTCGGTTTTAGCCTTGCCGACTCCGGGGGAGAGCTTTGTGGTGTATAGTGATGCCTCTTATAGTGGTCTCGGGTGTGTGTTGATGCAGAATGGTCGAGTGATAGCTTATGCTTCTCGCCAACTGAAGACTTACGAGAAGAACTACCCGATACATGACTTGGAGTTAGCTGCGGTGATATTTGCACTAAAGCTACGGAGGCATTATTTGTATGGTGAACACTGTGAAATCTACACAGATCACAAAAGTTTGAAGTATTTGTTCACCCAAAGAGAGTTGAACATGCGACAGCGGCGGTGGTTGGAGCTGATAAAGGACTATGATGTCATAATCCTATACCACCCGGGGAAAGCCAATGTCGTGGCCGATGCGCTGAGTAGAAAGTCTGTGGAAAACTTGGCGACGGCGATTACACCGCAACCGTTGTTGCAGAAAGAGATGCAACGGTTAGGTTTGGAAGTGGTGGCGCCGGGAGTGCCGGCAACACTTGCGGCGTTGGTAGTGCACCCGACCTTGTTGGAGAGAATCAAAGAGCTGCAGGCTTCAGATGAATATCTCCAAAAGGTGCGGAAGGGTATTGGGAGCGGTAGTGCTGAAGATTTCAGCATTGGGACCGACGGCGCGCTTCGGTTCAGAAACCGTTGGTGCGTGCCCAAAAATGAGGAGATTAGAAGGATGATCATGCAAGAGGCACATTAGTCTCCTTATAGTATTCACCCCGGTGGCACTAAGATGTACCGAGATCTGAAAGTGCACTATTGGTGGCCGGGTATGCAAAGGGAAATTGGAAAGTTTGTGGCGCAGTGTCTCACGTGCCAACAGGTGAAAGCAGAATGCCGATTTTCGGCAGGGAACTGCAGAGTTTACCGATACCCGTGTGGAAATGGGAGGACATCGCGATGGACTTCATCGTGGGTTTGCCTCGATCGCAAGGTGGACAAGATGCGATTTAGGCCGTTGTGGATCGATTAACGAAATCGGCCCATTTTTTGCCGATTCACACGACGTGGTCGGGGGATAAGTTGGCTCAAGTGTATCTTGACGAGGTTGTGAGACTGCATGGGGTTCCGGTGTCTGTAGTGTCGGATCGAGACCCTAGGTTCACATGTCATTTTTGGAAGAGCTTGCAGGATGCTCTTGGTACACGGCTCGATTTTAGCACGGCGTTTCATCCTCAGAGTGATGGACAGTCTGAGAGAACCATACAGATACTCGAGGACATGTTGCGAGCCTGTGTATTGGACTATAAGGGTGGATGGCACGATTACTTGCCGATGGCGGAGTTCGCGTACAATAACGGTTTTCAGGAAAGCATCGCGATGGCGACATTTGAGTCTTTGTATGGAAAGAAGTGCCGTTCTCCGATCCATTGGAGCGAGGTGGGCGAGAGTGTCACTCTTGGCCCTGATGTGGTGCGGGAGGCGGAGGAAAAGGTTCGCCTTGCCCGTCAACGGCTTGCGACGGCGCAATCGAGACAGAAGAGTTACGCCGACAAGCGCCGTAAGGATTTGGAGTTTGCGGTTGGAGGCCGTGTGTTTGTAAAAGTGTCGCCGATGCGTGGAGTGAGGCGATTTGGGGTCCGCGGGAAGTTGAGTCCCCGCTATATCGGACCGTTTGAGGTGTTGGAACGTATTGGTGCGGTGGCATATAGAGTTGCATTGCCGCCAAGGTTAGCGGGGGTTCACAATGTGTTTCATGTGTCGAATCTTAGAAGGTACCATCATCATTCGGCACACGTGCTAGAGTATGAACCCGTGGATTTGCACGAGGACATGACCTACGAGGAGTATCCGGTGTGTATCGTCGATCGAGAAGAGAGAAAGTTGCGAAGTCGCGTAATTCCATTAGTGAAGGTCCAGTGGAGCAACCATGCGGTGCGAGAGTCCACTTGGGAGCACGAGGACACGATGCGGAAGAAGTATCCGTATTTGTTTGAGTCTACGAGTTGAGGTATGTTAGTTTTGCGGACGAAACTATTTTTAAGGGGTGGTGTAAGGTACCGAACTTCCGAAATTATGAAGTCGCGGTGAGATGTAGTATACCGAATTTTTAATATAAAAATAGATATAAATAAAAATAGTGTGATATACTATTTTTATTTGACTTATAAAGGTAAAATATAAGTCCGGTTTGACTCCGTGTCAAATCGGACTCAAACAGAGATTTAGAATTTTCTCGTTGGAAACGGGATCGATAAATTAGCAAAATGTACAGTTGTCGAAAAATTACGAAAACCTGGGGAATATGTCGTGATTATTTATATGAGGCTAGATTTAAAGTTTCATGACAATCGGACTCTAAGATAAGAAATAAAATCCGAATGCTATCCGGATTACAGAGAGCTTTCAAAGTGACCAAACGGGGTCAAAACCGAAAGATTTAAATTTCTTCTCGTTAAGTTATGTAAAAACGAACATAGTCAAATTTGAGCCGAAACGGACATTCCGAAGGGCGTGCGAAAATATCAAAGCTTCAGAAAGTTGAGGTAAATAGTGTGATGAATAGTGTTTTGACTTTTGAGGGTTGCTTAATAAAGAAGCAAGCAGCCTTCTTCTCCCTGCTTCTTCAACCGAGCAAACCCCAAGCATCACACGCATGGTGAAGGGGGAGAGAAACCCTTCTTTCTCTCTCTAAAATCTCTCATCTCTCTATATTATTCGCTCAAATTCGCGGTGTTGGCGGAGAACGATCCTGCGAACGCGTTGGAGGCGACGGATCGAGCTCTCGTGCGCCCGTTTGTGCGGCGTGTCTTCGACCCGACGTTCACAATGATGGTGAGTGTTTAGGGTTTGGTTTACATGCTCTAAAAATGGATTTAGTGGAACTCCTAGATGCTAATTAGGGGTTTATTGCTTAAATCATAGATTAATTAAATGATTTTTGCAATAGTAAACCTATAGGGTTTAGAAATGCAATTTTTGCTAATTGAAGGGTTTGATCTAATTTGACCCTTCGTAAACCTAATTGCTAGATAACGAAACGCGTTGGCGAAGTCGGTTCGGCAATTCGTTGTGCCGTTGCGAAGATATTGAGGTTTGAAGCCGTCGACGTAAAAAATGGTCGCAGCTTGCGGCGAAAGCTTCCAAAAATCGTGAGAATGGAATTGGGGGCACGTGGCAACAAACCGAATACCTATAATTTTCGGGGCTGCGAAGCGGAGCACGGTTGAGGCGCAGCTTGCAATATCGGGCCGTGCGGATACGGATGTCACGGGATGCCGATTGCAAGTGTCGACAAGCAATCGGAATGCGATAACAAAGTGGGGGTGTCATTCCGCAGCGATTGGGCTACCTTTTATGTCTAAGTACATTTTTGGTCATATTGCATAAGTATATATATATTTGTGGTTTTATGCATAATAGGGTTGGTATAGTAAAATGGCTACTCTAGTATGCTTCCTTATCGTGTGGGACTACGGAGGTTGCATTAGGACATAGGGAGCATGCTTGCATCCTCCCTTATCGTGCGGCACCGTAGATTTGCATTTGGACATAGGAAGCATAGGAGTGAGTATATGACATTGAACCCTAGAGACGATTTAATTATGCATGATTATCCACTAGAGATATATAAACCAAGTATAGAGCTTGATAATTGGCAATGTGACATTATGACATAGTGATATTATAACTTAGTGTAAAGAACACTAGAGCTATGGGAACCAAGTAAAGAACTTGATGATTGACATTATGACATAGTGTAGTGACACTAATGACATGAGAACCAAGTAGATGGCTTGATGAATATTATTGCATTATAACTTATGTAAAGAACACTAGAGCTATGAGAACCAAGTAAAGAACTTGATGATTGACATTATGACATAGTGTAGATACACTAGTGACATGTGAGCCAAGTAAATAACTTGATGAATGTTGACATAGAAACATAGTGTAAGATAACACCTATGTATGATTCGCCTGCGAGGATGCCCTCCAGATGGAGGAGAAGATCATACTCACACGATCTGCTCGGCGCTCGTGGTGGTCGCTCCACGCGAGTAGTGCGAGTCTCCTGAGGTCTTGGCACGTGATTCGATAGGGATAGCCTATGTGGGGTCCCGAGGGATAGCCTATGTGGGGTCCCAGACAACCCATTGGGTTGAGTTGTGTTGAGTCGTGGGCGTGCCTACGGGCTAGCCAAGGATTGGGTAATAACATAAGAACATAATGAGTATTTCATACATACTTGATTGGAACATAGTAGCATGATAGATATTTCATAATTATATCATGATCTTGTGGTTTCAGGCATAGCAGTAGTTGCATTATTTATATCATGCTTTACTCACCGTGGTTACAGCTTTACACTATCTATCTATCTGCTTTTGCCTGCTTAGACCTAGTTGGTAGATCGGTGGGGTCGGTGGCCGAGCCCACTGGGAACTAAGGAAGTTAGTTCTCACCCCACTCAATTACAGGTTCCAGCGCGCAGGCGAGCGATGAGGATCGCGGTAAGGGTGTCGCGCCCTAGCTGGTAGCCACCTACTTGCATTAGAGCCACCCGTGGTATTGTTTTGGGAACATAATTGTATAAAGAAATGATGTAACCTACATTTTGGGAGATGAATATGTAATTATATTTCGAAGTTAAAGAATGTAAGAAAATGGTTGAATGGTTGTAATAGATAGACTTATCTCTCTTTATGTTACGTGTATATATACTTGTACATTGCTCTTATTGTTGTTCGCACCGTTAGGTGCATCGTCTTGTCATGTATGATGTAGAATTTCATTTTCTGGGCAATTCTTTGTACATGACTTGTTGTCGAGCCTTGGGCGGACAGGGGAGGTGCTGTCCGTTCGGCGCCTGATCGGCGTTCCCGAACCGAACCAAATTGGTAGCGGTCTCGGGGCGTGACAGGTTTAAGATGGTATCAGAGCAAGCTAAGAGCAAGTAAAGAGAGAGTCTAGGATTGACCTAGGAGACCCTAGGACGGTAAACCCTAAGGCTATAGGTGCGTGAGTGAGACGTGAACCTATACCGAGTGGCGGAAGTTGAATCGATTGGGTTAAGTATTGAAACCTCTAAAATGGATGTTAGATGTAGACTCAAGACGTGGTTTATTCTCAACCCAGTGTGTTCATGTTGGGCGTACGACAACATGAAACCGAGGGATGAGAATAGACGCTCTTGCATGACTTTCGCCTGATTTGAGTCAAATCGATGTCCGTTGTTACGTGCTTGACCTAGAAGGTCGAGACTGATCGTGTTGTCGTGGTTCGAGGGACGATAACATCGCGTAGGCGATCTTTGATTAGGTCGGCGCGGGAGGGGACGAGTGATGTCCCTAAGCGTTTCGACGTGCGAGCGGAGAATTGAAACTTCGCTATCGATTGGCCACACTCGTGGGAGTGGTAAGGCCACGGGTCCTTGCGGTGTAGCATCAGCAGGAGGCTGCCTTACACTAGAGGATCGTGTAAGAGGGACTCCAAGAGTTGGTGGATCAGTGGTGATCGCACCAATTTCGGCTTGTCGAGTACGGTCGGGAGTCCCGGCAGAGATGTTTTCATCGGGGTCGGACAAGCCGACTTCTAGCGCTTTAGGGGTCGAGGTAGTGAGGGAGTGAGCGTTAGCGGCCCTCATGACCTTCAAGCGGTTTGATCCATCTACCTTGATAGAGAGGATGCGGATCCGTTGATCGTGGAGTTGTGGACCAACTCCATGGAGACTCCATTTGAGGAGTTGTGCACTGTGGTGCGGGACAAGTATTGTCCATAACGATTGACGAAGGTGTGGTGGATAGGCGTCGAGTGGAATCGATCGCCTAGTCTCCCTCCTACGGCTTGGTAAGTGTTTTGGGGATTGATAAGCTCCGTTTATTCCCCGAGGGGGAAAGAAAAAAAAAAAAAAAAGCTTCGGGAGAGGTTCCAGAAGCTGTGGCGAGGAAACCGCACCGTGAGGGAATACGAGCGGGGATCCTCCCGTATCGTGGGTCGCATCCCGAAGAAGTGCGGGATGATGAGGATGTGGTCGATGTGTTGTGTGAAGACTTCGGCCAGACGTGGTCGAGGTTGGGGATGTAAAGAAGTGAATTCTCAAAATTCGAGGATTGGACTTCATCTGGAATCGACTAATTGTCGATTGGGTATGCTTCGAAAAGACTGAAGGCATTAGAAACCCAAAAAGTGCAAAGTGGCCTTAGTGGAGAGTATATGAGCATGTAGCTCTCTCTCTTCCCCTCATTTCTTTAAGCTAGGCCTAAAACTTCCTCTCTCTCTGGGATATCTTCCCTCTCATTGAAGTTGGAGAAGGAGGAGTAGAAGGAACGGCTTGGGGGAGTAAGATCTTCATCTTCTTTCTCAAGTGGAGAGAAGCTTTTGGAGGTAAGCTCTTGAGCTCGCCAAGGGCATACGTCTAGGGTTTTGCTGTTTAGGCTCTAGAATGGTTTGGGATAACCAGACCTTGGCGTTGGTGACGGCCTCCTCCTCTCTGAGACAGTCTATGGGTGCGCCACCTACGGGATGGTCGGGAGAGTGAGTGATGAGAATGTGGCGACCAGAAGGTTGCGCCGTGTGCCGAGTGGCCATGAGTACGCGACTTAGGTCGAGGAGCCTGGCATGCATTTGTCATGTGGTCTTCTGCTATTAACTATGCATTAGTATAGTAGAGACCAATGGACGGGCGAATGTAGATACCCGCGCATGCTTGCGTGTGGAAGCGTGTTACCCGTTGGAAGCAGTAGACGGCCTGATGGCACTAGCAATTGCTGGTACAAGTAATGAGACTCACGATAGAGGCGGAAAATAGCGGACCGACTCTCAATGCAATGTGGTTAATAGATTACGAAAGTTAAACCTCAACTCTTGAGACTACTCAAGTGGTCCGAGTATTACGGATATTGTTCCGACAAATCGAACAGTGAACGTAGAATCACCGTTGAGAGAGTAGCCGGTTAGTTACCGAGTTATGACACGTGGGCCTAGTGGTACCTCAACTTGAGGTTGGAAGTTGCGCTTGTTTGGTCGGCGTGCATAGGCAGGGTTGCCTGGTGCTGGGTTTGGTTTGAAACGCTATAGAGGTGTATAGAGCGCACGAGTATAGGTACTCGTTGTGTGCGGTATTGACTCAGCCGGGAGAGTGAGTTGGCAGTAGCACTTTAGCATGGCTAAGTGTGAAGCGGGCCATAGATCACTCGTAGGGCTGGTGGCTCGCACTAGGTGCTTAGGAGCGGGTAAAGTGTGTAGCTCTGTAGAGCATGTCGTACAGGACGACGTTGGCGGGTGTTGCTTGGGGACGACCCGTGCCCGGACCATTTGTGGATCGTGGAGCTTGGGCCCTTTGGGCAGCACACCTGCGAGTGGCAGCAGCCCGGTACCTATAGGTAGGACAGAGTTTTGGTCAGGACGGTAGTCCGAGCTTGTACCCGGGAGCGTGGAAATGACACGTGTTGGATCTCAAGATCGAGAATTAACCAAGAGTGCGGTTGTGACCCAACCCAAGAATCTGATGTGGTCTGCGGTCTTGATAGCTCCTGGTTGGAGTGTGTGTGAATTCCCAAGTGAGAATTTCGCCCAAGAGTGATGATTGGGTCTACACTAGTAACAGGAGACGCTAAGCGTAGTTGAGACACGTCTAGGCTGTAGGCCGTCGTAGGGTTGGTGACCATTGGTCCACCCACAGAGACCGAGGTGAGCGGTTTGGCCGATAACTCTATTGAAGGGTTGGCTTAGATTCACAAACGAAGTGTTCGTGTGAGATGAGCCTGACAGAAGGGGCCGAATTGGCCGTGGCCATTGGAATTTGAAGCAAGTGGTCCCTAGGAGACACTTGAATAATGGAGGCCACGCGAGAGAGTTGGAGTTGATGCTCTCGGAGAGTTGGAGCATAAGGATAGCGCTCTTCGGATTGATATTTAAGATGTGCCGAAGGGCGCCATCTCACGGTAGGACGGGGATCCGGTTGGGGTTGGAACACTCGCGATGACGCGATGCACCTACGATATTGCTTCTAAGCAATGACGGTGATCGAATTGGAGTGTGTTCTCTGAATTGACGGTGAATGCCAGGAATAGCTGTCTAAGACTCTTGGATAGCCAGAGTGGTGCGCCACTTCGTGGACGCCTGACTAATCCGAGAAGGTCTACCCGTGTGCATTGTGTAGTGGTGATGGGTCGTTCGACTAGTTGGCACATTCATGCTAGATCCACACCCCGAGGATGGCGGGTAGTCCCGGTCTCAAAGGAAGCGGTTCGGCCTTGGTGTGCCGTTTGCGAGTGGGGTTGGAGTAGGTAAAGTCGTCGAGTATCGACTTGCCCTACCACCGAGACTCGCGGGAGTGGTAATGCGCTTTCAGAGTTTTACTTGACTGATGTGAGTGAATCTGGTCTTATATCTTCCGTAGTGGGCCTTTTGACAATCCCAATGAGTAAAAGGCCACTCCGAAGTGCGAAAGTACATTGAAACTCCAGATTGCTCGATAAGCTGAGTTGTAGCATGAAGCGATTTGAGGTGCGGGGGAAGCTGAGTCCCCGTTATGTTGGGCCAAGTATTTGCTGATGGCCGAGTCCGCCTACAACAACGGTTACCAAGACAGTGTAGAGATGGCACCGTTCGAAGTCCTTTGCGGGCGGAAGTGCCGATCTCCTGTGCATTGGGGTGATGTAGGTGAACGGGCGGTGATAGGTCCCGACGTGTTGCGGGAGGCGGAAGAGAAAGTTCGCCTCGCTCGTCACGGATGCTCAGCAATGAGGCAACAAAGTTATGCCAATAAGCACCGTAGAGAATTGGAATTCGCGGTAGGTGACCGCGTGTTCTTGAAGTTTCACCTATGAGAGGCGTGAGACGATTTGGAGTTCGAGGAAAGTTAAGTCCTCGATATATTGGACCATATGAAGTGTTGGAGCGCATCGGAGCGGTAGCCTATCGAATTGCATTACCGCCACAATTAGCGGACGTGCACAATGTGTTTCACGTTTCCAACCTTCGGAAATATGTTAACAATCCCGATCATGCCATGATGTATGAACCGCCGGAGCTTCAAGAGGAGTTGAGCTATGAAGAGTTTCCGGTGGCGATTATCGCTCGGGAGGTGCACAAATGGCGGAATCGCGAGATTCCCTATGTTAGAGTTCGGTGGAGTAATCACGACGATCGTGAGGCCACTTGGGAACTCGAGAGCGAGATGAAAACGCATCATCCTCATCTAATGGGGAGTGAGGTATGAATTTAAATTTAAGTTAAGTTATGTATAAGGGTTCGTTTCGAGGACGAAACTCTTTTTAAGGAGGGGAGGTTGTAAGGTACCGAACTTCCGAAATTATGAAGTCGCGGTGAGATGTAGTATACCGAATTTTTAATATAAAAATAGATATAAATAAAAATAGTGTGAGATACTATTTTTATTTGACTTATAAAGGTAAAATATAAGTCCGGTTTGACTCGTAAATCGGACCAAACAGGAGATTTAGAATTTTCTGTTAGAAACGGGGCTGATAAATTAGCAGAAAATGCACAGTGTCAGAAAATTACGAAACTGGGGAATATGTCAGGATTAGTTATATGAGGCTAGATTTAAAGTTTCATGACAATCGGACTCCCGGAAGATGAGAAATAAAATCCGAATGCTATCTGATAGCGATTACAGTTCGGTAGAGCTTTCAGTGACCAAACGGGGTCAAAACTGAAAGATTTAAATTTCTTCTGTTAAGTTATGTAAAAACGAACATAGCTGTCAAATTTGAGCTGAAACGGACATTCCGAAGGGCAGGCGAAAATATCAAAGCTTCAGCTGAAAGTTGAGGTAAATAGTGTGATGAATAGTGTTTTGACTTTTGAGGGTTGCTTAATAAAGAAGCAGCAGCTTCTTCTCCCTGCTTCTTCAACCGAGCAAACCCCAAGCATCACACGCATGGTGAAGGGGGAGAGAAACCCTTCTTTCTCTCTCTAAAATCTCTCATCTCTCTATATTATTCGCTCAAATTCGCGGTGTTGGCGGAGAACGATCCTGCGAACGCGTTGGAGGCGACGGATCGAGCTCTCGTGCGCCCGTTTGTGCGGCGTGTCTTCGACCCGACGTTCACAATGATGGTGAGTGTTTAGGGTTTGGTTTACATGCTCTAAAAATGGATTTAGTGGAACTCCTAGATGCTAATTAGGGGTTTATTGCTTAAATCATAGATTAATTAAATGATTTTTGCAATAGTAAACCTATAGGGTTTAGAAATGCAATTTTTGCTAATTGAAGGGTTTGATCTAATTTGACCCTTCGTAAACCTAATTGCTAGATAACGAAACGGTTCGGCAATTCGTTGTGCCGTTGCGAAGATATTGAGGTTTGAAGCCGTCGACGTAAAAATGGTCGCAGCTTGCGGCGAAAGCTTCCAAAAATCGTGAGAATGGAATTGGGGGCTCGTGGCAACAAACCGAATACCTATAATTTTCGGGGCTGCGAAGCGGAGCACGGTTGAGGCGCAGTTGCAATATCGGGCCGTGCCGGATACGGATGTCACGGGATGCCGATTGCAAGTGTCGACAAGCAATCGGAATGCGATAACAGGTGGGGGGTGTCATTCCGGAGCCATTGGGCTACCTTTTATGTCTAAGTACATTTTTGGTCATATTGCATAAGTATATATATATTTGTGGTTTTATGCATAATAGGGTTGGTATAGTAAAATGGCTACTCTAGTATGCTTCCTTATCGTGTGGGACTACGGAGGTTGCATTAGGACATAGGGAGCATGCTTGCATCCTCCCTTATCGTGCGGCACCGTAGATTTGCATTTGGACATAGGAAGCATAGGAGTGAGTATATGACATTGAACCCTAGAGACGATTTAATTATGCATGATTATCCACTAGAGATATATAAACCAAGTATAGAGCTTGATAATTGGCAATGTGACATTATGACATAGTGATATTATAACTTAGTGTAAAGAACACTAGAGCTATGGGAACCAAGTAAAGAACTTGATGATTGACATTATGACATAGTGTAGTGACACTAATGACATGAGAACCAAGTAGATGGCTTGATGAATATTATTGCATTATAACTTATGTAAAGAACACTAGAGCTATGAGAACCAAGTAAAGAACTTGATGATTGACATTATGACATAGTGTAGATACACTAGTGACATGTGAGCCAAGTAAATAACTTGATGAATGTTGACATAGAAACATAGTGTAAGATAACACCTATGTATGATTCACCTGCGAGGATGCCCTCCAAATGGAGGAGAAGATCATACTCACACACCGCTTCTCGTGGTGGTCGCTCCACGCGAGTAGTGCGAGTCTCCTGGAGGTCTTGGCACGTGATTCGATAGGGATAGCCTATGTGGGGTCCCGAGGGATAGCCTATGTGGGGTCCCGCAGACAACCCATTGGGTTGAGTTGTGTTGAGTCGTGGGCGGGCCTACGGGCTAGCCAAGGATTGGGTAATAACATAAGAACATAATGAGTATTTCATACATACTTGATTGGAACATAGTAGCATGATAGATATTTCATAATTATATCATGATCTTGTGGTTTCAGGCATAGCAGTAGTTGCATTATTTATATCATGCTTTACTTACCGTCGTTACAGCTTTACACTATCTATCTATCTGCTTTTGCCTGCTTAGACCTAGTTGGTAGATCGGTGGGGTCGGTGGCCGAGCCCACTGGGAACTAAGGAAGTTAGTTCTCACCCCACTCAATTACAGGTTCAAGCGCGCAGGCGAGCGATGAGGATCGCGGTAAGGGTGTCGCGCCCTAGCTGGTAGCCACCTACTTGCATTAGAGCCACCCGTGGTATTGTTTTGGGAACATAATTGTATAAAGAAATGATGTAACCTACATTTTGGGAGATGAATATGTAATTATATTTCGAAGTTAAAGAATGTAAGAAAATGGTTGAATGGTTGTAATAGATAGACTTATCTCTCTTTATGTTACGTGTATATATACTTGTACATTGCTCTTATTGTTGTTCGCACCGTTAGGTGCATCGTCTTGTCATGTATGATGTAGAATTTCATTTTCTGGGCAATTCTTTGTACATGACTTGTTGTCGAGCCTTGGGCGGACAGGGGAGGTGCTGTCCGTTCGGCGCCTGATCGGCGTTCCCGAACCGAACCAAATTGGTAGCGGTCTCGGGACGTGACAGGTGGGGAATGTAATACACCGATACTTCGGTAGATGAATGTCGAACTTAAGTCGAAATGACCTAAGCTCGATGATGTAATGCTTCGGAAAGGCCGACGACACCTATAATGCAAGAAGTGCATTATAGAGGGTCTTCGAGAGCTAAGTAGAGAAAGAGTCGAGGAAAATCTGCATTCTGCAGATAATTGGCTCTCGGGGACCGGTCCCTGAAGGGAGAGACCGGTCCCCGTGCGCGTGAGAGATGTTTGAGGCTGAAAAATCGGCTAAGTCCTGAAAATCCCACGTACGGGAACCGGTCCCGGAAGGCAGAGACCGGTCCCCCGTGTGCGAAGGAATAAGGGGATTGAAAATTTGGCGAAGTCCCGAAATACCAACGTACGGGAACCGGTCCCTGCATGGGGAGACCGGTCCCCATACCCGAAAACTGCCCAGTTCAGGCTGATTAATTGGATGAAAGTTGAGGGGCTTAATTGCATTTCTGCAATATATGTGTTAAGTGTGAAGGGGTATGAGCCTATTGGCTCATTTCTTCAAGCCCAAGCAACCGGTTGAAGCTCTCTCTCTCTAGGATTCTCTCTCTCTCTCAAGAAGAAGGAAAAGAAGAAAAAGAAAGGTGAAGAAGAAGTAGTAGAGGTGGGAAAGCTCTCTCTCCTTCGCCTCTAGAGCAAGAAGTGAGGAAAGCTGGAAGGTAGGCTTTTCTCTCTTTTGCAGTTAAACCGTAAGTAGGGATTAGAATAACCTAGGAATGATTTTTATGGACTCTCTTGAGGCAAAGGAGTTCCCTCGAGTGTTTCGTCGAGATCAAAACCAAGATTTTGACGGTTTTGGCCGAGCTAGGGCACCAAATTGGGGTTCTTGCTCGTGAGGGTTTTTGGGTCGAATTGATCCAATAGAAATGTAATTGGGGACGTTACCGACTCGCTCGGGCGAACGGTTCGTTTAAACGAAAAGTTTGTAGAAAGTTATGTGCGAAAAGCCTAAATTGGCTCGTTTTTGCCGCAGGTTGGAAATTGGCGGCCGCGGATCGCGAAAATTGAAATCGAGCATCCTACTGATCTCACAAGGTGGGGGTGCTTCCACTAATGCTGAAATTCCTCTTATGTCTATGTGTCTACTATTGAGCATATTTGTTATGGTACTTTGTGCATATAGGGTAATGAATTGTGAACTTGCATGCTTAGAGTTAAGATGCAAATATAGAAGAATTGTGAAAGAAGAACAAAGAACCTAGTGGTTAACCCTATATATGCATGTGAAAAGAATAAAGAACCTAGTGGTTACTTATATATATGCTTGAGTGTGAACAAAGAACCTAGTGGTTAAAGAATAAGGACAAAGCGACATATAGATCGAGTGGCATTAAAAAAGAGTAAAGAACGCTAATGTGCGTGTGTTAAAGAATCTAGTGTTTAAAGAACCTAGTGGTTAAAGAATGTTAGAGAATAGAGAATGTTAAAGAATAAAGATTAGAACGCTAAAGAACAAAGAACACTAGAGTTAGTGTTAAACCCTGGTCATGATCTCAAAGAATAAGAACAAGAATGCAAAGAACGAAGAATGTGAACAAATGACAAAAGCCTTAAAGTTAAGGGTCATTGTGCAAAGTCTTCCTTAAAGTTAAGGAACGAATTTGGATTCAATCCTTGGAGCAAGGATTTGATCATACTCGCCTATAAGTCCTTGCTCGGGGCGGGTAGCTCCCCCTCGAGCGGTGCGCTCCGGAGTAGGTCACCACTGGGATGAGCGTCCCAGAGGACGGTCCCGTCGGGTCGTAGTAGTCTTCCCGATACTGGGATTTGAGTTGGTGAGTTCTTGAGCGGCTACGAGCTAGCCATGAGAGATTGGGTATCGAGATTGGGTAACGAGATCAAGAAATTGCATTCGCCATATTTATTATATTGAGCATGAGCATGTTATTTGTGGTTCAGGCATATTAGTAGTTTGCATGTAGCTTGGTTACTATCTGTTATTTCTTTCAAATTATGCCTGAAATAGACCTAGTGGGAAAGTCGGTGTAATTAGGGGCCGAGCCCACTAGGAACTTCGTTGTAGTTCTCACCCCATCATTTCTACAGGGCCGAGCTCCAGCGAGCCAGTTGACGACCGTGGTAAGGGTCTCGCGCCTTAGCTAGCGACTGCCACCGCAGAGTGTGTTTTTGTAGTTACTTACCACTTATGTATATATGTTTTGGAAAGATAAACATGAACGAAGTGTATAATTACTTTTGGAAGTTGAATGTAAGTGAATGTAAAGAGATAGAACATGTGAATGTAAATGGTGTTTTGAATGTAAAGAATGTGGAATGTAGATGTGAAAATATGTGTAGTCTAGTACTTTCTTTCACTTGGCTAATGCTTACCTTCGAGTAAGCCTTGTGTATGTTTTCGCCTGTGCTTTTCATATTTCTTGAATTGTACTTGTGTTGAGCCTTGGGCGGGCAGGGGAGACTCTGTCCGTTCGGCATCTGTTTTGTGAGTTACGGGGAAGCCCCAAGGATCTATCTAGATTGTATCAAACAACACCTAGAGGGGGGTGAATAGGTGTATCGGCCAAAAACCACAATTCTCGATGCTTTAAAAAGGTAAATGCGGAAATTAAAAAGCACACCGAGATTTACGTGGGAAAACTCCAACTCGGAGTAAAAAACCCACGGGACCAACACGCGAATACCAATCCACTAAAAGAAAAGATTACAAGGTGATTACCGACTCCACGGACTTAACCTCTCTAACTCTCTTATGGATCTCCGCGCACTCCTCCTTCGGGTTGTCCACGCCCTCACGTCCGAGTCCACGAACGCCACGTCTCGAATCCACGAAACGCCACCACTTCGAATCCACGAAGCTTCTATCACGCCGAATCCACGACGCCACTCGAATCCACGAGCCAACGATCCGAATCCACGAACCGCCTTCAATCGCGTCGAATCCACGACGCCTCACGCCGAATCCACGACGCCATTCATGAGAAGCATCATGAGTATGGTGATCCTTCGCTTAGGAGTATCGTAGAAAACCGAAGAAGAAAACTCCAAGCGAAGCGTAGATCAAATCGACATATAGATATTCAATACGATATCTCGATTTGACCTAAAAGAGGCTATAATGTAGAAAATAGGTTTTAGATGAATTCCTAGCCTCTAGGGTTTCTCAAACAATTATTTTCATGAAGCACATAGAGTTAGAGAACCCTAACATCTTATTTATAGACTTTAGAATCAATTAGATTCGGATTAGAGATTTTTCAGATTTTTACCCATCTGTACAGACAAACTTGAATCGTTAATGGCTCCACAAGGACTAAGATTATTTTTCGAAGCCTTGGAACCGGTAATGGGATTGATGGTTATACCGGTATAGCAACTTTTCCCATACCGGTATAGCATCTTTTTCCATACCGGTATAACTTTGTATTTTTGCTGATTTTTCATTTTTCGAAAACTACAAAGTTCCGTTACAGTTTCTAATCCGTTATTCAATGATTTTATGATTCTAATGCCTATAACTAAGTATGAATCACCATATTTATGGATTAAAAACTTACCTAGACATCGTGATTCACATCGTGAGCCAATTCCCTTCTCTTCGAAGTCTTTGATTCTTCGTCGTTCTTCGATCCGCTCCGATTCTTCAAGACTCCGACTCAATTCACGAAACTTGCCAACACAAAATCCTTAACAATCTCCCCCTTTGGCAATTTCGTGACAAAACACAAAAATTAACTAAAATTACATCATAAAAGAAAAACGAAGTTCAATGTCATCACCAAAACATCAAACTTCTCGCATGTAGTCCAAATACAATTTGAAACACAAAAATACATCAAAACTCCTAAAACAAACTCTATGACTTAGACGCAACTAGGAGTCTTGAAGTCTTGATTTCCTGCAAAACAAATTTTCAACAAATTCTCAAAGTTAATTTTATACCTCCTCTCTCTTTGTTCTTTTCTCCAATTCCTTTTCAAAAATGTTATCTCTCCTTCTCCCTCAATCTCATCACGTCTCCCCCTTCGTATGTCTCCCCCTTTGTGTATGCATCAAATACCAAATATCCTCTCCTTTTGTACTTATTCTCCATTCTCCCCCTTTTTGTCAAAAATTGCCAAAAGAAAAACACAAATAGAGAGAAAACTAACTAAACAGAGTAAGTATTTCATAGTTTCATACCTAGATGCATAAAGAAAACATAGCCCTAGGAGTGAAAAGATAAAACATATATAATGAAGCTCAAAAAGGTAAAATCACTCCGTGTCCTCCTCATCAAAAATTTTGCCTTGTTTTCTCAAAAATCCTTCAAAATTAGATTAATTTCATAGAAATTAAAAGTTGTACTCCAAAAATTATTATAATGAAGATAAAATATTAAGTGATTTCAAAAGACATCAAAACATCAAAATTTGAGATTAAAAATAATCTAATGTTTTAAAGTCATCAAGATGCAAATTGATGAAAAATAATTTTTAGAAATTTGGCAAAATTGACACCAATTTGTCGCAATTGCTCAAAATAGAGATTTAACTAATAAGGCACCGGGGGTGGCTCTTTGAGCATCCTTTTCAAACTATCACCTTATATCACCGAAAATTCTAAAATATTCATATATATTTTTTCAACCTTTTCGGTTTTTCATATAATTATCCATGTGGTAGCTTCACACACATACCTGACGACCTGTGGTGGTAGCTCTTTCCTACATGTGGTGGTAGTTTTCACACTTTTCTGATGTAACTCTTTCCACATCTTTTATACTTAGGAGTTTCTCCTTTTTTTTTTTTTTTTTTAACATAATTCAAACTCCCCCTAAATTAGACAATCTCACAATTGAAAATAATTTTGACGAATTTTAGTCGATTAGCAAATATCCATCAATTATATTCAACATTCACTACCAAGATGAATTAATTACTAAAAGATTAATGTTAATTTCAAAATTTTGATAAATGTATGCGAGAAGAAATCACATATTAAGTTATCGTCAAAATAATAAAAGGTGGAGTAAAATCGATAATTAATATGAATTTAATCTAATTTGAATTGACTTTAAATACCGGTTAAGTCTCTTTCAAAAATCTTTAATTTTTTCAATATAATGATATTCAATCATCTCCTTTCTAAAAAAAAATTTCAATCAAACTCCCAATCACCTTTACAAAATGATTTAAAAACGAATGAATTCTAAGCACCAAAAATCGTCTAATCATGTAATGCAATGAATAAAAATATGCACCAAGCACAAATCAAAGCATTACATAAAAGAAAACAAACTAAGACGAAGAGTATGGAAAGATATCACCTTTCCGAATCCAAACTTGTCTGGATTGCCTGTCTTGGCTTGTCGATGATTTGCCCAACTTGTTTTGACTTTTGATGTTGTCCTTGAGGCTTAGAAACCCAAACCGCACATTGTTTCGACTTAGAAATCCGGTTCGGTTGTGGGTTCGATCGATATTGACGTTGAGGTTTAGATGTCCGATTCGCTTGTGGCTTTGATTTCCGGTTCACATATGAGTCACGGTTTGCTTGATGCACTCGACTCAATTGATTTTTCTTTTGATTCCGTGGGGATGTCGAGTGTTAGTTAATACCAATTGTCGTTTCGAAGTTGCCGATTGAGACTTGAAAGTTTTGTTCGGGCAACTCTTTTTGATGTGTCCTTTGATGCCACATCTATGACACACCTTCTCTTTCGAAGAAGTTGAGACTTTAGAAGTTGATGTTTGAACCTTCTCAACATACGTTCGCTCATAACCGAGGCCAAGTTTATTCGTTTGACCCAATCCGAGCATGTTATCCAATTTCTTCGAACCCGAAGAAAACTTTTGAATGTCGGACTTTAGTTGATGAACTTGCTCGTTTAATGTTTTGTTGGATTTGTAGGATTCCTCAAATTGTTGTTCCAAAAATCCAACTTTATCCGTAGTAGATTTGATCATTAAATCCGATTCTTCTAGCTTCTTTTGGAGGACCGAATTATTATTCAAGATTGATTCCCGTTCCTCCTCAAGAGTATTATTTGTGGTTTTCAAATTCTTGTTCTCTTCTTCAAGATCGAATAAACGACGCCTCAACTTTTTATTGAGTTTCGCCATCTTCCGCGACTCAACAAGAAGTTGATTGTATGCTTCCGCTAATTCCTCGTCGTTTGATTCCTCATCGCCGAATCCGATTCCACGTCTTCTTCCTTTGATGTTTTCAACGCAATCCTCTACTTTGAGAAAAGACTTGGAAGAAGATTGGTTAGTAGGAAAAGTCATATTGTAAGTTTGCAACACACCTACTAACTCTTCGGCCATTAGATAGCAATATATCTAGATCCCGCTCTGATACCAATTGTGAGTTACGGGGAAGCCCCAAGGATCTATCTAGATTGTATCAAACAACACCTAGAGGGGGGTGAATAGGTGTATCGGCCAAAAACCACAATTCTCGATGCTTTAAAAAGGTAAATGCGGAAATTAAAAAGCACACCGAGATTTACGTGGGAAAACTCCAACTCGGAGTAAAACCCACGGGACCAACACGCGAATACCAATCCACTAAAAGAAAAGATTACAAGGTGATTACCGACTCCACGGACTTAACCTCTCTAACTCTCTTATGGATCTCCGCGCACTCCTCCTTCGGGTTGTCCACGCCCTCACGTCCGAGTCCATGAACGCCACGTCTCGAATCCACGAAACGCCACCACTTCGAATCCACGAAGCTTCTATCACGCCGAATCCACGACGCCACTCGAATCCACGAGCCAACGATCCGAATCCACGAACCGCCTTCAATCGCGTCGAATCCACGACGCCTCACGCCGAATCCACGACGCCATTCATGAGAAGCATCATGAGTATGGTGATCCTTCGCTTAGGAGTATCGTAGAAAACCGAAGAAGAAAACTCCAAGCGAAGCGTAGATCAAATCGACATATAGATATTCAATACGATATCTCGATTTGACCTAAAAGAGGCTATAATGTAGAAAATAGGTTTTAGATGAATTCCTAGCCTCTAGGGTTTCTCAAACAATTATTTTCATGAAGCACATAGAGTTAGAGAACCCTAACATCTTATTTATAGACTTTAGAATCAATTAGATTCGGATTAGAGATTTTTCAGATTTTTACCCATCTGTACCGGTACAAACTTGAACTGGTTACCGGTTCCACAAGGACGGAAGATTATTTTTCGAAGCCTTGGAACCGGTAATGGGATTGATGGTTATACCGGTATAGCAACTTTTCCCATACCGGTATAGCATCTTTTTCCATACCGGTATAACTTTGTATTTTTGCTGATTTTTCATTTTTCGAAAACTACAAAGTTCCGTTACAGTTTCTAATCCGTTATTCAATGATTTTATGATTCTAATGCCTATAACTAAGTATGAATCACCATATTTATGGATTAAAAACTTACCTAGACATCGTGATTCACATCGTGAGCCAATTCCCTTCTCTTCGAAGTCTTTGATTCTTCGTCGTTCTTCGATCCGCTCCGATTCTTCAAGACTCCGACTCAATTCACGAAACTTGCCAACACAAAATCCTTAACATGTTTGACGGGCCCGGGCCGGCCAAAGGGATCGGTCCCGGGGCGTGACCCGCACTACCCGTGTGGAGCGACCACCACGAGCACTGAACAGACTGTGTGAGTATGATCTCATCCTCCACCATGGAGGGTATCTTGTCACTAGGACAATCATGCATAAGTGTTCTCTAACACTACATTCCAATGCTGTTCATCAAGTTTGTACTTGGTTCACATGTCTCTAGTGTTCTTTACACTAAGTTAATGCCACTTGTCAAGTTATCTACTTGGTTTACATGCCACTCGTTAAACGGTTTTCATTCATGCAAGATCAAGTTATTGTTCAACTTATCTCTAGGGTTCTATGTCACATAACACACTCTTATGCACCCAAAATCCATATGCCAAGCCTACAATGCAGCAATATAAGGGAGCATGCAAGAATAGTAAAGATAATCACATAATGCCCTATCATGCGTGAAACTACATATATATGCATATATGGAATATGACCAACACAAGTACTTAGACATAGAAGGCAGTTCGACTGCTTCGGGATGGCACCCCCCACCTTTTGTGAGGCTGCGACGTCGGTCTCGTGCTCCAAGAATACCATTTTTGCTCTTCGGGCCAATACGAAGCTTTAGGTCTTCGTTTTGCTCGGATCTCTCAAACCGCTCGTCGGATCGACGAACCGTCGCTTCCAACGCGTTTAAATACCTATCAATACGTTAGATATGTGATCAAATTAGATCAAGATTGTCACACCCCGAGCTCGATCCATTTGGCCGGTTCGAGAGCGTCAAACAGATGCTGAACGGACAAAGCCTCCCCTGTCCGCCCAAGGCTCAATGAGTACAGATATAGTATAAAAGTTTACATATGCGGAAGCATACATAATGTGTCACGCCCCGGGGTCGGCAGGACCTTCCCCAAAGCGTGCCCAGACCCGCCATATGTCAACACATACAAGGCGTCTAACTAAAAACAGCGGAATTAAAACAATAAAAGTCTATAACTAGAATATCAGAGCCACAACAACCAACGCTAAAGAACAGGTAGAGAGAAATATAGAAACTACATCAAGTACAACTGAAGTATAAGTAAAACAAGTCTAAAAGTAACATCCTCAAAATACACAAAAGTGGTGGTCTCTATACAAGGTACACTCTCCATCTCTTACAAAATAAAACAAGAGAAATGGTAGACCACCTATGCACGCGTCCTCTCCAACAGTCGCTAGCCCGAGGCAATACTCTTGCCACGGTCCCGAGCCTCCCCCGATGCAGAAGGCACTGAAAGTAAACAGAAACAGAGGGCGTGAGAACTATAATTTATAGTTCCCAGTGGGCAATTACTGACCTGAACCATTGCACCACTAGGCCCAAAGAGAAGAGAGTAAGTAAGCGATATAAATAAACTTGTAAATAAAGCATAAGAAATGCTACCATAATCATGTTCCAAATATATATAGTCATAAGTTCTCATTCCAACATATAGGATGTTATGTTTTACTTTAACCAACAAGTATACTGAAATATAATTAAAGCATTATCAAGTATACTATACAATCGAGCAAAGTCCACATAATCCAACTACTAAGCCCTATCTAGTAGTGATAGTTATTTAGTATTGTTGAATGTCCAAGTTCAATTCTCTTTCACTAGGATGTACCCACAGTAATCCAACCTGTGCCACCTAAGTACCGTGGTAGCCCCAACATCCCCCGCAAGGAATGAGTCTGTCCCAACGGTCCCGTAGGTTTCTCAACACCGCACGCGCGAACGAATCGCAAGGCCAACTCCGAGTGCCGCTTGTAGGGAGCGACCCTCACAAGCATGTGCGAAAGAGCACAAATGGCAACAAGTATAGTCAAGTCTCAAGTCCAAACCTCATGTCTCACATGGAAATATTAACTAGTGTCCCTAAGGTCTAGTTCAATTGTTCTCATGACACTAGATTCTCTATGTCAAATTCATTCACGAGCCTAATGCCGCTTGATGACATTAGCTCACTATTCTACACTTTTGATGCCAAGCCAATGCCGCTTAATGACAAGGCTTTCCTCCTATGTCATGTATAGTTCTATGTTCTCAAATACATGTCAAATTCCTCTTAAACACATAGTTTCAAGTTCCCAATTAGAATGCTACAAGGCTTCAGCTCTCACATGCATACGTCTCTACTATATAGAGTAAAATTGCATTACACATAACATATGTATCTTAAGCATTCTAAAATTCACAAATAAATCAAATAGCATGAAAATGAACTAATTTCCATTTAACCATAAGCAAATAAGCACCAATGAGAATTTCTCATTGTGCTAGGTGAGGCCAAACCCACCGTCGCTCCAAGCGTCGCTCCGAACCGCTAACGAAGCTTCGATTCCTACTCCTAGTACCCTACAAAGTAGATCCTAGGAGTTACAACCTCAAGAGATAAGTCTTGAGTTCAAACTTTAAACATCTAGGTTAAAGTCAAGAAATACTCACCTAAATGTGCAACAATCCTCTTAGAAATTCCAAAAGGAAGCTAGATCCCTCCCAAGGCAACCTAAACAAAGGTTCTAAACCATTCAAAAGGAATCTAAAAGCCCCAAATCAAAAAGCCCCAAATAAAACCCTAATTCCCAAAATCTAGGGTTTCATCTATAGAGAAGCAACCAAACTCGAATCTAAAGGAAATGGAGAAGTTGCTTACCTCTTAGAAGCTCTAATCAAGGCTCTAGAGTCACCAAAGTGGAAGATCTTCCTTCAACTAGCTCCCAAATCAAGCTTCCAACCTTCCCTCATGGTGGAAAAAGCACCAACAAGCAAAAGAGAGGGAAGAGGGAGATCAATCCACAAGAAATCACCCAAAATCCAAAAGATTGCAAAGGGGATAGAGAGAGAAACTCCCTTACCTTTCTCTCCCTTGTTCTGAGCACAAGAGAGGAGCCCTAAGGGCTGGGGTGCTATATTAGAAGCAACAAAATGCCAATAAACCCCTACAGTTTCGGATTTTGGAATCGCTACTTGTACCTAAGACAAACCCGCTTTGTACCTAGATAAACCTCATGAGACAAAGAAACCCGAGCCTCGGTTTGCTCACCGCTCATCTATACCTAAGATAAATCTTGGCTTGTACCTAGATAGCCATCATTTTGTACCTAGATAGCAACAATTTTGTACCTACAAAAGCATGAAATTCCAACCCGAGAGCAACCTAAAATCTTTTTGGACTTTAGTGCTTGGAAATCATCCACTAACCTCGGAACTCGTGCCATAGGTCGGAACACAGTCAACGACCCTCCAGAAAATCTGGAAAAGCTCAAATCTCACATCTAACACTCGAACATTGCAATTTGCAAAGTCCAGTGCGTCACATTCACCCCTCCTAAAAAGAGGTTTCGTCCGCGAAACTCGAAATTAAAGTCATACCTCATGACTCCATCTGAAAGAGATGGGGATAGCGCTCTCGAAGCGCACTCTCTCGCTCCCACGTGGCCTCCCGCTCCTCGTGGTTGCTCCAAAGGACTTTCGCGTAAGAAAGCTCCGGTTCCTCAACTTCTTCACCTCGCGAGCCAAAATCTTCACGGTTGCTCCTCGAAGCTCAAATCGTCCCTCGGCTCAATGGTGTAGCATCCAAAACATGAGTGGATCATGTATATACTTTCGGAGGACCGATACATGGAAGACATTGTGTACACCGATAGGTTCGGCGGTAGAGCAAGTCTATACGCTACGGGCCCACACGCTCAAGAATCTCATACGGTCCAATGAAACGGGGGCTCAACTTACCCCGGATCCCAAATCTCCTGACTCCTCGGGTCGGCGAGACTTTCAAAAAGACATGGTCTCCAATCTGAAACTCCAAGTCTCGTCGACGTCTATCAGCATAGCTCTTCTGCCTACTCTGGGCTGTCAACAACCGCTCCCTAGCAACGCAAACCTTGTCCTCTGCTTCCTGGAGCACATCTGGGCCTAAAGCCAAACTCTCACCAACTTCACTCCAATGAAGTGGCGATCTACACTTCCGTCCATAGAGTGCCTCAAATGGCGCCATCTTGATGCTTGCTTGATAACTGTTGTTATAAGCAAACTCAGCCATCGGTAGATGCTGCGACCATCCTCCCTGGAAGTCGATCACGCAGGCTCGAAGCATATCCTCGAGTGTCTGTATAGTACGCTCGGCGCCCGTCACTACGAGGGTGGAAAGCGATCGAAGTCCGATCGAGTACCCAAAGCGTCCTGCAGATTCCTCCAAAAGTGTGACACAAAACGTGTGTCCCTGTCCGCTACAATCGAGGTAGGTACTCCGTGAAGTCGCACAATCTCATCCAAGTAAACCTGTGCGAGTCTCTCTCCAGTCCAAGTAGTATGGATAGGTATGAAATGTGCCGATTTCGTCAACCTATCCACGATCACCCAAATAGCGTCATGCCCGGCCTGAGAGCGAGGCAATCCCATCACAAAGTCCATGGTGATCTTCTCCCACTTCCATACTGGGATCGGTAGGCTCTGTAATTTCCCCGCGGGAACTCGGTGCTCAGCCTTCACTTGTTGGCAAGTTAAACATCTAGCCACAAACTCGCCAACGTCCTTTTTCATCCCGGGCCACCAATAGTGTAACTTCAAATCCTTATACATTTTGGTGCCTCCCGGATGTATAGCATAAGGTGCACGGTGTGCCTCTAGAAGAATCTCCTCTCTAAGTGTCGGTTCCGCCGGTACACAAATCCGCCCACGGAATCTCATCAAGTCACCACCGTCAACACTAAAATCACCGGTGCAACCATCAACCATTTTCGCTCGAACCTTTTGCAACTCCACATCAAGAGCTTGCTTTTCCTTTATCCTTTCCAATAAAGTGGGTTGCACCACCAAAGTCATCAACCTCATAGGTGTGTCAGGAGTCACCACCTCCAACTCCAACCGCTTCATCTGCTCGATCAACGGCGGTTGAGTAACTATCATCATCGCTAAGTTTTCCGTCGATTTCCTACTTAGCGCATCAGCCACCACGTTAGCCTTGCCTGGGTGGTAAAGTATCGTCAAATCATAATCCTTGAGGAGCTCCAACCATCTGCGCTGCCTCAAGTTCAATTCCTTCTGAGTGAACAGGTACTTTAAACTCTTGTGATCCGTGTACACTTCACACCGCTCTCCATAAAGGTAGTGGCGCCATAGCTTCAATGCGAACACTACAGCCGCCAACTCCAAATCATGAGTAGGATAATTCCTTTCATACTCCTTCAGCTGGCGCGAAGCATACGCGATCACTTTTCCCTCCTGCATCAACACGCAACCCAATCCATTAAAGGAAGCATCACTATAAATCACATACCCTGCTCCAGCAACTGGCAAGGTTAGGATTGGTGCGGTAGTCAACCGTTGCTTCAACTCTTGAAAGCTTCTCTCACACGCATCATTCCAAATGAACTTGGTTCCTTTATGCGTGAGCCTCGTGAGGAGTAGATAACTTAGCAAATCCCTCGACAAACCTCCTGTAGTAGCCGGCCAAACCAATAAAACTCCGTATCTCAGTGACACTCGTCGGTCTTGGCCAATCTTTAACGGCTTCAATTTTCCTAGGATCCACAGCTATACCTGATCCTGAAATCACATGGCCCAAAAATGCCACCTCTCTAAGCCAAAACTCGCATTTCTTCAACTTGGCAAAGAGTTTCTTTTCCCGAAGCACTTGAAGTACCAGCCTCAAATGTTCCTCGTGTTCCGCATCACTCCGGGAATAAATCAAAATGTCGTCGATAAACACTACGACAAATCTATCCAGATATGGCCTGAAGACACGGTTCATCAAATCCATAAAAGCTGCCGGGGCATTAGTAAGCCCAAACGGCATCACGGTGAACTCATAGTGCCCATCGTGTCTGAAAGCCGTCTTCGATACATCCTCAGGCTTGATCTTTAGCTGATGATATCCCGACTGCAAGTCGATCTTCGAGTACACGCTTGACCCCTGAAGCTGATCGAACAGATCATCGATCCTCGGCAACGGATACTTATTCTTAATCGTGACTTTGTTGAGCTCACGATAATCCATACATAAGCGAAGTGATCCGTCCTTCTTCTTCACAAAAAGAACTGGCGCTCCCCAAGGTGACACGCTCGGTCTCACATAACCTCTATCCATAAGATCCTGCAACTGTGCCTTCAGCTCTTTCAGCTCTGCTGGTGCCATCCTATAGGGCGCCTTTGAGATTGGAGTAGTCCCAGGAACGAGATCTACTACAAACTCAATCCCCCTATCAGGCGGCATTCCTGGTAGCTCAGCTGGAAACACATCCTGGAACTCCCTCACCACAGGAATATCCTCAATCCTAGGGGAGTCCTCAACATCTCGGAGTGCAATACTAGCCAAATAGGCTATGCACCCACTACTAATCAACTGTCTAGCTCGAGAGGAGCTAATAGTCATCGCAAACAGCGAACTCTGGCATCCCTGAAATACCACTACCTCGTGACTCAGCTCTCTAAAAGTCACCGTCCGGTTCACACAATCAATCGTGGCGAAGTACTGGGTCAACCAATCCATGCCCAAAACTATATCAAACTCCCCGAGTTTGTGCACCACAAATAGGTCCACGGGCATGATCCAATCCCCAATCTGAACTGGGCAACCACTGCAACACTATCGGACATCTATAGCATGTCCAGGCATAACAACTCGTCCGAAAATGACAAAGGTGTCCTAGGGATGTCATGCAACTCGGCAAACAGTAGATCAATAAAGAGCAAGATGCCGGTATCAAATAAAGCACGAACTCGAATGCTAGAAATCAAAATGATACTCCGCAACGACATCCTCACCGCCGCCGCCGCCTCGCTGGGCGGCATACAAACGCCACTGCCCTATCGAGACCCCTCGCTCTCGCCTCTCGTGCGTAAGATCTCCCGACCCGGTAGGATGCGGTAGGTGTCCCCGGCCGGAACCTCGGTGAAGTCGGGTGTCAAGCCGACGACGGTGTCGGTGCATCCCTCGGGCAATCTGACTGGAAGTGGCCCTCCTGACCACAAGAGTAGCACCGGCCCCGACCCTGCGGGCACTGTCGGGGGTGGTGGGGGCCGCTGCAAATCACACAACGCGGTGCCTGCCGTCGATCTGGTCCTCGGCGCTGCTGTGGGGTACCTCGTCCTCGTGACTGGCTCCTGGGGTACTTTGGCGGTTTCCTCGAGTGCGTCTGACTCGCACCCTCGCCGGCGGGCCTCTTGCCCTTACCCCGATCCAAGCCTTCCTGCCGCTCCTTCATCACTATCGCGCCCCGCTCCACAATGAGAGCGCGATTTACCACCTCACGGTATGTGTGCAGGTTAGCGGACTGCACCAGCCTATAGATAGAAGGCCTCAGCCCACTCTCGAAGATCCTGGCCTTGTCCTCGTCGTCCCGCACAACAAAAGGTACACAGTGTAAAAGCCTGGTAAACTCCCGCTCGTACTCAGTCACTGTCCGTTCCCCCTGGCGCAAGCTGCGCAAGTCTGTCTCCATCTGTCGCCGAACACTGTCAGGGAAGTAGTGCTCGAGTAGCAGTCCCTTGAACCTCGTCCAAGTCATCGATGCTAAGTCGGTGCTCGGGTTCTCCTGGATGTCCCGCCACCACTGATAGGCCTCGCCGTCCAGATGGTGAGTGGCGAGCCAAACTCTGTCCCTCTCCTCAACAAAAGTGTCGCGAAAGAGCTTCTCCATATGCATAAGCCACTTCTCGACTATCCAATGATCCACGTTCTCGCCGTCGAATACACGTGGACTGCACCTCCTGAACTCATTGAGGCGGCTCATCAGTCGGTCTCGCTCTATCCCCTCAACCATCGTCGGGAAAACCGCTCCTCCTGGAGGTATCTGAACTGGTGGTGCCGTCGCCACCCTCTCCTGTCGTGCCACCGACGGTGCAGAATGTAAAGATCCGGGCGCGGGGGTCGGCGCCCTCGGTGCTACCACCTCGGCTGGGGCTGGTGGTGCGGTGCCACTGGAGCTTCCACGGCGGCCCTGAGAAGGAGGCAGAGGTCCTCAAGTCGCTTCATCCTCTCGTCCGTCGGCGCGCCGCCTCGGCCTGCTGCTGAGCCGCCGCCGTCTGCTGAGCCACAAGGTACCTGAGGACCGCCACCTGGTCCCTCAACTCGCGGACCTCGCCGGACTCGAAGTAGGCGAGGCCTCGACCTCTCAATGCGTGCCATGTTATCGGCCCCGACGGATTGGGAGCGAGTAATAGGCATCCACACTACAGCAACATAAAAGCGCAAGTTAGTAAAACCCACGCTATCGCAACCCCACTCAAAAACCCAAATCATGCGAAAGTAAAGAAGTGTGCTTTCTACTAACTCCGATGTTACGTTGTCGGCCGCCAACGTAACCCTCCGCGAAGCTAGAAGTTATACACTTCGATTAAACTCCAACTTTTTAGAGTTATAATAAAACCCAATCAAGTACTTTCGCTCACAAGTTATATAGACCTCGTCCATCGCGAGCCTATTTCCTATTGTCCGACCAGCCTAAGGTTTACTAGGTCCTCTAAGACGTCACCCTAGGCTCTGATACCAAATTAATCTGTCACGCCCGGGGTCAGGACCTTCCCCAAAGCGTGCCCAGACCCGCCATATGTCAACACATACAAGGCGTCTAACTAAAAACAGCGGAAATAAAACAATAAAAGGCTATAACTAGAATATCAGAGCCACAACAACCAACGCTAAAGAACAGGTAGAGAGAAATATAGAAACTACATCAAGTACAACTGAAGTATAAGTAAAACAAGTCTAAAAGTAACATCCTCAAAATACACAAAAGTGGTGGTCTCTATACAAGGTACACTCTCCATCTCTCACAAAATAAAACAAGAGAAATGGTAGACCACCTATGCACGCGTTCTCTCCAACAGTCGCTAGCCCGAGGCAATACTCTTGCCACAGTCCCGAGCCTCCCCCGATGCAGAAGGCACTGAACGTAAACAGAAACAGAGGGCGTGAGAACTATAATTTATAGTTCCCAGTGGGTAATTACTGACCTGAACCATTGCACCACTAGGCCCAAAGAGAAGAGAGTAAGTAAGCGATATAAATGAACTTGTAAATAAAGCATAAGAAATGCTACCATAATCATGTTCCAAATATATATAGTCATAAGTTCTCGTTCCAACATATAGGATGTTATGTTTTACTTTAACCAACAAGTATACTGAAATATAATTAAAGCATTATCAAGTATACTATACAATCGAGCAAAGTCCACATAATCCAACTACTAAGCCCTATCTAGTAGTGATAGTCATTTAGTATTGTTGAATGTCCAAGTTCAATTCTCTTTCACTAGGATGTATGTGACGCACTAGACTTTGCAAATTGCAATGTTCGAGTGTTAGATGTGAGATCTGAGCTTTTCCAGATTTTCTGGAGGGTCGTTGACTGTGTTCCGACCTATGGCACGAGTACCGAGGTTAGTGGATGATTTCCAAGCACTAAAGTCCAAAAAGTTGGATTTTAGGTTGCTCTCGGGTTGGAATTTCATGCTTTTGTACCGGTACAAAATTGTTGCTATACCGGTACAAAATGATGGCTATACCGGTACAAGCCAAGATTTATACCGGTATAGATGAGCGGCTGGGCAAACCCGAGGCTCGGGTTTGCTGTCTCGCAGGGTTTATACCGATACAAAACGGGTTTGTACCGGTACAAACTGGCAGTTTCCAAAATCCGAAACTGTAGGGGCTTATTGGCATTTTGTTGCTTCTAATATAGCACCCCAGCCCTTAGGGCTCCTCTCTTGTGCTGAGAACAAGGGAGAGAAAGGTAAGAGAGTTTCTCTCTCTATCCCCTTTGCAATCTTTTGGATTTTGGGTGATTTCTTGTGGATTGATCTCCCTCTTCTCTCTCTTTTGCTTGTTGGTGCATTTTCCACCATGAGGGAAGGTTGGAAGCTTGATTTGGGAGCTAGTTGAAGGAAGATCTTCCACTTTGGTGACTCTAGAGCCTTGATTAGAGCTTCTAAGAGGTAAGCAACTTCTCCATTTCCTTTAGATTCGAGTTTGGTTGCTTCTCTATAGATGAAATCCTAGATTTTGGGAATTAGGGTTTTATTTGGGGCTTTTTGATTTGGGGCTTTTAGATTCCTTTTGAATGGTTTAGAACCTTTGTTTAGGTTGCCTTGGGAGGGATCTAGCTTCCTTTTGGAATTTCTAAGAGGATTGTTGCACATTTAGGTGAGTATTTCTTGACTTTAACCTAGATGTTTAAAGTTTGAACTCAAGACTTATCTCTTGAGGTTGTAACTCCTAGGATCTACTTTGTAGGGTACTAGGAGTAGGAATCGAAGTTTCGTTAGCGGTTCGGAGCGACGCTTGGAGCGACGGTGGGTTTGGCCTCACCTAGCACAATGAGAAATTCTCATTGGTGCTTATTTGCTTATGGTTAAATGGAAATTAGTTCATTTTCATGCTATTTGATTTATTTGTGAATTTTAGAATGCTTAAGATACATATGTTATGTGTAATGTAATTTTACTCTATATAGTAGAGACGTATGCATGTGAGAGCTGAAGCCTTGTAGCATTCTATTTGGGAACTTGAAACTATGTGTTTAAGAGGAATTTGACATGTATTTGAGAACATAGAACTATACATGACATAGGAGAAAAGCCCTTGTCATTAAGCGGCATTGGCTTGGCATCAAAAGTGTAGAATAGTGAGCTAATGTCATCAAGCGGCATTAGGCTCGTGAATGAACTTGACATAGAGTATCTAGTGTCATGAGAATATTTGAACTAGACCTTAGGGCTACTAGTTACTATTTTCATGTTAAGACATGAGGTTTGGACTTGAGACTTGACTTTACTTGTTGCCATTTGTGCTCTTTCGCACATGCTTGTGAGGGTCGCTCCCTACAAATGGCAACAAGTATAGTCAAGTCTCAAGTCCAAACCTCATGTCTCACATGGAAATATTAACTAGTGTCCCTAAGGTCTAGTTCAATTGTTCTCATGACACTAGATTCTCTATGTCAAATTCATTCACGAGCCTAATGCCGCTTGATGACATTAGCTCACTATTCTACACTTTTGATGCCAAGCCAATGCCGCTTAATGACAAGGCTTTCCTCCTATGTCATGTATAGTTCTATGTTCTCAAATACATGTCAAATTCCTCTTAAACACATAGTTTCAAGTTCTCAATTAGAATGCTACAAGGCATCAGCTCTCACATGCATACGTCTCTACTATATAGAGTAAAATTGCATTACACATAACATATGTATCTTAAGCATTCTAAAATTCACAAATAAATCAAATAGCATGAAAATGAACTAATTTCCATTTAACCATAAGCAAATAAGCACCAATGAGAATTTCTCATTGTGCTAGGTGAGGCCAAACCCACCGTCGCTCCAAGCGTCGCTCCGAACCGCTAACGAAACTTCGATTCCTACTCCTAGTACCCTACAAAGTAGATCCTAGGAGTTACAACCTCAAGAGATAAGTCTTGAGTTCAAACTTTAAACATCTAGGTTAAAGTCAAGAAATACTCACCTAAATGTGCAACAATCCTCTTAGAAATTCCAAAAGGAAGCTAGATCCCTCCCAAGGCAACCTAAACAAAGGTTCTAAACCATTCAAAAGGAATCTAAAAGCCCCAAATCAAAAAGCCCCAAATAAAACCCTAATTCCCAAAATCTAGGGTTTCATCTATAGAGAAGCAACCAAACTCGAATCTAAAGGAAATGGAGAAGTTGCTTACCTCTTAGAAGCTCTAATCAAGGCTCTAGAGTCACCAAAGTGGAAGATCTTCCTTCAACTAGCTCCCAAATCAAGCTTCCAACCTTCCCTCATGGTGGAAAAAGCACCAACAAGCAAAAGAGAGGGAAGAGGGAGATCAATCCACAAGAAATCACCCAAAACCCAAAAGATTGCAAAGGGGATAGAGAGAGAAACTCCCTTACCTTTCTCTCCCTTGTTCTGTAACATACTGGACTCGCGCAAACTGCGGAGTTCGAGTATCTGACTTGAGTTTGGAGCTTTTCCAGATTTTCTGGAGGGTCGTTGACTGTGTTCCGACCTATGGCACGTGTACCGAGGTTAAGGGATGAATCCCTAGCACTAAAGTCCAAAAAGTTGGATTTTAGGTTGCTCTCGGATTGAAATTTCGAGGCCTTGTACCGGTACAAAATGATGGTTATACCGGTACAAGCGTGATGGCTATACCAGTACAAAATGGATTTTGTACCGGTACAGACCAGCTGAGCGAGGCAACCCGAGCCTCGGGTTTGGCTGTTTCGCATGGTTTATACCGGTACAAAATGGATTTGTACCGGTACAAACTGGCAGATTTCGAGCAGTTTGAACTGCAGGGGGTTTTTAGCTATTGTTGCACTTCTATTAGTGCAAGCCTTGCCCCTAGGGTTTCCCTTTGTGTTCTTCACAGCAAGAGGAGAGGTAAGAGCTCCCTCCACTCCATCTCCTTCTTCTCTCCTTGGTTTGGATGGGTTTTTGAGGATTAAAACCTCTCTTTGCTCTCTTTTGCTTGGTAGAGCCTATTTCCTCCATTGTTGGAGCTTAGAGCTTGGTGAGTGGAGCTTTGTGGTGGATCAAACTTCAACCCTTGGGCCTTTTGGACTTGGTTTGAAGCTTCTTAGAGGTAAGCAACAAGCTCTCTTCACTTAGATTCGATTTTTGGAGGTTCTTTGAGATGAAACCCTAGTTTTGGATTCTAGGGTTAGAATTTGGGGATTTTTGATTTAGGGCCTTTGGGACCTAATTGATGGGTTTAGAACCTTGATTTAGGTTGGATTGGAATGACTCTAACTCCCATTTGGAGATCGAGAGAGTTTCCTTCGCATTCGGTGAGTTTTCTTCGCCTTTTTGTAGAGTTCTTTAAAGATTGAACTCACGGTTCGTTTTCTTAGCTTGTAACTCCTAGGGTTTGCTTTTTAGGACTCAAGGAGTGATAATCGAAGCTTCGTTAGCGGTTCGGAGCAACGCTACTCGCACTTGGTGGGTTTGGCTTCGTGAGCATAGGAGCAAATGGCTCCTAAGTGCTTATTTGGTTTGATTAAATTATTCTAAATGCATATTCATGCTAGATAGAATTATTATGAATTTTGGAGCACTTAAAATGCATGCCTTATGTATGATAAAAATTTCACTCTATATAGTAGAGCTTTCTGGGTTATTTTTGCATGCATGTGAGAGTGGCTCTTGTGGGCGCCTGGGAGTGTGCCATTCATGTTAATATAGCTTAACTAAAGTATTTGAGAACATTAAACTTGAGTTGGGACTTAGAAAAGCTTAAGTGTCATCAAGCGGCACTTAACTTAGAAAACTATGAAACTGCAACATAGCGACTTTGACATAGGCCACTGACATCTACTATATTCCATGTTAGAGACATGATGACATAGAGATAGGCCCTGGACATAGTGGTTTTACTTTCCATGTTAGAGACATGATGATTTGAGACTTGTGACGGTTCTTGTGACTTTATGCCATTGTGCTCATTCGCACATGCTTGTGAGAGTCGTCTCACAAGCCAAGACTGAGTTGGCCAACGCGTTTCATGTATTCGCCGTGCGGGATTGGGCGCCGAAGTGGATTGCCGTAGGACAGTCTCATTCCTAGGGTGGGAATGTTGACTACTACGGGGCCATTAGGCTCGGCATTTGGGCTAGGCAGCCTTCGGATGGGCATCGGCCATATCGCCTTCGGGTTGATTTTATTGTACTTAAACTTAAAGCAGTTTAAAGGAAATTGTGGATTTGATTAGAATAGTAAACTTCAACACTTTACTATCATTTGTGGACATTGTGGACTTTGACTAGAATAGTAAACTTTAACACTTTACTATCATTTGTGGACATTGTGGATTTGACTAGAATAGTAAACTTCAATTCTTTACTATTAAATTTGGGAACATTATACTAGTAGTACTTACTAATCATGCTTAGATTAGTCGTTTGCTTATGCTTAATTATGCTAAGTAGAGATAGCATGTTTAGTAGCTTACATGTTTATTTTACATGTCGTTTGCTTTACTTATGCATAGTTTATCTTTTACTTGTTTAGTTTTGGGCCTAGTGGAGCATGCAACTGAAGTCAGTAATTGCCCACTGGGAACTATTAATTAATAGTTCTCACGCCCTCTTTTTCTAATGTGTTTCGTAGCCTTCGCACCTGGCGGAGGCAAGGGATCGCGGCAAGGGAGTCGCGTCTAGTTAGCTCTTAGTAGCTTTACTCTCTTTAGATGGTTCTACTTTTCTCTCTTTTGGTATTTGTGAGAGAGAGATTTTTGTATCCCTATAGAGACTACCATGTACCTTTTATAGCTTTTGGTTGTGGAGTTTTGGTTGTATTTATTTTTATACTTCATAGTGGATGTTAGTGCTTTATTTCCTATGTAGAGATCTAGTTGTTTTATTTCGCTCTGATACTACTAGATGCCTCTTTCTTGTTGATTATTTATCGTTTTTGTTAGACGCCTTGTATGTTGTAGACATACGGTCCGGGCACGCGCCGGCGGGCTTCCGCCGGGTCCCGGCGTGATGATTAAATTGGAATCAGAGCCTAGGGTTGAGTCTTCTTGTGGACCTAGCAAACCTTAGGCCGGTTGGACTATAGGATATAGGCTCGTGAGAGACGAGGTCTATTTAACTTGTGGGCGAAAGTATTAAGATTGGGTATCTTGAATAACTCTAGTAAGTAGAGTTGGATCGAGGTGTATAGCTTCTAACTCCGCGGAGGGTTACGTTGGCGGCCGACAACGTAACATCGGGAGTTAGTTGTGAAACACACTTCATTACTTTCGCATGATTTGGGTATTGTTGAGTGGGGCTGCGATAGCGTGGGTTTTATTAACTTGCGCTTTAGTGATGTTGTGGCGTCTTGTTGACGACCCGCTCTAAGTTTGTTGGAGCGGATGACGCGACAACGTTTGGGGAAGTGGAGATGTCCACTACCCCCGGATCCAGCGAGGTCCGTGAGTGAGGTGCCTACTTGCGGCTCTCCCTAGTTTGGCGACTCAGCAGGCGACACCGGCTCAACGACAGGCAGGATGCGCGCATGAAACACCTGGAGAGATCCTTACTGCAACAGGTGGTTTTCCCGTGATGGCTGAGGAAGCAGAGCGAGAGTGACTCATGGATTGCCCAACGAGTTCGAGAGGTGTAATCCCAGAATCCTCGATGGAGAGAAGGACGACCACTGGATCGTAAGGAAGTGGTCGATGCAGATGGAGAAACTATTTCCGCGACACATTCGTGGAAGAGAGAGGCAGAGTTCGGCTCGCCGATCACCACCTGGAAGATGAAGTCTATAGCTGGTGGTTGGATATTCAGGATAACACCAATGCTGATATGGTGACGACTACTTGAAGGAGGTTCAAGGAACTCCCGTTGAGGCTTTACTTCAATGTCAGTGTCAAGGAAAAAGTCGGAACAGTATCTGTGGATATGCCCCAAGGGAAGCGGACTGTGGCCGAGTACGAATGGGAGTTCCCTCGACTCCCCGATGGTGTGCCGTTGTAGTGCGGGACTGTGAAGACTTCGGCCGTTGATCTTTCGGTTGGCGCAACATCCCAATCTTCAGACTTGCCAAGATGTGGTAAACTGCGCGCTCGTCGAGAAGGCTTAGATTAAGGATTTGGGCTAGAGGCCCATGACCGAGGGTGCGAGTCAGACGCACTCTGGGAGGCAACCTGTTTAGAGACTGTCACGCCCCGGGACCCAGCGGAAGCCCGCCCGGCGCGTGCCCAGACCCGCCGTATGTCTACAACATACAAGGCGTCTAACAAAAACGATAAATAATCAACAAGAAAGAGGCATCTAGTAGTATCAGAGCGAAATAAAACAACTAGATCTCTACATAGGAAATAAAGCACTAACATCCACTATGAAGTATATAAAAATAAATACAACCAAAACTCCACAACCAAAAGCTATAAAAGGTACATGGTAGTCTCTATACCGGGATACAAAAATCTCTCTCTCACAAATACCAAAAGAGAAAAAAGTAGAACCATCTAAAGAGAGTAAAGCTACTAAGAGCTAACTAGACGCGACTCCCTTGCCGCGATCCCTTGCCTCCGCCGGTGCCGAAGGCTCTGAAACACATTAGAAAAGGAGGGCGTGAGAACTATTAATTAATAGTTCCCAGTGGGCAATTACTGACTTCAGTTGCATGCTCCACTAGGCCCAAAACTAAACAAGTAAACGATAAACTATGCATAAGTAAAACAAACGACATGTAAAATAAACATGTAAGCTACTAAACATGCTATCTCTACCTAGCATAATTAAGCATAAGCAAACGACTAATCTAAGCATGATTAGTAAGTACAGCTACTAGTATAATGTTCCCAAATTTAATAGTAAAGAATTGAAGTTTACTATTCTAGTCAAATCCACAATGTCCACAAATGATAGTAAAGTGTTAAAGTTTACTATTCTAGTCAAAATCCACAATGTCCACAAATGATAGTAAAGTGTTGAAGTTTACTATTCTAATCAAAGTCCACAATGTCCACAAATGATAGTAAAGTGTTGAAGTTTACTATTCTAATCAAATCCACAATTTCCTTTAAACTGCTTTAAGTTTAAGTACATTAAGATCAACCCGAAGGCGATATGGCCGATGCCCACCCGAAGGCTGCCTAGCCCAAATGCCGAGCCTAATGGCCCCGTAGTAGTCAACATTCCCACCCTAGGAATGAGACTGTCCTACGGCAATCCACTTCGGCGCCCAATCCCGCACGGCGAATACATGAAACGCGTTGGCCAACTCCGGAGTGCCGGCTTGTAGGGAGCGACCCTCACAAGCATGTGCGAATGAGCACAATGGCAAAAAGTCACAAAACTCGTCATATGTCCCAAAACGTCATGTCTCTAACATGGAATATACAAGTGTCCAAAAGGCCTATCTCTATGTCATCATGTCTCTAACATGGAAATAATAGATGTACAGGCCTATGTCAAGTCTCTATGTTGCGCTTTCATAGTTTTCTAAGTTAAGTGCCGCTTGATGACACTTAAGCTTTTCTAAGTTCCAACACAAGTTTAATGTTCACAATTAACATTATTTAAGCTATAATCACCATAAATGGCACACTCCCAGGCGCCCACAAGAACCACCCCCACATGCATGCAATTTAACCCAGATAGCTCTAGTACATAGAGTGAAAATTTTATCATACATAAGGCATGCATTTTAAGTGATTCAAAATTCATAATAAATCTATTTAGCATGAATTTGCATTCAAAATAATTAAATCAAACCGAACAAGCACTTAGGAGCCATTTGCCCCTATGCTCATGAAGCCAAACCCACCAAGTGCGAGTAGCGTTGCTCGAACCGCTAACGAAGCTTCGATAATCACTCCTTGAGTCCTAAGAAGCACACCCTAGGAGTTACAAGCTAAGAAGTTGAACCATGAGTTCACACTTTAAGAAATTCCACAAAAGGTTGGAGAAAACTCACCGAGTGCGAAGGAAACTCTCTCGATCTCCAAATGGGAGTTAGAGTCCTTCTAATCCAACCTAAATCAAAGTTCTAAACCCATCAATTAGGTCTAAGAAGCCCTAAAACGAAAATCCCCAAAACCTAACCCTAGAATCCCATTCTAGGGTTTCATCACACAAAAAGCCTCAAAATCCGAATCTAGAGGAAGAGAACTTGATGCTTACCTCTAAGATGCTTCAAATCAAGTTCAAGAGGCTCTAGGGTTGAAGCTTGATCCTCTACCAAGCTCCAATCAAAAGCTCCAAAGCTCCAACAATGGAGGAAATAGGCTCTACCAAGCAAAAGAGAGCAAAGAGAGGATTTTAATCCTCAAAAACCCATCCAAAACCAAGAAGAAATGAAGAAGATGGAGTGGAGGGAGCCTTACCTCTTCCCTTGCTGTGAAGAACACAAAGGGAAACCCTAGGGGCAAGGCTTGCACTAATAGAAGTGCAACAATAGCTAAAAACTCCCAGCTCAAATCGCTGAATCTGTTTTGTACCGGTACAAATCCATTTTGTACCGGTATAAACCCTGCGAAACAGCCAAACCCGAGCCTCGGGTTGCCCTCGCTCAGCTGGTCTATACCGGTACAAAATCCATTTTGTACCGGTATAGCCACCACGCTTGTACCGGTATAACCATCATTTTGTACCGGTACAAGGCCTCGAAATTTCAATCCGAGAGCAACCTAAAATCCAACTTTTTGGACTTTAGTGCTAGGGATTCATCCCTTAACCTGCAGACACGTGCCATAGGTCGGAACACGGTCAACGACCCTCCGTAAAACTGGAAAAGCTCCAAACTCAAGTCGATACTCGAACTCCGCAGCTTTGCGCGAGTCCGATGTTACATTCACCCCTCCTAAAAAGGAGTTTCGTCCGCAAAACTCTAAAGCGAACTCGTACCTCAAGATTCCATCCGAAAGAGATGGGGATAGCGCTCCTGCAGTGCGCTCTCAGGCTCCCACGTGGCCTCTCTCTCCTCGTGGTTGCTCCAAGGAACCTTCACATACGGAATATCCCGATTCCTCGATTTCTTCACCTCGCATGCCAAGATCTTCACTGGTTGCTCCTCGAAGGTCAAATCCTCCTGCAGCTCTAAGGGTACAGCCTCCAATACATGAGCCGGATCGTGAACAAATTTTCGAAGGACCGATACATGAAAGACGTTGTGCACGCCCGATAGGTTCGGTGGTAGAGCAAGTCGATACGCTACCGGACCTATACGTTCCAAGATCTCATATAGTCCAATGAATCGAGGGCTTAACTTGCCTCGAATTCCAAATCTCCGAATTCCCTTGACGGCGAAACTTTCATGAAAACATGATCTCCAATCCGAAGCTCCAATTCCCGTCGACGTACGTCAAAGATAGCTCATTTGCCTACTACAGGCAATCAACAACCGTTCTCTAGCAATGCGAACTTGTCCTCTGCCTCCTGGAGCACATCTGGGCCTAAAGCCAAACTCTCGCCAACTTCACTCCAATGAAGTGGCGATCTGCATTTCCGTCCATACAGTGCCTCGAACGGTGCCTTCTTGATGCTTGCTTGATAACTATTGTTATAAGCAAACTCCGCCATAGGTAGATGCTGCGACCATCCTCCCTGGAAGTCGATCACACATGCTCGAAGCATGTCCTCAAGAGTCGCATAGTACGCTCCGACCGCTCGTCACTCCGAGGGTGAAAAGGCAAGTCCGCCGAGCACCTAAGGCGTCCCGAGACTCCTCCAAAAGTGTGACACAAAACGTGTCCCGTCCGATACAATTGATGTAGGTGCTCTGTGTAGTCGCACATTCTTACCCAAATATATCTGTGCGAGTCTCTCTCTAGTCCAAGTAGTATGGATAGGTATGAAATACGCCGATTTCGTCAACCTATCCACGATCACCCATATAGCGTCACGCCCGGCCTGTGAGCGAGGCAATCCCATCACGAAAATCATGGCGTTCATCTCTCACTTCCACGCTGGAATCGGTAGGCTCTACAATTTCCCCGCGGAAATTCTATGCTCAGCCTTCACTTGTTGGCAAGTTAGACAACGACCTACTAACTCGCCAACATCCTTTTTACATCCCGAGCCATCAGAAAAACAACTTCAAGTCTTCTCCGAGACGTTCCTTCTCTAAATTGCGCTTGTTCGACAAGCTATTCAGTTGGTCATCATCAAAACCAAGTGCTCCCAAAAGCTGAATTCCAGTCCACACGTTCCTCGTCTTAGTCGAGAGCGAAACCTAGCTCTGCCCCATTTTACTCATACAATTGGAAATTCCGTTATAAAGCTCTCCGAGTCGGATCCAACAATACCGCTCGTAGCAAGAACTCGGGGTTCAAACCCGTTACCTTATCCATCAACACTCCATCGGAATGCTTACTAAAGAGATGTGATACAATATCTAATCGTTGGCTCTAATCCCAACAATGCTTGCTCAGCTCAAAGTCAGATCTTGTTAAGAGATTGCACTACTGAGTGTAAATCCAATCCATAATGATCGTCTCTTCTAATTGTCGCGACATTCGACAAGTCGTCCAATTTGTTCTCCAGAGATGGCTACCCGATTCACCAATCGGCATTGCACCCCAATGCCTCCACAGTAATCTCAACTCCACCACTGGGGTGGTACTCACTGTTCCTCTTCTATACATATGGTCAAGAACCATATCCCACACGCATCCTCGATCTACTAAGGTCATCCCCTTAGTCTCGACTTGATGCCTCAAGTAAACTCTTCATAAGCCTACGCCGGGAGCTTATCTTCGATAGAGTGTCTCATAGCACTAACTGCTCAAGCGCTCAAAACGAATCATTCGAAATTCTTCTCCACAAGGCTTCCCTTAGCATCAGATACCCCAGGTATCCATAGTCACAGAGCTCAACTCAAGTGATAGAGAGGGTTCTATTTACAATTAGTAGTAGCTCTCTATCAATGTCACCAGAAAGTGACCATCGACCAGAACGTCGATCTCGACCACTCTTCCACGAAGTCTCCATTGCAAGGAGCTTGATTCCACATGCAACATCCGAACAAGGGGAAAATCAGTACCTGGTACTTTCCCTCACGAATTCTTCCCGACAACTTGATCCCACAGTGAGAGTTTACACTTCGCTCACCTCAGTACGCTTCCACAATTGATCCTTGTAGATCTTCATCGGAATACCCATGGCCGTCTACGACCGGTTCCACCAATCCATCTAGAGGGCTTGAAATTATCATTCCGCAAGTCCCTAATGTTGGTGAAGTACTACAAGCTTCAGCAACGTCACGCTAATCCCCGAGATGTCCCAAGCAGGTGCCAACATTCGCTTGAGGTGCAGCCTCAAACACCAACACAAACAGGTATTACTCCCGATTGCAATACGATTCGATCGAGTACGCCAATACCACAAGACTAATCGAAACGATCAACGAGCCTCTACAGCCGAGCAAATGCCCAATCGTGATTCACTTTAGATCACGATGGCCGAAGTATAGTCGAAACGACCCTACAGGTCCTACCTCAACAGAGGGTGTTTCTCACGAAGCGAAACACGAAATGCAATGATCTCCCTGCCACTTGAGCTCACAATTCGTGACTCCGTCAGGAGAGCATTAACAGCTCCAAAGGTATCCTTCAATTTGAGGGTTCTCGAACAACCAAAGGTAATGGCCAGTTAGGCCCCAATTCCTCTCCAATACTTACCTAGTTTTAGGTAAGGGAGATAGTCACCACAACCAGTGGAACAAATCCTCAACATGCACTATTTCGTGCTCAAAATCCCAAGGCGAGTTAAATCAGCTCGCAAGTCCCAAGGTACACCACGAAAGCCAATCTATTTGTTGGCACGCAAGACCTTCTCGAAAGGTAGGGTGTTCGAAACGACACACCCGATCATCTGATCATCCTATAAACATCGAAGAATGATCAATGCTAGAAATTCTCGGGTTGGTTCACTACACACTCGGTGCACCCTCGATCTCACGATCCCACACGTGGCATTCCACGCTCTTGGGTCAAAACTCGGACTACCGTCCTGACCAAAACTTTGCCCTACCCGAAGGCACCGGGCCGCTGTCACTCACAGCTAACTGCGCCTGCCCAAAGGGCCCAGGTTCCGCAGTCTACAACTGGTCCAGGCACGGGTCGTCCCCGAGCACCCTCCGGCAAACAGCCGATCCAGGGATGTAACTAATGCAATAGTCGTGAGATCCAAATAGGATAGCAGAAAGCTACCCACAACCCGCAGACTAACCGTCTCAGTCAAGGCTAAACCTCATCACAAACAGCGATCAAACGTGATGCAATGCAACTCGGCAAATAGCCGATCAAAGGATAGGTGCAAAGCACCGGCATCAACCAACACACACTCGAAAATCATAGTGCGAACCAAAACAAGTAGTCACCACCTCGGCTGCCGTCGCCTCCTCAGTCTGAACCGTATACATGCGGCCGTTCGGGGCCTGTTGTGGCTCCTCCGTCTGTCTCTAAACAGGTTGCCTCCCGTAGTGCGTCCGACTCGCACCCTCGGTCATGGGCCTCTAGCCCAAATCCTTAATCTAAGCCTTCTCGACGAGCGCGCAGTTTACCACATCTTGGCAAGTCTGAAGATTGGGATGTTGCGCCAACCGAAAGATCAACGGCCGAAGTCCTCACAGTCCCTCACTACAACGGCACACCATCGGGGAGTCGAGGGAACTCCCATTCGTACTCGGCCACAGTCCGCTTCCCTTGGGGCATATCCACAGATACTGTTCCGACTTTTTCCTTGACACTGACATTGAAGTAAAGCCTCAACGGGAGTTCCTTGAACCTCCTTCAAGTAGTCGTCACCATATCAGCATTGGTGTTATCCTGAATATCCAACCACCAGCTATAGACTTCATCTTCCAGTGGTGATCGGCGAGCCGAACCGCTCTCTCTTCCACGAATGTGTCGCGGAAATAGTTTCTCCATCCGCATCGACCACTTCCTGACGATCCAGTGGTCGTCCTTCTCTCCATCGAGGATTCTGGGATTACACCTCTCGAACTCGTTGGGCAATCCATGAGTCACTCTCGCTCTGCTTCCGCAGCCATCACGGGAAAACCACCTGTTGCAGTAAGGATCTCTCCAGGTGTTTCATGCGCGCATCCTGCCTGTCGTTGAGCCGGTGTCGCCTGCTGAGTCGCCAAACTAGGGAGAGCCGCAAGTAGGCACCTCACTCACGGACTCGGATCCGGGGTAGTGGACATCTCCACTTCCCCAAACGTTGTCGCGTCATCCGCTCCAACAAACTTAGAGCGGGTCGTCAACAAGACGCCACAACATCACTAAAGCGCAAGTTAATAAAACCCACGCTATCGCAGCCCCACTCAACAATACCCAAATCATGCGAAAGTAATGAAGTGTGTTTCACAACTAACTCCCGATGTTACGTTGTCGGCCGCCAACGTAACCCTCCGCGGAGTTGGAAGCTATACACCTCGGTCCAACTCTACTTACTAGAGTTATTCAAGATACCCAATCTTAATACTTTCGCCCACAAGTTAAATAGACCTCGTCTCTCACGAGCCTATATCCTATAGTCCAACCGGCCTAAGGTTTGCTAGGTCCACAAGAAGACTCAACCCTAGGCTCTGATACTAATTTAACTGTCACGCCCGGACCCAGCGGAAGCCCGCCCGGCGCGTGCCCAGACCCGCCGGATGTCTACAACATACAAGGCGTCTAACAAAAACGATAAATAATCAACAAGAAAGAGGCATCTAGTAGTATCAGAGCGAAATAAAACAACTAGATCTCTACATAGGAAATAAAGCACTAACATCCACTATGAAGTATATAAAAATAAATACAACCAAAACTCCACAACCAAAAGCTATAAAAGGTACATGGTAGTCTCTATACCGGGATACAAAAATCTCTCTCTCACAAATACCAAAAGAGAGAAAAGTAGAACCATCTAAAGAGAGTAAAGCTACTAAGAGCTAACTAGACGCGACTCCCTTTGCCGCGATCCCTTGCCTCCGCCTTGCCGAAGGCTCAAAACACATTAGAAAAAGAGGGCGTGAGAACTATTAATTAATAGTTCCTGGGCAATCGACTTCATTGCATGCTCCACTAGGCCCAAAACTAAACAAGTAAACGATAAACTATGCATAAGTAAAACAAACGACATGTAAAATAAACATGTAAGCTACTAAACATGCTATCTCTACCTAGCATAATTAAGCATAAGCAAACGACTAATCTAAGCATGATTAGTAAGTACAGCTACTAGTATAATGTTCCCAAATTTAATAGTAAAGAATTGAAGTTTACTATTCTAGTCAAATCCACAATGTCCACAAATGATAGTAAAGTGTTAAAGTTTACTATTCTAGTCAAAATCCACAATGTCCACAAATGATAGTAAAGTGTTGAAGTTTACTATTCTAATCAAAGTCCACAATGTCCACAAATGATAGTAAAGTGTTGAAGTTTACTATTCTAATCAAATCCACAATTTCCTTTAAACTGCTTTAAGTTTAAGTACATTAAGATCAACCCGAAGGCGATATGGCCGATGCCCACCTGCCGAGCCTAATGGCCCCGTAGTAGTCAACATTCCCACCCTAGGAATGAGACTGTCCTACGGCAATCCACTTCGGCGCCCAATCCCGCACGGCGAATACAAGAAACGCGTTGGCCAACTCGGAGTGCCGCTTGTAGGGAGCGACCCTCACAAGCATGTGCGAATGAGCACAATGGCAAAAAGTCACAAAACTCGTCATATGTCCCAAAACGTCATGTCTCTAACATGGAATATACAAGTGTCCAAAAGGCCTATCTCTATGTCATCATGTCTCTAACATGGAAATAATAGATGTCCAGTGGCCTATGTCAAGTCTCTATGTTGCAGTTTCATAGTTTTCTAAGTTAAGTGCCGCTTGATGACACTTAAGCTTTTCTAAGTTCCAACACAAGTTTAATGTTCACAATTAACATTATTTAAGCTATAATCACCATAAATGGCACACTCCTGTGCGCCCACAAGAACCACCCCCACATGCATGCAATTTAACCCAGATAGCTCTAGTACATAGAGTGAAAATTTTATCATACATAAGGCATGCATTTTAAGTGATTCAAAATTCATAATAAATCTATTTAGCATGAATTTGCATTCAAAATAATTAAATCAAACCGAACAAGCACTTAGGAGCCATTTGCCCCTATGCTCATGAAGCCAAACCCACCAAGTGCGAGTAGCGTTGCTCCGAACCGCTAACGAAGCTTCGATAATCACTCCTTGAGTCCTAAGAAGCACACCCTAGGAGTTACAAGCTAAGAAGTTGAACCATGAGTTCACACTTTAAGAAATTCCACAAAAGGTTGGAGAAAACTCACCGAGTGCGAAGGAAACTCTCTCGATCTCCAAATGGGAGTTAGAGTCCTTCTAATCCAACCTAAATCAAAGTTCTAAACCCATCAATTAGGTCTAAGAAGCCCTAAAACGAAAATCCCCAAAACCTAACCCTAGAATCCCATTCTAGGGTTTCATCACACAAAAAGCCTCAAAATCCGAATCTAGAGGAAGAGAACTTGATGCTTACCTCTAAGATGCTTCAAATCAAGTTCAAGAGGCTCTAGGGTTGAAGCTTGATCCTCTACCAAGCTCCAATCAAAAGCTCCAAAGCTCCAACAATGGAGGAAATAGGCTCTACCAAGCAAAAGAGAGCAAAGAGAGGATTTTAATCCTCAAAAACCCATCCAAAACCAAGAAGAAATGAAGAAGATGGAGTGGAGGGAGCCTTACCTCTTCCCTTGCTGTGAAGAACACAAAGGGAAACCCTAGGGGCAAGGCTTGCACTAATAGAAGTGCAACAATAGCTAAAAACCCTCAGCTCAAACTGCTCAAATCGCTACTTGTACAGGCTGTACAAATCCATTTTGTACCTAAGATAAACCCCGCGAAATGCCCAAACCCGAGCCTCGGGTTGCTCCTCGTCACAGGTCTATACCTACAAAATCCATTTTGTACCTAAGATAGCCATCACGCTTGTACCGGTATAACCATCATTTTGTACCGGTACAAGGCCTCGAAATTTCAATCCGAGAGCAACCTAAAATCCAACTTTTTGGACTTTAGTGCTAGGGATTCATCCCTTAACCTCGGTACACGTGCCATAGGTCGGAACACAGTCAACGACCCTCCAGTAAATCTGAAAAAGCTCCAAACTCAAGTCGATACTCGAACTCCGCAGCTTGCGCGAGTCCAAGATGTTACAGACAGACGGAGGAGCCACAACAGGCCCCGAACGGCCGCATGTATACGGTTCAGACTGAGGAGGCGACGGCAGCCGAGGTGGTGACTACTTGTTTTGGTTCGCACTATGATTTTCGAGTGTGTGTTGGTTGATGCCGGTGCTTTGCACCTATCCTTTGATCGGCTATTTGCCGAGTTGCATTGCATCACGTTTGATCGCTGTTTGTGATGAGGATTAGCCTTGACTGAGACGGTTAGTCTGCGGGTTGTGGGTAGCTTTCGGCTATGCTATTTGGATCTCACGACTATTGCATTAGTTACATCCCCGGATCTACCGTTTGCCGAGGGTGCTCGGGGACGACCCGTGCCTCGGACCGATTGTAGACTGAACCCGGCCCGTTGGGCAGGCGCAGTTAGCTGTGAGTGACAGCGGCCCGGTGCCTTCGGGTAGGGCAAAGTTTTGGTCAGGACGGTAGTCCGAGTTTTGACCCAAGAGCGTGGAATGCCACGTGTGGGATCGTGAGATCGAGGGTGCACTGAGTGTGTAGTGAACCAACCCGAGAATTTCTAGCATTGATCATTCTTCGAGGTTTATAGGATGATCAGATGATCGGGTGTGTCGTTTCGAACACCCTACCTTTCGAGAAGGTCTTGCGTGCCAACAAATAGATTGGCTTTCGTGGTGTGGAGTTGTGAGGTACCTTGTACCTTGGGACTTGCGAGCAGATTTAACTCGCCTTGGGATTTTGAGCACGAAATAGTGCATGTTGAGGATTTGTTCCACCGGTTGTGGTGACTACCTCCCTTACCTAAAACTAGGTAAGTATTGGAGAGGAATTGGGGCCTAACTGGCCATTACCTTTGGTTGTTCGAGAACCCTCAGTTTGAAGGATACCTTTGGAGCGGTTAATGCTCTCGACGCGAGTCACGAATTGTGAGCTCAAGTGGCAGGGTGAACTTTGCATTTCGTGTTTCGCTTCGTGAGAAACACCCTCTGTTGCGCTAGAACCTGTAGGGTAGTCTCGACCAAACTTCCGCCATCGTGATCTAACGTGAATCACGATTGGGCATTTGCTTGTAGAGGCTCGTTGATCGTTTCGATTAGTCTTGTGATATTGGCGTACTCGATCGAATCGTATTGCAATCGGGCGTAATACCTTTTTGGGTTGGTGTTTGAGGCTGCACCTCAAGCGAATGTTGGCACCTGCTTGGGACATCTCGGGGATTAGCGTGACGTTGCTGAAGCCTGTAGTACTTCACCAACATTAGGGACTTGCGGAATGATAATTTCAAGCCCTCTAGATGGATTGGTGGAACCGGTCGTAGACGGCCATGGGTATTCCGATGAAGATCTACAAGGATCAACTGTGGAAGCGTACTGAGGTGAGCGAAGTGTAAACTCTCACTGTGGGATCAAGTTGTCGGGAAGAATTCGTGAGGGAAAGTACCAGGTACTGATTTTCCCCTTGTTCGGATGTTGCATGTGGAATCAAGCTCCTTGCAATGGAGACTTCGTGGAAGAGTGGTCGAGATCGACGTTCTGGTCGATGGTCACTTTCTGGTGACATTGATAGAGAGCTACTACTAATTGTAAATGGAACCCTCTCTATCACTTGAGTTGAGCTCTGTGACTATGGATACCTGGGGTATCTGATGCTAAGGGAAGCCTTGTGGAGAAGAATTTCGAATGATTCGTTTTGAGCGCTTGAGCAGTTAGTGCTATGAGACCCTCTATCGAAGATAAGCTCCCGGCGTAGGCTTATGAAGAGTTTACTTGAGGCATCAAGTCGAGACTAAGGGGATGACCTTAGTAGATCGAGGATGTGTGTGGGATATGGTTCTTGACCATATGTATAGAAGAGGAACAGTGAGTACCACCCCAGTAGTAGAGTTGAGACTGCTGCGGAGGCATTGGGGTGCAGTGCCGATTGGGGAATCGAGTAATCAACTTTGGAGATAAGATTGGATGATTCAGCAATTTTTGCTACAATCGGAAGGGATGATCATCTTGGACATTGAGTATAAGGCTGTTCATGCCAAGTATGTATACAAGGGTAAGCAGTTGGGAATTACACCATGCTTAATTATGGATTGGATTTACACTCAGTCGTGCAATCTTTTATGAAGATCTGACTTTGAGTTGAGCGAGCAATGTTGGGATCAGAGTCAACGAATAGATATTGTATCACATCTCTTTAGTGAGCATTCCGATGGAGTGTTGATGGATCAGGTAACGGGTTTGAACCCCGGGTTCTTGTTACGAGCCGTATTGTTGAATTCGCCACAGAGAGTTATATGATAGAATTCCAATTGTATGAGTAATTGAAGCAGAGCTAGGCTTCGCCCTCGGCCAAGACGAGAGAAGTGAGAACTGGAATTCAACATTTGGGCAGTACTTGGTTTTGGTGATGACCAACTGAATAGCTTGTCGAACGAGCGCAATTTAGAGAAAGAACTTTTCGGAGAAGACTCGAAGTTGCTTTATTGGTGGCGCGGGATGAAAAAAAAGGGATGTTGGCGAGTTTGTAGCTCGTTGTCTAACTTGCCAACAAGTGAAGGCTGAGCATAAAATTTCCGCGGGGAAAATTGTAGAGCCTACCGATTCCAGCGTGGAAGTGAGAGATGAACGCCATGATTTTCGTGATGGGATTGCCTCGCTCACAGGCCGGGCGTGACGCTATATGGGTGATCGTGGATAGGTTGACGAAATCGGCGTATTTCCTACCTATCCATACTACTTGGACTAGAGAGAGACTCGCACAGATATATTTGGATAAGAATGTGCGACTACACAGAGCACCTACATCAATTGTATCGGACCGGGACACGTTTTGTGTCACACTTTTGGAGGAGTCTGCAGGACGCCTTAGGTGCTCGACTGGACTTCATGCTTTCACCCTCGTAGTGACGAGCAATGGAGCGTACTATATCGACTCTTGAGGACATGCTTCGAGCATGTGTGATCGACTTCCGGGAGGATGGTCGCAGATCTACCTATGGCGGAGTTTGCTTATAACAATAGTTATCAAGCAAGCATCAAGAAGGCACCGTTCGAGGCCCCGTATGGACGAAATGCGGCATCGCCACTTCATTGGAGTGAAGTTGGCGAGAGTTTGGCTTTAGGCCCAGATGTGCTCCAGGAGGCAGAGGACAAGTTCGCATTGCTAGAGAACGGTTGTTGACTGCCTGTAGTAGGCAAAAGAGCTATGCTGATAGACGTCGACGGGAATTGGAGCTTCGGATTGGAGATCATGTTTTCATGAAAGTTTCGCCGTCAAGGGAATTCGGAGATTTGGAATTCGAGGCAAGTTGAGCCCTCGATTCATTGGACTATATGAGATCTTGGAACGTATAGGTCCGGTAGCGTATCGACTTGCTCTACCACCGAACCTATCGGGCGTGCACAACGTCTTTCATGTATCGGTCCTTCGAAAATTTGTTCACGATCCGGCTCATGTATTGGAGGCTGTACCCTTAGAGCTGCGGGAGGATTTGACCTTCGAGGAGCAACCAGTGAAGATCTTGGCATGCGAGGTGAAGAAATCGAGGAATCGGGATATTCCGTATGTGAAGGTTCCTTGGAGCAACCACGAGGAGCGAGAGGCCACGTGGGAGCCTGAGAGCGCACTGCAGGAGCACTATCCCCATCTCTTTCGGATGGAATCTTGAGGTACGAGTTCGCTTTAGAGTTTCGCGACGAAACTCCTTTTAGGAGGGTGAATGTAACATACCGGACTCGCGCAAACCGCGGGAGTTCGAGTATCCGACTTGAGTTTGGAGCTTTTCCGTATTTTCCGGAGAGTCGTTGACCGTGTTCCGACCTATGGCACGTGTACCGAGGTTAAGGGATGAATCCCTAGCACTAAAGTCCAAAAAGTTGGATTTTAGGTTGCTCTCGATTGAAATTTCGAGGCCTTGTACCCAGACAAAATGATGGTTATACCTAAGATAAAGCGTGATGGCTATACCGGTACAAAATGGATTTTGTACCAGATAGACCAAATTAGCGAGGGCAACCCGAGGCTCGGGTTTGGTCATTTTCAGGTTTATACCGGTACACAATGGATTTGTACCGGTACAAACTGGCAGATTTCGAGCAGTTTGAACTGCAGGGGGTTTTTAGCTATAGTTGCACTTCTATTAGTGCAAGCCTTGCCCCTAGGGTTTCCCTTTGTGTTCTTCACAGCAAGAGGAGAGGTAAGAGCTCCCTCCACTCCATCTCCTTCTTCTCTCCTTGGTTTGGATGGGTTTTTGAGGATTAAAACCTCTCTTTGCTCTCTTTTGCTTGGTAGAGCCTATTTCCTCCATTGTTGGAGCTTAGAGCTTGGTGAGTGGAGCTTTGTGGTGGATCAAACTTCAACCCTTGGGCCTTTTGGACTTGGTTTGAAGCTTCTTAGAGGTAAGCAACAAGCTCTCTTCACTTAGATTCGATTTTTTGAGGTTCTTTGAGATGAAACCCTAGTTTTGGATTCTAGGGTTAGAATTTGGGGATTTTTGATTTAGGGCCTTTGGGACCTAATTGATGGGTTTAGAACCTTGATTTAGGTTGGATTGGAATGACTCTAACTCCCATTTGGAGATCGAGAGAGTTTCCTTCGCATTCGGTGAGTTTTCTTCGCCTTTTTGTAGAGTTCTTTAAAGATTGAACTCACGGTTCGTTTTCTTAGCTTGTAACTCCTAGGGTTTGCTTTTTAGGACTCAAGGAGTGATAATCGAAGCTTCGTTAGCGGTTCGGAGCAACGCTACTCGCACTTGGTGGGTTTGGCTTCGTGAGCATAGGAGCAAATGGCTCCTAAGTGCTTATTTGGTTTGATTAAATTATTCTAAATGCATATTCATGCTAGATAGAATTATTATGAATTTTGGAGCACTTAAAATGCATGCTTTATATATGATAAAAATTTCACTCTATATAGTAGAGCTTTCTGGGTTATTTTTGCATGCATGTGAGAGTGGCTCTTGTGGGCGCCTGGGAGTGTGCCATTCATGTTAATATAGCTTAACTAAAGTATTTGAGAACATTAAACTTGTGTTGGGACTTAGAAAAGCTTAAGTGTCATCAAGCGGCACTTAACTTAGAAAACTATGAAACTGCAACATAGCGACTTTGACATAGGCCACTGACATCTACTATATTCCATGTTAGAGACATGATGACATAGAGATAGGCCCTGGACATAGTGGTTTTACTTTCCATGTTAGAGACATGATGATTTGAGACTTGTGACGGTTCTTGTGACTTTATGCCATTGTGCTCATTCGCACATGCTTGTGAGGGTCGCTCCCTACAAGCCGGCACTCCGGAGTTGGCCAGCGCGTTTCATGTATTCGCCGTGCGGGATTGGGCGCCGAAGTGGATTGCCGTAGAGACGGTCTCATTCCTAGGGTGGGAATGTTGACTACTACGGGGCCATTAGGCTCGGCATTTGGGCTAGGCGGCCTTCGGGTGGGCATCGGCCATATCGCCTTCGGGTTGATCTTATTGTACTTAAACTTAAAGCAGTTTAAAGGAAATTGTGGATTTGATTAGAATAGTAAACTTCAACACTTTACTATCATTTGTGGACATTGTGGACTTTGACTAGAATAGTAAACTTTAACACTTTACTATCATTTGTGGACATTGTGGATTTGACTAGAATAGTAAACTTCAATTCTTTACTATTAAATTTGGGAACATTATACTAGTAGCTGTACTTACTAATCATGCTTAGATTAGTCGTTTGCTTATGCTTAATTATGCTAAGTAGAGATAGCATGTTTAGTAGCTTACATGTTTATTTTACATGTCGTTTGCTTTACTTATGCATAGTTTATCGTTTACTTGTTTAGTTTTGGGCCTAGTGGAGCATGCAACAAGTCGCACTGCCCACTGGGAACTATTAATTAATAGTTCTCACGCCCTCTTTTTCTAATGTGTTTCAGAGCCTTCGGCACCGGCGGAGGCAAGGGATCGCGGCAAGGGAGTCGCGTCTAGTTAGCTCTTAGTAGCTTTACTCTCTTTAGATGGTTCTACTTTTCTCTCTTTTGGTATTTGTGAGAGAGAGATTTTTGTATCCCGGTATAGAGACTACCATATACCTTTTATAGCTTTTGGTTGTGGAGTTTTGGTTGTATTTATTTTTATACTTCATAGTGGATGTTAGTGCTTTATTTCCTATGTAGAGATCTAGTTGTTTTATTTCGCTCTGATACTACTAGATGCCTCTTTCTTGTTGATTATTTATCGTTTTTGTTAGACGCCTTGTATGTTGTAGACATACGGCGGGTCTGAGCACGCGCCGGGCGGGCTTCCGCTGGGTCCCGGGGCGTGACATGTTCTCAGCTCAAGAGAGGAGCCCTAAGGGCTGGGGTGCTATATTAGAAGCAACAAAATGCCAATCGGATTTTGAAATCGCTTGTACCGGTACAAACCCGTTTTGTACCGGTATAAACCCTGCGAGACAGCAAACCCGAGCCTCGGGTTTGCCCAGCCGCTCATCTATACCGGTATAAATCTTGACTTGTACCGGTATAGCCATCATTTTGTACCGGTATAGCAACAATTTTGTACCGGTACAAAAGCATGAAATTCCAACCCGAGAGCAACCTAAAATCCAGCTTTTTGGACTTTAGTGCTTGGAAATCATCCACTAACCTCGGTACTCGTGCCATAGGTCGGAACACAGTCAACGACCCTCCAGAAAATCTGGAAAAGCTCAGATCTCACATCTAACACTCGAACATTGCAATTTGCAAAGTCCAGTGCGTCACATAATGGCTTGCACGAGGGCAAGCAATAGCCAGAGTGAAAGTACTAAACTGAATGTCATACAAGTACAATGATTTACTTTAAACCATGGTTGCTACTTTGAAAGCTACAATTCTTTACAATATCTGTATCATTTCATTTTACATCACATTTACTTCCAAAATAAAACTTTAATACATTCAAAGTAGCATCTATAATAATCAAATACAAAAGATGATAGGAAAGGAAAATGCAACTATAAACCAAAAATGAATACCAAAAAGGGCGGTCTCTATCTAGGGCGCGACGCCCTTACCGCGATCCTCTGCCGGCTCACTTGGTCCCGGCTATGTAGAAATAGTGGGGTGAGAACTACAACAAAGTTCCTAGTGGGTGTTAGTTATATGCCCTAGAAGCCTATCAGGCTGACGCATTTTATTTTTTATGGGACATATTTTTGTACTTAATTTTTATTATTTATATAATTGGGCCTTTTATTCCATTCATGTTTAATGTGTCCGTGAATCATCCTTTGGATTAATAAGATGATAATATGTACTCTCAAGAGTTGAGAATTTGAGATACATATTATTGGTGATTAATTCATAAATGCTCTCAATCGGAGGATCATCATGGGGACGATGATTGATCCGGTAAGATTGATGTGTGTGTCGCTTCTCTTTTGGGATGACGAATCTCAAGTCATCAGTGTGGGGACACTGGAGCGAACATGCAGGTGGTTGTTGGAGAACAAGGGTACTGAGCGTGACCAACTACGAACAGTTACATGGATGTCTACTCATTCGTCAGTAACTAGTTCGATGTTGCAGTGGTACAACTGATCCTTAGACCTGCGACACCACGGCCATTCAATATGAGGCTACTGTAGTTTGACTATGCAACAAACTATGATCCTAACCATGGGTCTTAGTAGTATATGTTGGCTACAATCGGTTCATATCAGGAATGGGTGTGTGTTTATAGGGGATCTATCGCTCTCGGTAGAGAGATAATTAGTTCTATGCTATTTGTAAGGCAAAGCTCAGAAATTCTCGGTTGGGGTAATATGGTGTATGGAAGGATGTTTCCAAGAGTAACCATAAGAGCTTCTGTCCTATCAAATTTGTCATATGACGGGTGATGGGGTTTGACGAATATTCCATGACCTCCACTCGTTGGAACTATGCGATAGAAGGATTGTATTGTACGCAGAATCGCACTAGAGGTTCACCCGATATTCACTTCGCTGGATTGCCACTATATGCTGCTAGGCGTCACTGGTGGATTGTGGGAACCAATAGAAATAATTATAGATAATTAATTATTCTATTAGGATAGAATCAAAAGAGTTTGAGCTATCGAAAGGAGTTTCGATGATGATGTTGATGGGGATCGTATCATATCTCACTACCAGACAGAATTGAACCTATTAGGTTGCACACATAAGAAATCGCGCATGATCGATATTAAGGAGACGATAAAAGAAGTTTATCGGATGGATTAATACTAAAGTTTACTAATTTATTAGTTAAAGGACTAATTTGCAATTGTTGTAAATTAGAAGTATTTATGTGTAAAAGTTACGTGGTGTATTTACTAATCGTTAATAAATAATATGAGGACTTATGTGTAAATGTTACACACGAATCGAATTAGAATTAGGATTCGAATTCGGTTAATATCATAACCAACTTATGGGTTAATGGATAATCCAATCGGAATAGGATTTCGATTAGGATTAGGATTACGTTTGGGTTTTCTCATTATAAATATATGTCATACGACATATTGAACAAAAAAAAGGAAAATTAATGCAAGAGAAATAGAAAACCCTAGCCGTCAATCATCTTTTTTTCTTAAGTCCTCCGCAATTAATCCATCGGTTTCGATCTTCAAAAAGGTTGCTAGCACATCTAGAAGATTGATTCATCCTCCTCAAATCGACGCAAGGATTAATTCATGATTGGATCACGGATTGAAGCGGTCGTCTAATTCGATCAAGGGCGTGATTTCGTGTGGACGCGAGTAGAGGCCGGATGCATGCGCGGCTAAGCGAGGACGAACAAATTTTAACAACGATTGTCGACTTCGCGGTGATCTCGACCCGCGCAAGGTAAATAATTAGATCCTATTTGATTAGATCAATTAGATCTATTATTAATGATCTAAAACGAAACACGAGGTGATCTTTGGTTTTCAAGAAAATTTTTAATTATGCTATTATCTTCAGCGTACACATGATTTTCTAACAGTGGTATCAGAGCCACCCTCGTCGTTTGTTTTAGATCTAATCTCTTTTTCGATGTTAATTGGGTTTTTTTTTTCGGAACGATCAAAATCAAGATAATGAGGATTATTTTTTGAACAATTTTGATTGTTTCGGAGTATTAATTAAATCGCACGATGCGCTATTAACGCGGCCACGAAACTCGGCATGCGGCAAGACGGTTGCCATGCCTTACGTGGTCATCTCGATGACATGCATACACTTGTCATACGGCGATACGATTGCAAGCAATGCATGCAACACGTACGTAAGTAGTCCATGCGTTAATTGATGCCATACATGCACACATGATCTCTTTAATTAGTGTATGGCATCACTAATTAATTAGTTCAGGCATATGGCTTGCGGCATACATGGACTATATGCACATGGTGCTATGTCCGTGCGCGCGCCATGCGGGCAAGCAGCTTGCGTGCGGTGTTTGCGTGTGACGCGGCTAGGATGCAGCTAATTAAGTCATGCGTGCATCGTGAATCGCAATTTAAATTAGTTTTAAATTTTAAAATTTAATACATGAGATGTATTAGATCTTTTTAATAATTTCCTGAAAATTGCGATTCTTGAAATAAATAAAGATTTATTTTTAAATTAATCCGAAACCCAATTAATTAGAATTCGAATTAGAGAATTTAATATTATATGCATGTGATGTATATGAGGTGATGATCATGGATAGCAACCTTGTGATGTGCATGTATCTTGTGATAATGTGAATTGTTCTAATTTAATAAGGACCCAGTATTAGATTATTTTTGGTGCCTGCGCGTGCCAATTAAATTATATAATTTGGAGACCTGCGAGTCTCATTATTTTTTATGGGTTGTAAAGTTATTGTTGTAAAATTAATAAGGGAAAAGGGTAGTTTAGGCTCCAAGAGGATTTGTTGCATTCAAGAGTTGATGCGATGCGGATCAAGTTTGGACCAGATGCTGATCAAGGGAGAATTCAAGAGTTGATCAACTCCATTCCGATCGAGACGCAGAATAAGAAAAGGTTTTCTTGTGTGTAATACCCTTATGACCCGATTCCGGCCTAGTGGCTCAGGCCCGAATCAAGATAAAATCCATGATCATCACCGGTAGTTATTTTTATATATATATGCGATGTATGTATGCATGTGATGCGATGGTTTGCATGAGATGTAAATTAATAATAAATTAAAACTGATGAGACAAGTAATCTCCCTAAATAAAATATTAAGTTAATGGTGTTATGAACCCATTAATGGCCTTCCACTGTTGTAGGGTGTGGGCGTCTCTTTAGTGTTGATTGATGCACCCGGATACGGGGGTCAGTTGCATTAGGGAGCCGCAACCATTCTATTGGCATGAGATGCTGTGCGGTAAGAAAGGGGTTGAATCCAAGAATCTGTCAGGATGAGGCCTATATCTTATGGAGGCCAAAGATAAGATTGCAATTTGCTTGAGAAGCATTGAACAAGAGTTGTTCACTCATTTGTTTGCTCATTGCCAAGAATCTGTTAGGATGAGGTGATGCGTAAACAGATGGGACCGCAATACCCACTAGAAACTTTTAAATAAAGTTTCCGTTTTCTCCGCTCGGGGAGTGTGGAGATTCGTCAAATTAGTGGGAGGCACCATTTAGATTTAAAGACCCTAATCAAATGGATTACGATTGAGTACACAACTAATTAGAATCTTAACCTTCTGCAGAAAATGGCTGTATCTAACCCGCTTGCCAAAATACTTGATACTAATCGCTTAACTGGACCGAATTTCACCGATTGGCTGAGGAATTTGAGAATTGTTCTCAATTCTGAGAAACTAGCCTATGTGTTGGACACAGAGGCTCCAGCGGTGAATGAAAATTCGACGACTCAACAAAGAGCTGCAAGAAATAAATGGACTGATGACGATATGATGGTAAAATGTTACATGCTTGCGTCTATGAGCAATGAGTTGCAACGCCGGCATGAGCACATGGGGAGTGCTGCTGATATTCTACTTCATCTCAAGGAGTTGTATGATGAAGAAAGTCGAACAGCTCGCTACGAGATGTCGGAGCGATTGTTCAGGGCTAAGATGTCCGAGATTCATGTCATTGAAACTACTAACTTATCGGTTTGTTCTACTTTTACATGGGTCATTGACTCTGGATGCACCTCGCATTTGTGTATTTCAATGCATGGGCTAAAACAAAGTAGAAGACTTAGGGATGGAGAGCTTACCCTACGTGTTGGAAACGGAGCAAAAGTTGCTGCTGTTGCTGTGGGGACTTATCCTTTATGTGTGCCGACAGGAGTAGTTTTAGAACTTAGAGATTGTCATTATGTTCCTAGTGCGACTAAAAACCTTATTTCTATTTCACGTTTGGTAATGGACGGTTATAAGTTTATTTTTGAATCAAACGTTTGTTCAATTTATTTGAGAAATAATTTGATCGGTTATGGTTCTTTAATTGACAATCTCTATCACTTACATATGGATGTTAGTGTTAATACAGTTGATAATGGCATGAATGAGAATATCATTGGTTTTAAAAGACCAAGAGAGGAGGTAAATAAAATGTACTTGTGGCATCTTAGACTTGGTCACATTGGGGAGGATAGGATTAACAAGTTGGCCAAGAATGGTGTCTTAGGGTCCTTACCCTCTGAACCATATCCAGCTTGTGAATCATGTCTTCAAGGAAAAATGACTAAGTCTCCCTTTGTTGAACAAGGAGAGAGAGCTACTGAAGTACTCGCCATAATACATAGTGATGTATGTGGACCATTTGATGTGTCTGCTTGGGGTGGCTATCTCTACTTCATTACCTTTACTGATGATTATTCACGGTATGGGTACGTGTACCTAATTAAACACAAGTCTGAAGCCTTTGAAAAGTTTAAAGAGTTTAGACAAGAAGTAGAAAAGCAAATGGGAAAACCAATTAAGGCTTTTCGATCAGATCGAGGAGGGGAATACGTACACTACAAGAATATATAGTATTAGTGGCAAAAATAAGGTGGCGATAAAATATGTCGCCACTATATAGTTATCTATGGTGGTGCCACCATATAGTTACCTACGGTGGCGATAAAAAAAATTGCCACCATTTAATTAACTTAAAGTGGCAATATTATTATCGCCACTAAATAATTATTTTTTTGCCACTATATATTTATCTATGGTGGCGATAAAAAAATTAACACCGATTAATTAACTTAAAGTGGCAATATTACACTACAACAAAATATATTTTTACCGACACTTTTTAGACGACGCTTTTATCTAGCATCGTTAATACTTGATATATGCCGACGCTACGTTAAAGCGTCGCCAATTAACAAGTATTTGGCGACGCTTCGGAAGCGTCGTAATTAATTAAAAATTTTTTAATTATTTTAATTAGCTTATTTCTAAATTTTTTTGTGAACTTCATTAATATTAAATTATTACAAGCTCTCAACAAATTTAAATGGCTAACAGAAAACTAAATTTAATTAGCTTTTTTAATTTAGAAATAAGCTAATTAAAATCCAAACTACTTAAAAAAATATTTAGATCTTAACACGGGAGAATATTACAAGCTCTCAACAAATATAATAATTAAATTAATATTAAATTATTTTTTTAATTATCTCAATTGATTAGCAACCATGGTGATCTCTCTTCATCAATTAACCCACGCCCTCTCACAACCCAGCGCCCCACTCTCTCTCTCCACTCCCTCTCTCTCTCCACTCCCATGTAAACCCACGCATATCATCAACTCGGAGCTCGATCCCCTTCATCGCACGCCCTGCTTCATCAACCCGGCGCTCGATCGAGGCGAATAACTGCGATTTTCCTATTTCGGAGATCGAGTGAGTGCGAACGATCAAGCGAAGTAGAGAGAGAAAGAGTTCGATTTTTCAATCTGCGTCCAAATGTCGCGAAGCCATTCGGATCGAAGGTGATTCCACAGTGATTCAACGATCTGATAGATTCAATTTTGCATATGATTTTGCTTGTTTCTCTCGATTCAGTTTCTCAATCTCATTCGATCGGATTGGGCTATTTTTTTCCTCAATTTATCGTCCTTTTTTGGCTTTTTGAGTGCGAAGAACGCCGATCCTGAAGAATCGGGGGATTTTAAGTTAAAATTTGGGAAAACCTTTTAGTGATTATTTAGTTTGAAGGCTTTTGAGTTTCTGCTACTATTTATTGATCCAAATGAAGTAGGATGATATTGTTGCAATCTGTATAATTTATTTTTGCGAAATTAGAGTTAATCCTACACGCGATGTTGTCCTGTTCAAAGCTTCAAATCGAATTCTCAGCTACGTGGTTCTTCTTTTTTTTTTCCTTTTAATTCTCCCTAATTTTTTGATCTCCTCTTCTTATTTGATCTATATATAGTGTTAGATTGGAAACATGTAGAGTGTAAATTTTTATTCTATATCTTAATTTTTGCTTAGTTGTGTTGTAGCTGGATTTGTTATTTTCAGCTAGGTATTTAGATTTTTCTGATTGTATCCCAGTTAACATCTCTGTCACGGGTGGTCCTCTTCACAAATCCAAGCTCAATCCCAAACAGCGGCACATCGCTCCTCTTCCTCTGCTGCTTCTTGTGCTTGTTTTCGACAAATTAAGCTCCAATTCGGACGACGGATCCAAAGAGATCACCATCGATACTGGTATAATCCCTTACCAGTGTTTTAAAATTTTAAACGGCTATCTATTGATTATCTTAGTTACAGTGTACTGTGCTGTTAGATAGTAGAGCTTTAAAGGAAACGTAATATTTCCTCTAACACAGCAAATAACTCGACTGTAACCCGGATTTGATCAAAGTTACCTCGAAATTCAGCTCCACCAGAATTTTTCCTGCTCCAAAAGCCTTCCTCTCAACTTAAACCACCAAAACAATCAACTTCTTTCACAACTCCACCAACCTAGGATTTAGAGAGAGAAAAGAAGAAGAAACGAAAGAAAGGAGGGAAGGAATTAATCCCCTGTACACAGGGAAGTTGCTGAGGTGTTGGGAGTTAGAGATAAGCTCAAACAATTGGTAAAAACCCCCCTAACAAAAGCTGGGACTGCAGTTTACAGTTCAGTCCCTGCAGGTTTACAAAACAGTCCCTGCTGTTTACAAAACAGCCCCTGCTAGCAACACTCAGTTTTCAGCAGCCTGGCAGCAGCAATTGCAGCTCTTTTTGGCGCGTCTAGTTCACTCCGAGTCCATCCAACACTTCCAAAATATACTAAACACTATGCAGCCTTTTTTTAAAACAAGGTGATGTGTCATGTGGTGATACCTCGGATTAAACAAGTTATTTACTGAGATTCAACTACATTCCTTTGGTGTGCATGGGTGGCTAACACTTGTGCTTACAAAAGAGTCATCGTGTCAACCCAAAATCGAACTCAATTTGGAACAATGTAAGCTGACAAAAGTACTGTATTGAATTAGATTTTTATGTTAAGATGTATGTAAGCATTCACCTGGTGCAGACAATAATTTCTTGTCAGCTTGACCTACTATTTGACATTTGTTGCCAAATAGTAGGTCTTTTGATACATTTAGAAAGTTAGGTGCCAATAAATTATCATCTTGGTTTGTTTATTAGAGAGAGAATACTTGCTCTATTATATCCTCATTAAACTAGTTTGGCAAATTAAAAATATCTTGGTCTAGAGAAAGCATAGGTCTGTAACTTAAGTTTATATGCTTTTCTTCATATATCATTCCTTATGTTTTCTATCAGAGCAAGAGCTTTGACAAAGTTTGTTAATAATTTATGCTTTTTGTATATGGTGCGACTAGTATATTCTTAGCAGGACAATGGGAATAAACAAAAGTTGGATGATCATCCAAGATAGATCTCTTATTGAATATGAAATGGGTGTTGATGCATTCTTGGATTATGCTTTCAATCAACTAGGAGATGTTAGGAGAATTCGTTGCCCTTGTACTAAATGCAATAATGTGATATTTAAGACACGTGATGAGGTGAAAGCTGATTTATTTTTCAACGGAGTGACTCAATCTTATACCTGGCTAGCTAATTACTGTGCCGCCCTCTCCTAATTTAGTAGCAGCTTGTGATTCATTTATAAACTGTTATACCTGGCTACATACACACACACACACACACACACACACACAGTATGAGGCTTATCACTGTCCCAGTGCAGGATCATACAGGGTCATATAGCGAAATTTGTCTTAGCAAGGCCACACCCAATCACTATTGAAAGAAATATGGGTATAACCAACCATTCCAATTAAACTTATATTGAACAAGAAAGAATGCCATTGCTAGCTGTTTCAACTTGTGGCACTGTTACTAACAACCTCCGCTTGCAATTAAAGACTGGCATTCTTTTCCCCACCTCCCCACCTAGGGATGTCAATGGGTATGGATACCCGAAAAATTACCCGAACCCGAACCCGAACGGGGCGGGTATATCCGAGCTAAATGGATATGGATTTGGATATGGGTATAAAAAATAAAAACCCGACGGATATGGGTACGGATATGGATTTTGTGTATACCCGACCCGAACCCGAACCCGAACCCGAACCCGAAAAAATTATATATATATTATTTATTTATTTATGTAAGATATAAAATATATAAAATATTATAGTAAAATATTTAATTATGTTTATTTATATAACATGAATGTATTTTGATTGTATTTTATTGTGTTTTGAAATTTTGATTTTACTATAATATATTTTTAAATGTGGTAAAAAAATTCATTATTTTGGGTTTGGGTTTTCGGGTTCGGGTTTTCGGGTTCGGGTTCGGGTTTCGGGTTTTTGGTCGGGTCCGGATATGGGTATGGATTTTTAAAACCCGTCGGGTTCGGGTTCGGGTTCGGGTTCGGGTATTAATTTCGGGTTCGGGTTCGGGTTTTTGAAAACCCGACCCAAACCCGACACGTTGACATCCCTATCCCCACCTTAATATGCAAAACCAGCTTTGAGAACTATGCACATAGCACTTAAATTAATGTAGTAGATTAGTCATTTTTCTTTGTTTGCAATGCTTTTTAAATTGTCACATGCATGCTTAGACAAGTACATTTCTTGAAGTTGCTTTTCTTTCTGGAAAGTAATATGTACCAATGAATGCACTATTTAAACATTCCTTTTTTTCCCTTAATAATGGTGGATTAGTGGTGCTGATTCATGGTGTTGACATCCTGTTTATGCTGGTTTTAGCCACCTCATTTTATTTGTTACTGCATAGTAAATCCTTTCTCCGTAGCTTGGAGCATATAATAGTTGGATCGAGAATGACTTAACATTGAGGCTAGTGACACATTGTGGTTCCACAAGGCATAGACCTTCCAAGCCGATTGGGTTCATCTTTGTGTACTTCAATGGTTAAAATGTGTGATCTACCTATTCTATAGCCCATTTTGATGTTGGTACCTAAACTACAAAAATTTTGATTTTATTACCTAACTTTATAGTACGGTTTTTAAGTAACCTCCACATTGATCTGAAGAGGAGTTTTATTTTCTTTTTTTAATTGAATGTTTAGTAACTATTGGAACATTCTATTACTTGACAGAATATTTCAATGGTTTTTCAGACGAGTAATGGAACTTGATGGAATTTTTCAAAATTAAAATATGATGAAAGGTGAGATAGCAGGGATTGTAGTGCTAGTCGGTACGATGGCATGAGTGTTACCTGTGTTTCTTGTGCGAGTCCATGCCTCCTGTGCTGACCATGCTGACATGTGAAATGGGGCGTGTGCCAAGACGTGTCAACGTGCTGTACTATGCCTATGGCACACCGAGATACCTCATGCTAGAGGCACTGCAATCCTTGTGAGATAACAAATAAATTCTTGAAAGTCGGGTACCCATTTCAAATTGTGGTATAGTTCAGGCAAGGTCTGTAATTGTTTTACGTATTGCTTTTTGAAAACCTTGACCCCAGGTCTTGTGTGTTTTAATTCGAATGATCTTGTTGAAGGTTTTTGAGTATTTTGCCCAACCTGGAGGTCTAAATGGTGGGAGGGTGCCCTTGATGGAAGTGGTGGCTACTCTTCCCAAGTTTATAAGAGAATTTGGTGATTCTTTCTTTATTCTAGCACTGTTTTTGTGGAGACTTTTGGTGGTGATACGTTTCGATGCGAAGTCATGACGGTTTTCTTGTATGTGGCAACCATTTCCAGTACGAGAGGTGGATTTGAAGCACGACTTCGCATTTGTTGTATGTAAAACACTCCACTTCTGTTGTTGCTCATGTTATTCATTTATTCTGTGTTTTGTTTTCTTTGTAAACTCGTTAGTAGATTAGGATTGGCTCTTATCTATGTTGATCAAGTATAAGGCATCCTTTATGTTTTTCTTGCTAACTGTATTGCAGGAATTTAGTGATCCTCGTGATGCTGATGATGCAAGATACAGCCTTGATGGTCGGGAATTTGATGGTAGTCGCATCACTGTGGAGTTTGCACGGGGAGTAAGTATAATTATTTTTTTGAGAAGCTTTACTTTTTGTTGTTTTTCATACACATATGAATGTTTGTTTTTTTATGATGTGCTAAATTGCTGATTGTTTTTTTTTTCCATCTTTTCAGTCACTGCCTATCTGAACTTTATCATATTATGCAGAATCCAAGTTTTTCCTGTTAAATATTTAACAGTTCTACCTCCTCTTAACGACTTTGTTGTTTTGGTATACTTTATACAAGGTTCAAAAAGTCATTTTATTGGATAGTCACATGATGACAGATTCTCTTTAGAAGGCATGGTTGAAATTGCAATAAATGAGAAAATTCAGTTTTGATTAAAAAGTTCAGTGAGGGAATTTATCCAGAAGTATATACCCTTTTTACTATTCAGCTGTCGATTCTTTTGGAGATTAATGTCTAATAATATGATTTTTTTATTTTTTTTTCTTTGGTGGGACTTAGGGTCCACGTGGCGAGAGCTTCACGTGAACATGCGGGTAGAGGACCTCCTCCCCGGATCGCCTGTTTTAATTGTGGGCTAGATGGCCACTAGGCTCGAGATTGCAGAGCTGGGGACTGGAAAAACAAGTGCTATCGGTGTGGAGAAAGAGGCCATATAGAAAGGAACTGTCAGAATAGCCCTAGAAACCTCAGGTACTCACTCAAACTTTTAGTGGGCTAAGTTGGTTCCTTTTTTCACCCTGCTCGCCCATTTTTCTTTGAATTTTTAGATGCGCAAACATTATGTTAACATATTTTTAAGTTATAATCAAATTAAAAAAATATGCCTGCAGACGTGATTCGCGATCGCCATACCCTCGACGAGGTAGGAGCCGTAGCGGGAGCTACAGGTAGATAAGATAATCTTGAATCCTCTACACAACATTTTCTAATAATGTTTTTGATGAAACTAACATAAGTATGGTAGATAAGATAGAAATAGAAAGACTTGTTAGTGGGATAGTGATCAGAAATTCAACAAAATGAGGGTTAAATTTTTTTTGTTCCCTTATTTATTTCTAAATCTCCATGGCCAGAAGGTTTAATCTCTCAAAATAAATTTATATAGCATAACTTGCAAGATATTTGTGGCAAATGTGAGTAGTTCTTTTCTTCCTTTTTTCATGAGGTGAAGAAAACAATTTAAAATAGTGTCAAATTTAGTAAAAAATGATGAATGCATTGAGATAATGTGACTACCTACACGATCTTAAGTAGATAGAGAAATCTAGAAAAATAGAGCACAAACTGCAATTAGTAGTAGAAGTTGAAGCATGTCATTCTTTGTTAAACTACTGCTTCCTAGATTAATATAACTTAAGATCGCTATAATTTATTCTTGGAGAAGAGATTTTATAGTTCAATAGGCAGGAAAGCAGGGTTAACCAACCACGGTAATGGTGGAATGAAGCAAAATGTACAAGATAGGGAGAGTTCAAGATTTTTGTTTATTTTCCTTCTATAGGATTCCTCTCTCCTACAATATTGTTGCTCCTTTGTTACACAATTATATACCCTCCCATATTAATACATGCTTCATTTGAACAAGCGTGTTAGAGGGCTTACGGATTTATCTTTGCTACATCGAAAGCTCCTCTCTCCCGGATAATTATAATTTCTTATCGAGGTTTTCTAAATTATCTATATTTTGCAGATTATAATACACTCGGATGCTCCAAGTCTAAGTGAGATGTTTTGAGATGGATCAGAGGGAGATGTTTTGAGATGGATCGGAGGGAGATGTTCTATCTACTTGTATGAACTGAGACTTCGAATGCTTTTTTATCTTCTATGACTGAGTAGTAATTTTTAGTCTTTTTTTTTTCCTCTAAATTGAACTTATGTTGTGAGTTTGGCTACTTGATGGATTTCTGTTTTGTTTTTTTATTTTCGTTGATATTGTGGGAGAAACTAATGTATGACATTATTTTGCACTGATTTGTTGTGTTGGAGTTTTGTTTGAATGTGTTTTTGTCTATAATTTTTGTTTTTTTATTAATATGTATTTCTATATGAATATTTGGTGGCAAAAAATAACACTATCGAAATTGAATATAATTTGTCGCCACCAAATACTACGTTTAGTGGCGATAAATGTTTGCCACCAAATGTTATATTTAGTGGCGACATGTATTTGCCATCAAATGACCACTTTTATTGGCGACAAATATTTGCCACCAAATTAAACACGTGGCGACAAATAATTGCCACCAAATGAACACATTTAGTGGCGACAAATAATTGCCACCAAATGAACACATTTACTGGCGACAAATAATTGCCACGAAATGATATATTTAGTGGCGACTAATATTCGCCATTAATTGTCTTCTTTAGTGGCGACAAATCTTTGCCACTTAAAGTTGAATATTGGTGGCAGAAAGTAGCCGCCACCATAACGTAGCAATCGGTGGCGACATTTTGTCGCCACGGAATGATACCCCTTTAGTGGCGACAATTGTCGCCACAAAAAACTATATTTAAAGTGGCAAAACATATATTTCGCCACGGATTCAATCGCCGGCGGGACCTACTGTGGCAGCATGTGGCGACAAAATTGTCGCCACTATAGACATTTGGTGGCGACATTTTATATATTTGGTGGCGACTTTAGTCGCCACCGAATGATAGTTATCTTGTAGTACCTTAGTACGGATTTCCTAACCTACCTCAAGGACAATGGTATTGTCTCCCAATGGACTCCTCCTGGAACGCCAGAATTGAATGGGGTATCTGAACGGAGGAATCGAACTTTATTAGATATGGTTCGATCCATGATGAGTTTTACAGATTTACCTATATCGTTTTGGGGTTATGCACTTCTTACGGCTATTTATATTTTGAACAGAGTGCCTTCCAAATCTGTTCCGACCACACCATATGAGATGTGGCATGGTAGGAATTCAAGTTTTACTCATATTAAAACTTGGGGGTATCCGGCTTATATTAAGAAATTAAAGACGGACAAGTTGGAAAGCAGATCAGTAAAGGGTAGATTCATTGGGTATCCCAAAGAATCACTTGGATACTATTTTTATCTTCCAGAAGGCCATAATGTGATTGTGAGCCGTCATGCTTTCTTTCTTGAAAGTGAATTTATTTCCGCTGGAGGCAGTGGGAGAAAAATAGAACTAGAGGAGAAAGTCTCTTTAGAATCGAATATTCCAAGAACCCTCCCTAATAACTCTGTGACACCAGAGGTTACACCGCCACCTCGCAAGTCTAGTAGGATCTCCCATCCTCTTGATAGATACATGGGATTATTTATAGAGGGGATGGAGGAAATGTTTCTAATGGGAGATAAGGACCATAGAGATGATCCTAAGACTTATAGCGAGGCGATGTCAGACATCGACTCCGATAAATGGTTGGAAGCTATGAAGTCTGAAATAGACTCAATGTACTCCAATCAAGTATGGACTTTGATTGATCCACCGGAGGGTATTGTACCTATTGGATGTAAATGGATCTTCAAGAGAAAGATTGGTTCTGATGGAAAGGTAGAGACCTATAAAGCTAGGCTAGTAGCAAAAGGTTATAGTCAACGCGAAGGCATTGACTATCAGGATACCTTTTCACCTGTAGCTATGCTTAAGTCTATCAGAACTCTGCTTGCTATTCTTGCACACTATGACTATGAGATCGGCAAATGGATGTGAAAAGCTGCTTTCCTAAATGGATATCTTGAAGAAGATATCTATATGGAGCAGCCTTTGGGTTTTACTTCCAAAGATGAGAGTCATAAGGTGTGCAAGCTTCAACGATCCATTTATGGATTGAAGCAAGCTTCTCGGAGTTGGAACACTCGTTTCAATGATGCAATCGAATTGTTCGATTTCATCAGAAATGAGGAAGAGCCGTGTGTATATAAAAAGATTAGTGGGAGTGCTGTTACTTTCCTTGTACTGTACGTGGATGACATACTCCTGATTGGGAATGACATTCCTATGCTAAGATCGGTCAAGTTATGGTTATCAAAAGAGTTTTCTATGAAAGACCTTGGAGAAGCAACTTATATCCTAGGGATAAAGGTCTATAGGGATAGATCTAAGAAGTTTGCTTGGTTTATCGCAAGCTATGTACATAGATGAAGTGTTGAAAAGATTCAGCATGGAGAATTCCAAACAGGGTATGGTACCTCTAAGGCATGGAATTCACCTCTCTAAGACTATGTCTCCTAAGACAACTGAAAAGAGAAGTCGCATGAGTAGGATCCCTTATGCTTCGGCAATAGGGAGCTTAATGTATGCGATGCTATGTACTCGACCTGATATAGCACAGGCTGTGAGTGTCACGAGCCGATATCAGTCGAACCCAGGAGAGGAACACTGGGTAGCGGTAAAGAATATCCTTAAGTACTTGAGAAGAACGAAGCATATGTTCTTGGTTTTTGGAGGAGGAGAACTCAGAATTGATGGCTATGCGGATTCAGACTTTATGTCTGATATAGACAATAGAAAGTCTACGTTTGGGTATCTATTTATTTGCAATGGTGGGTCAATAGTTTGGAAAAGTTCCAAGCAAGAGACGATTGCAGATTCTACTTTTGGAAGCGGAGTACATCGTTGCATCTGAAGCTGCCAAGGAAACTGTTTGGATCAAGAAATTTGTCACTGAGCTTGGCGTGGTTCCTTCCAGTAAGGATCCCTTGCCACTATACTGTGATAATAATGGCGCCGTAGCATTAGCTAAGGAGCCAAGGTCTCATCAGAAATCCAAGCACATTGAGCGGCGGCATCACAAGATCAGAGAGTACATCAAGGATAAACATATTGAAGTACAGAAGGTTGCCTCCGCGGATAACGTGGCGGACCCGCTAACTAAGGCATTGACTCAGCAGAAACTTGAGACTCATCCTGAGAAGATGGGCATTAGATACATGGCTGATTGGCTTTAGTGCAAGTGGGAGATTGTTAGTTATATGCCCTAGAAGCCTATCAGGCTGACGCATTTTATTTTTTATGGGACATATTTTTGTACTTAATTTTTATTACTTATATAATTGGGCCTTTTATTCCATTCATGTTTAATGTGTCCGTGAATCGTCCTTTGGATTAATAAGATGATAATATGTATTCTCAAGAGTTGAGAATTTGAGATACATATTATTGGTGATTAATTCATAAATGCTCTCAATCGGAGGATCATCATGGGGACGATGATTGATACGGTAAGATTGATGCGTGTGTCGCTTCTCTTTTGGGATGACGAATCTCAAGTCATCAGTGTGGGGACACTGGAGCGAACATGCAGGTGGTTGTTGGAGAACAAAGTGCGGCGTGACCAACTACGAACAGTTATATGGATGTCTACTCATTCGTCAGTAATTAGTTCGATGTTGCAGTGGTACAACTTATCCTCAGACCCGCGACACCACGGCCATTCAATATGAGGCTACTGTAGTTTGACTATGCAACAAACTATGATCCTAACCATGGGTCTTAGTAGTATATGTTGGCTACAGTCGGTTCATATCAGGAATGGGTGTGTGTTTATAGGGGATCTATCGCTCTCGGTAGAGAGATAATTAGTTCTATGCTATTTGTAAGGCAAAGCTCAGAAATCCTCGGCCGGGGTAATATGGTGTATGGAAAGATGTTTCCAAGAGTAACCATAAGAGCTTCTGTCCTATCAAATTTGTCATATGACGGGTGATGGGGTTTGACGAATATTCCATGACCTCCACTCAGTTGGAACTATGCGATAGAAGGATTGTATTGTACGGTAACTGCACTAGAGGTTCAGTCCGATATTCACTTCTGCCTGGATTGCCACTATATGCTGCTAGGCGTCACTGGTGGATTGTGGGAACCAATAGAAATAATTATAGATAATTAATTATTCTATTAGTGTAGAATCAAAAGAGTTTGAGCCATCGAAAGGAGTTTCGATGATGATGTTGATGGGGATCGCATCATATCTCACTACCAGACAGAATTGAACCTATTAGGTCGCACGCATGATTGATATTAAGGAGACGATAAAAGAAGTTTATCAGATGGATTAATATTAAAGTTTACTAATTTATTAGTTAAAGGACTAATTTGCAATTACTGTAAATTAGAGGTATTTATGTGTAAAAGTTACGTGGTGTATTTACTAATCGTTAGTAAATAATATGAGGACTTATGTGTAAATGTTACACACAAATCGAATTAGAATTAGGATTCGAATTCGGTTAATATCATAACCAACTTATGGGTTAATGGATAATCCAATCGGAATAGGATTTCGATTAGGATTAGGATTACGTTAGGGTTTTCTCATTATAAATATATGTCATACGACATATTGAACAAAAAAAAAGGAAAATTAATGCAAGAGAAATAGAAAACCCTAGCCGTCAATCCTCTTTCTTAAGTCCTCCGCAATTAATCCATCGGTTTCGATCTTCAAAAAGGTTGCTAGCACATCTAGAAGATTGATTCATCTTCCTCAAGTCGACGCAAGAATTAATTCGTGATTGGATCACGGATTGAAGCGGTCGTCTAATTCGATCAAGGGCGTGATTTCGTGTGGACGCGAGTAGAGGCCGGGCGCATGCGCGGCTAAGCCAGGACGAACAAATTTTAACAACGATTGTCGACTTCGCGGTGATCTCGACCTGCGCAAGGTGAATAATTAGATCCTATTTGATTAGATCAATTAGATCTATTATTAATGATCTAAAACGAAACACGAGGTGATCTTTGGTTTTCAAGAAAATTTTTAATTATGCTATTATCTTCCGCTACGTACACATGATTTTCTAACAGTGGGTTCGGCAACCAACCACGCCGACTTTCCCACTAGGTCTAATTCAAGCATAATAGAAGAAAAGGAAAGATAGTAACCAACTAGCAAATGCAGCTAATATGCCTGAAAGTAAACAATAGAATGATCGGAAGGAAAACACATGATAATGCTAGATCATAAGTTCAATACCCAATCTCTTGGCTAACCCATAGGTTTCGCCCTCAACAAACTCAACCAACTCAAATTTCTACTATCGGGGAGATACTCGCTACGACCCGACAGAACCGTCCTCTGGGGAGATACTCGCTACACCCAGTGATGACAACTCCGGAGCACATCGCCCGAGGGGGAGCTACCACCCTCGAGCAAGGACTATAAGGTGAGTACGATCTATCCTTAACTTTAAGGATTACAAGTCCAATTCATTCCTTGACTTCAAGGAGACTATGTTCATATGACCCTTAACCCTAAGGTTGTATTTGTCATAATGTCAATCTCAAGACTCTACTAATGTCAAGACTCTACTTGTTCTTGTTCTTGATGCCACACTCGTTGACTAAGTATTCTAGACCCATCAATGTCACTCTCTCTAAGTACATGTTCAATGTCACATTCATTTGTCAAGTACACTAAGTTCTTGTTCTTTAACATGCATACATAGGGTTCTTTGTTCTTTACCACTACATAATCATATAAATATTCCTCATGCATTTGAACTCACAAATTGCAAGATAATACATAATAACCCTATTATGCAATATGCTCAACATATATATATATATATATAATGCTCAATGATGACACTTAGACATAGAGAGAAGTTCGATATCCTTGGAATGCACCACCCATCTCTAAATATTATGGTTGGGTTGTGGTTCGAGTTTCGTGCCCAACCGATGCCTAGTTTACAACCTGCGCGTTAAACAGAGCCCAAATCAGGCCAGTTTACATAGTAGCTCATAGATTGGCTTTTTGTTTAAACAAACAGAGTTGTCCCACGCGTCGAGGATACTCCCAATTAGGTTTCTACAAGATCAATTTGACCTTGAAACCCCTACAGCGAAAAGCCCCAAATTTGGGTGCTCCACTAATTACCTATGTGAAACCCTAGGTTTTGATCTCTAAAGCAAGCAAAAGAAAGCATGTTAAGACTCTTAGAGATGATCTTAGGCCATCTAAACCATTTCTAGGGTTTCTATGGTGACCCCTAGTGATCCACCATGAGAGCACTTGAGCTCATGGCATCCATGGAGCTCCAAGCTCCTACAAGGTCTTCTACTCCAAGAGAAGACTAAAACCTAGTTTTCTAGGTCCAAAAACCCAAACCCTAGCCTAGGTTTTTCATAAAAACTATACCTTGGCCTAAGCTATCCCAAGTATTCCTTGTTGGAGAGCTTCTAGGTCTTCTTCAAGCTCCAAATCCACCATCTACAAGCTCATACTCCTTCTCCTCCAAGCTCTTAGAGATGTTCTCTAGAGAGAGAAAGAGGGGAAAGAGAGGGAGTGTTGGGAGAGAAGTGGCTGTGAAATGGGGAGGGTTAGGGTGTATATTGTGTTGTAACAATGCAAATAAACCCCTCAATTTCAAAAATTTACAATCTGCCCAGACTGGGCATTTTTCGGGCTTCAAGACCGGTCTTGCTCTCCAAGACCAGATCCCGAGCGCTCGTCGTCAGGCACTTAGCCATTTCTGGCTGATTTCACAGACCAAGACCGGTTCGGTCGCGGGGACCGGTCTCGGAGGTCCGGTCTTCGATCTCAAGTCCGGATCCCGTAAGGGGGATTTTCAGGACTTAACCAAATTTTCATCTTGCTCGGCTCACACGCGCGTGAGGTCCGGTCTGCACCAGTAAGGACCGGTCTCTGAAGGCTCCAAGTCTGGAACTTTTTCGGACTTGCAGTTTGGCTTTCTCGGGCTCCGTTTTCACTTCACTTGGGTTTTAAAACACTTAGAACTTTGTGTTACTTGTCTCACTCCGCATTCCGCTCACTTTAACGAAACTTGGCACGTTCTGCGAGGAAGTGGGTTGTTACATTCTCCACCCGTTAAGATTAGTTTCGTCCGCGAAACTTACTTATAATCTAGATTCGTACCTCAATCCAGATTTTTGAATAGATGGGGGTAACGCTCCCGCATTGCGCTCTCGAGCTCCCACGTAGCCTCCCGGTCATTGTGGTTGCTCCGAACGGACTTTAACATACGGGATTCTTCGACTCCGTAACTTTCTTTCCTCCCGATCGATAATATACGCCGGGAACTCCTCATAGGTCATATCCTCTTGAATCTCCGACGGTTCAAACGCGAGAATATGCTCGGGGCCATAGACATACTTGCGAAGGTTAGATACGTGAAACACATCGTGTACCCCCGCAAGCCTCGGTGGTAATGCTATCTTGTAGGCCACCGCGCTAACTCGCTCCAAAACCTCAAACGGTCCAAGATACCGGGGACTTAGTTTTCCTCGGACTCCAAACCGTTTAATTCCCCGCGTTGGCGATATCTTTAAGAAGACATGTTCGCCAACGACGAACTCAATATCCTTTCGTCGTTGATCGGCATAACTCTTTTGCCGAGATTGCGCCATCGCAAGTCGTTGGCGGGCAAGGCGAACTTTCTCCTCCGCCTCCCGCACAACATCAGGGCAAGAACTACTTTCTCGCCCACGTCGCTCTAATGGATTGGAGAGCGACACTTCCTTCCATAAAGGGCCTCAAATGGCGCCATCGCGATACTTTCTTGATAACTATTATTGTACGCAAACTCCGCCATTGGTAGATGATCGTGCCAACTGCCCTTATAGTCAAGTACGCACGCTCGTAGCATGTCCTCAAGTATTTGGATCGTCCTCTCCGATTGTCCATCACTTTGAGGATGAAATATCGTGCTAAAGTCGAGCCGTGTGCCCAATGCCTCCTGCAGGCTCCTCCAAAAGTGAGAAGTGAACATCGGGTCTTGATCCGATACGATAGACGCCGGAACCCCGTGAAGTCTCACAATCTCATCAATATACACTTAAGCCAGCTTGTCCCCCGACCAAGTAATATGAATCGGTAGGAAATGTGCCGACTTTGTCAACCGGTCTACTATTACCCAAATTGCGTCGTGTCCACCTTGAGATCGAGGCAACCCGGTCACAAAGTCCATAGCTTCATTCTCTCATTTCCAAACGGGTATAGGTAAGCTTTGCAACTTTTCCGCCGGAAATCGCCGCTCCGCCTTTACTTGTTGGCAAGTAAGACATTGCGCAACAAAATCCCCAATGTCCTTCTTCATGCCCGGCCACCAATATTGCAACTTTAAGTCTTGATACATTTTGGTGCCGCCCGGGTGTATGCTATAAGGAGATTGATGTGCTTCTTACATAATCAACTTGAGGAGATCCTTGTTCCTAGGCACACACCAACGATTTCGAAATCGAAGTGTGCCGTCGGTCCCAATACCAAAGTCATCGGCACTACCATTCTCTACTTCACCGCTGTCACGCCCCGGGACCCAGCGGAAGCCCGCCCGGCGCGTGCCCAGACCCGCCGTATGTCTACAACATACAAGGCGTCTAACAAAAACGATAAATAATCAACAAGAAAGAGGCATCTAGTAGTATCAGAGCGAAATAAAACAACTAGATCTCTACATAGGAAATAAAGCACTAACATCCACTATGAAGTATAAAAATAAATACAACCAAAACTCCACAACCAAAAGCTATAAAAGGTACATGGTAGTCTCTATACCGGGATACAAAAATCTCTCTCTCACAAATACCAAAAGAGAGAAAAGTAGAACCATCTAAAAGAGAGTAAAGCTAACTAGACGCGACTCTCTTTGCCGCGATCCCTTGCCTCCGCCGTGCGAAGGCTCGAAACACATTAGAAAAGAGGGCGTGAGAACTATTAATTAATAGTTCCCAGTGGGCAATTACTGACTTCAGTTGCATGCTCCACTAGGCCCAAAACTAAACAAGTAAACGATAAACTATGCATAAGTAAAGCAAGCGACATGTAAAATAAACATGTAAGCTACTAAACATGCTATCTCTACTTAGCATAATTAAGCATAAGCAAACGACTAATCTAAGCATGATTAGTAAGTACAGCTACTAGTATAATGTTCCCAAATTTAATAGTAAAGAATTGAAGTTTACTATTCTAGTCAAATCCACAATGTCCACAAATGATAGTAAAGTGTTAAAGTTTACTATTCTAGTCAAAGTCCACAATGTCCACAAATGATAGTAAAGTGTTAAAGTTTACTATTCTAGTCAAAGTCCACAATGTCCACAAATGATAGTAAAGTGTTGAAGTTTACTATTCTAATCAAATCCACAATTTCCTTTAAACTGCTTTAAGTTTAAGTACAATAAGATCAACCCGAAGGCGATGTGGCCGATGCCCACCCGAAGGCTGCCTAGCCCAAATGCCGAGCCTAATGGCCCCGTAGTAGTCAACATTCCCACCCTAGGAATGAGACCGTCCTACGGCAATCCACTTCGGCGCCCAATCCCGCACGGCGAATACATGAAACGCGTTGGCCAACTCGGAGTGCTTGAGGCTTGTAGGGAGCGACCCTCACAAGCATGTGCGAATGAGCACAATGGCAAAAAGTCACAAAACTCGTCATATGTCCCAAATCGTCATGTCTCTAACATGGAATATACAAGTGTCCAAAAGGCCTATCTCTATGTCATCATGTCTCTAACATGGAAATAATAGATGTCCAAAGTGGCCTATGTCAAGTCTCTATATTGCGGTTTCATAGTTTTCTAAGTTAAGTGCCGCTTGATGACACTTAAGCTTTTCTAAGTTCCAACACAAGTTTAATGTTCACAATTAACATTATTTAAGCTATAATCACCATAAATGGCACACTCCCAGGCGCCCACAAGAACCACCCCCACATGCATGCAATTTAACCCAGATAGCTCTACTATAAAGAGTGAAAATTTTATCATACATAAGGCATGCATTTTAAGTGATTCAAAATTCATAATAAATCTATTTAGCATGAATATGCATTCAAAATAATTAAATCAAACCGAATAAGCACTTAGGAGCCATTTGCCCCTATGCTCATGAAGCCAAACCCACCAAGTGCGTGTAGCGTTGCTCCGAACCGCTAACGAAGCTTCGATAATTACTCCTTGAGTCCTAAGAAGCACACCCTAGGAGTTACAAGCTAAGAAGTTGAACCATGAGTTCACACTTTAAGAAATTCCACAAAAGGTTGGAGAAAACTCACCGAGTGCGAAGGAAACTCTCTCGATCTCCAAATGGGAGTTAGAGTCCTTCTAATCCAACCTAAACCAAAGTTCTAAACCCATCAATTAGGTCCCAAAGGCCCTAAATCGAAAATCCCCAAATTCTAACCCTAGAATCCAAAACTAGGGTTTCATCTCAAAGAAACCTCCAAAAACCGAATCTAAGTGAAGAGAGCTTGTTGCTTACCTCTAAGAAGCTTCAAACCAAGTCCAAAAGGCCCAAAGGTTGAAGTTTGATCCACCACAAAGCTCCACTCACCAAGCTCTAAGCTCCAACAATGGAGGAAATAGGCTCTACCAAGCAAAAGAGAGCAAAGAGAGGGTTTTAATCCTCAAAAACCCATCCAAACCAAGGAGAGAAGAAGGAGATGGAGTGGAGGGAGCTCTTACCTCTCCTCTTGCTGTGAAGAACACAAAGGGAAACCCTAGGGGCAAGGCTTGCACTAATAGAAGTGCAACAATAGCTAAAAACCCCCTGCAGTTCGAACTGCTCGAAATCTGCCAGGCTGTACCGGTACAAGCCATCCCATACCGGTATAGACCCTGCGAAACAGCCAAACCCGAGGCTCGGGTTGGTGTCCATCAGCTCTCCCATACCGGTACAGAATCCATCCTGTACCGGTATAGCAATAATTTACTCTGCAGTATAGCAACAATTTCGTAAGTGCACCCTCCGAACCTCAATCCGAGCGCAACCTAAAATCCAACTTTTTGGACTTTAGTGCTTAGGATTCATCCGCTAACCTCGGTACACGTGCTCTAGGTCGGAACATAGTCAACGACCCTCCAGAAATTCTGGAAAAGCTCCGAACTCACGTCGAATACTCGAACTCCGCAATTTGCGCAAGTCCAGTATGTTACAACCGCGCACCTTTTGGAGATACTCATCTGAGGTTTGCAATTCCTTAATTCTCTCCAATAAGGTCGGTTGCACCACTAAGGTAGCAAGTGTAGCCAGCACTCCCGGCGCTACTACTTCCAATCCAAGCCGTTGCATCTCCTTTTGCAACAACGGTTGGGGTGTAATTGCCGAAGCTAAGTTTTCTCCCGATTTCCAACTTAGTGCATCGGCTATGACATTTGCCTTTTCGGGGTGGTATAGAATCGGGACATCATAGTCCTTCAACAATTCTAACCACCGCCGTTGTCGCATATTAAGCTCTTTTTGGGTGAACAAGTACTTTAGGCTCTTGTGATAAGTGTAGATCTCGCAATGTTCACCATATAAGTAATGCCTCCATAATTTTAGTGCGAAAATCACCGCGGCTAACTCAAGATCATAAATCGGGTAGTTCTTCTTATAAGGCTTTAATTGGCGCGAAGCATAAGCAATGACTCGCCCATTTTGCATCAAAACACACCCAAGTCCGATATAGGAAGCATCACTATACACGACATATGTCTCCCCCCGGCGTCGATAAAACAAGCACCGAGGTCGTCGTCAACCTCTCCTTTAACTCTTTGAACCTTCGATCGCAACCTTCGCTCCAAATATACTTGACTCCCTTGTGAGTGAGGCGCGTTAGCGAAGTGGTTATTTTAGAAAACCCCTCCACAAACCGCCGATAGTAACCCGCGAGTCCAAGAAAACTGCGGATTTCTGTCACGCTCGTCGGGCGAGGCCAATCTTTAATTGCCTCTACTTTCTTCGGATCCTCCGGGATCCCCTCGCCCGAAATCACATGTCCTAGAAAAGTGACCTCTGAAAGCCAAAACTCACATTTCTTCAACTTGGCATATAACTTCTCTTTTCGGAGTATTTTCAAGACAAGCCTCAAGTGCTCGTGTTCTTCCTCGGTCCGAGAATATACCAATACGTCGTCAATAAAGACCACGACGCATCGATCCAATAGCGGACAGAAGACTCGATTCATTAGGTCCATGAATGCCGCCGGGGCATTAGTAAGCCCGAATGGCATTACCGTGAACTCATAATGGCCATACCGCATACGGTACGCCGTTTTGTGCACGTCCTTGGGCCGTATCTTCAATTGATGATACCCTGACTGAAGGTCTATCTTTGAATACACCCTTGACCCTTGCAATTGATCGAATAAGTCGTCAATCCTTGGCAACGGGTACTTGTTCTTCACCGTGACCTTGTTCAACTCGCGGTAATCCACGCAGAGTCGAAGTGTGCCATCCTTCTTTTTAACAAATAGCACCGGGGCTCCCCACGGAGACACGCTCGGCCTCACAAAGCCTTTGTCGAGCAAGTCTTCCAATTGTGCTTTAAGCACTTTTAACTCCACCGGTGCCATTCGATATAGAGCCTTCGAAACTGGCGCCGCCCCGGGAACTAAGTCAATGACGACCTCAACTTCCCGGTCCGCTGGCAATCCAGGTAACTCCGCCGAAAATACATCCGGGTACTCGCACACCACCCGAATGCCCTCAAGTTCCGGGTGCTCCTTTCGACCGTCTACAATGGTCGCCAAGTAGGCCTTGCAACCACCCTTTATCATTTTTCTGGCTCTAGCCGTGGATATGATCGCCGCACAGCGTGCACCCTTACACGCTTGGTACACCATTTCCTCTTGATTAGGCTCTCGAAAAGTGATCACCTTACTTTCCCAGTCGATGACCGCATAGTACTTGGAAAGCCAATCAAGCCTCAAGATTACGTCGAATGACCACATCTGGGTTAGTACTAGCATATCGATCGGCATGACCCAATCACCAATCCAAACTGGGTACCCCGGACACTCGTCATAGACGCTATAAGCATGCTCAGGGGATTTAATATCCCAACCTTCCTCATAATGTACAATCTCTAAGTCATGAGTTCTAGCGAATGATGCACTTATGAATGAATGCGATGCACCTGTGTCGAATAAAGATCGAGCTCTAGTACCATTGATAGAGATGATACCTGCCACTATATCGTCGGGAACTAGAGTCGGCTCCTCCGCCTGAGTAGCAAAAACCCGCTCACTCGGTGCTCTCGATGCCTCCGGCTGGCGCGATGATGATGAGCGTCCAGCCGCCATAGGTGGTGGCAACCCCATCAGCTGTCTCGAGGTAGAAGGGGTTGATGCTGCTGACGGTGCAGACGATCCTCAACTAGGGCACTCTCGAATCATGTGCCCAGGTTGACCGCACCTGTAGCATTTTCCCTCACGCTGCGGGCATGCCGGCGGCTGATGGTTACCGCCGCATATAACACAACGGGAAGGCCTTCCGCTCTTTGTCTGCTGTCGGGGATGCCGAGAGGGTTTCTTTGCATTAGGCGGCCCCGCGCCACCGCCGCCGCCTTGCCTCTCCGCCATGGCCTCGCGCTCCTCTCGCGCGTCGGCACTACCGTGCTCCGCGCACAGAGCTCGATCGAAGACCTCCGCAAAGGTCGTGAGCTGGAGGATCTGTATCCTCTCGTAGATCCTCGGCTGAAGCCCCCGTAGGAACCAATCAGCCCCCGTAGGAACCAATCAGCCCGATCCCGATCATCACGTACAACATCGGGGACACAGTTGATGATGTGGGAGAACTCCTGCTCATAATCTGCTACTGAGCGGTCTCCCTGCCTCAACTTGCGAAATTTCTCTTGCATCTTCCGCTTCACCGAATTGGGGAAGTAGTTCGCGAACACCGCTATCTTAAACTCCTCCCACATCATAGGCGGTAGGTCGGGTGACCTGTCCCGCTTGGTCCGCTTCCACCATGCCTTCGCCGCCTTCTCGAGGCAATGTGCGGGAAGTACACTTTGTCTTTCTCCGGGGTGTTGAAGTCCTCGAAGAGTGTCTCCATGGAGTCGATCCATAACTCCACCACCGCCGGTTCCACCACCCCTCCATCGAAGATAGGTGGCTTGAACTTCATAAACTTGAAGAGCGCCGCCAACACGCGCTCCCGTTCCTCGTCGTCCGTCGTGCTACCGGGGTTTGAAGTCCCCGATCCGGCCGGTATCACCACGCCTGGTACGGCCGCGACAGGATCCGCCGCCTCCGCACCCTCGACCACGGTCGGTATCCTAGCAGGGGGCGTAGGATGCTCGGCACGAGCTTGGGCCGCCGCCTGCTGTTGCTCCAGGCGTCGTATTTGCTCTCCTTGAGCCCGAACGGACTCCGCCTGCTGCCGCACTACGCCAATAAGCCGCCTGCTGTTGCTCCAGGCGTCGTATTTGCTCTCCTTGAGCCCGAACGGACTCCGCCTGCTGCCGCACTACGCCAATAAGTGCGGCCATCTGACCTCGTAGCTCCCCGTCGCCGCCCGCTCCAGGCTGCGCAGGAGCCGTACTCGGCTCCTCCGGCATCGACCTCGTCTGCGGTCGCCTAGGAGGTGCCATTGCTTCCTCAAAAGAAGCAACCTGTGTTAGCTACTTGACCAACATACTCGGATACACCCAATCCGGCGAAAGCAAACAAGTGCATTTGTTCTCATTCCCAGGTATCATGTCATCGGCCGCCGATCACAACACAAGGAATAGAAAACAAATAGCAACTTAGAGTTAATCCCTAATCATATTAGAGACATAATAACATGAACCCAATCATATGCTTTCGCTATACTTGTTCAACGTCACTCACGTTTCCTTAACCCTTAAGGTCTTTCCATTCCTAATGGCCCCTAGGTCCATCCTAACCTTTCACCTTTTGCTTTATACCGCTCTGATACCATTTTATCTGTCACGCCCCGAGCCCGATCCATTTGGCCGGTTAGAGAGCGTCAAACAGACGCCGAACGGACAGAGCCTCCCCTGTCCGCCCAAGGCTCAACGAGTACAGATATAGTATAAAAGTTTACATATGCGGAAGCATACATAATGGCTTGCACGAGGGCAAATAATAGCCAAAGTGAAAATACTAAACTGAATGTCATACAAGTACAATGATTTATTTTAAACCACTTACATGCTTGCTACTCTGAAATCTACAATTCTTTACAATATCTGCATCATTTCTTTTTACATCACATTTACTTCCAAAATGAAACTTTAATACATTCAAAGTAGCATCTATAATCATCAAATACAAAATATGACAGGAAAGGAAAACACAACTATAAACCCAAAATGAATACCAACTCGGGCGGTCTCTATCTAGGGCGCGACGCCCTTACCGCGATCCTCTGTCGGCTCACTTGGTCCCGGCTCTGTGGAAATAGTGGGGTGAGAACTATAACAAAGTTTTCAGTGGGTTCGGCAACCAACCGCGCCGACTTTCTCACTAGGTCTAATTCAGGCATAATAGAAGAAAAGGAAAGATAGTAACCAACTAGCAAATACAGCTAATATGCCTGAAAGTAAACAATAGAATGCTCGAAAAGAAAACGCATGATAATGCTAGATCATAAGTCCAATACCCAATCTCTTGGCTAACCCATAGGTTTCGCCCTCAACAAACTCAACCGACTCAAATTTCTACTATCGGGGAGATACTCGCTACGACCCGACGGGACCGTCCTCTGGGGAGATACTCGCTACACCTAGTGATGACAACTCCGGAGCTCATCGCCCGAGGGGGAGCTACCGCCCTCGAGCAAGAACTATATAGTGAGTACAATCTATCCTTAACTTTAAGGATTACAAGTTCAATTCATTCCTTGACTTCAAGGAGACTATGTTCATATGACCCTTAACCCTAAGGTTGTATTTGTCATAATGTCAATCTCAAGACTCTACTAATGTCAAGACTCTACTTGTTCTTGTTCTTGATGCCACACTCGTTGACTAAGTATTCTAGACCCATCAATGTCACTCTCTCTAAGTACATGTTCAATGTCACATTCATTTGTCAAGTACACTAAGTTCTTGTTCTTTAACATGCATACATAGGGTTCTTTGTTCTTTACCACTACATAATCATATAAATATTCCTCATGCATTTGAACTCACAAATTGCAAGATAATACATAATAACCCTATTATGCAATATGCTCAACATATATATATATATATAATGCTCAATGATGACACTTAGACATAGAGAGAAGTTCGATATCCTTGGAATGCACCACCCATCTCTAAATATTATGGTTGGGTTGTGGTTCGAGTTTCGTGCCCAACCGATGCCTAGTTTACAACCTGCGCGTTAAACAGAGCCCAAATCAAGCCAGTTTACATAGTAGCTCATAGATTGGCTTTTTGTTTAAACAAACAGAGTTGTCCCACGCGTCGAGGATACTCCCAATTAGGTTTCTACAAGATCAATTTGACCTTGAAACCCCTACAGCGAAAAGCCCCAAATTTGGGTGCTCCACTAATTACCTATGTGAAACCCTAGGTTTTGATCTCTAAAGCAAGCAAAAGAAAGCATGTTAAGACTCTTAGAGATGATCTTAGGCCATCTAAACCATTTCTAGGGTTTCTATGGTGACCCCTAGTGATCCACCATGAGAGCACTTGAGCTCATGGCATCCATGGAGCTCCAAGCTCCTACAAGGTCTTCTACTCCAAGAGAAGACTAAAACCTAGTTTTCTAGGTCCAAAAACCCAAACCCTAGCCTAGATTTTTCATAAAAACTATACCTTGGCCTAAGCTATCCCAAGTATTCCTTGTTGGAGAGCTTCTAGGTCTTCTTCAAGCTCCAAATCCACCATCTACAAGCTCATACTCCTTCTCCTCCAAGCTCTTAGAGATGTTCTCTAGAGAGAGAAAGAGGGGAATGAGAGGGAGAGTGTTGGGAGAGAAGTGGCTGTGAAATGGGGAGGGTTAGGGTGTATATTGTGTTGTAACAATGCAAATAAACCCCTCAATTTTGAAAATTTACAATCTGCCCAGACTGGGCATTTTTCGGGCTTCAAGACCGGTCTTGCTCTCCAAGACCGGATCCCGAGCGCTGGTCGTCAGGGACTTAGCCATTTTTGGTTGATTTTGCAAACCAAGACAGGTCTCGGTCGTGGGAATCGTTCTCGGAGGTCCGGTCTTCGACCTCAAGTACGGATCCCGTAAGGGGAATTTTCAGGACTTAGCCAAATTTTCATCTTGCTCGACTCACACGCGCGTGAGGTCCGATCTCCACCAGTGAGGACCGGTCTCTGAAGGCTCCAAGTCTAGAACTTTTCCGGACTTGCAGTTTGGCTTCCTCGGGCTCCGTTTTCACTTCACCTGGGTTTTAAAACACTTAGAACTTTGTGTTACTTGTCTCAATCCGCGTTCCGCTCACTTGACGGACAGAACTTGGCACGTTCTACGAGGAAGTGGGTTGTTACAAAGACCCATTATTTCAAAAACCCTAGTTTTGAGTCTTAGGTTTTGCGCAATGCAAAATCCACCATTAGAGCTCAAAGCCCTAGTGCAAACCCTTTATTAGAGAAGCTAGGGTTCCATTAAAATTATTTCTAGACGATAAAACCCATTCTAGAACAATCTACCATGAAAGCTCTATGAGCTTACCTCTAGGTACTAGCTCCAATAGTAGAGAAGATGAAGAGGACACTGAGGATTCTCCTCCTTGCTTGCCCCTCCACCAATTCTTTCCTCTACTTTTTCTTCTTTCTCCTTTTTCTTCTTCTTTCTATAGAGAGAGAGAGGGAAAGAGTGCTTTGTTTAGGTTTAGAATGAGAGAAATGAGGGAAAGAGAGAGCTACTCCTCTCTATACCCCTTCATATGTGCACAATTGCACAAAACACCCCTCACTTTCCAAGTTGTACACTGCCTCAATCTGGGCAGATTTCGGGTGCAGAGACCGGTCTCTCCATGCGAAGATCGGTCCCCGGGAACAGTCTCCCGTAGGACAGCCCTCTGTCTGGAAATTACGTGTACGAGAACCGGTCTTCAGCACAGAGACCGGTCCCTCCCTCTGAGACCGGCCCTCGAGAGCTTTTCTCTCAAGGGACGCGTACGGGAACCGGTCTCCATCCGGGAGACCGGACCTTCAGGGACCGGACCCTGTCCTCAAGACCGGTCCCCGAGAGCCATTCTTCACTAGCAGGATTTTCTACCAGCTACTTCACGTACGGGAACCGGTCTGTCCAACCTGAGACCGGTCCCCGGGAGCAACTTGTTGCGCAAAGATTTTCCTTGCGCAAAACTACTTACGAGAACCGGTCTCCCTCACTAGAGACCGGTCCCCGAGAGCAAAATCTGCAACTCAGCAGATTTCTTCCAGTTTTGCTCTCTGAGGCCCTCGTCAATGCACTTTTTGGGTTTCTAATGCCTTCGGCCTTTCCGAAGCATACCCAATCGACTAGTAGTCGATTCTAGACGAAGTCTAATCCTCGGATTTCGAGAATTCACTTCCTTACATCCTCCTCGCCTTAAAAAGAGTTCCGTCCTCGAAACGAACCCTTATACTCAATTAAAACTCAAACTCATACCTTACGCCTCAAATAGATGAGGGTGATGTTCTTTCATCTCGCTCTCGAGCTCCCAAGTGGCTTCACGGTCGTCGTGATTACTCCACCGGACTTTAACATAGGGAATCTCACGATTCCACAGTTTACGCACCTCCCGAGTGATAACTGCCACTGGAAACTTTTCATAGCTCAAGTCTTCTCGAAGTTCCGGCGGTTCATACATCATGGCATGATCGGGGTTGTGAATACACTTACGAAGGTTGGAGACGTGGAATACGTTATGAACGTGGGCTAACTGCGGCGGCAATGCAACCCGATAAGCTACCGCCCCAATGCATTCCAACACTTCATAAGGTCCTATGTATCGAGGACTCAGCTTCCCTCGAACCGTAAACCGCCTCACGCCTCTCATAGGTGAAACTTTCAAGAAGACGCGGTCTTCTACCGCGGATTCTAGATCCCTCCGTCGCTTATCCGCATAACTTTGTTGCCTCGATTGCGTCGTAAGCATCCGTTGGTGGGCGAGGCGAACTTTGTCCTCCGCCTCCCGCAACACGTCGGGACCTATTACCGCACGTTCACCTACATCGCCCCAATGCATGGGAGATCTGCACTTCCGCCCATAAAGAACTTCAAACGATGCCATCTCCACACTAGTTTGGTAACTATTATTATAGGAAACTCGGCCATCGGCAAGTAATTAGCCCAACTCCCTTTATAATCAATGACACACGCCCGCAACATATCCTCCAGAATCTGGATAGTCCTCTCTGACTGCCCATCTGTCTGAGGGTGAAACGCGGTACTAAACTCGAGTCGCGTGCCAAGTGCCTTCTGTAGGCTCTTCCAAAAATGTGAGGTGAATCGGGGATCTCGATCTGATACAATCGACTTTGGCACCCCGTGCAACCTTACCACCTCATCAAGATATACCTGCGCTAGTTTCTCGCCCGACTTCCAAGCTGGAATAGGTAGGCTCTAAAGCTTTCTTGTTGGGAATTGGCGCTCTGCCTTTACCTGCTGACACATCAAACGTTGCGCCACATAGCGTCCAATGTCTGACTTCATCCCCGGCCACCAGTACTGCATCTTTACATCCTTGTACATTTTGGTGCCGCCCGGGTGAATACTATAAGGAGCCCGATGTGCTTCTTCCAAAATCAATCTTCGGGCTTCCTCATTTTTCGGTACGCACCACCGGTTTCGAAACCGGAGTGCACCCTCAGCATCGATGGTGAAGTCGCCACCACGTCCACTCTCAATGTCACGCCGCACCTTTTGGAGATTAGGGTCCGCAGGTTGATGACTTTTAATCTTCTCCAACAAGGTCAGTCAAACAATAAGAGCCGATAATATAGCCGGGACTCCTGGAGCCACTACCTCAAGATCTAGCCGTTTCATCTCCAAGCATAGAGGATCTTGAGCTGTAACCTTCAATGCGAGGTTTTCCATCGACTTTCTTCTGAGAGCATCGGCGACTACATTCGCCTTCCCAAGGTGGAAAAGGATCGTGACGTCGTAATCCTTTAATAGCTCTAGCCACCGCCGTTGGCGCATGTTCAACTCCTTCTGCGTGAACAAATACTTCAGACTTTTGTGGTCCGTGTACACTTCGCAACGCGCGCCATACAAATAGAGTCTCCACAACTTAAGAGCAAACACCACCGCGACTAGCTCTAAGTCATGAAGAGAGTAGTTCTTCTCATAGCTTTTCAACTGACGGGACGCATATGCAATCACCTTCCCGCCTTGCATCAGAACACACCCCAAGCCTGCAAAAGACGCGTCGCTATAAACCACAAAGTCCTCACCTTGCACTAGCAATGCAAGTACCGGAGTCAAAGTTAATCTTTTCTTCAACTCTTAAAACCTCCGGACACACTCGTCGCTCCATAAAAACTTGGTGCCCTTGTGTTAGACGGGTAAGTGGAATTACAATCTTCGAGAAACCTTTCACGAACCGCCTGTAGTAGCCCGCTAAGCCCACAAAACTTCGGACTTCCGTGACATACGTCAGGCGCGGCCAATCCTTGATTGCCTCCACTTTTCTTAGGTCAACGGAAATCCCGCCCTCGAAAATAATATGGCCTAGAAATGCAACTTCCCTCAGCCAAAAGTCGCATTTCTTCAACTTAGCGTATAATTTCTCCTCCCGAAGAATTTGAAGTACTATGCGCAAATGCTCTGCATGCTCCTCGTCACTGCGGGAATAGACCAAGATGTCATCTATAAAGACCACCACGAACTGGTCTAAATACTTCCTGAAAATATGGTTCATTAAGTCCATGAACGCTGCCGGGGGCATTTGTGAGCCCAAACGGCATTACCATCAATTCGTAGTGTCCGTACCGCGTGCGGAATGTGGTTTTCTGAACATCCTCCGGCTAGGGCTGGCAAATGAGCGAGCCGGCTCGTGTTCGACTCGCGTTCGGCTCGATATTTGGCTCGCTCGAGCTCGGCTCGAATTAATTCCAAGCCGAGCTTGAGCCTAAATTTAGGCTCGAAATTAATTTCAAGCCGAGCTTGAATATTACTAGGCTCGTTCGAATTAGGCTCGAAAAGCTCGAAAGCTCAAATATATATATATATATATATATATATATATATATATATATATATATATATATATATATATATATATATATATAGCCTACAATACCATTAATAGTACCAACTACTTGCTGTTAGGTTTTCGGTCATTGGATGATGAGATGTGTAGTTAGGATGATAGTAATTCTCTAGAATTGAGTGGGAGATTAGTTAAATAGTATAATCTAATAGATGAAAATGGTCAGAGGGTTAGAGCTAACGGTACAAAATTCGATAGCACTAAGCATTTTGTACTATCGATAATATAGTAGCCAGACTCTCTCTATATATATATATATATTCCGGCTACTATACTATCTATACTACGAGCATTTTGTGCAATTGAGTTTTCTACCGTTAGATTTACTTATATATATAGAGTTCACCATCGTACTACCGATAGTACTAAGCATTTTGTATTCTCGAGTTTCGTTAGATCTACCCCTTTGGCTAATTTCATCTGTTAGATCAAACTATTCAACTAGCCACCTACTGAATCCTAGGGGGCTACTACCATCCTGACCGCCCATCCCTTCATACAAGGGCCAAAAACCTAATAGCAAGCCATTTGCACTATTAATATAGTATAGTAGTCTAAATATATGTATAATATTATAATATAGTATAGGGCTACTATACTCTTATAAGTATAGATCTTTTTATACTTATAAATTTTCTACGTTGGATTTGCGATTAGGATGATAATGGTCCCTTAGGATTGAAATAGTTAAAAGAATAAATCCAACTATTAAAAGCGATGAGTATAAATGGATCTATACTCAAAATAATATAGCAGCCGAACTCTCTCTATATATAATTATATATAATATATACTTTAATTATATAAAATAATATATATTATGTATTTTAATTATATCTATATAGAATTTAGATTATTGGGCCCACAAAATCAAACCAAGAAATTCTACTCTAATTGCTCTCTCTTTCTTTTTCACTTGCTCACGAGTTATTTTCCCTAATTTTTATAATATTATAATATCGTATTTTATGCATTCATTTTATATGTTGAACTATTAGATATTTTTTTGTATCAAATTTGAAATAATATTTTATAAAAATTAAATTATAGATTGCACGATGTTAAAAATTTCAAGCGGCTCGTTTAGTGCTCGAGCTCGCTCGACTCGAAGTTAGGCTCGCTCGAGCTCGGCTCGAATTAATTTCAAGCCAAGCTTGAGCCTAAATTTAGGCTCGAAATTAATTTCAAGCCAAGCTTGAGCTGCGGTAAGCTCGCTCGAGCTCAGCTCGTTTCCACCCCTACCTCCGGCTTTATCCTTAACTGATGGTAGCCTGACTGGAGGTCTATCTTCAAGTATACACTCGATCCCTGCAACTGATCGAAGAAGTCGTCAATTCGGGGTAACAGATACTTGTTTTTTATCGTGACTTTGTTCAACTCGCGATAATCTACGCAGAGTCGCAATAATCCGTCCTTCTTCCGCACGAACAACACGGGGGCTCCCCATGGCGATACACTCGGCCGGATAAATTCCTTATCAAGGAGATCTAGCAACTGAGCCCTCAACTCCTTCAATTCCGCCAGCGCCATCCGATATGGGGCCTTCGAAATCGACGCGTTCCGGGAACCAAGTCAATTACGAACTCGATTTCCCGTTCTGGCGGTATCCCCGGTAACTCCACGGGAAATATGTCCGAAAATTTTGGAACCACCGATAGCTCCTCAAGTGGCGGAGCCACTCGCTCAACTTCCACAACGGTCGCCAAGTAAGCTACGCAGCCGCTGTTGACTAATTTCTTTGCCCTCGTCGCTGACACTGTCGCGGCGAAGCATGTACTCTTACACGCTTTGTATGTGAATTCCTCGTCTCGGCTCACGAAACGTGATCACTTTCTCCTTACAGTCGATCGACGCATAATATTTCGAGAGCCAGTCCATGCCCAATATAATGTCGAACTCTTTCAATTTTTTAAGCACCAACGTACGAATTGGCATAACCCAGTCACCTATTTGCACTGGACATGCTGGGAACTCCGTGTAAATATGAAGTGCCGGACCAGGTCCCTCCACTCGCCACATACTATCACTCGCTCGAATGTCTATGTCGTGAGTTCGTGCAAATGACCTACTTATGAATGAATGAGTGGTGCCTGTATCAAACATAGCTTTGGAGTGAACTCTGTTAATTAAAACCATACCTGCCACAATCTCGTGCTGCTCGGCTTCGGCAGGTTCCTCAACTTGGACCTGAGTGGCGAATACTCGTCCGCTCAGTGCCGATCGAGTCATCTCAGGCTGACGCGAAGCCATCGCGCGTCCAGCCGACATAGCCGCAGGTGGAAGTCCTCTATAATAAACCGAGGTCGTTGGAGTCGATGCAATCGACGGGGTAGACGGGGCCCTCGCTGGGCAGTCGCGGCTCATGTGCCCTTCTTGCCCACAGTTGAAGCACTTGCCTTGGCGCTGCCTACACTGCGGCACTCGATGACTCCCGCCACCGCATATAGTACACCGCTGCGGTTCACGACCCCACGATTGCGTCCACGGGTTCTTCGGGGGCTTCTTAAAACTCGATTGTCCCCCCGAAGGACCGCCCAGTCGCTTCTTTCCTTTGTCCTTGGACACCGCTATAAGCTTACGCTCCTCGCGCACATGTGCAGCACCAAGTTCTGCCCATAGTGCACGATCGAATACCTCCGCATAAGTCGTCAGCTTCAATATTTACACGGCTCGATAGATAGTCGGTATGAATCCTCGCAAGAACCAGTCCGCTCTATCCCGGTCATCTCGAACAACCTCAGGAACACAGTCTATAATGTGGGAGAATTCCTGCTCATACTCCGCTACAGAGCGGTCTTCCTGCCTCAACGTTCTGAACTTCTCTTGCAGCTTTCGCTTCACTGTGTCAGGAAAGTAGTTGGCGTACATCTCTCTCTTGAACTCCTCCCAGGTCACCAGTGGAAGATCAGAGGGCCGATCTCGCTTCAGCCGCTTCCACCACACCTTCGTCGTCGTCTCGAGACAATGCATGGCGAAGTAGACCTTGTCCTTCTCCGAGGTGTGGAAGTCCTCGAACATCGTCTCCATTGAGTCAATCCATGACTCAACCGTCGCCGGCTCCACTTTCTCTCCCTCGAAGATCGGCGGGTGGAACTTCGTGAACTTAATAAGGGCCGCCAATACCCGCTCTTGTTCCATCTCCTCGGCCGCTACATCGGGAGTTGCCGAACTCGACGCTGCCGGAAGTGCACTCACCGGTGGAGGACATGCCGCCACCGCATCGCGCCACACTCGCCCTCGCCCGCCTCGGGCACGTGCGCCGGGGCGCGGGTGGGTGACGATTCTCGGCCGCTGCCGCAGCCGTCGCCGCTATTTGCTGCTCTATAAGATCCTGGAGCCGATCGAATCGACTAGTCAACGCTGCGTCCGCAGCTCCTGCACCTCGCTAGGACCGGATGACTCTGGCATCAAAGGAGGTTCAGCTAGATCTAGTTCCCCCGAAGACGATGCCGGACCCGTCCTACGCGTGTAGCGTCTTGAAGACATTAGTTCCTGAAACGCAACAACCGGGTCAATCATCCTAACCCATCACTTATTCGTGATCGTTAGTCTATACGACTCAACATTAAAATTTAGGCGGAAGCACATAAGTGTACTCATTCTAGACTCTCAGTGTTATGTTGTCGGCCGCCCAACACAAACACTTTAAGCCAAGAACTAATACTACTTGAATCCGTCTCTATTCACAACTAGAGACACCTCAACCACTTCAACCCAATCGAATCAACTTTCGCCACTCGGCATAGGTTCACGTTCCGCCCACGCACCTATAGCCTTAAGGTTCACCATCCTAGGGTTTCCTAGGTCCATCCTAGACTCTCTCTTTACTTGCTCTTAGCTTGCTCTGATACCATCTGAACCTGTCACGCCCCGAGACCGCAACCAATTTGGTCCGGTTCGGGGACGCCGAACAGGCGCCGAACGGACAGCATCTCCCCTGTCCTCCCGAAGCTTGCCAACCAAGTCATGTACAAGAATTTTTCAGGACATAATTCGATACATACATGACAAGAACGAATGCACCTAAAGGTGCCAACAAAGTAAGAGCAAGATACAAGTAGTCATACAGGTAAATAAAGAGAGATAAGTCTATCTATTACATCATTCACCATTTGCTTGTTTACATCAAGTTTGCATTTTTGTAACTTCAAAATAAATATATTCAACTATATCCAAAAGGTCACTGAGTGAGGCTCTGATGCATAGGAGGTTGCTACTCAACTAGGGCGCAACGCCCTTACCGCGGTCATCACCAGCCACCCTCGAGCTCGAACCTGTAATAGAGTGGGGTGATAATTATCTTCCATAGTTTCTAGTGAGCTGGGCCGCCAACTCCGTCGATCTCCCCACTAAGTCTAAGCAAGTATAAGCAGATAAATAGATAGATAGATAGATAGATAGATAGATACATAGATAGATAGATATCTTAAAGTTGTAAATGATGCATAATAAGTAAATTACAACATTCTACTATGCCTGTAATAATAAAGTAAATGCCCTAGCCATGTAACCACTAACATGCTAGTATGCCTCTATCAAGTATGCATGCCACTCTACCATGCTCAATATGCACTTTGTGCCCAATTCACATAACTCTTTGGAGTTGTTACCCAATCCTTTGGTTAGCCCATAGGCGCGCCCTCGACTCACACCTTAAACCCGTCTATGAAGGGAGACTCAAACCACCCGAGGGGTTGTCTGCGGGACCCCACATAGGCTATCCCTTGGGACCCCACCTACGCTATCCTAATCGTATCACGCGCCAAGACTCCGGAGCACTCGCACTACCCGTGTGGAGCGACCACCACGAGCGCTGAACTGACTGTGTGAGTATGATCTCATCCTCCACGATGGAGGGTATCCTGTCACTAGGACCATCATGCACAAGTGTTCTCTAACACTACATTCCAATGCTATTCATCAAGTTTGTACTTGGTTCACATGTCTCTAGTGTTCTTTACACTAAGTTAATGTCACTCGTCAAGTTATCTACTTGGTTTACATGCCACTCGTCAAACGGTTTTCATTCATGCAAGATCAAGTTATTGTTCAACTTATCTCTAGGGTTCTATGTCACATAACACATTCTCATGCACCCTAAATCCATATGTCAAGCCTACAATGCCGCAATATAAGGGAGCATGCAAGAACAGTAAAGATAATCACATAATACCCTATCATGCATGAAACTACAAATATATGCATATATGGAATATAACCAACACAAATACTTAGACATAGAAGGCAGTTCGACTGCTTCGGGATGGCACCCCCCACCTTTTGTGAAGCTGCGACGTCGGTCTCGTGTTCCAAGAATACCACTTTGGCTCTTCGAGCCAATACGAAGTTTTAGGTCTTCGTTTTGCTTGGATCTCTCAAACCGCTCGTCGGATCGACGAACCGTCGCTTCCAACGCGTTTAAATACCTATCAGTACGTTAGATATGTGATCAAATTAGATCAAGACCCATTATTTCAAAAACCCTAGTTTTGAGCCATAGGTTTTGCCCAATGGAAAATCCACCATTAGAGATCAAAACCCTAGTGCAAACCCTCTATTAGAGAAGCTAGGGTTCCATTAAAATTATTTCTAGAGGATTAAACCCATTCTAGAACAATCTACCATGAAAGCTCTATGAGCTTACCTCTAGGTACTAGCTCCAATGGTAGAGAAGATAAAGAGGAAACCGAGGATTCTCCTCCTTGCTCGCTCCTCCACCAATTCCTTCCTCTACTTCTTCTTTCTCCTTCTTCTTCTTCTTTCGAGAGAAAGAGAGGGAGAGAGTGTTTTGTTTAGGTTTAGAATGAGAGAAATGAGGGAAAGATAGAGCTACTCCTCTCTATACCCCTTCATAAGTGCACAATTGCACAAAACACCCCTCACTTTCCAAGCTATACACTGCCTCAATCTGGGCAGATTTCGGGTGCGAAGACCGGTCTCTCCATGCGAAGACCGGTCCCCGAGAACAGTCTTCCGCAGGACAGCCCTCTATCTGGAAATTACGCATACGGGAACCAGTCTTCACCACAGAGACCGGTCCCTCGGAGACCGGTCCCTCCCTCTGAGACCGGTCCCCGAGAGCTTTTCTCTTAAAGGACGCGTACGGGAACCGGTCTCCATCCGGGAGACCGAACCTTCAGGGACCGGACCCTGTCCGCAAGACCGGTCCCCGAGAGCCATTCTTCACTGGCAGGATTTTCGGCCAGCTACTCCGCGTACGGGAACCGGTCTCTCCAACCTGAGACCGGTCCCCGGTAGCAACTTGTTGCGCAGAGATTTTCTCTGCGCAAAACCACTTACGGGAACCGGTCTCCCTCACTAGAGAACGATCCCCGAGAGCAAAATCTACAACTGAGCAGATTTCTTCTATTTTTGCTCTCCGAGGCCCTCGTGAATGCACTTTTTGGGTTTCTAACGCCTTAAGCCTTTCCGAAGCGTACCCAATCGACCAGTAGTCGATTTCAGAGGAAGTATAATCCTCGAATTTTGAGAATTCACTTTCTTACAGTCGCTCCCTACAAGCCGGCACTCCGAGGTTGGCCATCGCGATACATATTTGCCATGCGAGATTGGGCGCCGAAGTGGATTGCCGTCGGATAAGCTCATTCTTAGGGTGGGGATGTTGACCACCACGGGGCCATTAGGCTCGGCACCGGCTAGACGACCTTTGGGTGGGTCTTCAAGCCAGACAACCTTCGGGCAAGTCTTATCAGATTTAAACTCCAAGTAGTTAAACTGACATTGGACATTGACTAGAATAGTAAACCTTGACACTTTACTATTATATTGTGGACATTGGACTAGCTGTTTATTATGCCTAATCATGCATAGAATAGCTTTCTTACTTATGCAATTTCATACTAAGTAGAGATATCATGTTGTAGCAGCATACATATTTATTTACATGTCGTTCATATTGCTTTTACTTACCCACTTACCTGTTTAGTTTTGGGGCCTAGTGGCGCATATAACTGAAGTGAGTAATTGCCCACTGGGAATTATTATTTAATAGTTCTCACGTCCTCTGTTCTATATTCTTTTCAGAGCCTTCAGCACCGACGGAGGCACGGGATCACAGCAAGCGAGTTGCACATAGCTAGATAGCTTCGGCTTAATTTATTTAGGCGGTATTCTCTCTTGTTTGTTTTTTAGAGAGAGAGATTTTTTTTGTATCCATGTATAGAGACCACCTATGTATTACTTTTAGCATTTGTTATGGGTTTTCTAATTGTATTTACTTTATGGTTTCATAGTGGATGTTAGTTCTTTACTTGTCTCCTATCTTAGCTTCTAGTTACTATACTTGCTCTGATACTCCTAGATATTCCTCTCTTGGTACTTTATTTATCGTTTTATTATAGACGCCTTGTATGTTTTAGACGTACGGCGGGTCTGGGCACGCGCCGGGCGGGCTTCCGCTGGGTCCCGGGGCACGACACGCTTATGCCGGATTTCGTCCATGGTCCAACATAGCATTTCGGGCTCCGTTTTTGCGCCCAACACGCACTGAAACACCCGAATGCTCCTAAACTTCGCCGAGACAATTTCAATGGCTTCTAACATCCACCGAAACTTCATAACTATAGAAGTTCGGTGTATTACAAGTGACCACCTAAGATGGTCTTATACATGTTTAGTTCATACCCTCTTTATATCATCTTTTGTATTTGATGATCAAAAATGTATAAATAGTGTTAAATGAAAGAATGTAAAGAGTTTATATTTTGGAGATCATGTGATGTATAAACAGAACAAAAGATGAAAAAAAAAATATAAATGTAAATGTGGAGGTAAATGTTGAATGCATGTATGTGATTAAAAGTTAATCATTGTACTTGTATGGATGTTTAGTTCAATACTTTCACTTTTGGCTACTGCTTGCCCTCGTGCAAGCCATATATGATATGTTTTCGCTTGTGCAATCTTTATAGTTAATTTGTATTTGTATTGAGCCTTGTGCGGACAAAAGGAGGTGTTGTTCGTTCGGCGTCTGTTCGACGTGCCCGAACCGACCAAATAGGCCGGTCTCGGGGTGTGTAATGTACCGAACTTCTATAGTTATGAAATTTCGATGGATGTTAGAAGCCATTAGAGTCGTCCCGATGAAGTTTGGGAGCATTCGAGTGTTTCGGTGCACGTTGGGCGCGAAAATAGAATCTGAAAGACTATATTGGACCATGGACGAAATCCGGCATAAGCGTGTATGAAAAGATGGTTTAAATGCGCTTGAAAACATGTTTTGGGGGTCTCGGTATGATTTGAGATGAATCAAAGACCCTACGAGCGAAAACAAGCGAAAACGAAAAAAAAACGACAAAAGGCTGAAATTGTTGAAAAATTGGCTACGTACTAAATTATCCTGACCCTAACAGTAGGGTCCGAACCCTGAACATGAAAATTGCCCATAATTGGCTGATGGCAGTTTGGTAATTGGGGAGGACTTTTTAACAAGGGGCTTTTCTTCCTCTTTCTTCTTCTTCCCCGCCAAACCTACCCACACACCCATAGTTCTAATGAGAGAAATTCTCTCCCTCTCTCTAGATTACTCTCATCTCTCTAAAGTGAGAACAAATTTAATTAAAATCTAAATTTAATTTTAATTATGATATTAAAAATTATTAATTAATTTAATTAATATATTTAAATTATTATCTATTGTTTAAATAATAAAAAAATTAATTAAGTAATTAATTATAATTAATTGGCTAATTAAAAATTAATAATTTAACGTGTTTATCCATAAACTAATATTTATATCGATCTACCATTAATACTTTTACTAATTTAATTAATTTCTTTACTTATTATCTAACTAAAATAATTTGCTAACTAATTAAAAAATTAAATTATTTTTTAAAGTTAATTAATTAATTAATATATTTTTATTTTTTTTATACAATATTAATAGCTAATAAATTTATTAATTTATTAAATTATTTTTAATTGATATTTTGATGTTAATTAATGAGATAAAATATTTTTAATTTAAAATTATAACACTTATTCCCTTTTATTTCAATTTAACCATTCAAACACTATCTATCTTATTCACCAAAATAATCTAACTTTCATTTAAACGTAAAATTGATATAATTCATACTTCTATGTGAAATTGTATCTATTTCTAAAAATAAGCCGTTCTTATTTATACCCCAACAAAATGCGGTCTAAGTTCATTAGTTTAAAGCCCTCTCGTGAAGTATTGAAGCTAAACACTGATCACTTCATTGAAGTAACAATTTTCTATCATCCAAATAACAAATAAATACCTCAAATCTGATTCGAATAAAATAGGTACATGACCAAAACAAATTGGCCTGCTGCCTTTCCTCCTGGGCGACTTGTAACTTGTGGCAGTGCTCTAGATTTTCTCTTTTAATGGAAATAATGGAGATTGTTACTGTGCAACCTGAGAAAGGAAAGGCGTAAAATGCTTAGAAAAAAAGTTAGGAAAATACCAATGATACTCCACTAGCAGGCATCCAACAGTAGTTCGTACCATGGGGTAGGAAATTTGTCATTCGCGAATCCAATGAGAATGAATAGGAACATCAAACCTCAGGAACAAGAATCCGTTAGCCCTTTGTGCCCTTCCACACCCGAGTTGCACGGTGGAAATTCACCCTTTCAAACATAAATTAGAGCACTCACAAAATGCTACGACCGCCATTAAAAGGAAATAGTAGACAAGCGAAAGTAAAAAAGATTAAAAATCAATTAGCTCAGGAAACTAGAACATGAACTAAGAAGAGATCATATTGTAGTTGGCGTTACCAAACCCTACAATTACAGTATGTCTTATAGCGATCAAAGCGCCAACAAAATATCGCCGAGCAACTCATTTCTTCTCTTCTTCTTTTATTATTGCGATGTGGATGCAAAATAAAAAAGTTACTAAACTAACATCTTGACAAGAGCACGAATTCAATTAGAATAGAAAAATATTTGTACATTCAAATAAATATATGGGACATAAATCTTACATACAACCCATCCAAAAAATTTATTTAATTCTTTAATAAAATTTTCAGCAATAAAAAAATAAAAGTGGCGATTAGGATAATTTAAAATTTTGGACATCATACGATGCGAAATTTACACCCGCTCGCTTTTGGGTGTACGGCACACTAGAATATGCTGGCTAAAAGAACTTGCCGGTAGCGAATAAAAGCTAAGATATCGGACTAATTTGCACAAAGGAATATTACACGCTACCGACTGCAACTGAATTTCAATTTCAATTTCAATTTCCTTCTGGACACAAAGGAATAATAAATAAATAGAAAAGAAGATTCAATTCTTCAAACGAGGTACCTGGCGGATTCAGCACTGTACGAAAATTCAAACAAAAGAAGAACCGAGAAGAATCATCAAAACTCCGTCACGCAGTCGGGCGCGAACCAGCTACTGCACTTGCGCTTGCTGCTAAGGTTCTCCGCAGCAGTAACGCCTTGCTCCTCTCTGTATCAAAATCATCCATTTCAGTATGGGCAATATAGCAGCGCTCCTCTGATCCAAGCTCAAGCTCAAGCTCATCATCGCCAGAATCCGAGAGGGCCGAATAGTCCTCTCTCATCAGCAGCACATTGTGGAGGATCGCGCACGTGCCGATGCACGCCGCGGCCACCTCGGGGTCCTCTTCCTCCGCTAGGCGGCTGAGTACGCCCCAGTTCCTGAGGCTGGCGAGCGCCCTGCGCACCGGACGACACAGGGACCGGTGCAACGCATTGAAGCCCTCCTCGTCCAACCCGCGCTCAGCACTGGCAAACGGAACCATCAGCCACGGAAGCAGAGGGTACGGGCCGTCTCCGACCAAGTACTGGGTTGAGCCCAGAAGGCGGCCGCCCTGTAAATCTTTGCAGAGAGAAGAGCGTCTTAGAACAGCAAAATCGGTGCGGTCGCCGCGGAACCCCGCGGCGATGCTGAGAATGCGAGCGGAGGCATCGGCCACGATCTGGGCGGCGACCGTGCCGGTCGGAGCGTCGAAGCGCGCGCAGGACAAGGCGCCGCAGCAGCCGGGGAGGCCGGGGTGGGGGTGGCTGAGGGAGCGGAAGGCGGCGGAGATGGGGACGAGGTCGGGAGGGGACGAAGGGAAGGCGAGGTAGAACCGGAAGTTGGTGCAGAGGACTCGGCAGAGGCGCTTAGTGAAGAAGCGGGCGGCGCGCTCCGTGACGCCGAAGCGGCGGGCAAGGTCGGGGTAGGGGGAGCCGGAGGCCAGGCGGGCGAGGGCGACGGCGAGGGCGAGGCTGGGCGCGGTGCGGGGGCCGGCGGGGTTGCAGCAGTCGAGGAGGAGGAGGGGGTCGAGGAGGCCCAACAGCCACTCAAAGGTGGCGGCGCTCATCCGGAAGCAGATCCGGAAGTGGTCGGGGTAGTGCGGCACGACGATCGCCGCGTCTTGGTCTTCCCCGGCTTCTGCCGTACCGTCGGCGTCGGCGTCGTCTCCTCGGTGGGTTTTCTGCCTCTTGGCGCGCCGAGAGAGGAATCGGGCAGAAACGGCGAGCTGATACGAGGAGAGGAGGTGGAGGAGGAACGGGGCGAGAAGCGGGTGGGATGGGGGCGTTGGAGAGGGGAAGGGGGAGAAAGGGAGGAGGAGATCGGCAGTGTCGGTGTCGGTGTCGGTGCCGGTGTCGGTGGGTAGGGGAGTGAGCGGGAGGGAGGAGAGGACGAGGAGGAGGGCTTGCGAGACCAAGCACGAGACCGCGGCGGCCAGCACCCGGGCTCCATTCCATTCGGTTGCCGCGGAGAGATCTTCAAGGTCCCTCTGCCTTCACAACCGTCTAGTTAACCTTTCTTCTGCTTCTTCTTCTTCAGCTCTCTGCCGGTCACAACTACACATTTTAATTTGTTTTTTAATAGGTAATTTATAAAACTTATTATATATAGGTACCGTTTGGTTCGGATACAAGTAAGAACTAGCTATTACAGGAATAGATACAAATATGAGGATAAAAAAAATAGCGTTTGGATAAAAATTGGGTTGTTCTAGAGAATAAGAAAAATATTAGATAGTTTTATATAAAAAATGATGTTGGTGGGATAACCGAGAACTACTATTCTCGGGTAAAAATTTAACGTTAAAATTAACGTTTGGGTATAAAGGGGGAATAAGAGTCTATTCCTATTCCTATCCCCTAACCAAACGGTGCCAATGAGAACTACAGAATGTTTTCATGTGATTTAACTTTGTATTATATATATATATATATATATATATATATATATATATATATATATATATATATATATATATATATATATATATATATATATATATATATATATATATTATGGTGCTTGTAAAAAATACCAAGCACTTGTTGTGAATTTTTTTTCCGTTAGATCTACACCTTTGATTATTTTCACCCGTAAGATTATACTATTCAACTAACCATCCACTTAACCCAAGGGGGCCCACATCATCCTAACCCCACATCGAGTAATCCAATGGTTAAAAACTTACAAAGACCAATGACTTGAGATTTTTAAAAGCATAGGAACTCAATTTTATATATATATATATATATATATATATATATATATATATATATATATATATATATATATATATATATATATATATATATATATATATATATATATTTGATAAAAATGTAAAAAAGTGACTTCACCTATCATATATTTTGATTTAATTATCTAATCTTTAAATATTTTAACTTTACCCATTAAGTTGATTTGAGGAGATTAATAAATTTTTAACTTCAAAACTTAAATATGTTATATTTATCTTAACCAGTGTATATAGTATATTTTAGATAATTTATGCAACTTTAATATATTGGCATATGACATATAATGAAAGAAATCTCAAGCTTAATGCTAATGCTATTCAGAATCCTTTCAGATTATCTATTAATTCGTCAAGTTAGTTTTAATTTAATCCAAATCCCATTCATGTGTAATATTTACACATATAACCTCATATTATTTATTAACAATTAGTAAAGGAAAATGCTACCTGTACAACCGGGTGGGGTTGTATATCCTACAACCCCACCATCCAACGGCCCCGCTTAATTCATTGCACAGTAACAAAATATTCTCACCCTTCTTAAGTTTTCACCTACTTCTCTCTCTCTCTCTCTCGGTTAACAGCCTCTTCCTCTCTCGCTCTCTCGCTCTCTCTCTCTCTCTCTCTCTCTCTCTCTTTCTCTCCTCTCTTTCCCTCTCTCTCTCTCTCTCTCTGTTTCTCTCCTCTCTTTCCCTCTCTCTCTCTCGCTCTCTCTCGATCTCTCTCACTCCCTGCGCTCCTCTCCCGCTCGCCGCTCGCTCCTTCACGCTCTCGCTCCCTACTCCATCTCTCTCTCCCTCTCACCTTCTCTCTTTCTCTCCCCTCTCTCTTTCTCTCGCTCTCGCTCGCAGGTCACTCGACTCCATCGGGCAGAAGTTCGGCATCTGTCATTCCACATATATCGTGTTCGAAGCCACAACCGAACCGAACAGAGGATTCAACTCTAACAGGGCATTTATTGTTTTAGTTTTATAATCTTTTATTTTCAATTTGTAATTTTACCAAAATGTATATTTTGACGATTTAGGGTTGCAGCTGCAGATTGTCTTTGCTTGCTCTGATTAAATTTATTTCAGGACACTGGTGATATATTTGGTGGTAGATTATATTTAAAAATGTATTTTTGAAAACAAAGAATTTATTATTAGGATTAGGGTTTAGGATTTAGAATGTTGTATTATGCGAGCTGATAGGGTTTAGGGTTTAGGGTTTAGGGTTTGAAATGCTACTTTTTTATGCTTCCGAACATGCATGAGTTGCAATCAGAGCCTCTTATGGCATAATTGAACATTTGTAGGGCATAATAGAACACTCCTATCAGCTCGCTAGAATTTAGACCACTATATTGTTATAGGATTTAGAGCACTATATTGTTCTAGAGTTCTTGAATTTAGACCCCTAAACCCTGATAGAACACTCCTATCAGCTCGCATAATACAACATTCTAGAATTTAGACCACTATTATGACATAATAGAACAGTTGTAAATAGTAATACAACAGTCTTAATAGTTTTTTGTTTTAGGGTTTAGTGTTCTAGGATTTAGAAAACTTGTATACCATAATATGCCATAATAGAACAGCTGTACAGTATAATAGAACCCTACTAATAGCTTTATGGTTCTGAACACTCTTAACAGTTGTATATGTTATATTTTCGATTAATGGATATTCTATTATGCATTGCATTTATATCTTTGCATAGGATGGAATTAAAATTAAACATTAATATGAATGTTCTATTATATCATAATAGTGTCTAATTGTACATATTCTCGCTTTCGAGGATGAACATAAATAATTTATTTTGTAGTGACTTTTGGAAAGAAGTTATGTCGATTTGTGGTTCTTAAAATGCAAAAAGATGGTTTCCACTAGAGCAGAGTCGGGCAAGAAGGCCAGTACAAGTGGTGAGGGCACATCTGCACATTCTGCAGAGAAAATAACAGAGAGGTCATCGAAAGGCAAAAGGCCGAGCATGGAGCTTGTTGTGGGCAAATGTTACCCAGCTCATCTGCACACCACAATGTGTGTTTCGGAGTTGTTGAAGAGTGCGGGCACAATTCAAACAGCCGGCCCAGCTTTACGGGATGTAATCTCCGATGAACAGATGGCACTCTTGAAGACGACGCCATTTTTTGCTTATCTTGAGTTCCCTCCAATGAAGCAAGATCTTGTGTTAGTTGATTGCCTGCTTACTTTGTGGGATGAAGAGAAAAGAGGTATTAGAATTGGAGAAACCTTTCTTCCCTTTAGTCCAGAGGAAATATCAATTTTGGTAGGGCCGCCACAGAGGGGAACCGATAGAACGGGCGAAGAAGAGTGTAAAGTCGAGCACTCTTGATAAATACTTCAAGGGTGACTATCAGCACGCCGATAGGTCGCAATTAAGGCATATTTTGTACAGTATTGCTGGTAAGAATGGAGAGGAGATGGCGGCTGATTTTGTGCGTATATTTATATTATACGTATTTGCGACCGTCCTTTTCCCTACCAGCCACTACATTGTGCCCAAGGCACTATATAGACTTATAGATGATGTACATAGAATAGGGAATATGCCGGGTCATGCGGTATGTAATTATCTTGTAAGTTCGATCTCCGAGCATCCCCACGCGTGAAGCATCGGAATAGCGGCCAAGATAGAGTGGCCGGCTATATTGACGGTTGTACAATAGCATTTTTGGTAAGTAATCTAATAAACTAGTACCTCAATATAAATTCTTTTGCATAATGTTCTTATAATAATAATAATGCTAATTCTTTATAAACTTGCAGAGTTGGGCATATGAGCATATAAAGGGGTTGGGTACTTCCGACGGAGACAAAGCTGTCCCTCGGATGAGAAAATGGAAGGCTTCAAAAGCTTATCGGAGTTACGAGCAGCTTCTTAAAAAGCTTCAGAGCTATACTCCTGCAGAGGTAATCATTTCTCTAATGAATCTAGTTTTCGAAGATTTTTTTCGCATTCTGATTAAATACATTTAACTTTTTGGCAGGTTGTACCCCCATTTACCTACCGCCCTGATGATATGTCAATATTGAAGCCCACGTTACGTCGCCGCCTACCGGAGCAGGTAGTGGTGAATTGAGTTAGTAGAAATTAATATTTTGTGAGAGTTGATATGTAAAATTATCATTTTATCATTTCGTACATTACTTTAACAGGTTGTACAGGCACCGGCCCCCGCGGCAACATATGCTGCCGGTGATTCTAGCAATAATATAACCTCATTATTGAAACAATTGGAGGAATCGCTAAATAAGCTACAAGATCGGAATAAGTTCTTGGAGGAGGAGAATGCAATGTTGAAGCAAATAAATGCAAAGCTTCAAGCGCAAGTATCTACCCCCACCACTGCCGCTGCTGCAGAAGGCGAAGCCGGACCCGCTGTTGATCCAGCGCAAGGCGGCGATGGCGCATTTGTTGAAGAAACCAGCCAACAGAAACTTGATGTTGGCGCGAGCCCGATAAATGACATTCCTTCCAGAATTATACGTCTTAAAGGGCGTGAAAGGAAACCCAAAATAATGTCCCCTGACTTTACAGCAGGCGATCGTCCTCTGACTCGCCAATATAAAATAAAGCAGCAGCGGCAGCTTTTGGAGATTGGGGGGGAGAAATGTGATGAAGAGGGATCGGATAGTGCCTCCGGGACGATTGCCGAGGTCCTTAAGGTATGATGTATTTGATTAAGTTATGTGTGAATTAACTTATATCATATAAAATATGAAAATTGCATGTGATTTGGTTCAATATAGGATATTAAGGCTAAACTTCAACAGTCAGAAAGTGGTGGCAGTCGAGCTGTTGAGATTGATGATGATATCCCTGCGCCGTCTAAGGAGCCCGGGGTAATTATTGAGCGTCGTCGCAACTATCCCGGAAGAAAAATATTCCCAAAGTTGAGCATGATGCAATCAGTTTTGTAATTTCGCGACCTATTACAAAGTTCGTCAATCTTTATATACAATAGTGATTAGTTAGCATTATATATGTTTGGCGAAATATGCTATCTTTACTTCGCAGCACTTATTTTATTTCATATTAGTAATTAAATTTTCTTTTTATAGAGGACCCATATGGCTAGATGATACAAAGGGGTCAGATTCGCCTTCTCTTAGTAGTCAAGTCCTCCTTGATTACTTATTTGGAGGCCCGACGCACGACGAGGTTAGTGCTGCCACATATTATGCATTGTCGTTAGCACTTGTTGTTTCTTCTACACATATCTCTTTATAGCTATATATATTATTCTAATTCTCTTTGTTTTTTTGAGTTTTTTTATTTAGGTGATTAATGTATATTTTCACATAATTGATTTGTTGGATTGCATCGGGGAGCATAAATTTAGTCAACCTGGTATTTTTTGCCGAACTGAAGTTGCGGTGAGTTGGATGGTTTAACTATTACATTAGTTTATCAACTATTCTCGCTTGTTTTCTATTTCCCTTTCAAGCCAAGTTAATTAAATATAAAAGTGAGTTATAATGGGAGATAAAAATCTTTTGAAGTCCGACCCCTAATTTCTTGAACCTTATTTATTAGGTCCTGTTTGATCATGTGTAAAAATATTAACTGTCCATAATACTGCATTATTATGTATCCCGGAACTGTTCGTAAGGCATGTTGCTAAGTTGATTCCTATTTATATGCAGATGCACGTACTCGATCGGATGCAGGGATTTGGAAAAGATGATGTCTTAACAGCTGATTTTGTTAAGGATGTGGCATTTGGATCCGCATCTATACGCCACTTTCTGGATAAAATAAATGCACATACATGCAAAGAAGAATAGATATGTACTCATACCTTTACATAGTAATTGGCATTGGCATTTATTAGCAATTGATTTGAAGAAAGGCCGTTTTGAGAGTTGGAACTCCTTGTGGAGCCACAGCGGGGCACGCGACGCGACACAGCTACTGGTATTAATTTATTCGTGACAGTGCACAGTATTTTAATTCTTTATTCACTCGTTTAAATTTTTTGCCTTTTGTTATCTTCGACAGGCGAAATGGTTTTCTTCCTATTTTGACCACATCCTCCAATTCTCCGTCGGTCCTCCTGACGTCGTTTTTCATACCGATTGTCAACAACAGGGTCCGACGGAAGTCGATTGTGGCATGTACACATGTCTTTTTGCGGAACGACTGGTACGGAGCGGCCTTTCTGATCTCTCATTGTATGATAATGACCCCCTCTTTTACCGTCCCCATATGGTTAGTGTAATAATAAGGGACCCAGGCTATGTGTCCTATAATTCGATGATTGAGTGTACAGTCCGAAAATATGAAGTGTAAATCGTATATGATTTAGCATGTCTGTCTGGTAGTGGGATGTATTAGGCTGTCAAGGTTGTATGCTGTGAACAATATTTAAGCTTTGAATGTTAGTTCGTTGTGAATGTTATATCATTTTGAAGGTTATATGCTGTTTAATATATTGTCGAGATGTTTGGAGATCCATGGCAGTTTGTTGCCCCTCTACACTGCATGTAATTTGTATGGATGTTGTCATTTAGTTGATACCTTTCTAGTCAGTTTTGTCCTATTGATGTAATGTGTCCATCTACCGTGATGTCGACTTGATCTAATTATATCCAGAATGATTTGTTATCCAGATTCGGATTATTTTCGCAAGTTGATTCTAACTTCATATGTAGCTTATCGATTTCCCGTAGAGCGTGCCGAGTTCTGTCGAAATGAGCCGAACCCGAAGTAGATTGAGTATGGATGGTTTCTAAGTGTATTACAACCCATGTATATCGAAAACGGGAACCGAGAAAGCCAGACTTCAAGTCTGGAAACTTTTCAGACTTGGAGCTCTCTGAGACCGGACCTCGCTGGAGAAGACCGGATGTCACGCGCGTAGCAGCCGAGTAAAATGGAAAATCGGCTAAGTCCTGGAAACCTCCCTTTCGGGATCCGGTCTTGGTGGTGGAGACCGGTCTCCCTAGACCGGTCTTGGTGGTCGACTCCGGTCTTTGCTCGCGTAATCGGCACAAAAATGGCTAAGTCCCAAAGCTACGGGTGCATTGTCAATTTAATTCGGATGTAATCTGTCTATCTACTGTGATGTATTTTGTTCAGATTATATCGTATATGCATTGTCAATTTAATTCGGATTATTTCGCATGTTCCTTATACCTTCCACAGTATATGGATTTGCTAGTCATATAGGTATTATCTTTAACCATACAGATGTTCCGGAGAGCAGTATAACTGTTCCATTTTACGCTATAGGTGCAACAGTAAAGACTAGCAAATATAAAATGACATATAGACATGGCACGCATATGGGTGTGCTCCTTTGCCGTACAGTTGTTCCGGAGAGCAGTATAACTGTTCTATTTTAAGATTTAGGTGCAGAAGCGAAGGCCAGCAAATAGAAGTGAACATATAGACATGGATGCTCTATGTTAGATTAATACTTGTGATTAAAGACAATGAGGATACCGAAATATTAGATTAATACTTGTGATTAAAGTTTCGATGCAGGTCGTACAGTATACACTCCATCATGGGCTTTCCGTTGATGGGCAAGCCCCCCATGACTCAATCTCCACAAAAACAGTCCATTCTCTATTCCCTACTGAGAGTCTAATATATTCTGGTATGATGCGAGGATTAATACATTTGATCAAAACACGATAGTAGCTTAGATTTTCACGAAGACGGCTGCGCTCATCGGTCCATAAGTATCTGCCAAAGCTCGAAACAATGGTAGTTACCTCTTGATACTGATGACGATAATTAATTATGTGATTTCTTCTTACATACATTCATCAAAATTTTGAAATTAACTTTAATCTTTTAGTAATTAATTCATCTTGGTAGTGAATGTTGAATATAATTGATGGATATTTGCTAATCGACTAAAATTCGTCAAAATTATTTTCAATTGTGAGATTATCTAATTTAGGGGGAGTTTGAATTATGTTTAAAAAAAAAAGAAAAAACTCCTATGATTAAAAAGATGTGGAAAGAGTTACATCCGAAAGGAGTGTGAAAACTACCACCACATGTAGGAAAGAGCTACCACCCCGGTCGTCCGGTACGTGTGTGAAGCTACCACATGAGAATTTATATGAAAAACCGAAAAGGTTGACAAAAATAAAAAGTTTAGAATTTTCGGTGATATAAGGTGATAGTTTGAAAAAGATGCTCAAAGAGCCACCCCCGGTGTTTATTAGCTAAATCTCTATTTTGAACGGGTTGCGACAAATTGGTGTCAATTTTGTTAAATTTCTGAAAATTATTTTTCATCAATTAGTATCTTGATGTTTTTAAATAATTAGATTATTCTTCATATCAAATTTTGATGATTTGATGTCTTTTGAAATCAAATAATATCTTATTTTCATCATAGTGATTTTTGGAGTACAATTTTTAATTTTTATGAAATTAATCTATTTTTGAAGGACTTTTGAGGAAACAACGCAAAATTTTTGATGAGGAGGACACGGAGTGATTTTATCTTTTTGAGCTTCATTATCTATATTTTATCTTTTCTCTCCTAGGACTATGTCTAGTTTGTTTATTTTTGGTATCTAGATTTGTAACTATGACATGACTACTTTCTTTTTACTAGTTTGCTTTTCTCTCTATTTGTGTTTCATTTTGGCAATTTTTGACAAAAAGGGGGAGAATGAAGAACAAGGTATAGAGGGAGAAGATATTTGGTATTTGATGCATACACGAAGGGGGAGACATGATGAGATTAAGGAGAGAGAAGGAGAGAATATTTTTGAACAACCAGAAGTTGGAGAAAAGAACAAAGAGGGAGAAGAGGTATAAAAATATTTTTGCATATTACATACTTTGTTAAAGATTTGTTTTGCAGGAAATCAAGACTTCAAGACTCCTAGTTGCGTCTAAGTCATAGAGTTTGTCTTAGGAGTTTTGATGTACTTTTGGATTTCAAATTGTATTTGGATTACACGCGAGAAGTTTGATGTTTTGGTGATGACATTGAACTTCGTTTTTCTTTTAAGATGTAATTTTAGTGAGATTTTGTGTTTTGTCACGAAATTGCCAAAGGGGGAGATTGTTACGGATTTTATGTTGGCATATTTCGTGAAGTGAGTCCGGAGTCTTGAAGGTTTAAAGAAGAAGAGATGAAGATCGAAGACTCGAAGACTCAAAACATGAATCCACAATGCTCGGTAAGTTCAAATATTATGAATGATGATTTATAAATATTTAAAAGTGTTTGGAAGACTTAGGATGTTTTTAAATTGAATATATGGATAAAATTTAGGTTTTCAAATCCTAGTCTATCTCTATGTTTTCTAATTGATTTTAAACAGGTTTTCAAATCCTAGTCTATCTCTATGTTTTCTAATTGATTTTAAACAGGTTTTCAAATCCTAGTCCATCTCTAATTTATTTTCAAAATTAGATTTTCACAATCCTAGTCGACTTCTAAGTCTTCTAAATCTATAAATAAGCGATGGGGGTTCCATTATTTCATATGCTTAGAGTTTAGACCATTATGAAACCCTAGAAACTTGTTGGGTGCTTTTTTTTTTTCTTCAACAACAAGTTTCTATCGGATCAATTCTTGAAACCGTAATTTTTCGTTCTTCATGAAGAATTTATCCGGCTATTGCTTAGAAATATCTTCTACGGTTCTTTAATGATTATCTAAGCAATAAATCATCACCGATCGTATCGTTCTTGCTCCGGACGGAGTGCGCTCGTGGATTCGAGTGGCGTCGTGGATTCGGCGTGATCGGAGGCTTCGTGGATTCGAAGTGGAGGCGTTCGGGGATTCGAACGTGGGGCGTGGACAACCCGGCGGCGTGCGCGAGATCCGAAGAAGATAAAGAGAGGTTTGAGTCCGTGGATTCGGTAAATCACCTTGTAATCTTTTATTCTTAGTGGATTGTTATCGCGTGTTGGTCCCGTGGGTTTTTTACTCCGAGTTGGAGTTTTCCCACGTAAATATCGGTGTGCTTTTTATTTTCCGCATTTATTTTTATTGCATCGAGATTTGTGGTTTTCGGCCTTTACACCTATTCACCCCCCTCTAGGTGTTGGATACAATCTAGATAGATCCTTGGGGCTACCCCATAACTCACAGAACTCACCAACTCAAATCCCAGTATCGGGGAGACTACTACGACCCGACAAGACCGTCCTCTGGGACGCTCATCCCAGTGGTGACCAAACTCCGGAGCGCACCGCTCGAGGGGGAGCTACCGCCCCCGAACAAGAACTTATAGGCGAGTATGATCAAATCCTTGCTCTAAGGATGTAATCCAAATCCGTTCCTTAACTTTAAGGAAGTCTTGCACAATGACCCTTAACTATAAGGTTTTTGTCATTTGTCACAATATCATGTTCTTTGACTTTTGCATTCTTGTTCTTATTCTTATTCTTTGCATTCTTGTTCTTATTCTTTATAATTATGACCATGTCATTACACTAACTCTAGTGTTCTTTGCATCTCTCTAATGCCACTCGATCTATTTGTCACAATGTTCTTGTTCTTTAACCACTAGGCTTCTTGTCTCAACACATGCATACATAGGGTTAACCACTAGGTTCTTTGTTCTTAATTCTATCATTTGCATCTTAAATCTAAGCATGCAACACATAGCTCATATACCCTACTATGCATAGAAAGCACCATATACATAAATGCTCAAAAATTACATATAGACATAAGGAGAAGTACAGTGTTAGTGGAAGCACCCCCCACCTTGTCAGTTTAATCTTAGATGCTCGGACTCAACTTCGCATTTCTCGGCCGCCAATTTCCTAATCTGCGGCAAAATAAAGCCGAATTAGGCTTTTTGTACATAACTTTCTATAGACTTTTCATTTAAACGAACCGTTCGCTCAAGCGAGTCGGAAACGTCCCCAATTAGGTTTCTATAGGATTAATTTGATCCAAAAACCCTCAATCATGAAAATCTCAATTTTGGGTGCCCTAGGGTTAACAACATACAAAACCCTAGATTTGATCTCTACCAAGCGCAAAAGAAAGTTCTAAATACTCAAGAGATCGCATTAAAACCATTTCTAAGACATTTAAACCCTACTCTAGGGTTTTACCATGGAAAGAGGGAAAGCTTACCTTAAGCTTTTTCTTTTTCTTGCTCTAGAGGCGAAGGAGAGGGAGTTGTTTCACTCTTTCTACTTCGTTTCCACCTTTTTCTCCTTCTTGATCCACCTCCAAGAGAGAGAGAAAGATCCTAGAGAGAGAGGGGGAGCTCTTCAATTTGCTTGGGCAGGAAGAAATGAGGAAACAACCTCATACCCCTTCATACATAACCCATATAATGCATAATTGCATTTAAACCCTCTAACTTTCATCTCTATACACAGCCCAAACTGGGCATTTTTCGCTTGCTGAGACCGGTCTCGATAGTTGGGGACCGGTCTCAAAGGGTCTCCGCAAACAGTCCCCCCACGCGTGGGGACCGGTCTCCCTTTTGAAGATCGGATCCCGTACGCGGGATTTCCAGGACTTAGCCAATTTTTTAGGTTGTTTTTTCTTTTCGCAGACAGAGAACGGTCTACCTCCTGAGGTCCGGTCTCATGGGGACCAGTCTCCATTTTGAAGACCGGTTCCCGAGCGCTGGTATTTCGGGACTTAATTTTTCACCTTCCAAACCCTCTGCGTGCACAGAGACCGGTCTCGCCCACTGGAGACCAGTCTCGAAGAGCTAAACCTGCAGACTTGCAGATTTTCTCGATTTTCTTTTCTTTTTAGCTCTCGAAGATCCCCTACAATGCACTTTTGCATTGTAGACGTCTTCGGCCTTTCCGAAGTATTCCACTATCGAACTTTGGTCATTTTGACTGAAGTTAGATACTCATTTGCCGAGATTTCGATATACTACATTCTCCACCCCTTAAAACTAGTTTCGTCTGCGAAACTAAACATACCTCAACTTGTAGACTCAAATAGATACGGATACTTCTTCCGCATCGCGTCCTCGTGCTCCCAAGTGGATTCCCGCACCGCACGGTTGCTCCACTGGACTTTCACAAATGGAATTCTGCGACTCCGCAATTTCCGCTCCTCTCTACGAAGGATTTACACTGGATGCTCCTCGTAGGTCATGTCCTCGTGCAACTCCACGGGATCATACTCCAATACATGTGTTGAGTTATGAACATACTTTCGGAGATTCGACACATGGAACACATTGTGAACCCCCGCTAACCTTGGCGGCAATGCAACTCTATACGCCACCGCGCCAATGCACTCCAACACTTCGAACGGCCCGACATACCGGGGACTCAACTTCCCGCGGACCCCAAATCGCCTTACTCCACGCATCGGCGATACTTTCACAAACACACGGTCTCCAACCGCGAACTCCAAGTCCTTACAGCGCTTGTCGGCGTAACTTTTCTGTCTCGATTGCGCCGTCGCAAGCCTCTGACGGGCAAGGCGAACCTTTTCCTCCGCCTCCCGCGAAACCTCAGGGCCAAGAGTGACTCTCTCGCCCACCTCGCTCCAATGAACTGGCGAACGACACTTCTTTCCATATAAAGTCTCAAATGGCGCCATCGCGATACTCCCCTGATAACTGTTATTATACGCGAACTCCGCTATCAGCAAGTAGTCGTGCCATCCACCTCTATAATCTAATACACAGGCTCGCAACATGTCCTCGAGTGCCTGTATGGTTCTCTCAGACTGTCCATCACTCTGAGGATGAAACGCTGTGCCAAAATCGAGCCGTGTGCCCAAAGCATCCTGTAAGCTCTTCCAGAAATGAGATGTGAACCTAGGGTCTCGATCCGACACTATAGATACCGGAACCCCATGTAGTCTCACAACCTCGTCAAGGTATGTTAAGGATTTTGTCTTGGCAAGTTTCGTGAATTGAGTCGGAGTCTTGAAGGAGTGAGGAGCACATTTGAACAAAGAAGATGCAAACAGACGTTACAAGACTGAGCGGTGAAGCTCGGCACTTCAGGTATGATTCTAAGAACATTTATGGTGATTTTAGACTAAGATATAGTAGTTAGAGGACTTGGATTGAATTCTATTTGACAAAAATCAAAGCTGGAAAAATTTGGTCAAGATCCGGATCTGAAAAGTGAGATCCGAATCTGAGAGGTGAGATCGGGATCCCGTAAGCCTGTCCTCTGCGCACCTTTAAGTGTGATCCGGATCGGGATTGAGATCCGGATCCCGTACCTTGCAGTTGCAGGATGAATTAAGGTGGACCGGAGCTAAGAGGTGGGATCCGGATCCCGAAGCTCTATATTTGATGTTGCGCAAGCCAGGACCGGATCTCATGTCTTAGGACCGGACCATGTGAAAAATATTTTTCAATGACGAAAGACAGGACCGGTTGAGGTCCGGACCTTGGCTGCGGGAAATATTTCCAGATTTAGTTGTTACAATCCTAATCTATCTCTAAGTCTTCTAATACTATATAAAGACCATGGGGGGTTCATAATTCAACATGCTTATATTATAAACTCTTTTGAAAACCTTAGAAGCTTGTAGGTAGCCGTTTTTCTCATCTTCTACATCAAGCTTCTCCCAAATTGGTTCTCGGTGCCCTAATTCTTAATGTTTTTCTAGAATCAATTTGAGAATTGCTTAGAGATTATTCCCATAGATCTTTAATGAGAATCTAAGTAATAAATCACCATCGATCGTATTGTTCTTGCTCTGGACGGAGTGTGCTCGTGGATTCGAGTGGGCGTCGTGGATTCGGCGTGTTCGAGGCTTCGTGGATTCGAAGTACGTGCGTTCGTGGACTCGGACGTGAGGGTGTGGACAACCCGAAGGAGGATTGCGCGGAGATCCATAGGAGAGTTAGAGAGGTCGAGTCCGTGGAGTTCGGTATCACCTTGTAATCTTTTCTCTTATTGATTGTTTATTCGCGTGTTGGTCCCGTGGGTTTTTTACTCCGAGTTTGGAGTTTTCCCACGTAAATCTCGGTGTGCTTTTTAATTTCCGCATTTACCTTTTTAAAGCATTGAGATTTGTGGTTTTTGGCTTTTACACCTATTCACCACCCTCTAGGTGGTTAGATACGATCTAGATAGATCCTTGGGGCTACCCTATAACTCACAATTGGTATCAGAGCGGGATCTAGATATATTGTGATATCTAATGGCCGAAGGCGGTAACATTAATCGACCTCCGCTTTTCGACGGCACGAATTATGCCTATTGGAAAGTTCGCATGAGAGCTTTTCTAATTGTAATCGAAGAGCGGGTGTGGAAATCAATTGAGTTCGGATGGAAACCTCCAACCGAAAAGGTCGATAATGTTGAGAAGCCTAAACCACGAGACAAGTGGACGAAAGATGAAAACGAGGCATCTTCGTTTAACAGCAAGGGCATAAACGCTTTATTTAATGCCTTGTCTCAAACGGAGTTTACTCACGTTTCGGCTTGTGAAACCGCGAAAGAGATTTGGGATACTCTACAAGTTACGCATGAAGGAACAAGCTTAGTAAAGGTCCAAAAATTACAAATGCTTACAAGCAAATTTGATTCGATTTTCATGGATGAAAACGAGACTTTTACCGAGTACTATACACGTCTACAAGACGTAGTAAATACATGCGCTAACTTGGGAGAGAAAATCCCGGAGTCAAAAGTTGTTAGAAAAATTCTTCGAACTCTTCCGGAACGTTTTCGGGCAAAGGTTGCCGCGATCGAAACGGTTAAGCATCCGGACGAGATGAAAGTCAAAGAATTAGTAGGCGCTTTCCAAACGTATGAGATGACTTTTCCTACTAATCAATTTTCTTCCAAGTCTTTTTCTAAAAGCACAGGGATGGCACTCAAATCAACAAAGGAAGAAGACGACGACACGGATTCCGACGAAAATATTACGCTTGCGGATTTTGAACAACAATTGGCGCTCCCCACGAAGAAGTTTCGTCGGAATTTCCGAAAGAAGAACGATGCTTCATCTTCGAAGCGAAAATCCTTTTCTAAACCCTCTTCTAATTCTAAATTGAAAGATAAAAAACTTGCAAAGTCTTCGAATGAAAAAGATGAATTCGAAGGGGAAATCCAATGCTTCAAGTGTAGAGGCTACGGCCATATCGCAACGGATTGTCCTTCGAAGAAGACGTATAAACCGAAGGCTTTGCAAGCTAAAACGAAAACTTGGGATGACTCTTCTTCAAGCGGATCATCATCAAGTGATGAAGAAAAGGATCATACGGCTTTAATCGCTAATTCTACATTTCCTCCGTCTTCTAATGTTGCTTGTTTATCATCTATTGTTTCTAACTCAAATCTTTCTCTCTCTTCGCATGGGTCTTCGAGCGAGAATGGCGAAAGTGAGGAGGAATCGAACGACGAGGATATTGCGGAAGCATACAATCAACTTCTTGTTGAATCGCGAAAAATGGCGAAATTCAATAAGAAGTTGGAAAGTCGATTGTTTGAGATTGAAGAGGATAACAACAATATGAGGATCATGAATGAAGCTCTTGAGGAGGAACGGGAATCGATTTTGAATAACAATTCGGTCCTCCAAAAGAAGCTAGAAGAAGCGGAATTAACGATGAAATCTTGTAAGGATAAGATTGGATTTTTGGAGCAACAATTTAAGGAAACTTTTACATCCAATCAAGTGTTAACCAAACAAGTTTATCAACTCAAATCCGATCTTCAACAATTTTCTTCGGGTTCGAAAAAGTTGGATAATATGCTCGGGTTGGGTCAAACGAGCAAATTAGGACTTGGATATGAACGGACTTATGTTGAGAGGGATCAAACGATACAATCTAAAGTCTCAACAACCTTGAAAGAGAAGGTGTGTCATCGATGCGGCATCAAAGGACACATCAAAAGGAATTGTCCGAACAAGTCAAAGAAAATTGTATCGACAACGTCTAAACATCAATCGGCACCTTCCTCTACTCGGCTCCCCCCAAGGAATCAAATTGGAAATCAATTGGGTCGAGTACCTCGTGCAAACCGGAAGTCTAAGCCTCAACGAAAATATCAACCGAAGATTCAAGCATCGAAACGACTAACGGTTGATCCAAATTCAAGGCAAATCAAACCAAACGTCGACAAGCAAAGACAACGAAAAATTCGGCAAGTTTGGATCCGCACTACAACACAACGGTGTTTTAGCGGCGATTATTTTTCAAATTAGCGGCAACTATAATTGCCGCTAAATAGTTTAGCGGTAATTTTGACAATTGCCGCTGTTGGCAGGGTCGCTAAAAATTATAGCGACATTTATTCCGGCGGTTGGTAAAAATCCAAATAAATGCCGCTAAATCCTACCCAATAACAACAATTACAAATGCCATCATAATTAATTATAATCGCCACTAAAAGTAGACTAAATAATTACTAAATAAGACTTATAGCGGCAATTGCAATATATATTAAAACACTTAGATCCACAATTAAATATTCCAATAAATTGAAATTAGAAAACATGCATTACCAAAAAGCAATCATAATTTGCGCCAAATCACAGTTTCAATATTAAAAATAAATTTCATATATGAATTTCAACTACAAAATGCTTGTTTGAATTCTAGTCAAACAATAAATTCTAAATGATGTTAAACATCTATTATCGTGAAAAAATTCCAAATGATGCATTGGATTGCATCGTTGCGGCGTGAGAGCTAAAAATTCCAAATGATGCATTGGATTGCATCGTTGCGGCGTGAGAGCTCCGATGAGTTCGGACTTTAGTTTAGACGTTCAACGGCTCCTCTTCACCATCCATCTCTCTTAAAGCAGTCCAATCTTGTGACTCTGCAAGAAAATTATAGAGCATAACATTCAGGACGGAGAAAATATCAGACCCTTGAGTTGAACCACGTATCCCGGATGAAATGAGATGTCTGGTTAATGGCGTGAATGATAAATTAATAATGTTAACTTACTTGATTTGGAACTTCAAAAATGAAAAAAAAAAAAGCTGTTTCACAGATTTTCTAAAAAGGTAAGGTGAAGGATCTTACTGGTAGTTAGAAATTGCCGAATAAGAAATTTAGTCACAATTTGCTACTCGAGGATCCTTTGGAAGAATAACCGGTTTTCCTTAGAAAGTATGGTATCCGGACTTTTGCAGCCATTGCATATGACATATTCATCTGACAACAAAGAATGGACATAAGTAACATCATAGAAAGTTAATCACATTTTAGAAACTAGTTAATCTCGATAAGAATTTCAAGAATAATGAAAGGTAATAAAGAAACAATTGGTGTGAGAACTACAACATGCCATTTATGTATGTTTAGAGATATAAAATGTTCTTGTAATCCAATTAAGATGCATATATATTCAGCAAATTTAGAATAGATGGGGCAATGGACAATATGTATATGTATATTCAGGAGAAGAGTTTAGAAAGAACTTGTATGTCGAGCACCCCTTGGGTAGCGATAGGGCCCAACTCCTTCGCCAACTCGCCAACAGAGCGTATAGGTTCATGTTCTCGAGGAGTTCCAAATCCTTGTGCGCTTTGAGAATCGACCTCACCCATTCTTCGAAAAGCTCTGCATCATAACACATCATGACTCACATTGAACTTGATCGTCGAGGAGTTTGAACACTTGCGCTTAGCTCATCCAATTCCTCATCTTGTTGCTTGCAGGTCATGTTAGCTTGGCTTTTTAATAAGCAATCATAAAATGTGATCTATCAATCTTCAAGTAATAGTAATCATAAAGCCCATGAAGTTCTCGAGTCCCTAAAACCAAATATATTCTTCTCAATCAAGGACATACGCAGTATGCATGAATGTATTCATGAAATATCTGTTGAAACATTAGAATGTAAATTGCCCTTTTTTCCTTATTAGTATATCAAATAATTAACTTCGATGGCCTCCTTACCTGCCACTCGATGCTTTCACAACTGGCCAGGAGTTCTTTTAGTTAAATGAACATGTTCTCCAGTATATAAAGCGGTTTGTTCCCATTGGTGAAAAGTACTCTGCAGCTTATCGATCTGAAGCCAAAATATTTACAAAAGAATAGAATAAGTCATCGAGATTTACCCCAAAAATGTATAACTAATATTGCATATCAAATCATTATTGTTGAAGAGTTGCCATGCCGCTGTATCTGTATAATCTCATGATGATATACCTTATCCAAATCCATGCATTGTGTAGTTGTTCACCAATCAGTTACTGATTTCACTGATTTACACAAGAGAACATATCTTATCATAATATCATCTCATTTTACTGATTTTTTTTTTTAGAAGTTAATCAGTTAATTTCTCTGTATTTTGTGGAGGTATCAAATCAACAAATTTGTTGAAAACATACCAAATTTATCCTTAATTTTCAGCAAAATAATAAAACCTTTTGCTATGATTTTACAAAGTTTAGGGTCTAAATTGGCATCTCCACTTATAAATCAACTCTTTACTTATACTCCTAAGCTGTGATGTTTATTGGTGTCTATATATATCATTATTCAATTCTAAATTTCTAGATGCCAAAGTAACTCATAAATATTTTAAAACTATCTGACTTATGTAACATGTGAGATGATATCACGAACAACAATGAACCATGATATTAACTTGGACTAAAATGACTAAAGATTTAACTCTATATAATGTTAGACTAATATAATGCAGAAAAGTGGCTTTGGGTCAGATGTTGCTTAATGTAAACAGATTTAGGAGCCTCTAGGAGAACCGCCAGGCGGTCTAGGAACGTTTTTTTTTTTCAATCCAGACTCAATTCACACAAATTGAAAGTTAATTAACTTAAATTGTGACTAACGAGATGTGTGGGGCACTTAAATGTACACTCTGGAACACCCTGTGTGTGTCAATTTGACATCAGAATCACGAATTTAGCTAATTGTTCCAATCCTTTCCGCTTCAATCGTTCCCTTTCACTCTCTCTCATTTTACTCTCTTTTCTTTTCTTTTCTTTTCCCTCTATCTCTTTTCCCTTCTTTTTTTTTTTTTTTTTTTTTTTTAGTCCGGTCCTCGTATTAGTGTGCCGCTCCCCGCAGGAAATCCTCCTCGCGGTAGCAGCAAAGGGGGTGAGGGAATTGAGAGGGAAGGAAGAGAAGGGAAGAGAAAGGAGAAGAAAAGGAAAGAGGGAAGAAGGAAAAGAAAGAGAGAAAGCAAGTTTGCACTCTGAAGGTTTGCCCTATCTAATATAGCTCCGTGAAGATTCGCTCCAATAAATTCACATCTGTTATTGACGGCACAAAAAATTAAGGACTTCCGTTGTCAAATTTGATGTGGAAAAAAGAGGAAGAGAGAAAGCAAGTTGGGAGAACAAATAAACAAGATTTCATATTCTTTTTCATCTTTTGGCGCATCAAATAAATATATTGTAATCAACAATATGGAAAAAAGATGCATCAACAATTCACTATGTTTTGTAATAGAGTAGCAACATTAAAATGAAAAGGAATACGAGAGTAACACAATTAATAGCAGATGTAACAGCATGAATGACTCAACTGACAATTTTTACTTACCGTATAAAGCAAAAGTTTTGACCTGCTCCAAAAACTTGCGTGCTCTCTCACGAAAGATGTCTCATGAGTGAACCTGAATCGTGAAGGATCTACGTATTGCAATCACAGACGTCTCAGATAGAACAGAATTAGATATGAAAATTAAGCACAGGTAAGAAAAGATCAAAGCACACTATGATAGTAGGAGATTTGCAGATTCTATGGACTCCACATTTAAGTTAAACACTTTCTGCTAGTTGGTAAGCTCATTGCACATCAATTAGCACGGTAAGTAGATCAATGAGAGACCAAAAATTGTGTACAATTAACTACAATAAATTATAAGTACCAGCAGAGAATTCATAAGAAAGGGATGAAGTCTCATTCTCCCACTCCTTCCAGTTGCGAATCTGAAAGGTGACGATACTCTGGTGAATCAAAGCTATGAACCATAATAGATTAAAGATTAAAGAGGGGGGTGTGACACAAATTTATTTGCCAATTTATTACCAATTAAGTGGAGGAATTGCTCTAACAAGTAGGTTAGTGTTATTATGTGCATTTGAGGCAATGGATAGCTGTAGGTTAGGGTGGTCCCATATATATACATATACCAAGGACTATACCAAATTATTTCCATCCCAGAGATAAGAAGTAGGTAACTAAAAAATTTACTGTTAATTAAAAAACATTCTAAAAGCAATCAGAGTATGAAACTAAGTGTTGGAGGAGGCAAAATTTAGATAAAAAAATTAATTAAATTAGAGGGGGTAAGAGGGGAAAGGGAGGATGTGTACTTGAACTCTAATATCAAAATTACATTAAAAACTGAAACTAGCATGTAACAAATCATGTAACACGACATTTTATAACTCACAGAAGCAATCCTACGACAAATCACCTAAAAACCAACATCGTTGTGCTCCAAATTTAAAGTTTGGCATCGTAGATTCAAAACTAGATAATGATTCTCATGCAATCTCCACTGATTAGGGTTTCACATCTAGAAACAAAACATAAAACTAGAGTAATAAGCATCACATCTATAGATCAATAGGGTGCCATTGCCGATCTAGGGTTCACAAATGCATCCTACAACCAAATCAGATCCAGTACAAGATATTCAAAAAACGAAAGCGAATCATGCAGATCGATGATCGCGAGATCGAGACGTTACCTGTGATCACGAGCCCTAACAAGATCCCCAAGCTCCCATCGATCGATCCATGGCAAGATCCGAAAGAGCACTGTTTAAGGAATCCGCTTCCTCGGAGTGGAGTATATCCTTGGTGATGGGCTCAATGTCGTTGAGGATCTCAACCTCTTTATCCTTCCACCAGCGAAACCCGGGCTCGTCGGCCTAGCCCTTGGCGCCGAGCGGAGCACCGACCTCATCGTTGGCGTGTGGCGGCGGAGGGAGGTCGCCGGAGAGCTGCCGCGCTCGTGGAGGAGGAGGTCGAGGGCGACGCCTTGGTGGAGGAGGGGGAGGGGGATCTTGGATCGAGAGAGGAGGGGGGAGGAAGAGGGAGACGGAGAGGTTGGATTGAGAGATGAGTGGCGAGGGGGAGGGGGAGGGGGCGCGGGCGCGGGTTGAGAGGAGTTGGGTTGGGTTAGGTTAGGTTGAGGTTGGGTTAGGTTGGATTGGATTAGGATTATATTTAATGTATAACTATTAGTCACTAAAAATATATCTTATAAAATAATTGCCGCTAAACGTAAAATAAAATAATAGTAATAGCAACCGTTTGATAATCACCACTAAATAATTGCCACAAAAAGTCTCTTTTGGTGTAGTGCCGGAAAGGTGATATCTTTCCTTGTCCCTCGTCTTAGTTTATTTTTATTTATATAATGCTTTGATTGATGCATATTGCATACTATATTTTCATTGCATTACATGTTTTGACGAGGTTCATAGTTTAAAATTTTGTTTTGAAATTTTTTAGGAAAGGTATTTGGGGAGTTTTTAATTTGATTGAAAATTTTTGAGAAGGGAGATGATTGAAAATCACCAAGATGGAGAGATTAAAGGTTTTTAAAAGAGCTCTAACCGGTACTTAAAAGTCAATTCAAAGTAAATTAAATTCATATTAATTATCGATTTACTCCACTTTTTATTATTTTGACGATAATTAATTATGTGATTTCTTCTTACATCCATTCATCAAAATTTTGAAATTAATTTTAATCTCTTTGTAATTGATTCATCTTGGTAGTGAATGTTGAATATAATTGATGGATATTTGCTAATCGACTAAAGTTCGTCAAAATTATTTTCAAATGTGAGATTGTCTAATTTAGGGGGAGTTTGAATATTAAAAAAAAAGAAGGAGAAACTCCTAAATATAAAAGATGTGGAAAGAGTTACATCCGAAAGGAGTGTGAAAACTACCACCACATGTAGGAGAGAGCTACCACCCCGGTCGTCCGGTATGTGTGTGAAGCTACCACATGAGAAATTATGTGATTAACAGAAAAAGGTTGAAAAAATATATATGAATATTTTAGTATTTTCGGCGATATACGGTGGTAGTATGAAAAAGATGCTCAAAGAGCCACTCTCGGTGTTTATTAGTTAAATCTCTATTTTGAACGAATTGCGATAAATTGGTGTCAATTTTGTTAAATTTCTGAAAGTTATTTTTCATCAATTAGCATCTTGATGTTTTTAAAACATTAGATTATTTTTAATATCAAGTTTTGATGTTTTGATATCTTTTGAAATCAAATAATATCTTATCTTCATCATAATGATTTTTGGAGTACAATCTTTAACTTTTATGACATTAACTTAATTTGGAAGGATTTTTGAGAAAACAAGGCAAAATTTTTGATTAGGAGGACACGGAGTGATTTTACCTTTCTGAGCTTCATTCTCTATATTTTATCTTTTCTCTCCTAGGACTATTTCTAGTTTGCTTATTTTTGGTATCTAGATTTGCAATTATGACATGACTATTTTTTTTTTTTGCTATTTTGCTTTTCTCTCTATTTGTATTTCTTTTTGGCAATTTTTGATAAAAATGGGGAGAATGAAGAACAAGGTATAGAGGGAGAAGATATTTGGTATTTGATGCATACACGAAGGGGGAGGTATGATGAGATTAAGGAGGGAGAATGAGATGTGATCATGAAAAAGGGGGAGAAATGAACAAAGGGGGAGAGATTGTTATTTTCATATATTTTTTCTACTAACTTTGTTTGTGAACTTTGTTCGTAGAGAAAGTAATCTAATTGCAGATCATTGAAGACTTCAAGACTCCTTGTGTCTAAGTCATAGAGTTTGTTTTAGGAGTTTTGATGTAATTTTGAGTTTCAAAATTGTATTTGGATTACACGCGAGAAGTTTAGTGTTTTGGTGATGACATTGAACTTCGTTTTTCTTTTATGATGTAATTTTAGTGAGCTTTTGTGTTTTGTCACGAAATTGCCAAAGGGGGAGATTGTTAAGGATTTTGTCTTGGCAAGTTTAGTGAATTGAGTCGGAGTCTTGAAGGAGTCAGGAGCACATTTGAACAAAGAAGATGCAAACAGACGTTACAAGACTCAGCGGTGAAGCTCGGCACTTCAGGTATGATTCTAAGAACATTTATGGTGATTTTAGACTAAGATATAGTAGTTAGAGGACTTGGATTGAATTCTATTTGACAAAAAATCAAAGCTGGAAAAATTTGGTCAAGATCCTGGATTCCGAAAGGTGACATCCGGATCTGAAAGGTGAGATCCGGATCTGAGAGGTGAGATCGGGATCCCGTAAGCCTGTCCTCTGCGCACCTTTAAGTGTGATCCGGATCTGGATTGAGATCCGGATCCCGTACCTTGCAGTTTCAGGATGAATTAAGGTGGACCGGATCTAAGAGGTGGGATCCGGATCCCGAAGCTCTATATTTGATGTTGCGCAAGCCAGGACCGGATCTCATGGCTTAGGACCGGACCCTGTGACAAATATTTTTCAATGACGAAAGACAGACCTGGCCGAGGGGGCCGAGTCCGGACCTTGGTCAGGAAATATTTCCAGATTTGGTTGTTACAATCCTAATCTATCTCTAAGTCTTCTAATACTATATAAAGACCATGGGGGGTTCATAATTCAACATGCTTATATTATAAACTCTTTTGAAAACCCTATAAGCTTGTAGGTAGCCGTTTTTCTCATCTTCTACATCAAGCTTCTCCCAAATTGATTCTCGGTGCCCTAATTCTTAATGTTTTTCTAGAATCAATTTGAGAATTGCTTAGAGATTATTCCCATAGATCTTTAATGAGAATCTAAGCAATAAATCACCATCGATCGTATTGTTCTTGCTCCGGACGGAGTGTGCTCGTGGATTCGAGTGGGCGTCGTGGATTCGGCGTGTTCGAGGCTTCGTGGATTCGAAGTACGTGCGTTCGTGGACTCGGACGTGAGGGCGTGGACAACCCGAAGGAGGATTGCGCGGAGATCCATAGGAGAGTTAGAGAGGTCGAGTCCGTGGAGTTCGGTATCACCTTGTAACCTTTTCTCTTATTGATTGTTTATTCGCGTGTTGGTCCCGTGGGTTTTTTACTCCGAGTTTGGAGTTTTCCCACGTAAATCTCGGTGTGCTTTTTAATTTCCGCATTTACCTTTTTAAAGCATTGAGATTTGTGGTTTTTGGCTTTTACACCTATTCACCACCCTCTAGGTGGTTAGATACGATCTAGATAGATCCTTGGGGCTACCCTATAACTCACAAGGTATACCTGAGCCAATTTATCTCCCGACCATGTAGTGTGAATCGGCTAGAAATGGGCTGATTTTGTCAATCGATCCACTACGACCCATATCACATCATGCCCGCCCTGCGATCGAGGCAAACCCGTAAAGAAGTCCATCACAATGTCCTCCCATTTCCAAACGGGTATCGGTAAACTCTGCAGTTTCCCCGCCGGAAACCGGCGTTCCTCTTTCACCTGTTGGCACGTGAGACACTGCGCCACGAACTCCCCAATTTCCCTTTTCATACCCGGCCACCAGTAATGCACTTTTAGATCTCGGTACATCTTAGTGCCGCCCGGGTGAATACTATAAGGAGACTGATGTGCTTCTTGCATAATCATTCTTCGAATCTCCTCATTCTTAGGCACACACCATCAATTTCTGAACCGAAGCACGCCGTCGGTCCCAATGCTGAAATCATCAACACTACCGCCCTCAACATCCTTCCGCACCTTTTAGAGATATTCATCTGTAGCTTGAAGCTCTTTGATTCTCTCCAATAAGGTCGGTTGCACTTCTAACGCCGCAAGTGTTGCCGGCACTCCCGGCGCCACCACCTCCAAACCCAACCGTTGCATTTCCCTCTGCAACAACGGTTGCAACGTAACTGTCGTCGCCAAGTTCTCTACAGATTTTCTACTCAGCGCGTCGGCCATGACATTAGCTTTCCCCGGGTGGTATAGTACAGTGACATCATAGTCTTTTATCAACTCCAACCACCGCCGCTGTCGCATGTTCAACTCTTTCTGGGTGAACAAATACTTAAAACTTTTGTGATCTGTGTAAATTTCACAGTGTTCACCATACAAGTAATGCCTCCATAGCTTTAGTGCAAATATCACCGCAGCTAGCTCCAAATCGGGTATCGGGTAATTCTTCTCATAAGCTTTTAGTTGGCGAGAAGCATAAGCTATCACTCGACCATTCTGCATCAACACGCAACCGAGACCACTATAAGAGGCATCACTATACACACAAAGCTCTCCCCCGGAGTCGGCAAAGCTAAAACCGGGGTCGACGTCAACCTGTTCTTCAATTCCTCAAAGCTTCGATCACAATCGTCGCTCCACACATACTTCACTCCCTTATGCATGAGGCGTGTTAGTGGAGTGGTGATTTTTGCGAACCCCTCCACAAATCGCCGATAATAGTCCGTGAGTACAAGAAAACTGCGGACCTCCGCAACACTCATCGGTCGAGGCCAATCCTTTATCCCCTCAACCTTCTTTGGATCCACCGAGACTCCGCTCCCGGATATCACGTGGCCTAGGAAGGTAATCTCCGACGGCCAGAATTCGCATTTCTTGAGCTTAGCATAAAGCTTCTCCTTGCGAAGTATCTGCAGCACGGCCCTCAAATGCTCCTCGTGCTCTTCCTCACTCTTCGAATATACCAACACGTGGTCTATGAACACCACGACGCATCGGTCCAACAACGGCCTGAAGACTCTATTCATCAAGTCCATAAACGTTGCCGGGGCATTAGTAAGCCCAAACGGCATCACCGTAAACTCATAATGGCCATACCGCATACGGTACGCCGTCTTATGCACATCCTTCGGCCGAATCTTCAATTGGTGATAACCCGACTGAAGATCAATTTTTGAGTACACCCGCGACCCTTGCAACTGATCAAACAGATCGTCAATTCTTGACAACGGGTACTTATTCTTTACGGTTACCTTGTTCAACTCGCGATAATCCATGCAGAGTCGAAGTGAACCATCCTTCTTCTTCACAAATAGCACCGGAGCACCCCACGGCGACACGCTCGGCCTCACAAAGCCCTTATCAAGCATGTCCTGTAGCTGTGCTTTCAACTCTACTAACTCCGCCGATGCCATTCTGTAAGGAGCCTTCGAAACTGGCGCCGCCCTAGGAACCAAGTCTGTGACGAACTCAATCTCCCGGTCTGGTGGCAATCCCGGTAACTCCGCCGGAAAAATGTCCGAATACTCACACGCTACACGTATCTCACTAAGTTCCGGGTACTTCTTTTGGGTGTATACAACGGTTGCCAAATAGGCCTTACATCCACCCTTAATCATCTTCCTCGCCCTTGGCGCTCACACAGTCGCGGCAAAAAGCGTGCTCCTACACTCCTGAACACTAGATCCTCGTGATCAGGTTCACGAAACTTGATTCTCTTGCTCTCGCAGTTCATCACAGCATAGTATTTGGAGAGCCAATCGTACCCCAAAATCACATCGAAGCCCCACATATGTTTCAACACCAACAGATCTGCCGGCATAATCCAATCTCATATCTGTATCAGACAATCCGGACACCAATCGTGTATATTAAATGCATGTTCTGGGGCGTTGACCCACCAATGATCAGGGCTAAACTCTACATCAAAATCATGTGTCTTCGCAAACAATGCACCAACAAATGAATGCGATGCTCCTGTGTCGAACAACGCTCTAGCACTAGTGCCTTTAATTAAAATTATACCTGCCACAACATCACTCGGCACAGCAGGTTGCTCCTCCACCTGAGCGGCGAAAATCCGTCTGCTCGGTGCTCGTGACCCCTCCGACTAGGGTGAGGGTGACGCACGCCCGGCCGACATCGCCGGTGGTAACCCCGCGAGCTGCCTCGGGGTAGACGGTGACGACGTCGCCGTCGGCGCTTACAATGACCACTTCGGGCACTCCCGAACCATATGTCCCGCCTGACCACACTTAAAGCACCTCCCCTCGCTTTGTGGGCAAGCCTTCGGCTGATGCTCATCACCACAAATAACACATCGGGAAGGCCTCCAACTCCTCGACTGCTGTCGGGGATACCGAGGGGGTTTCTTAGCATTTGACCTGCCCCCGGCACCGCCCGCCGTCCGCTTCTTTCCTTTATCGCGCGACTCCACCATGGACTCGTGCTCCTCACGAGCGTAGGTGCTACCATGCTCCACCCACAACGCCCTATCAAAGACCTCCGCAAAGGTCGTCAACTTAAGGATCTGCACCGCCTCGTAAATCCTCGGCCGGAGTCCTCGCAAGAACCAATCGGCCCGGTCCCGGTCATCACGAACAACATCCGGGACACAATCTCTAATGTGTGAGAACTCCTGCTCGTAGTCCGCTACCGAGCGATCTCCCTGTCTCAGTTTGCGGAACTTTTCTTGCAACTTCCGCTTCACCGTATCTGGGAAATAGTTGGCGAACACCGCCCTCTTGAACTCCTCCCACATCATTGGTGAAAGATCATGAGACCTATCACGCTTAACCCGCCTCCACCACACCTTCGCCGTCTTGCCTAGGCATCGGGTGGCAACATAAACCTTGTCCTTCTCCGAGGTGCTAAGATCGTTGAACAACGTCTCCATAGAGTCGATCCACGACTCCACCACCTCGGGCTCCGTCAACTCTCCTTCAAGTATCGGCGGATTGAACTTCTGAAACTTAACGAGAGCCGCCAAAGCACGCTCCCGCTCCGCCTCCACCGCCGCACTGTCGGGATCTGAGGTCCCCGACCCGGCCGGTACTACCGTAACGGGCACGGCTGCCATGGGCACTCCCTCGGTCGCGCGTGGCACCACAGCAGGGGGCGCAGAAGGTCCTCCACTAGGCTGAGCCACCGCCGCCTGTTGCCGCTCCACCGTCTCGTGAAGCTGTTGAATTTGCTCACCCTGAGCACGCACCGACTCCGCTTGTTGTCGCACTACTCCGATTAGTGCGGACAACTGCTGCCAAAGCTCCCCATCGCCACCTGCTCAGGGTTGCTCAGGAGCCACACTCGGTTTCTCCGGCATCGACCGCGTTCGAGGTCGACCACGAGACATTGTACCTGAAAGGTAGCATATACATTGGCTACACAACCCACCTTACTTAAGCATACCCAATTAGGCGAAAGCAACACTTATATTTGTTCTCGTCCCAAGCGTAATGTTGTTGGCCACCCAACATTACACAAGGTATAGAGAACCGATTCCATCTTAACCCAGCCTCTAATCACATTAGAGACGACACACATCGACCCAATTGAGTGCTTTCGCTAACTTAGATTCCACGTCACTCACGTTTCCTAGATCCTTATGTCTTGTCCATCCCAAAGGTTTCTAGGTCCATTTCTAATTTTCTTTCACTTTGGGCTCTGATACCAAAACATCTGTCACGCCACGGGACCGATCCCTTTGGCTGACCCAGGCGCGTCAAACAGACGCCGAACGGACAGAGTCTCCCCTGCCCGCCCAAGGCTCAACACGAGTACAATTCAAGAGAATATGAAATGCACAAGCGAAAGCATACACCAATGGCTTACACGAGGGTAAGCAACAGCCAAGTGAAAGAAACTAACTAAACAGATAAGATGATTTAGTTTTACATCATTACATCGCTATACATGCTCTCTTTTACAAAATGAACTTGCATACATATTACATTCTTTTCTTCCAAATACACTTTATTCACATTTAACTTCCCAAAAGTAAATATACAAGAGGTATGTGACTACAAAATAAACTCCAAAAAGGCAGTCGCTAGCTACGACGCTCGGCCCTTACCACGGTCGCTCGCTGGCTCGCTCGGTCCAGGCTCTATAGAAGGAATGGGGTGAGAACTACAACAAAGTTCCCAGTGGGCTCGGCCCCCAACCACACCAACTTTCCCACTAGGTCTATTTTAGGCATAATTTGAAAGAATAAGCAGAAAGTAGCCAAGCTATAATGCATAACAACTAATATGCCTGAACAATAATAAATCATACTTATGCTCAACATAATACTCATGTGAATGCAAGATCTCAATCTCGATACCCAATCTTATGGATAGCCCGTAGGTTTCACTGCTCAAGAACTCACCAACTCAAATCCCAGTATCGGGGAGACTACTACGACCCGACAAGACCGTCCTCTAGGACGCTCATCCCAGTGGTGACCAAACTCCGGAGCGCACCGTTCGAGGGGGAGCTACCGCCCCCGAGCAAGAACTTATAGGCGAGTATGATCAAATCCTTGCTCCAAGGATATAATCCAAATCCGTTCCTTAACTTTAAGGAAGTCTTGCACAATGACCCTTAACTATAAGGTTTTTGTCATTTGTCACAATATCATGTTCTTATTCTTTGCATTCTTGTTCTTATTCTTATTCTTTGCATTCTTGTTCTTATTCTTTATAATCATGACCATGTCATTACACTAACTCTAGTGTTCTTTGCATCTCTCTAATGCCACTCGATCTATATGTCACAATGTTCTTGTTCTTTAACCACTAGGTTTCTTGTCTCAACACATGCATACATAAGGTTAACCACTAGGTTCTTTGTTCTTAATTCTATCATTTGCATTTTAAATCTAAGCATGCAACACATAGCTCATATACCCTACTATGCATAGAAAGCACCATATACATAAATGCTCAAAAATTACATATAGACATAAGGAGAAGTTCGATGTTAGTGGAAGCACCCCCCGCCTTGTCAGTTTAATCGTAGATGCTTGGACTCAACTTCGCGTTTCTCGGCCGCCAATTTCTTAATCTGCGACAAAATAAAGCCGAATAGGCTTTTTGTACATAACTTTCTATAGACTTTTCGTTTAAACAAACCGTTCGCTCGAGCGAGTCAGAAACGTCCCCAATTAGGTATCTATATGATCAATTTGATCCAAAAACCCTTAATCATGAAAATCCCAATTTTGGGTGCCCTAGGGTTAACAACATACAAAACCCTAGATTTGATCTCTACCAAGAGCAAAAGAAAGCTCTAAATACTCAAGAGATCGCATTAAAACCATTTCTAAGAAATTTAAACCCTACTCTAGGGTTTTACCATGGAAAGAGGGAAAGCTTACCTCAAGTTTTTTCTTTTTCTTGCTCTAGAGGTGAAGGAGAGGGAGTTGTTTCACTCCTTCTACTTCGTTTCCACCTTCTTCTCCTTCTTGATCCACCTCCAAGAGAGAGAAAAAGATCCTAGAGAGAGAGAGAGAGGGAACTCTTCAATTTGCTTGGGCAGGAAGAAATGAGGAAACAACCTCATACCCCTTCATACATAACCCATATAATGCATAATTGCATTTAAACCCTCTAACTTTCATCTCTATACACAACCCAAACTAGGCATTTTTCGCTTGCTGAGACCGGTCTCTACAGTTGGGGACCGGTCTCAAAGGGTCTCCGCAAATAGTCCCCCCACGCGTGGGGACCGGTCTCCCTTTTGAAGACCAGATCCCGTACGCAGGATTTCCAGGACTTAACCAATTTTTCAGGTTGTTTTCTCTTTTCGCAGACAGAGACCGGTCTCCCTCCTGAGGTCCGGTCTCATGGGGACCGGTCTCCATTTCGAAGACCGGTTCCCGAGCGCTAGTATTTCGGGACTTAGCCGATTTTTCACCTTCCAAACCCTCTGTGTGCACAAAGACCGGTCTCGCCCACTGGAGACCGGTCTCCAAGGGTTAAACCTGCAGACTTGTAGATTTTCTCGATTTTCTTTTCTTTTTAGCTCTCGAAGATCCCCTACAATGCACTTTTGCATTGTAGACGTCTTCGGCCTTTCCGAAGTTTTTCACTGTCGAACTTTTGTCATTTTGACTGAAGTTCGATACTCATTTGCCGAGATTTCGGTATACTACAATGTGCTTATACTAAAGCTACATACCTTCGCGGAAGTCCTGGATCGGGCCTTGTGGATAGAGCATGGCAACGTGTTTCTCCAGGAAGAGCGCAAGTCGCATTACAAGGAAAAAGGAAAAGGACGACCGACAAGAGGATCCGCTAGTCAGTCAAGTACTCGAAGGCCTTCGACAAGCTCGCACTCGCGATCTCGAGCTCTGGGGACATACCGCATTCGGTCATCGGCGGAGTGTGTTATTTGTGAGGGCCCTCATTTCCCAAAGCAGTGTGAACAGCGTGAGGGCAAGTGCTTCAAATGTGGGCTGCCGGACCATGTGCGGGACGAGTGTCCGCAAGGTGATAACCGAGGCCTGACCTTAGTGACGGCCCATTCTTCTCTGGGACAGCCTGCATGTGCGCCACCTGCGGCATGGTCGAGAGTGCGGCCGTTGAGGATGATCTCACCGGAGGGTTCGCGGTGAGTGCCATGTAGCCGTGGATATGCAACCCGAGTGGTGGAACCTGCTGTTGCTGACAACGTCGGGGCAGGTATGAGTTGTTTAAGCAATCATTATGTTTTTGCATGATTGTATGTTGGTGCATTGCATGCCATGATCATTGGTTAGTTACTACTAGTTGTGCATTGTATAGTAGGAACCATTGGACAGGTAGGCAGATGCCCGGGCATGCTTATGCCGTAAGTGTAGTGCCTGCTGGAGCAGGTAGAGAATAGGATGGCACTAGCAAAATTGCTAGTAGGGCTTCTTGGACGAGGAGTGAAACTCGTGGTAGAGGCAGAGTGATGGAACGACTCTCAAGACGATGAGTGGCTGATTGTGAGAGTAGTCGGTTGGTTGCCGAGTTCGAGCACGTGGGTCTAGTGATACCTCGAATTGAGGTAGGTGATTGGTGCTCGTGTAATTGGTGTGCTTGGGCGAAGTAGCCTAATGCCTGACCTGGTTGGAACCACTATTGAGGAAATAGTTGGTCAGCGCCAAGTTGGCCTGTGGGCCTAGTGGTACCTCCTTGTGGGGTTAGAAAAGTTGCTTAGTAAGCGGTGCGTGGGACGCAGTCCTGCCCCGAAGCCGAGGCTTAGCGTAGAATGCTACAGAGGCGTAAAGCGCACGAGTGTAGATACTCGTAGAGTGTGGTTTCGATTCAGCCGAGAGAGTGAGTTGGCAGTAGCACTTTAGCTTGGCTGAGTGTGAAGCGGGCCATGGATCACTCGTGGGGGCTGGTGGCTCGCACTAGGTGCTTAGGAGCCGATAGAGTGTGTAGCTCTGTAGAGCATGTCGTAGAGGACGATGTTAGCGGGTAGTGCTTGGGACGACCCGTGCCTGGACCAATTGTGGACTGTGGAGCCTGGGCCCATTGGGCAAGCACAGTCAGCTGCGAGAGGCAGCGGCCCGGTACCTATAGGTAGGGCGAGAGTTTTGGTTAGGACGGTAGTATGAGCTTAGACCCGAGGACGTAGAAATGCCACGTGTTTGGATCTCGAAATTGAGAATGCACTGCGAGTGCGATGGTGACCCAACCCAAGAATTTGATATGGTTTGGGGTCTTGTTAGCTCCTGGTTGGAGTGTGTGCGGATTCCCAAGTGGGAACTTCGCCCAGTGAGATGATTGGGTCTACGCTAGTAACAAGGAACTCTAAGCGTAGTTGAGACAGGTCTAGGCGGTAGACCGACGCAGGGTTGGTGACCAATGGTTCACCCGTAGAGACCGAGGTGAGCGGTTGGCCGATAACTCTATTGAAGAGTTGGCTAGGTTCACGAACGGGGTGTTCGTGTGAGTTAATTGCGGCAACAGAGCCGAGTTAGCCGTGGCAAATGGAATTTGAAGTAAGTGGTCTCTAGGAGACACTGGAGTAATAAGAGCCACGTGAGAATTAAGGATAATGCTCATTTATGGAATAGAAGTGGAGATGTGCCGAAGTGTGCCATCTCGCGATAGAGCAAGAATCCAGTTGGGATCGGAGCACTCGTGATTAGGTGACGCGCCTACGATATTGCCTTTAGGCAATGTTGGTGATCGGACCGGAGTGTGTCCCGAAGTGAAATGAGGAAATGCAGGGCGAGTTCCTTGCAAGCTGGTTGCGAGTGATGTTGGAGCATAGAAGGTCGTCGAGTATCGACCTGCGCTTCCACCAAGACTCGCGAGAGTTGTAATGCACTTTTGTTAGTGTGCTTGGCCAAAGTGAGTGAAACTAGTCTCACATTCTTCGTAGTGGGCCTTTGAGAGATTCCGATGAGAGAAATGCCACTCCGAAGCTAAAAAGTTCATTGAAGTCCCCGGTTACTCGATAAACCTAGTTCGGTTATGAATTTGTGGAAGTGAGTGAGTTTCGCGGACAAAAATCTTGTTAAGGAGGGGAGAATGTCACATACCGAACTTCTAAAGTCTTGAATTTACGGGGTGTGTTGACTTAAGAGGCCTTTGGAATGGTTCCAGTGAAGTCTGGAAGCTTTCGGGTGTTTTCGGTGCACGAGGTGCGAGAATGAGACCCGAAAGGCTATGTTGGGTCGTGAGCTAAATCCGGCAATAGTGCGGATAAAGTGATGATGTGGACGTGATCTAAATCATGCGTAGGGAGTCTCGGTGCGATTCCAAGTGAATCGGAGACCCACGGAGCCAAAAGTGAGTTGGAACGAAAAAGAAACGGACGAAACTGAAGAAAATGGCTAAGTCCTAGAGTGGCTGGGAGGTCCCTGTGGGAAACGGTCTCCACAGAGGGAGACCGGTTCCCGTAAGTGTCCTACGAGAGAAGACTCTCGGGGACCGGTCTTGAGAGGATAGATCAGTCTCCGAGGGACCAGTATTCTGAATGGAGACCGGTTCCCGTACGCGAAAAGGCTGTCATGCGAGAGCAGAGCTCTCAGGGACCGGTCTCTGGCTAGGGAGACCGGTCTCCGAGCACGAAATCTGCCCAGTCTGGGCAGTGCACAGGGCGAAAAGTTGAAGGGCTGAAGTGCAATTGTGTAGGGGTTTTTGTGTAAAGAGATGGTTAAAACCCTCTCTCACCCTCACTCCCTCACGGATCTCTCTCCCTCTCTCTCTCTGTCGACGGAAGAAGAAGAAGAGAAGAAAGGAAAGAAGGAAAGAGAGAAGGAAAGAAAAAAGGAAAAGGAAGAAGGATAAGAAGAAGATGAAGGAGATCAAGATGGTGATCACCATGGCCATCTTCTTCCTCTTACTCAAGCAAGAGAGCTCTTGAGAGGTAACTCCTAAGCTCCCTCTCATGGTAACTCTTCGATGGTGGGTCCCAAACCCTAGAGTTGGTATTTTTGGAACCCTAGCATGCTATTTAGATGGATTTCCCCCATTTCATAGATCGATTTGGTGGATTTGGCTATAGTAGCATCTAGGGCATCCAAAATGGGGTTTTAGTGTATGAATGAGATTGATCTCATTTGACCCTATGTAAACCTAATTGAGGGTCTAACAAACGCGTTGGCGTGCTCGGTTCGGTGATCCGACGAGCGAGTACAAAGTTATTAATAAAATAACGTATTCTTACCAGATGGCCGCAGTATGCAAAATAGAAGCCCAAAAATTGTGGGATCGGATCCAGGGCATCGTGAAAACGTGGGATAACGCCACAAAGTCTTGGATCGTGGATCGGTGACCGTTCGGGTGGCCACGCAAGAGTTCGGGACGAACCAGGTCAAGGGTGCCGCGGGCGGCCGGTTGCAAGTGTCAATAAGCAATCGGAGATCGAATAAGGTGGGTTGTGTTTACCGAAGCGACTAGGTCGCCTGTATGTCTAAGAACGACATAGTTTCATATTGATGCATATGAATGACATATGATGCATGTGTAGAAGTGCGTATAAATAACATAGTGTTAAATGCATGATAATTGTGACGCACTGAACTTGTGCAAATAGCAAGGTTCGAGTGTGGAAGTGAGATTTGAGCTTTTCCAGATTTTCTGGAGGGTCGTTGACTGTGTTCCGACCTATGGCACGAGTACCGAGGTTGGTGGATGAATTCCAAGCGCTAAAGTCCAAAAAGTTGGATTTTAGGCTGCTCTCGGGCTGAGTTTCAGAGCTTTTGTACCGGTACAAAATTGTTGCTATACCGGTACAAAATGATGGCTATACCGGTACAAGCCAAGATTTATACCGGTATAGATGAGCTGCTGGGCAAACCCGAGGCTCGGGTTTGCTGTTTCGCAGGGTTTATACCGGTACAAACTGGATTTGTACCGGTACAAGCTGGCAGTTTTCGAAAATCCGAAACTGCAGGGGCTTATTGGCATTTTGTTGCTTCTAATATAGCACCCCAGCCCTTAGGGCTCCTCTCTTGTGCTGAGAACAAGGGAGAGAAAGGTAAGAGAGCTTCTCTCTCTATCCCCTTTGCATTCTTTTGGATTTTGGGTGATTTCTTTAGGATTGATCACCCTTTTTGCTCTCTTTTGTCTTGTGGTGCTCCCTACACCAAGGTTGAAGCTAGGAGCTTGATTTTGGGAGCTAGTTGAGGGAAGATCTTCAACTTTGGTGACTCTAGAGCCTTGATTAGAGCTTCTAAGAGGTAAGCAACTTCTCCATTTCCTTTAGATTCGAGTTTGGTTGCTTCATTATAGTTGAAACCCTAGATTTTGGGAATTAGGGTTTTATTTGGGGCTTTTAGATTCCTTTTGAATGGTTTAGAACCTTTGTTTAGGTTGCCTTGGGAGGGATCTAGCTTCCTTTTAGAATTTCTAAGAGGATTGTTGCACATTTAGGTGAGTATTTCTTGACTTTGACCTAGATGTTTAAAGTTTGAACTCAAGACTTATCTCTTGAGGTTGTAACTCCTAGGATCTACTTTGTAGGGTACTAGGAGTAGGAATCGAAGCTTCGTTAGCGGTTCGGAGCGACGCTTGGAGCGACGGTGGGTTTGGCCTCACCTAGCACAATGAGAAATTCTCATTGGTGCTTATTTGCTTATGGTTAAATGGAAATTAGTTCATTTTCATGCTATTTGATTTATTTGTGAATTTTAGAATGCTTAAGATACATATGTTATGTGTAATGCAATTTTACTCTATATAGTAGAGATGTTTGCATGTGAGAGCTGAAGCCTTGTAGCATTCTATTTGGAAACTTGAAACTATGTGTTTAAGAGGAATTTGACATGAGTTTGAGAACATAGAACTATACATGACATAGGAGAAAAGCCCTTGTCATTAAGCGGCATTGGCTTGGCATCAAAAGTGTAGAATAGTGAGCTAATGTCATCAAGCGGCATTAGGCTCGTGAATGAACTTGACATAGAGAATCTAGTGTCATGAGAATATTTGAACTAGACCTTAGGGTTACTAGTTACTATTTCCATGTTAAGACATGAGGTTTGGACTTGAGACTTGACTTTACTTGTTGCCATTTGTGCTCTTTCGCACATGCTTGTGAGGGTCGCTCCTACAAGCCAAGACTCGAGTTGGCCTTCGCGATTCATTCGCGCGTGCGGTGTTGAGAAACCTACGGGACCGTTGGGACAGACTCATTCCTTGCGGGGGATGTTGGGCTACCACGGTACTTAGGTGGCACAAGTTGGATTACTATGGTAAATCCTAGTGAAAGAGAATTGAACTTGGACATTCAACTTTACTAAATGACAATCACTACTAGATAGGACTTAGTAGTTGGATTATGTGGACTTCACTTGGAGTTATAGTATACTTGATAATGCTTTAATTACATTTTAGTATACTTGTTGGTTATAGTAAAACATCGCATTTTATATGTTGGAACGGAAAACTATGACATCTAATTTTGAAACATAGTTATGGTAGCTTTTCTTTATGCTTTAATTGCAAGCTTAATTATATCGCGCTCTTACTCTCTTTTTCTTTTGGGCCTAGTGGTGCAATGGTGCAGGTCAGTAATTGCCCATTGGGAACTATAAATTATAGTTCTCACGCCCCTGTTTCTATTTTCTTTTCAGTGCCTTCCGTATCGGGGGAGGTTAGGGATCGCGGCAAGGGTGTTGCTTCGGGTTAGCGGCACTCAGCGAGGGAGTTCGATAGGTGGTTACTTCTCTATTTCTGTTGTTTTAGAGAGGTTGTGAGTTGTTCCTGTATATAGAGAGACCACCACTTTTGGGACAGTGTTGTATTTTAACCTTATGTGCTTTTGGTTATATTGTTAGTCTCTTTATGCTTATAGTTTACCTACTCTCTACTTGTTGATAGGGTTGGCTGTATGTTGCTCTGATATCTATAGTTTTAGCCTATAGTATGTTTTTATTTCCGCTGTTTTTAGTAGACGCCTTGTATGTGTTGACATATGGCGGGTCTGGGCACGCATTGGGGAAGGTCCTGCCGACCCCGGGGCGTGACAATAATAGCATGACATAGATAATGCTAGAAAAGGAAATGTGATAAGAATGCATGCTTAGCATAATGAGTAGAGAACTCAATAGTAGAATACTCAATTGGACGTAAATGGACATATAGATCGAGTGGCATCTAACCTAGTGTTAAAGAATATAGGTTATATTGAACCTAGAGTCATATGGATCTAGGTGTGTGGCATCGAACCTAGTGTCAAGTACATAGGTTGGTTGAGAATGATAACGGACCTAGTATTACTAAATATAGGTCGGATCAGGATGATGTTAAACCTAATGTAGAGATCATAGGTTGTGGACATTGAACGTAGAGTTAAGTCAACCTAGGTTATGTGATCAGGAAAATGAACCTAGAGTCACGTAGACCTAGAGTGTAAAGAACAATGGACCAAATGGGTCGACTCTTGAGGGTTAAGACCAACCCCTCAAGCAAAGTGGAACGGATTCCGGAATCCTGAGAATTGGACACCAAAGAGGGTGTCGGGCGTGTGCGACGATTTCGCCGTCCAGGGCTATACCACTGTTGTGGCGTGTGTGCGACGATTTCGCTGCCGGGTGGGTGAGCCGAGTTGAGTTCTATACCGGTTGAGCCGGGTGGAGGATCAGACCGCCAGGATTGACTGAAACCATTGCTGGGTAAGTACGATACGTGCGCCGCCAGGTGGCTGAGACGTGACTTGAACCATTGTTGGGTGAGGTGCGATTACTTCGCTGCCTGATGGTTAGGTTATGACTCTTGTCCGCGCTGGGTAAGTACGTCGTGTTCGCCACCTGAATGGCTACGTCATGTGACTTGAGCGGTGTTCAGCGTGTGCGACGATTTCGCCGCTATGAGGCTGAGTCACAGGGAGCGCCAGGCTGTCGACAGCTGAGGTGCTTGTGAGACGTCCATCGCCTCGAGCTAGACAGTGCGCGGATTATCCGCAATTGATTGACTCAAGACCGAGTCGGGTGGCATAGTGAGCTGAGGTAGATATGACCTTAGAAGTGATTTGCTGATAAGCATAGAATGCCCCTGAGTAAAGAATGTGAATAGCTAGCTTTAATAGATAGCTAATGAATGAAAGAATAGGAATAGTTAAACTTTGTCAGTAGCTAATGGTAAAAATGCAAAGGCTAAAGTAAAGATTAGCAAGAATGTAAAGAAAAGCTAAGAATCATGTAATAGGTGCATATTACATATTGTGAGGCATGCTTTCCTGTTAGTTGCATAGTAATAGCTGTTAGAAAATCATGTGTACGCAGCGGAAGATAATAGCATAATTAAAATTTTCTTGAAAAACCAAAGATCACCTCGTGTTTCGTTTTAGATCATTAATAATAGATCTAGTTGATCTAATCAAATATGATCTAATTATTCACCTTGCGCGGGTCGAGATCACCGCGAAGTCGACAATCGTTGTTAAAATTTGTGCGTCCTCGTTTAGCCGCGCACGCGCCCGGCCTCTACTCGCGTCCACACGAAATCACGCCCTTGATCGAATTAAACGACCGTTTCAATCCGTGATCCGATCACGAATTAATCCTTGCGTCGACTTGAGGAAGATGAATCAATCTTCTAGATGTGCTAGCAACCTTTTGAAGATCGAAACCGATGGATTAATCGAGGAGGACTTAAGGAAGAAAGAGGATTGACGGCTAGGGTTTTCTATCTCTCTTGTATTAATTTTCCACTCTTTTCAATATGTCATATGACATATATTTATAATGAGAAAACCCTAACATTATCCTAATCCTAATCGAAATCCTATTCCAATTGGATTATCCATTAACCCATAAGTTGGTTATGATATTAACCGAATTCGAATCCTAATTCTAATTCGATTCGTGTGTAACATTTACACATAAGTCCTCATATTATTTACTAACGGTTAGTAAATACACCATGTAACTTTTACACATAAATACCTCTAATTTACAACAATTGCAAATTAGTCCTTTTACTAATAAATTAGTAAACTTTAGTATTAATCCATCCGATAAACTTCTTTTATTGTCTCCTTAATATCGATCATGCGCGATTTCTTATGTGTGTGACCTAATAGGTTCAATTCTGTCTGGTAGTGAGATATGATGTGATCCCCATCAACATCATCATCAAAACTCCTTTCGATGGCTCAAACTCTTTTGATTCTACCCTAATAGAATAATTAATTATCTATAATTATTTCTATTGGTTCCCACAATCCACCAAAGGACGCCTAGCAAAGATATAGTGGCAATCCAAATAAGTGAATATCGGATCGAACCTCTAGTGCGATTCTTACCGTACAATACAATCCTTCTATCGCATAGTTCCAACTGAGTGGAGGTCATGGAATATTCGTCAAACCCCAGCACCCGTCTTATGACAAATTGGATAGGACACAAGCTCTTATGGTTACTCTTGGAAACATCTTTCCATACACCATATTACCCCGGCCGAGGATTTCTGAGCTTTGCCTTACAAATAGCATAGAACTAATTATCTCTCTACCGAGAGCGATAGATCCCCTATAAACACACACCCATTCCTGATATGAACCGACTGTAGCCAACATATACTACTAAGACCCATGGTTAGGATCATAGTTTGTTGCATAGTCAAACTACAGTAGCCTCATATTGAATGGTCGTGGTGTCGCAGGTCTAAGGATCAGTTGTACCACTGCAACATTGAACTAGTCACTGACGAATGAGTAGACATGCATATAACTGCTCGTAGTTGGTCACGCCGCACCCTTGTTCTCCAACAACCACCCGCATGTTCGCTCCAGTGTCCCCACACTGATGACTTGAGATTCATCATCCCAAAAGAGAAGCGACACACGCATCAATCTTACCGGATCAATCATCGTCCCCATGATGATCCTCCGATTGAGAGCATTTATGAATTAATCACCAATAATATGTATCTCAAATTCTCAACTCTTGAGAATACATATTATCATCTTATTAATCCAAAGGACGATTCACGGACACATTAAACATGAATGGAATAAAAGGCCCAATTATATAAATAATAAAGATTAAGTACAAAATATGTCCTATAGAAAATAAAATGCGTCAGCCTGATAGGCTTCTAGGGCATATAACTAATAGCATGATATATTGTATATGTGCGTGTTTTTGGACTAACATGTTTGCAGTGCCTCCTTGGACCTATTGGTCAAGCTTTTTCCTTGGGTGGCCATACCCACTGGGAACTATGGACAATAGTTCTCACCCCACGTTGTTTTGGGGTATTTCCCAAGTACACACGTGAGCGACGCAGCAGCAGCGCGAGGCAAGGGCGTAGCTCAGTAGATAGCGCCCTACCAGGAGACCAGAGATAGCAGTACCCTTAGTCGACATAGCCTAGGGGTAGCGGGAGAAATGAAAGAGCAAATGTTGTAATAAATTTGTAATAACTAGATTGTATTAGGGAGTTAAAGAGAAAAAAATGTAAATTGTAAACTGAGATGAATACTTGTAACAGCTAGTAGCTATGTTTATGGTTTCGATACTTTCTTATGCAATCTTGATTATAATACGTTCCTGTTTGGAACCTCTTGTAATTGTATTGATTGCGACGCCTTGGACGTACAGGGAAAACTCTGTCCATTCGGCGGTCTGTTGGCGTGCCCGAAACCGACCAAATTGGCGGGCTCGGGGCGTGACATATAATTTATAGTTCCCAATGGGCAATTACTGATCTCAGCTGCATGCACCACTAGGCCCTAAGAAGATAAGCAAGATATAGTACAATACAGAACTGCTGAAATAAAAGCATAATGAAATGCTATGCTACTATGCCACAAGAATACATAATAAATGTACATGCTATCATGATCCAATATGCCAACATATAAAGAATATGTTCTACTATTGCAACCAACTATACTATGATGCAATAAACGAACTATCAAGTATACTACAAGTCCCAAGCTATGTTCTAAGCATGATCAAGTAAATCCAACGACCACAACCTATCTAGTAGTGATTGTCATTTACTATTGAATGTCATTGTTCAATCTCTTTAAAGGATCTACATGAGTGTAATCCGGCTTGTGCCACCTAAGTGCCGTGGTAGCCCCAGCATCCCCCGTAAGGAATGAGTCTATCCCAATCGGTCCCGTAGGTTTCTCAATACCGCACGCACGAAACAAGTCGCAAAGGCTAACTCCAGAGTGCCGGCTTGTAGGGAGCGACCCTCACAAGCATGTGCGAATGAGCACAAATGGCAAGCAAGTATAGTCATCATCTCAAGTATCCAATCCTCATGCCTCACACATGACCATAGTCACTAGTAACACTAAGGTCTAGTTCGATTTACATTTTGATGTCCAAGTCCAATTCTGACATTAATGCCACCTTTTGACATTAGGTTTGTTAATTCACACATTTTGATGCTAAGCCCAATGTCGCTTTATGACATTGGCTTTTCTTCTAGATCACACATAGTTTTCTAAGTCCAAGATTATCATTATACATGTCATTTCCACTAGGTACAATATGATCTCAAGTCATTTAGAATGCTACTCTCATGTATGTTCCCAACATAAGCAATACTCTACTACATAGAGGTCCAAATATGCAACTGTCACGCCGCAGGGTCGGCAGGACCTTCCCCAAAGCGTGCCCAGACCCGCCATATGCCAACACATACAAGGCATCTAAATAATAACAGCGGAATTAAAACAAATGTAAGCTACAACTAGGAATATCAGAGCCACATACAGCTATCCCTATCAACAAGTAGGAAAGAAAGAGAGTACGAAACAACATAAGGTACAAACTACAAATAAGTAAGAGCAAAAGCAACAACAGGTAACTATCATAGAGTACATCTGGTAGTCTCTACAAAAAGGGTACAAAACTCTCATCCTCTCAAACTAAAACAAAAGGAGAGATGAACCACCTAGCGAGACTCCTCGTCGCTAGTCCGAGGCGACACCCTTGCCGCGATCCCTGGCCTCCCCCGCTGAAGGCGCTAAAACACGTCAGAAACAAAGGGCGTGAGAACTATAAAAACATAGTTCCCAGTGGGCAATTACTGACCTGCACAGATTGCTCCACTAGGCCCAAAAGAAGTAATAGTCCAAGTACTGAAGTAAATAACTGTAAATAAGGCATAACTGTAAAGCTGAATAATTAACCCAAAGTAAATATGTTACATGCTTTATTATACCCGAAATGTCAACTTTAAACACGTACTTTCTATTAAGCTCTCAAGTATACTATAATGAAAATGTTGACCTATCAAGTATACTACATATGTCCAATACTATGCCACAATATTTTCGAGTATCCAACTACTAAGTCCTATCTAGTAGTGATGTCAATTTTCTATTACATGTCACTGTTCAATTCTCTTTCTAGGATCTACACAAGTGTAATCCAGCTTGTGCCGCCTAAGTACCATGGTAGCCCCAACATCCCCCGCAAGGAATGAGTCTGTCCCTAACTGTCCCGTAGGCTTCTCAACACCGCACGCGCGAACGAATCGCGAAGGCCAACTCCGGAGTGCCGCCTTGTAGGGAGCGACCCTCACAAGCATGTGCGAAGAGCACAAATGGCAACAAGCACAGTCCAAGTCCCAAGTCTCTCACATGGCAATGTCACTAGTAACCCTAAGGTCTAGTACAATAGTTCACATGACACTAGAATTTCAATGTCAAAGTTCGAATCCGAGCCTAATGCCCCTTGATGACATTAGCTCACTAGTTCACAAACCGATGCCAAGTCTAATGCCGCTTAATGACATTAGCTTTTCTCCTATGTTATACATAGTTCTAAGTTCAAGTTCATCATTTAACATGTCATTTTCTCCTATGTTTCACATGTTCTCGAACCACTCGAAGAATGCCACCCTATGCCTAAGTCCACAAGTACCTCTCTACTACATAGAGTCGAAAATTTCATTATACATAAGGCATATAAGTTAAGCATTCTAAAATTCAACAATGATATATCTAATACAGAAATGCAAGATTTTCCATTTTACGACATTCGAAAGGCCACAATGAGATTTTTCATTGTTTTATGAGGTCAAACCCACCGATGGTCCCCGCACGCTCCGGGTCGCCAACCCTGACACTTTTCAGACTCCTTGTACCCTAGAAAGGTCACACAAGAAGTTTCAAAGTCAACTGGCATGCCCACGACTCAAACTGCGAAGATCAAAACTAGTGAGTAAACTAGTGAGGAAAAATTCACCTATGAGTGAAATCCCTCACGAAGCTTCGAATGAAAGCTAGATCTCTTCTAAGGCACCCTAAGCAAAGATTCTAAACCAACTAATTAGGTTAAAAAGCCTTAGAAAACATCCATCATAAAATCCACATAGAAAAGGGCAAAACTCACCTCTAAGGTAGTAATCCCTCTAGAGATCCCCAAAAGCAAGCTAGAGTCTCCTCAAACCAACCTAAAGAAAGGTTCTAAACTCATCAATTAGCCTATAGAAGCATCAAATCAAAAAGCCCCAAAAATGAACCCTAATATCAACATCTAGGGTTTCAACTATAAAGAGACCACAAAATCCAAATCTAGAGGGAAAAGAGATGTTGCCTACCTTCAAGGAGCTCCAAATCAAAGTCTACAATCCTCTAGAAGTGAAGGTCTTCCTCCGAAAGAGCTCCAAGATCAAGCTCCAAGCCTCAACCAAGAAGATGCTAGCACTAGCAAGCAAAAGAGGAAAAAAAAAGAGGTTAATCTCTTTAGAAATCCATCCAAAATCAAAGGAGTGGAAGAGAAATGGTTGGAGGGCTTCCCTACCTCTCTCCCTCAGGTCCTCAGCACAAAGAAGCCCTAAGGGGGCGTGGGTGCTACTAATAGAAGCAACAAATTGCTAAAAAGCCCCTGCAGTTTCGGATTTTCGAAAACTGCCAGGCTGTACCGGTACAGGTATCCCCATACCGGTACAGACCCTGCGAAACAGCCAAACCCGAGGCTCGGGTTGGCTGCCTCCAGCCGTCCCATACCGGTACAGACTCCCCAGAAACAAACCCGAGAGCAACCTAAAATCCAACTTTTTGGACTTTAGTGCTTGAAATTCATCCACTAACCTCGGTACTCGTGCCATAGGTCGGAACACAGTCAACGACCCTCCAGAAAATCTGGAAAAGCTCAGTTCTCACATCTATCACTCGAACCTTACTATTTGCAGAAGTTCAGTGCGTCACATTCACCCCTCCTAAAAAGGGTTTCGTCCGCGAAACTCGAAATTAAAGTCATACCTCATGACTCCATCTGAAAGAGATGGGGGTAGCGCTCTCGAAGCGCGCTCTCCAGCTCCCACGTGGCCTCCCGCTCCTCGTGGTTGCTCCACAGGACTTTCACATAAGAAAGCTCCCGGTTCCTCAACTTCTTCACCTCGCGAGCCAAAATCTTCACGGCTTGCTCCTCGAAGCTCAAATCGTCCCTCAGCTCCAATAGTGTAACATCCAAAATATGAGCTGGATCATGTATATACTTCCGGAGGACCGATACATGGAAAACGTTGTGTACACTCGATAGGTTCGGCGGTAGAGCAAGTCTATACGCTACCGGGCCCACACGCTCCAAAATCTCATATGGTCCAATGAATCGGGGGCTTAACTTATCCCGAATCCCGAATCTCCTGACTCCTCTGGTCGGCGAGACTTTCAAAAAGACGTGGTCTCCAATCTGAAACTCCAAGTCTCGTCGACGTCGGTCAGCGTAGCTGTGACATATCGAACTTCTAAAGTCTTGAAGTTACGAGGTATGTTGGCTTAGAAGGCCATAAGAGTGGTTCCGGTGAAGTCTGGAAGCTTTCAGGTGTTTTCGGTGCACTAGGTGCGAAAGCGGAGCCCGAAAGGCTACTTTGGGCCGTGAGCCAAATCCGGCACTTGCGCGGATGAAATGACGATGTGGACATGATTTAAATCATGTGTGGAGAGGCTCGGTTCAATTTGAAAAGAATCGGAGGTCAAACGAGCCAAAAGTGAGTTGGAACGGAGAAGAAACGAAAAAGCGAAAATTTGGCTAAGTCCTTGAGTAGGCCTCACCGGTGGAGACCGGTCCCGAAGGTCGTCCCGAGAGAGCAGCTCTCGGGACCGGTCTCTTAAGGGGGAGGCAGGTCTCCACCGCGCAGAGTGGAGCAAGGCTCTCGGGACCGGTCCTGGGTTAGGGAGACCGGTCCCTGAGCCCGAAAATGCCCAGTTTGGGCTGTTTCAAATATTGTAAAGTTGAGGGGCCTTATAGCAATTGTGCAGGGGGTTAGTTATAAAGAGAGGGATAAAACCTCTTCTCTCTCTCTCTCTCCCTCTCTCTGATCGCTCCCTCTCTCTCTCTCTCTCTCTCTCTCTCTCTTCTCGTTCGGAAGAAGAAGAAGAGAAGAAGGAAAGAAGAAGAAGAGGAAGAAGAAGAAGAAGAAGAAGAAAAGGAAGAAGGAGATGGAGAAGAAGATGATGGTGATGATGATGATGACCATCTCCTCCTTCTCCCTCAAGTGGGCAAGCTCTTGAGAGGTAAGCTTGAGCTCTCCCTCTCTCTCTCTCATGGTAGATCCCCTTGTAGTGGGTCTTAAACCCTAGAGTTGGGATTTATGGAACCCTAGCATGCTAGCAAGATGAGTATTCCCCATTTCGTAGATCGATTTGGTGAATTTGGCTATAGTAGCATCTAGGGCATCCAAATGGGAATTTTAGAAATAGATGAGATTGATCTTATTTGACCCCATAGAAACCTAATTGGGGGTACAACGAACGCGTTGGCGCGCTCGGTTCGGTGATCCGACGAGCGGTTGCAAAAATATTAATATTTTAATATATTCATACCAGATGTCGGCAGCACGCAAGATAAGAGCCCTAAATTCACGAAGACGGAACTGGGGCAACTTGAAGACGTGGGGCAACGGCACGAAGTCTCAGATCGAGATTCGGAGATCGTTCGGTTGGTCGCGCACGAGTTGAGCCGAATCAGGTCACAGGTGCCGCGGGCGGCCGATTGCAAGTGTCGACGAGCAATCGGAGAGCAAAACCAAGGTGGGTGCGTTTACCGAAGCGACTAGGTCGCCTATATGTCTAAGAGTTACTTAACTCCTGTTGATGCATGTTCAATAATGCATGAGTAGAAATGCATGCTAGTGAGGTAAAGTAAAATGCTAAGTTGATGCAAGTAAATGAATGAAGTGCATGATAATAGCATAAAGTACAATGCTAGAAGAGTAAAAGAATGCATGCTTAGCATAATAGAAACATGCATATGAGTGGATTGATAGACATAAGAGAGCCAAGTAAAGAATGCCAAGTAAAGAATGTGAGTCATGGACTAAATGCACATATAGATCGAGTGGCATCTAACCTAGTGTAAAGAACATAGGTTATAGTAAACCTAGAGTCAATGGACCTAGGAGTGTGGCATCTAACCTAGTGTAATGAACATGGGTTATAGCAAACCTAGAGTCAATGGATCTAGGTGAGTGGCATTGAACCTAGTGTCAAGGACATAGGTTGAACAACGATGGCAATGGACCCAGTGTGAGCAAACATAGGTCGAGCTAGAATGACATTGAACCTAGAGTTAAGACAACCTAGGTTATGTGACAAGGAGTGAACCCTAGAGTCAAGTGGACCTAGGATGTAAAGAACAATGGACCTATTGTCGACTCTTGAGGGTTAAGGCCAACCCTCAAGCAAGTGGAATGGATTCCGGAATCCCAATTGTGAGCTCGATAGTTCGGTTCCGCGGGTGTATGCGGCATGTTCCTCTCCCACCGGAAGAACTTCGAGGATTGTGACTAAGCAAGAACAAAGTGAGCGCTAGGGTGTATGCGGCATGTTCCTCCCTATCTGGGAATCTTGGCTATGGGTGTATGCGGCATGTTTCTCTCCCACTGGCGGATCACTGACCACGGTGCACGGACCTTCGGGCGGACCGTTGGGCGATGTGGTTCTTGGCTTGCAGGCTGAGGTGTATGCGACAAGGTCCTTCACCTCGAGCTAGGCAAAGTGCGGATTATCCGCTATTGATTGACTCGTGGCCGAGTCGGGTGGCTAGCTGGAATCAGGTAGAAAGAACCTTGAGAGCTAGTGATATGTATGGTGAACCTAAGGTAATAGACACCTTAGAAGCAAGTTGGACTTGAGATGGAAATCTAGGGTTATAGAAACCTTGGAAGTTAATGACATGAGCTAAGGTAAGTAGAAACCTTAGAGTTACAACTGGTATGAGTTATGAATAGCTAAGTAAGAATGAAATAGCTAAAGTACAGAATAGCGAAAAGGTAAAGAAAAGCTAAGAGCTAAAGTAATAATTTGCATGTTGCATTTGTGAGGCATGTTTTTATGTTAGTTGCAAGTTATATATCTATATATGTTTTTGGACTAACATATCTGCAGTGCCTCCTTGGACCTATTGGTCGAGCTGTTCTCTTGGGTGACCGTACCCACGAGAACTATGGACAATAGTTCTCACCCCCGTGTTGTGGTTTTGGGGGTACAGGTACACACGTGAGCGGCGCAGTAGCAGCGCGAGGCAAGGGCGTAGCTCAGTAGATAGCGCCCTACCAGGAGACCAGAGGTAGCAGTACCCTGAGGCCGTTTTAATAGCGGGGACTAGAGGGTAGTGAGCAAAATGTAACTAACTGGTGAAATGATGTAATAATGAGTAGATTGTATTTGGAAGTCTAATGTAAATTAATCGGTGATGTAAAATCAATGTGGAATGAATGTAATAACATAAGATGTGTTTATGTTGTTTGATACCTAGCTTCCTTATGCAATCGTTGTATGTTGAATACTGTTCCTAGTTGGAACCTTCTTGTAATTATATCGATTGCGACGCCTTGGACGTACAGGGGAAACTCTGTCCGTTCGGCGGTCTGCCGGCGCGCCGAATCCGACCGAATTGGCGGGCTCGGGGCGTGACAGTAGCTCCTCTGCCTACTCTGGGCTGTCAACAACCGCTCCCTAGCAATGCGAACCTTGTCCTCTGCTTCCTGGAGCACATCTGGGCCTAAAGCCAAACTCTCACCAACTTCACTCCAATGAAGTGGTGATCTACATTTCCGTCCATAGAGTGCCTCAAATGGCGCCATCTTGATGCTTGCTTGATAACTATTGTTATAAGCAAACTCAGCCATCGGTAGATGCTGCGACCATCCTCCCTGGAAGTCGATCACGCAGGCTCGAAGCATATCCTCGAGTGTCTGTATAGTACGCTCTGATTGCCCGTCACTCTGAGGGTGGAAAGCAGTGCTGAAGTCCAGTCGAGTACCTAAGGCGTCCTGCAGACTCCTCCAAAAGTGTGACACAAAACGTGTGTCCCTGTCCGATACAATCGATGTAGGTACTCCGTGTAGTCGCACAATCTCATCCAAATATACCTGTGCGAGTCTCTCTCCAGTCCAAGTAGTATGGATAGGTATGAAATATGCCGATTTCGTCAATCTCTCCACGATCACCCATATAGCATCATGCCCGGCCTGAGAGCGGGGCAATCCCATCACAAAGTCCATGGTGATCTTCTCCCACTTTCACACTGGAATCGGTAAGCTCTGCAACTTCCCTGCGGGAACTCGGTGCTCAGTTTTCACTTGTTGGCAAGTTAAACATCTAGCCACAAACTCGCCAACGTCCCTTTTCATCCCGGGCCACCAATAATGTAACTTCAAATCCTTATACATTTTGGTGCCTCCCGGATGTATAGCATAAGGTGCACGGTGTGCTTCTAGAAGAATCTCATCCTTAAGTGTCGGTTCCGCCGGTACACAAACCCGCCCACGGAATCTCATCAAGTCACCACCGTCAACACTAAAATCACGGGTGCAACCGTCAACCATCTTCGCTCGAACTTTTTGCAACACTACATCGTGAGCTTGCTTTTTCTTTATTCTTTCCAATAAAGTAGGTTGCACCACCAAAGTCATCAACCTCATAGGTGTGTCAGGAGCCACTACCTCCAACTCTAACCGCTTCATCTGCTCGATCAACGGCGGTTGAGTAATCATCATCATCGCTAAGTTTTCCGTCGATTTCCTACTTAGCGCATCAGCCACCAAGTTAGCCTTGCCTGGGTGGTAAAGTATCGTCAAATCATAATCCTTGAGGAGCTCCAACCATCTGCGCTGCCTCAAGTTCAACTCCTTCTGAGTAAACAGATACTTTAAACTCTTGTGATCCGTGTATACTTCTCACCGCTCGCCATAAAGATAGTGGCGCCATAGCTTCAAAGCAAAGACTACAGCCGCCAATTCCAAATCGTGAGTAGGATAATTCCTTTCATACTCCTTCAACTGGCGAGAAGCATACGCGATCACTTTTCCATCCTGCATTAACACGCAGCCCAATCCATTAAAGGAAGCATCACTGTAAATCACATACCCTGCTCCAGCAACTGGCAAGGTTAGGATTGGTGCGGTAGTCAGTCGCAGCTTCAACTCTTGAAAGCTTTTCTCGCACGCATCATTCCAAATAAACTTGGTTCCTTTATGTGTGAGCCGCGTGAGGGGAGTAGATAACTTAGCAAAACGCTCAACAAACCTCCGGTAGTAGCCGGCCAAACCAATAAAACTCCGTATCTCTGTGACACTCGTCGGTCTTGGCCAATCCTTGACGGCTTCAATTTTCTTGGGATCCACGGCTATACCTGATCCTGAAATCACATGGCCCAAAAACGCCACCTCTCTAAGCCAAAACTCACATTTCTTCAACTTGGCATAGAGTTTTTTTTCCCGAAGCACTTGAAGTACAAGTCTCAAGTGTTCCTCGTGATCAGCATCACTCCGGGAATAAACCAAAATATCGTCGATAAACACTACGACGAATCTATCCAGATATGGCCTGAAGACACGGTTCATCAAATCCATAAAAGCTGCCGGGGCATTAGTAAGCCCAAACGGCATAACGGTGAACTCATAGTGTCCATACCGTGTCCTGAAAGCCGTCTTTGACACATCCTTAGGCTTGATCTTCAGCTGATGATATCCCAACTGTAAGTCGATCTTGGAATACACTCTCGATCCCTGAAGCTGATCAAACAGATCATCGATCCTCGGCAACGGATACTTATTCTTGATCGTGACTTTATTGAGTTCACGATAGTCCATACACAAACGAAGTGATCCGTCTTTCTTCTTCACAAAAAGAACCGGCGCTCCCCAAGGTGACACGCTTGGTCTCACATAACCTTTATCCAAAAGGTCCTGCAACTGTGCCTTCAGCTCTTTCAACTCTTCTGGTGCCATCCTATAGGGTGCCTTTGAGATTGGAGTAGTCCCAGTGACGAGATCTACTACAAACTCAATCTCTCTATCGTGCGCATTCTGGTAGCTCACCGAAACACATCCCGGAACTCCTCACCACAGGAATATCCTCAATCCTAGGAGAGTCCTCAACATCTCGGAGTGCAATACTAGCCAAATAGGTTATGCACCCGCTACTAATCAACTGCCTAGCTCGGGAGGAGCTAATAGTCATCGCAAACAGCGAACTCTGGCATCCCCGAAAAACAACCTCCTCGTGACCCGGCTATCTAAACGTCACAGTACGATTCACACAATCGATCGTAGCGAAGTACTGGGTCAACCAATCCATGCCCAAAACTATATCAAACTCCCCGAGTTTGTGCACCACAAACAAGTCCACGGGCATGATCCAATCCCCAATCTGAACTGGGCAACTAATACAACACTCTCGAACATCTATAGAATATCCAGGTATAACAACTCGTCCCGACTGTGACAAAGGTGTCCTAGGGATGTCATGCAACTCGGCAAACAGCCGATCAATAAAAGAATAGGATGCACCGGTATCAAATAAAGCACGTACTCGAATGCTGGAAATCAAAATGATACCTGTAACGACATCCTCGCCATCGCCGCCGTTTGCCTCGGGGCGGTATACAAACGCCCACTCGGGCCCTGTCGAGATCCCTCGCTCGGCCTCTGCACGGAAGGCCTCCCAGCCTGGTAGGATGCAGTAGGTGTCCCCGGGCTGGAACCTGGCGATGCCGGTGCTGATGCTGTCGATGGCGTTGGAACCGATCCCCTCGGGCAGTCCGACTGAAAGTGGCCCTCCTGGCCACAAGAAAAGCATCGGCCCCAACCCTGCGGGCACTGTCGGGGGTGATGGGGGCCGCTACAAATCACACAGCGCTGTGCCTGTCGTCGATCTGGTCCTCGGCGCTGTTATGGGGTACCTCGTCCTCGAGTCTGGCTCCTGGGGTACTTCGGTGGCTTCCTAGAGTGCGTCTGACTCGCACCCTCGCCTACGGGCCTTTTGCCCTTGCCCCGATCCAAGCCTTCTTGTCGTTCCTTCATGACTATCGCGCCCCGCTCCACAATGAGAGCGCGATTCACCACCTCCCGATAGGTTTGCAAGTTTGACGACTGTACAAGCCTATAGATAGATGGTCATAACCCGCTCTCGAAAATACGGGCCTTGTCCTCGTCGTCCCGCACAACAAAAGGCACGCAGTGTAGAAGTCTGGTGAACTCCCGCTCATATTCTGCCACTGTCCGCTCCCCCTGGCGCAAGCTGCGCAAATCTGTCTCCATCTGGCGTCGAACACTATCGGGGAAATTGTGCTCGAGTAGAAGTCCCTTGAACCTCATCCAAGTCATCGCTGCCAAGTCGGTGCTCGGGTTCTCCTGAATGTCCCGCCACTACTGATAGGCCTCGCCGTCCAAGTGATGAGTGGCGAGCCAAACTCTGTCTCTCTCCTCAACGAAAGTGTCGCAAAACAGCTTCTCCATATGCATAAGCCATTTCTCGACTATCCAATGGTCCACGTTCTCGCCGTCGAACACACGCGGACTGCACCTCCTGAACTCATTGAGGCGGCTCATCAGTCGGTCTCGCTCTAGCCCCTCAACCATCGTCGGGAAAACCGCTCCTCCTGGAGGTATCTGAACTGGTGGTGCCGTCGCCACCCTCTCCTACCGTGCCACCGATGGCGCAGAATGTAAAGATCCGGGCGCTGGAGTCGGCGCCCTCGGTGCTACCACCTCGGCTGGTGCTGGTGGTGCTGGAGCCTGTGTGAGTTATGGGGTAGCCCCAAGGATCTATCTAGATTGTATCCAACACCTAGAGGGGGGTGAATAGGTGTAAAGGCCGAAAACCACAAATCTCGATGCAATAAAAATAAACGCGAAAAATAAAAAGCACACCGAGATTTACGTGGGAAAACTCCAACTCGGAGTAAAAAACCCACGGGACCAACACGCGATAACAATCCACTAAGAATAAAAGATTACAAGGTGATTTACCGAATCCACGGACTCAAACCTCTCTTTATTTTCTTCGGATCTCGCGCACGCCGCCGGGTTGTCCACGCCCCACGTTCGAATCCACGAACGCCTCCACTTCGAATCCACGAAGCCTCCGATCACGCCGAATCCACGACGCCACTCGAATCCACGAGCGCTCTCCGTCCGGAGCAGGAACGAGACGATCGGTGATTATTTATTGCTTAGATAATCATTAAAGAACCGTAGAAGATGTTTCTAAGCAATAGGCGGAACAATTCTCCATGAAGAACGAGAAATTAGGGTTTCAAGAATTGATCCGATAGAAACTTGTTGTTGAAGAAAGAAAGAGAGCACCCAACAAGTTTCTAGGGTTTCATAATGGTCTAAACTCTAAGCATATGAATTAATGGAACCCCCATCGCTTATTTATAGATTTAGAAGACTTAGAACTAGACTAGAATTGTGAAAACCCAATTTTGGAAATAAAATTAGAAATAGACTAGGATTTGAAAACCTGTTTAAAATCAATTAGAAAACATAGAGATAGACTAGGATTTGAAAACATGTTTAAAATCAATTAGAAAATATAGAGATAGACTAGGATTTGAAAAACTCAATTTTGTTCATATATTCAATTTAAAAAACATCCTAAGTCTTCCAAACACTTTTAAATATTTATAAATCATCATCAATAATATTTGAACTTACCGAGCATTGTGGATTTATGTTTTGAGTCTTCGAGTCTTCGATCTTTATCTCTTCTTCTTTAAACCTTCAAGACTCCGGACTCGCTTCACGAAATATGCCAACATAAAATCCGTAACAATCTCCCCCTTTGGCAATTTCGTGACAAAACCCAAAATTACACACAACGCTCAACTCACAAAAAAATGAAATTCATTGCCATCACCAAAACAATGAACTCGCGTGAAAGATCCAAAGAAATACAAAATTATAATTTTGCAACTCCTAAACAAACTCTATAACTTAGACGCAACAAAGAGTCTTGAAGTCTTCAATGATCTGCAATTAAGTTACTTTCTCCACGTGAAAGATCACAAACAAAGTTAGTAGTAATATAAAAATGAAAATCTCTCCCCCTTTGTTCATGCATCAAAAGATTGAAATTTAAACTCGAAAATCAAAATTATCACACGCTCTCCCCCTTTGATCTTAAATTCAAGTTTTCAATTCTTCTCCCCCTTTTTGTCAAAAATTGCCAAAAAAAAAAATACAAATAGAGAGAAAAACAAACTAGCAAATAGAAAGTAGTCGTGTCATAATTAAAAGCAAAAATAAACAAACTAAATATAGTCCTAGGAGAGAAAAGATAAAACATAAATAATGAGGCTCAAAAAAAATCACTCCGTGTCCTCCTCATCAAAACTTTTGCCTTGTTTCCTCAAAAATCCTTCAAAATTAGATTAATTTCATAAAAGTTAAAAGTTGTACTCCAAAAATTATTATGATGAAGATAAAATATTATTTGATTTCAAAATACATCAAAACATCAAAATTTGATATTAAGAATAATCTAATTATTTAAAGTCATCAAGATGCAAATTGATGAAAAATAATTTCTAGAAATTTAGCAAAATTGACACCAATTTGTTGCAATTGCTCAAAATAGAGATTTAACTAATAAGGCAGGGGTGGCTCTTTGAGCATCTTTTTCAAACTATCACCTTATATCACCGAAAATTCTAAAATATTCATATATATTTTTTTCAACCTTTTCGATTTTTCATACAATTACCCATGTGGTAGCTTCACACACATACCGGACGGCCGGGGTGGTAGCTCTTTCCTACATGTGGTGGTAGTTTTCACACTCCCTTTTAGGATGTAACTCTTTCCACATCTTTTAAACTTAGGAGTTTCTCCTTTTTTTTTAAATATTCAAACTCCCCCTAAATTAGACAATCTCACATTTGAAAATAATTTTAACTAACTTTAGTCGATTAGCAAATATCCATCAATTATATTCAACATTCACTATCAAGATGAATTAATTACCAAGAGATTTAAATTTAATTTCAAAATTTTGATGAGTGTATGTAAGAAGAAATCACATATTAAATTATCGTCAAAATAATAAAAAGTGGAGTAAAACCAATAATTAATATGAATTTAATTCAATTTGAATTGACTTTAGATACCGGTTAAGGCTCTTTTAAAAACCTTTAATCTCTCTAATTTAATGATTTTCAATCATCTCCTTTCTCAAAAATTTTTAATCAAATTAAAAACTCCCCAAAAACCTTTCATTAAAAACGATTTTCAAAACAAATTTTAAAGATCAAATATCGTCTAATCATGTAATGTAATGAAAGAAAAATATGCAATATGCACCAATCAAAACATTACATAAACAATAAAAACAAACTAAGACGAAAAGTAAGGAAAGATATCACCTTTCCGGCTCCAAACTTGTCGGATCTTTTGTTGGCTTTGCTTGTCGACGTTAGGTTTGAGTTGCTTTGATTTTGGATCAACCGTTGGTCGTTTCGTTGCTTGAAGCATCGGTTGATGTTGTCGTTGAGGCTTTGAATTAGAAATTCGGTTCCCTTGATGGTTCGGTTTTGAGATCCAATTCGGTTGTGGGTTCGGTCGAACTTGCCGTTGCTCCTTAAAAAACCGGTCCGAAAGAGGCACTCGACTCAAATTAATTTTCTTTTGATTCCGAGGGGAAAGCCGAGTAGTAGATGATGCCGATTGAGGTTTCGATGTTGCCGATCGATTTTTCTTATCCTTATTCGGGCAACACTTTTTGATGTGCCCTTTGATGCCGCATCGGTGACACACCTTTTCCTTCGAATTTGTTGAGATATTAGATGTTGACGTTCGATCCTTCTCAACATAGGTTCGTTCGTATCCGAGGCCCAACTTGTTCGTTTGACCTAACCCAAGCATATGATCCAATTTCTTCGATTCGGAAGAAAATTGTTGAATGTCGGACTTGAGTTGATGAACTTCCTTGGTCAACTCTTTGTTGGATTTGTGCGATTCCTCAAATTGATGCTCTAAAAATTCAACTTTGTTCTTAGAGGATTTGATCGTTAAATCCGCTTCATCTAGCTTCTTTTGGAGGATCGAATTATCTTTCAATATTGCTTCCTTTTCCTCTTCGAAAGCTTTCGTCATTGTTTTCAAATTTTTGTTCTCCTCTTCAATGTCAAGTAGACGCTTCCTAAGCCTTTTGTTATGCTTCGCCATCTTTTTAGATTCGACGAGAAGTTGATGATACGCTTCCGCTAAATCTTCGTCGTTTGATTCATCCTCGCCGGAATCCGAGTCCACGTATTCTTCATTTGATGTTTTCAACGCAATCCCTGTACTTTTAGAGAAAGACTTGAAAGAAGATTGGTTAGTAGGAAAGATCATATCATAAGTTTGCAACAAATCTACTAACTCTTCGGCCATTAGATAGCAATATATCTAGATCCCGCTCTGATACCAATTGTGAGTTATGGGGTAGCCCCAAGGATCTATCTAGATTGTATCCAACACCTAGAGGGGGGTGAATAGGTGTAAAGGCCGAAAACCACAAATCTCGATGCAATAAAAATAAACGCGAAAAATAAAAAGCACACCGAGATTTACGTGGGAAAACTCCAACTCGGAGTAAAAAACCCACGGGACCAACACGCGATAACAATCCACTAAGAATAAAAGATTACAAGGTGATTTACCGAATCCACGGACTCAAACCTCTCTTTATTTTCTTCGGATCTCGCGCACGCCGCCGGTTGTCCACGCCCACGTTCGAATCCACGAACGCCTCCACTTCGAATCCACGAAGCCTCCGATCACGCCGAATCCACGACGCCACTCGAATCCACGAGCGCACTCCGTCCGGAGCAAGAACGATACGATCGGTGATGATTTATTGCTTAGATAATCATTAAAGAACCGTAGAAGATGTTTCTAAGCAATAGCCGGATCAATTCTCCATGAAGAACGAGAAATTAGGGTTTCAAGAATTGATCCGATAGAAACTTGTTGTTGAAGAAAGAAAGAGAGCACCCAACAAGTTTCTAGGGTTTCATAATGGTCTAAACTCTAAGCATATGAATTAATGGAACCCCCATCGCTTATTTATAGATTTAGAAGACTTAGAACTAGACTAGAATTGTGAAAACCCAATTTTGGAAATAAAATTAGAAATAGACTAGGATTTGAAAACCTGTTTAAAATCAATTAGAAAACATAGAGATAGACTAGGATTTGAAAACATGTTTAAAATCAATTAGAAAATATAGAGATAGACTAGGATTTGAAAAACTCAATTTTGTTCATATATTCAATTTAAAAAACATCCTAAGTCTTCCAAACACTTTTAAATATTTATAAATCATCATCAATAATATTTGAACTTACCGAGCATTGTGGATTTATGTTTTGAGTCTTCGAGTCTTCGATCTTTATCTCTTCTTCTTTAAACCTTCAAGACTCCGGACTCGCTTCACGAAATATGCCAACATAAAATCCGTAACAGCCTGGGCCTCCCTGGCAGCCGCCTGCTGCAAAAGAAGGTCCTCTAGTCGCTTCATCCTCTCGTCCTGTCAGCGCGCCGCCTCTGCCTGCTGCTGGGCCGCCGCCGTCTGCTGAGCCACAAGGTCAGTGAGGACCGCCACCTGGTCCCTCAGCTCGCGGATCTCGCTGGACTCAGATGTAGCGGAGGTCTCGACCTCCTCAAGGCATGCCATGTTATCTGCCCCGACGGATTGGGAGCGAGTAATAGGCATCAACCCTGCAACAACATAAAAGCGCAAGTCAAACAAAAAAACCCACGCTATCGCAACCCACTCAAGAACCCAAATCATGCGTAAATAAGGAAGTGTGCTTCACAACTAACTCCCGATGTTACGTTGTCGGCCGCCAACGTAACCCTCCGCGTAGCTAGAAGCTATACACCTCGATTAAACTCCAACTCTTTAGAGTTATAATAAAACCCAATCAAGTACTTTCGCTCACATGTCAAATAGACCTCGTCTCTCACGAGCCTATTTCCTATTGTCCAACCAGTCTAAGGTTTGCCAAGTCCTCTAAGACGTTACCCTAGGCTCTGATACCAAATTAATCTGTCACGCCCCGGGGTCGGCAGGACCTTCCCCAAAGCGTGCCCAGACCCGCCATATGCCAACACATACAAGGCGTCTAAATAATAACAGCGGAATTAAAACAAATGTAAGCTACAACTAGGAATATCAGAGCCACATACAGCTATCCTTATCAACAAGTAGGAAAGAAAGAGAGTACGAAACAACATAAGGTACAAACTATAAATAAGTAAGAGCAGAAGCAACAACAGGTAACTATTATAGAGTACATCTGGTAGTCTCTACAAAAAGGGTACAAAACTCTCATCCTCTTAAACTAAAACAAAAGGAGAGATGAACCACCTAGCGAGACTCCTCGTCGCTAGTCCGAGGCGACACCCTTGCCGCGATCCCTGGCCTCCCCCGCTGAAGGCGCTAAAACACGTCAGAAACAAAGGGCGTGAGAACTATAAAAACATAGTTCCCAGTGGGCAATTACTGACCTGCACAGATTGCTCCACTAGGCCCAAAAGAAGTAATAGTCCAAGTACTGAAGTAAATAACTGTAAATAAGGCATAACTGTAAAGCTGAATAATTAACCCAAAGTAAATATGTTACATGCTTTATTATACCCGAAATGTCAACTTTAAACACGTACTTTCTATTAAGCTCTCAAGTATACTATAATAGAAATGTTGACCTATCAAGTATACTACATATGTCCAATACTATGCCACAATATTTTCGAGTATCCAACTACTAAGTCCTATCTAGTAGTGATGTCAATTTTCTATTACATGTCACTGTTCAATTCTCTTTCTAGGATCTACACAAGTGTAATCCAGCTTGTGCCGCCTAAGTACCGTGGTAGCCCCAACATCCCCCGCAAGGAATGAGTCCGTCCCAAACGGTCCCGTAGGCTTCTCAACACCGCACGCGCGAACGAATCGCGAAGGCCAACTTCGGAGTGCCGGCTTGTAGGGAGCGACCCTCACAAGCATGTGCGAAGAGCACAAATGGCAACAAGCATAGTCCAAGTCCCAAGTCTCTCACATGGCAATGTCACTAGTAACCCTAAGGTCTAGTACAATAGTTCACATGACACTAGAATTTCAATGTCAAAGTTCGAATCCGAGCCTAATGCCGCTTGATGACATTAGCTCACTAGTTCACAAACCGATGCCAAGTCTAATGCCGCTTAATGACATTAGCTTTTCTCCTATGTTATACATAGTTCTAAGTTCAAGTTCATCATTTAACATGTCATTTTCTCCTATGTTTCACATGTTCTCGAACCACTTGAAGAATGCCACCCTATGCCTAAGTCCAGAAGTACCTCTCTACTACATAGAGTCGAAAATTTCATTATACATAAGGCATATAAGTTAAGCATTCTAAAATTCAACAATGATATATCTAATACAGAAATGCAAGATTTTCCATTTTACGACATTCGAAAGGCCACAATGAGATTTTTCATTGTTTTATGAGGTCAAACCCACCGATGGTCCCCGCACGCTCCGGGTCGCCAACCCTGACACTTTTCAGACTCCTTGTACCCTAGAAAGGTCACACAAGAAGTTTCAAAGTCAACTGGCATGCCCACGACTCAAACTGCGAAGATCAAAACTAGTGAATAGGGAAAAATTCACCTATGAGTGAAATCCCTCACGAAGCTTCGAATGGAAGCTAGATCCCTTCTAAGGCACCCTAAGCAAAGATTCTAAACCAACTAATTAGGTTAAAAAGTCTTAGAAAACATCCATCATAAAATCCACATAGAAAAGGGCAAAACTCACCTCTAAGGTAGTAATCCCTCTAGAGATCCCCAAAAGCAAGCTAGAGTCTCCTCAAACCAACCTAAAGGAAGGTTCTAAACTCATCAATTAGCCTCTAGAAGCATCAAATCAAAAAGCCCCAAAAATGAACCCTAATATCAACATCTAGGGTTTCAACTATAAAGAGACCACAAAATCCAAATCTAGAGGGAAAAGAGATGTTGCCTACCTTCAAGGAGCTCCAAATCAAAGTCCACAATCCTCTAGAAGTGAAGATCTTCCTCCAAAAGAGCTCCAAGATCAAGCTCCAAGCCTCAACCAAGAAGATGCTAGCACTAGCAAGCAAAAGAGGAAAAAAAAAAGAGGTTAATCTCTTTAGAAATCCATCCAAAATCAAAGGAATGGAAGAGAAATGGTTGGAGGGCTTCCCTACCTCTCTCCCTCAGGTCCTCAGCACAAAGAAGCCCTAAGGGGGAGTGGGTGCTACTAATAGAAGCAACAAATTGCTAAAAAGCTCCTGCAGCTTTGATTTTCAATCAGTCGCACGTATCCCCATACCTACAGCACTCGCGAAAACCCAAACCCGAGGCTCGGTTGGTCGCCTCCACTGTCCCATACCGGCATGCACTCGTACCTAAGATAGCAACTCGGGCCGACTCTGCAGACAAAGAACCATCCTTCGTACCGGCATGCACTCTAAACAAACCCGAGAGCAACCTAAAATTCAACTTTTTGGACTTTAGTGCTTGGAATTCATCCACTAACCTCGGTACTCGTGCCATAGGTCGGAACACAGTCAACGACCCTCCAGAAAATCTGGAAAAGCTCAGTTCTCACATCTATCACTCGAACCTTACTATTTGCAGAAGTTCAGTGCGTCACAGCAACATACATAATGCATGCATTTTAAGCATTCTAAAATTCACAAATAATATATCTAGCATGATGATGCATGATTTCTTATTTAACCGAATACAACTTAGCACCAATGAGAATTTCTCATTATACTTGGCGAGGCCAAACCCACCGATGCTCCAAGCGTCGCTCCGAAACGCTAACGAAGTTTATTTTCTTCCTCCTAGCACCCTACAAAGTATGCTAGAAGTGTTACAACCATAAAAAGATGAACCATTTGTTCAATCTTTAACTATCCCAAGAGTAGGGGGAAGAAAACTCACCTAGTGAAGAAATTCCCTATAAGACCCCAAATGGAAGCTAGGATCCTCTCAAACCAACCTAAAGAAAGGTTCCAAACCAATAAGATAGGCATTAAAAGCCTCTAATCAAAAAGCCCCAAATAAACCCTAGATTTTCCAAAACTAAGGTTTTATCTCATAGAAACCCCCAAAATCCAAATCTAGAGGGAAGGATGTGTGGCTTACCTCTTAGAAGCTCCAAAACAAGGATCAAAACTCTAAGGTACCGAACTTCTGAAATTATGAAGTTGCGTTAGGATGTAATATACCGGATTCTCAGTTTAAAAAATAAATGTAAATAAAAATAGTGTGAGATACTATTTTTATTGGACTTATAGAAGTAAAATATAAGTCTGGATTAACCTGTGCTGAAATCGGAGCGAAAACAGAAGATTTAGAATTTTTTGTGAGAAACGGAGCAAATAAATTAGCAGAAAATGCACAGTGTCAGAAAATTACAAAAACTAGAGAGTATGTCAGAATTATTTTTATGAGGCTGGATTTAAAGTTTCATGCCATTCTGACACCCGGAAGATGGTAAATAAAATTCGAATGCGATCTAATAGCGATTACAGTTCGGTAGAGCTTTCGGTGACCAAACGGGTCGAAATTGAAAGATTTAAATTTCTTTCGTTAAATTAAGTAAAACCGAACTTGACTGTCAAATTTGAGCTCAAACGGACATTCAGAAGGGCAAGCGAAAATATCTGAGCTCAACTGAAAGCTGAGGGTGAATAGTATAAATAGTGTTTTTGTGTGTTGCTTATTAAAGAAGCAATTGGCTTCTCTCCTTCACAGCATACAACACAAAGCATCACACGCATGGTGAGGGGGGAGAGAAACCCTTCTTTCTCTCTCTAAATATCTCTCTCATCTCTCTATATCTCTCGCTCAAATTCACGGTGTTGGTGGAGAACGATCCTGCGAACGCGTTGGAAGCGACGGATCGAGCTTTCGTGCGCCCGTTGGAGCGGCGTGCTTCCGTCTCGGCGTTCACAATTTGGGTAAAATGCTTAGGATTTGATTAAATCCTTAATGCTTAGCATTCTAGTAACCTCTAGAGCATTACTAGCATGTTGCTCCATTTAATTTCGAATTATTGGAGGTTAATTTCACTACAACAATTTAGGTGTACACCAGCAGCCAAAAGTGCTGGTATAGACAACAAAAACCGCTGGTATTATTTACTCCAGCGGTTCTAAAAGTGCTGGTAAAAGTATAGGCGACCATTACTATATACTATGCTGGTATAACCTTTTCCCAGCACTTTTACTAACCGCTGGAGCAGATGATCTCTAGCGACAGTTATTAAACCGTCGTTAAAACTACTAAAAAAGCACTGGCGTAAAGTATATATAGCGACAGTTTTTGACCGTTGGCAATTTAAAACTAATATGAAAAAAAAATACTAATATCAACAAATTACAATAGATCTTTTTCAATATTTGATATTAATTGTAGAACCAACAATCTGTAATATCCGAAAAAAAAAGTCATATTACTAAATTACAATAAGATATACAATCATTCTTGAAACAAAACAATAAGCAATAATCTAGAGCAGTGATAAAATGCAACAAAACAAGTTTTTATATTCTAATAGAAATCAATACAACAGAAAATTTATTTGAACCACAAATGTTAGAAAGCTAAGAAAAAGGAAAGTAAAAAACTCCGACTAAACAATCTTGAAATGCGAACGTCAAATCCTGCTTGTTTCTTCAATCTGTAAAAAAGAAAAATTGAAACATACAAAAGTAATTAGCATTTTTTGGCATTAAAAGATATTTGTGTAAGGGTGCAAAAGCTGCTCCTCTCTCTTTGTTCTGCATTAGATTCAAGCAGGTAGGGATAGTGTAAGGATGCAAATAAATCTCTACTGGACAGTCTTCCTGCAGTCCGTTTGGGTCAAGAATGTGGCTTAATTTCTTTTTCTACAGCTAGATTGCTAAATATCTATAAACAATATAAATTTACCACGCAAAAGATATAAACTGGATGGCACCGAAAAGTAATCGTTAGTACGCCTAAAAGAGATTGAGGCGACGGTTAGATTGCTGAACTGAATCGTCACTATGCCTAAAAAGATAGTAGTGCCACACAAAGTAATCATCAATATGCCTTTAAAAGTTACCACACAAATTACCACACTTATATCTAAGTACAAATGCCTAAAAATTACTTAGCATGTAAATACCATGCGAACATTTGACACTTCTTTGTCACTTTTAATATAATGATCACATAGGAATATGGCCGCGTGAGAAATATAGCAATGTCCGATCACAGAAAAATATGCCTAATTATCTAACAATTAAAAAAAAAACATGCTATGATGCTACTTTAGTGATAGCCAGAGTATTGACAATTTAGTGATTCGTATGCTACTTTGTCCGATCAAGGAATTAGTGAGTGTATATGTTTGATCTTTCAGGTACCCTCTACGAAAAGTGTGCAAAATTAGCGACAGGTGTGGCTCCTTTTATCCATAGAAGGTGCAAAACACTATGCTATAGGAATACTTTGGGATTGGAAGTAGAATTAATTGGGAGAACATTATCAAAAATATGAAACTGCAACTTTTAGGTTAAATTCTAAAAAGAACATCTGAATTTAGGCCCTGGAGCCTAATATGACATGAGATCAGAAGGGACAAAGAAAAGCTTCAAATGCATGGTAACAAAACAATATGAAAAATGAATGTAAATTTAAAATCAAGAAAAATTGCAAAATTTCATTGTGCGTTGCTATATGGAAGGGATCTTTTTGATCCTTTACAATGTATGCGACACACCTAAAGTATACATTTAGTTAAACATCAACAAATCATGATAAAATAAACATGAATTTATAAAAAGTAATCAATATCCAGCTACTCACAACAGGATTCGAAGTGATTGGATGCGAGATTTCCGATCTGTCGAGAATCTGCACAATGCTGAGAAAAGTGAGTTAACACAAAAGCACCTAAGCTACCGATCGAGCGCTCGGACTGCTCCAATTTGCGAAATCAAAAACTAAATAGCATGCATATTGTCACGCCCCGAGCCCGCCAATTCGGTCGGATTCGGGCGCGCCGACAGACCGCCGAACGGACAGAGTTTCCCCTGTACGTTCAAGGCGTCGCAATCAATACAATTACAAGAGGTTCCAAAAAGGAACAGATACCACAATCGATTGCAAAAGGAAGTATCATAAACAAAAACAAATTTACTTACTATTACAACCATTCGTCTCAAATTTAACTTTTACATTCATATTACAAACTTCCTAATACAATCTAGTTATTACAAATTTGTTTACAATTTATTACAACTTGTTCTCCCTTGCTATACCCCTAAGCTCTGTCAACTGGGGTACTTCTATCTCTGGTCTCCTGGTAGGGCGCTATCTATGGAGCTACGCCCTTGCCTCGCGCCGCTGCTGCTGCGCCGCTCACGTGTATACCTGTACCCCCAAAACGCAACACGGGGGTGAGAACTATTGTCCATAGTTCTCGTGGGTACGGTCACCCAAGAGAAAAGCTCGACCAATAGGTCCAAGGAGGCACTGCAAATATGTTAGTCCAAAAACATCCACAGATATATAATTTGCAACTAACATAAAAACCTGCCTCACAATATGCAATATGCAAAATTACCTTTTAGCTCTTAGCTTTTCTTTACTTTATTGCTATTCTTTACTTTAGCCTTTCCATTCATACTTAGCTATTTACAAGCTTAGCTATTACTAGCACTATCCATTAGCTATTTACAAGTTTAGCTAGTCTTTACATTCTTTACCTCTTGGCACTTATGCTACTTAGCAATTCATTTCTAAGGTCACTCTACCTCAGCTCACTAAGCCACCCGACTCGGTCTTGAGTCAATCCAATGCGGATAATCCGCCCGCTGTCTAGCCCGAAGTGTTGGACGTCTCACAACTACCCCAGCTGTCAACAGCTTGCCGCCCTCTGTGACGCAGCCTCATCGCGGCGAAATCGTCGCACACGCGGAACCCAGCTGTCACTTGACATAACCATTCTGGTGGCGATCACGGCGGACTTACCCAGCAAGGACCCAAGTCATGACTTAACCATCTGGCGGCGAACTAATCGCACCTCACCCAACAATGGTTTGAGTCACTCCTCCGCCTCCTGGTGCGGCCGTATCGTACTTACCCAGCAATGGTGCCCCAAACACAGGGTGTCAACTCATGGTGATCCGATCCTCACCCGCTTAACCAGATCGAACACATTTTGGCTCACCCACCCGGTAGCGAAATCGTCGCACATCGCCACGTCAGTGGTATAGCCCTGGACGGCGAAATCGTCGCACACGCCCGGCACCCTCAGTGGTGCACATAACACGGGATTCCATGAATCCGTTCCACCTAGCTTGAGGGTTAGCTAGGCCCTCAAGAGACGACCCTCTAGGTCTATTGTCTTTACCTCCTAGGTCCATTGACACTAGGGTTCATTCTTTGTCACATAACCTAGGTTGACTTAACTCTAGGTTCAATGTCATTCCAACTCGACCTATGTTTACTAACACTAGGTCCATTAACATCCTTGTCCAACCTATGTCCTTGACACTAGGTACAACGTCATTCACCTAGATCCATATGACCCTAGGTTTACTATAACCTATGTTCATTACACTAGGTTAATCCCCACACTCCTAGGTCCATTGACTCTAGGTTTACTATAACCTATGTTCATTAACAACACTAGGTTAGATGCCACTCGATCTATATGTGAATTTAGTTCATGACTCACATTACTTAGGATTCTTACACTTGGCATTCTTACTTAGCATTCATGCACCTAGCATTCTTTACTTCATTATTTGTCTCATGCATACTTGTTCTCTAGCATTTCTATATCATGCTCATCTTGTGTCTACCTAGCATTATTCATCATGCTATCTCATTTATCTACTTAGCATTTTACACTAGGTTCTTTAACATGCATTTCCTATACATGGATCACATGCATCAAGTCGAAACCTTTACTCTTAGACATATATAGGCGACCTAGTCGCTTCGGTAAACACAACCCACCTTGGTTTTGCTCTCCGATTGCTCGTCGACACTCGCAATCGGCCGCCCACCCGGTTTCGGCTCGGCTCTTGCGCGACCAACCGAACGATCTCCGAATCCCGATCTGAGACCTTGTGCCGTTGCCCCACGCCTTCAAGTTGCCCCAGTTCCGTTTTCATGAATTTTGGGCTCCTATCTTACGTGCTGCAGACATCTGGTATGAATATATTAAATAATTAATATCTTTGTACTCGCTCGTCGGATCACCGAACCGAGCACGCCAACGCGTTCGTTGCACCCCCAATTAGGTTTCCATGGGGTCAAATGAGATCAATCTCATCTATTTCTAAAAACTCCAATTTTAACCCTAGGTTTGCACTTTCGCAAAACCCACCGATTTGATCCCTAGAACAAGCAATAGAGAGCTTGTCTAACCTCTAGGAACTCATCTAAGAGCATTAGAGCCATCCATAGGGTGCTTAGAGCAAACCCTAGAAATCCACCATTAGAGCACCTTGAAGAACACATGATTTTCATGAGTTTCCAAGTCTCTACTAGGTTCTAAAGCTTGCAAGAAGATCAAAACTCTATATCTAGGGTTTAGAAACCCATTGTCTAAGGATCTACCACGAGAGGGAGAGAGAGCTTACCTCTCAAAAGCTTGCTCTTGCACAAAGGAGGGAGGAGAGGATGGCCATGATCATCACCATCATAATCTCCTTCATCTTCTCCTTCTTTTTCTTCTTCTCTTTCTCTCTTTTCTTTCTTTCTTTCTCTCCTTAGTTTGGTCGACAGAGAAGAGAGGGAGAGAGAGATCTGGGTGAGGGAGAGAGAGAAAAGAGGGTTTATCCCTCTCTATACACTCTACATATGCCAAAATTGCATATAAACCCCTCAACTTTTCATCTATTGCAACAGCCCAAACTGGGCATTTTCGGGCTGCAGGGTCCGGACCTCATGTATGGGGTCCGGACTCCAAGTGTCTTCACCAGAGTCCATCTGCGCGTGAGGTCCGGACCTCACAAATGGGATCCGGATCCCGCAGGCAGATTTTTCAGGACTTAGCCAAATTTTCAGCTTTTTCACCGTTTCTTCTCCGTTTCAACTCACTTTTGGCCCGTTTGACCTCCGATTCGTTTCAAATCGAACCGAGACTCTCCAAACATGATTTAGATCATGTCCACATCACCATTTCACCCGCGCAAGTGACGGATTTGGCTCACGGCCCAAAGTAGCCTTTCGGGTTCCGTTTCCTCTCCGTTCCAACTCACTTTTGGACTTGTGGGTCTCCGATTCACTTGAAATCGCACCGAGACTCCCCACACATGATTTGGATCATGTCCACATCCTTATCTCATCCGCGCAAGCGTCGGATTTAGCTCGTGGCCCAAGATAGCCTTTCGGGCTTCGTTCTCGCACCTAGTGCACCGAAAACACCCGAAAGCTTCCAAACTTCACCGGAACCATTCCTATGGCCTTCCAAGCCCCTTCCAAGCCAACATACCTCGTAACTTCAAGACTTTAGAAGTTCGATATGTGACACATATAGACAAATCCAATCACCCCCGATCACAGAAAAAAGCTCACCTCCACTACTGCAGAATCAGAAAATGGTTGTGTATAGACCTTGACTGAACAAGAGTAAATCATAGGTGCATTTACCAATTCTCACGGCACAACAATTTCTAACTTGACGAATTCACAACAGAAAATGGTTGTGTAGCTTCCTTTTTTAGATCATCTACCAGCTCACAAACAAAAATTCTACTCCTTATAGGATTCCTATTGTGGGGTATACGTGCTTTTCCAATGATAATTCATAAACAGTACAAAAATTCTATTGTACACATACGAGGAATAGGATCAACAAGTGCATTCATTCACGTAATTAACTAAATACGCAAAGTAATTAGTATCGAAATTAAGCAGCAAATTAATAAACCTGAGAGAGCCAATGAAGGCTAAGGCAAGAGTACACGAGCAGTAATATCATTTCAGTTACAGGGTGCTGCACCTAATTTTCCATGCCCAAATATAAGAAATACATATATGAAGAAATAAATAGATAATATGTTCACAAATTTTAATGGCTTTGCTAGATTTGGAAACCGAGATGCAGATGAATAATTTTGTACCTGGATCCTCGTGTTCATTTCCATGAAGTAAAAGGAACCTCTTTCATCCAAGAGAAATTCCATAGTGCCAACACCAATATAGCCTATGGCTATACATATGGCTGAAAAGCAAGTCACTTACTCCAAGTTCTAAGCCCCCTCAGCTGCAATTTCTGCTCGGCAGCTCCAACAAGCCCGAAACAACAAGTCTGCTACTCCTGGCAGCAAAATACCCTTATGTGGATCATCTCTAATGCAATCAATTTAACTTTAATTAGATATTAGGTCCAACTTACCTTAATTCAATATTCCACCAAGTTGCCTTCAGCTCCAGCAACCCAAAATTCTATTCCAAAGTCTTCTTTTCAGTTCAAATCCCAATTCTACACTTTCTTCTTCTCTAGTTCTTTCTCTCACAGCTCCTACACATAGAACAACCCTTCTATTATTTACAATTCTGTTTAGAACTATTAAAATCACTTAATTAACCAGGGAGCTTACCTAAATTTCGAGGCCTCACTAATTAGTTCCCTGCTCCAACAGTAAAAAACCTTAATTCCACAAGCTTTTCCTCACTCCTTTGCTTCTTGGCTGAGAGAAAAAGAGAGGAAATGGATAAAATAAACAGATGGAGAGGTGTCCCCATACGGGTACATCCTCAGCAGGCTTGAGGTTAAGGGATGAGGCTGAAATTTTGCACCTTAACCCTTCAATTCAGCAAAAGTGCATTACAATCCTGCAGCTTACATTTCAGTCCCTGCAGTTTCGCAATTCAGTCCCTGCTGGCAGCAGCAGCTTTGGCAGCCCAATTCTCACATCCAGCTCACTCCGAATTCATCTAAACACTTCCAAAATATGCTAAACGCTATGCCCAAGCTACCAATTTAATTTGGAAGCATTTAATTTTCATTTTTGCATCATCTTGGTCATTTTGATCAAGATTAGCAATGTAGTCAGGTTTCGACATATTACAGAAACGCAAAGATGCAGTGGACCAAAGCTCAGCTAATAAGAATTGCCAACAAAATACTGTTTGAAAGATGCCACTAAATTCCTAAGGTAGGAGTGATGAGAAATGAACTATATTAGCAAATACCACCCCAAAATGGTTTTTGCATGCTGTGTACCTGAAGAAGCTTTACGAATTCATCAGGCTCGCTAGCTAGACGCATTCCACGTCCTCCGCCACCAGTGGTTGCCTATGAAAAATATTAAGAAGAAAATTCATAAAATGTAAAAGTATATAAGCAAGAAGATATATCGGCAAACTAATGTTATCACTAGTTTCTGAAATATTTTTCTAATGTATAATGGCACACAAAAATTATCTGAAATTTGACTAGCATCATCGGAAGCAAAGAAAAAAAATGGGCATCCATGCTATAGAAAATTAAGTTGCAGTTTCCTATTTTTAGATTGATATTGTAAAAATTCCATCACCTCTGTTTATACAAGGGTTAGGAATAGCTTGATACCTTGATCATCACAGGAAAACCTGATTTGCTTTACGGCCTAAACCCATAAGGAAGTTGTCTGGCTTGATACCACGATGAAGAAATCCCCTCGAATGCATATACTCAACTCGCTTAATCTGCACAGAAACATAAAGGCTGATTAACCACACAATCTAATGTATACGGTACACTGTTATTCAGTAAGAGTGGCACTAAATGAGATCACGTTTGCTTGCTTTCTTTATATACCATCTTATTCGGACAGGATTTGAAAGATTAAAAATGCACAGATCTAACCTGAACTATAGCTCATTTTGTAAGTACCTTAAATTTTAATTTTTTTATTTTACAACCTAACCATATCATATTTTTATATTTCAAGTAGCTTTTGTTCAGTTTCATCCATTTAAAACAAAGCTCAACGAAAAGACAGTGAACTTACTAACTGATCAGCAAGCATAAGAACTGTTTTCAAAGTAAACTTTCTATTGGAGTAGTTGAACAGGTCCTCCAAGCTTGGTCCAAGAAGATCAATAACCATGACATTGTACTCTCCCTCCACACCAAACCACTTCAAGCGTGGAACACCAGCTTCATTTGTCAAAAAATTGACGAAACACAAAAGAATCAGTACACTGATTGTGTAAGAATTTTTTTAAAAAAACAACCTTGTTAACTTACTTCCATCCTGCAGAATTAGCAATGACCAATCATAATCAATTATTTAGAAATGCCACTAATGGTAGTTTCATTACAGGGAAGTCTCATACACCAAGAAAACATAGAGCCTTGCAAGAAGGCAAACATCATCCGTCAAGAAAACATGAAATCATATAAGAAAGTATCAGACTATAAAGCTAATAAATTTGTAAAGATGGGTCATAAATTTGTACAAACAACGTAAACTAACCTACATAAAAATATGGGGATCAGTATTTCTCATTACAAAGCAACGGAATTTGTCAAGTTCATGAAACAAATATGGGTAAATAGTGTCCGCGGCACTATACCAGCTCCATACAATTTTAGCATCACTGCATAATAATCCTTTTTGTATGCCGTAAGACAACATGCAGAAATTGAACTACACATACAAGTAGTAGTTTCACCAGTCACTACAAAAACATTGCAGTGTTTCTACATAAATTAAGCAGGGTTCACACCGATTACCAGCTTGGTGAAATCGATCTATATCAAATCAACTACTAATTAGGGTTTCGATTCGCTACATAAATACTGTGAAGGGAGCATAACACTTGGATTTACTGATTAGAACTAAGAACAAATCTTAAAATGAAACTATGCTCCATCTAAATTAATTTAAGAAAAAAAAATTGAAATCTTATTGTACATGTCTACTCCATTCAAATCAATCGATCTAGGGTTTTGGGAGAGAAAGTAAAGAGTAAACCCTAGAACCCTAATCCTTACCAACACCGATGGAAGAGGAAGATCGAAATGGAGGAGGAAGACGACTCGGCCGAGGACTACATATCAACTAAAACCCTAGAAAACTACACGAAATCTAGGGTTTCATGTACGATCGCCAGCATTATAAAGAATCAAATCCCTAGATCGCGACACATCCCAAGATCAAAATCCTCAAAGCAAACACTGGAAACAAATCGAGATATATATCGCCAGAGAGAGAGAGAGAGATAAAAGAGGAGAAAGGGCTCGCCTCCTTCTTGTTGTGCTCCTCCACGCTGTTCTCCCCACGGCGATTTGCAGTTAGGCTCAGAGGTTGTCGACGGAGACGAACGGCCCCGAGGGATCGGCGCGCCATCGCCTCCTCCTCCGCCGCCGTCACCGTCGCCGCCGCCGCCGCCGAGGAGGGCGCGCTCGAGCTTGATGAGGTAGCCGGAGAAGGAGCGGGCGGAGCTCGTGGTGGAGATCGCTCGTGGTGGAGCTCGTGGGAAAAGAGAAAGAGAAAGAGAAAGAGAGAGAGAGAGAGAGAGAGAGAGAGAGAGAGAGAGAGAAAGGTGAGCTCTATTTATTCAAAATATTATTCAAACACAATCTTAGCCTAATTGTTGGCCCAATTCATAAATAAGCAAATAAAATAGGCCCAACACTGTTTATACATTAAAAATTAATATCACTATGCCAGCGGTTTACTAAATGTTACAGAAAAAATAAAAAACGCTGGTATAATATAGTTTTAGCAGCAGTTAGCATAACCGCTGGCTAAAAAAGTGCTGGAAAAAACCATATTTGTTGTAGTATTTAATGCTAGGATTCAAAAATGGGGTTTTTGGGAAATGATGGTATTGATCTAATTTAACCGCATATCTAACATATTGTTAGGTATTTGAACGCGCAGGAAGCGACGGTCGTCGATCCGACGAGCGGTTTGAGAGATCCGAGCAAAACGAAGGCTAGCAGCTTCGTTTTGGCCCGATGAGTAAAAGTAGTGGTTGGAGACTACGAAATCGGAACTCTAGCTTCTTGGTAACATTAAAAGGGTGTTCATCCCGAAGCAACTGAGCTTCCTTTTATGTTTAAGTTCTATATAGTTGATCATATTCATATATCGATGTTATGCATTATAGGATTAGTAGATGATTACATTTCCATTCCTTGCATGTTTCCTATGGTAGTGTAGCATTGTGGGCTTGACACTTGAACTTAAGTTGCATGAGGATTGGGTCATGTGACAAGAATCCTATAGCGACAAGAATGATGATGAACTTGGAGTTGTGATGATGAAAACAAGCGACATCGAATTAGTATAGTAGAGATACTATAATGTGAATGAGTGGCATGTCAATTTAGTGTATTGAGACACATATATTATCATGACATAAATGAGTGGCATCAAATCTAGTGTAGTGGAACACTATGGCATTTGAACCTAGGGATAGTAGATTTTCCCAGTTGTCATGTTGTAGTCAATATGCATTTGGCATTAGTGCATTTGAGGCATTGATATGCATTTGGTATTGTGCAGCAGAGGCACATTGACCCTGGTAGATAGGGTATCCTCTTGTGAGGATTGGATCATACTCACTAGTCTGTTTTGCTTGTCGATGGTCGCTCCACCGAGGCACGAGTCTTCGGAGTATTCGCATAGGGTTGTCCCGCAGACGGTCTTGGTGTGCAAGTGCAGCTTCTCCTCACCTATGAGATTGAGAGTGAGTCGGGGTTGACCCCGGGGTGGCAACCTTTGGGTTGGCCATGAGATTGGATATTATCGAGGCATAGTTGCACGACGCACTATGTAGTAGCTCGTTCATTTGGATTATTGAGGCATAGTAGCATGTGTAGAGACATCACTATGTAGTAGCTCATTTCTTTATTGTTGAGACATAGTAGTATGTTGTAGATACATCACTATGTAGTAGCTCACTTCTTTTATTGTTGAGACATAGTATCATGTGTAGTTCGCATACTATGTAGTAGCTCACTTCTTTTATTGTTGAGACATAGTAGTATGTTGTAGATACATTACTATGTAGTAGCTCACTTCTTATATTGTTGAGGCATAGTAGCATGCGTAGATTGCATACTATGTAGTTGCTCATACATTGGATCATTGAGGCATAGATCATATACTATGTTGTAGCTCATATCCTTGATTATTGAAGGCACAGTAGATTATTGTAGATTACGTTATTATGTTGCACTTCAATTTCATACCTATCTATCTATCTGCTTGTGCCTGCTTGAACCTAGTGGGAAGATCGGCGGAGTCGGCGGCTGAACCCACTGGGAACTATATTTATATAGTTCTCACCCCACATTGTTGCAGGGCCTAGCGAGAGCGTACCGGCAGAGGACCGTGGTAAGGGCATAGCGCCCTAGTAGTTAGTAGCTTTCCCTTTTGCATTAGAGTACCCTCGTGTACATAGAGATGTGATGTATTTGGGAGTTACTTATGTTAGACAGCCATTTTGTATGATGAGATGAAATTGTAAACCTTATGTATTCATTTTGGGAGTCGAAAATGTAAATCAATATGTAAAGGTTAAATGTGATGTAATAGCTAGATGTATCTCTCTTTATTTCACCTGTATGTCACTTGTGATTCTTGTTCTTACTTGTTTAGCACTTGTAGTGCTTCGTTTTTGATCTTGTATATTGTTCAAGTTATTTTTGGGCAACTTGTTATACTCGATCCTGTTGTTTAGCCTTGGACGGACAGGGGAGATACTGTCCGTTCGGCGTTTGTTCGACGCGCCCGAACCGGACCAAATTGGTAGCTGGTCTCGGGGCATGACAAAAACCCTCTAGGAGTGATGATCTTCCTCCAAACAAGCTCCAAGCCCAAGCTCTAAGCTCCAATGGTGGGAAAGAGGGAGAGAAAGGTGTTCCAAGTCCACAAAGTAGCTCTCCTCCTCCTTTCTTCTCCTTCTTCTTCTCCTTCTCCTTCTCTTTCTCCTTCTCTTTCTAAATGTAAGAGAGAGTGTTAGAGAGAGAAATGAGGGAGAGAGGGAAGGATAGGGCCATATAAGCCCTCTAATGCAATAATATCCAGGTGAGTCCCTCAACATTTCACTCTGCACACAGCCTGGTCTGGGCTGTTTTCGGGCGTAGAGACCGGTCTCCACATCCGAGACCGGTCCCTCAGGACCCTCCACGCAAACCAGCGTACGGGAACCGGTCTCTGCCAGCCGAGACCGGTCCATAAGGACCCTTCCGCAAACTACACGTACGGGAACCGGTCTCCAGGGCTGGGGACCGGTCTCCCCAAGTCCTCCGCAACACTTGGCCAGGGAGACCGGTCTCTCACTACCAGAGACCGGTCCTCGAGAGTGGAACTCTCAGGCCTTAGCTAAAATCTCCAGAAACTCGAACCGTGGGTCGAAACTCCGTCTACGACCCTCCACGAAGTGTGGAAAAGTTCGGTACGCAAACCTAACACTCAAACCTCGCTATTTGCAAAGATTCAGTGCGTCACAACTGCCCCATGTCGAGATGATGCACCCAGTCCTTCTGGTTGGCACTGACATAGTACCGCAGGTACTCCTCCAGTAGGGCGTTCACCCGCTCCGTCTGGCCATCCGTCTGTAGGTTAAAGCTAATGACGAAGAGCAACTCCGACCCCAAGATCCAGAACACCTATGTCCAGAACTTGCCCGTGAATCTAGGGTTGCGGTCACTCACAATATTTTCGGGGATGCCCTAAAGTTTCACCACATTGCTGACGAAGAGCCGCGCCGCTTCTTCCGCTGTGCAATCGCTGGTGCCGTAATGAAGGTCCCGTACTTAGAGAATCGGTTCACCACCACGAGGATGGACCCTAACGCCCCCACCTTGGGCAATTTTCCTTTACATTTAACTTCCAAATACAATCCAAGTTACTAAAAACTTATTACAACTTTGTTCTTTCATTTCTAACCCCTAAGCTAGACCACCTCAGGGTACCACTATCTCTGGTCTCGGGGTAGGGCGCTATCTACGGAGCTACGCCCTTTCCTCACGCCGCCGCGCCGCTCAGGTGTGAACCTGTTGATAGATGTATGCCCTAGAAGCTACCAGGCCGACACATGTATTCTTTCTAGGACATAATTTTGTATTTGACTTTAAATTATTATGAATACTTTTGGGTTTTTATTTCCATTCATGTTGTGTATGTGTCCATGAATCGTCCAAGGAATTAATAAGATGATGACATATATTCTCAAGAGTTGAGAATTTGAGACATGTGTCATTGGTGGTTAATTCCTAAATGCTCTCGATCAATGGATCATCACGGGGACGGTGATTGATCCGGTGAGATTGGTGCATAGGTCGCTTCCCTTTTTGGGTAGACGGGTCTCGAGTCGACAGTGTGGGGACACTGAAGCGAATATGCAGGTGGTTGTTAGAGAACAAGGGTACCGAGCATGACCAACGCGAGAAGTCACTTCGATGTCTACTCATTCGTCAGTGACTTACTCATTGTTGCAGTAGTGTGACTGGTCCTTTGACCTGCGATGCCTCGGCTATTCACAATGAGGTTACTGTAGTTTGACTGTACATACACTTGATCCCTAGCCATTCCGGTCCTTGCGGTGCATATTGGCTGTAGTAGGTTCATTGTAGAAATAGAGTGCGCACTTAGAAGGAATCTATCTCCCTTGGTAGATAGGGGTGTTAGTCCTATGTGATTTATGAGACCGAGTTTAGAAGACCTTGGCCAGGGTAGAGTTAATAGCGGAAAAGGGTTTCCGATATTAGAAACTCGAGTCGAATAAATTTAACATATGACAGACGATTGGGTTTGACGAGTTATTCTATAACCTCTGTCTAGTCGGGACTCATGATAAAAGGATTGTATCACACGGTAACTGCATCAAGAGGTTCAGTATTCCATTCTACTAGAATGCCACTACATGCTGCTAGGCGTCACTGGCGGATTGTGAGACTCATGAGAATTATCTGGATGATCGATAATTCTTATTGAGCTGAGTTAGAATTGTTCCGATCCACTGAAAGGAGTTTCAGTGATATTGTTGATAGTGATCAAAATATATCTCACTACCAGATAGAATAGAACCTATGGGGTCACACGCATAAGAGGTTGTGGTTGATCGTATAGCTAGATCGTAATTATTGAATCGTCGGAGGACCTAATTGTCAATATGTTGATAATTGGACTAATTTGTAATTATTACAAATTAGTGGTATTAAAGTGTAAATGTTATAAGAGAGGACTTACTAATAGTTAGTAAATTATAAGAGGACTTATGTGCATATGTTGCATTATTAATTTGATAAGATTAAATTAATATAAAATTCAAGTCGAATCAAATTAGGATTTGATCGATCTAACCAATTAAGGAAAGAATAAATTTAAATCTCGATTTATACTTATCCTTAATTGTCATTATATTATTAGGAATAGGATTATATTCCTATATATAATATACGGGAGTTTTTAGAAAACCCTAGCCGCCATCTATCCTCTTTTCTCTCTTCCATCTTCTAGCAAGAAAGACGTCATTTTGCAAGGGAGCTAGCACCCTGGTGAGGACATCGATCAAATCAAGAACCTCGTGTGGATACCTATAGAGGACGAATGTGTGTGCGGCTTCAAAAGAACCGAATTCCACGATCGTCAAATTGAGGTGAAGATCTATCCGCGAAAAAGGTAAAGATTCTTTCTATTCTCCATTAATCTTAAAGAACATAAGGGATCATAATTGCGTGATTTTTGAGATTGGATCTCGAGAGTTTTTCAAAATCAAATTTGTTTGATTTCTTTCCGCTGCGTTTTTACCGTACGCAATTTTCTAACAGTGGTATCAGAGCCATCCTCATGTTTTTAAGATTAAAATTATGAATTTGGGTATTCTAAACCGTTTTTCACCAGTAAAACGATTTATAGATCGTTTTTGGCTAATTCGAAAAATCTAAATCGATCAAACAATTTAATCGATGGTTTCTAGCAAACAAGCGAAAAATTATTATCTTTTTTTTAAAAAAAATTACTGTAGCGTCATACGGATGTTACTGTAGCATCTGTACGGATGGAAATTTTTTTAAATTTTAATTTTTTAATAAATTGATTAGATCAATTCAAGAAGATAATAGATAAAGAAAAATCTAATTTGATTAGATTATATCTTGATGAGATCAAGTTGTTATTTTGAAGATTAAGTTGTTGATCAAAATTATAAACGATCAATAAGATTGATTGCTTTTAATAATTTAGTCACTATTTTTCGAATTATCGTTAAACGGTTAATTAGAATACCCAAAGTTAATTTTTATGCATGTGATGTATGAGATACATATCGGTGATGATCATGGATAGCGACCTATTTGTTTTTTATTAGACATGTGATGTATGATGTGTATGCAGAATCTTGTAATTTTAAATTTGTTTAAATTAAGGACTTTGTATTAGAGATGGCTATATTTGTGCCTACGTGCACAAGCCGATTTATTTGGAGACCTGCGTGTCACAATAGATTAGATATAAAAGTTATCAAATTTAATTAATTTTTATTTCATTGTTATTATTGGGTTGTATAATGTATGGTTGCACGTCACTGGTTGATCGGTTGCAAGCCGAGAAGTACACAAAGACTTAATCGAGGTGAACACTTGATGGCGGTCGGATCAAGGTGTTGATAAGGATCGAATCAAGTTGAAGTTCCAGATCGGATAAAGTCGAAGCTCCAGATCGGATTAAGAAGTTGAAGACGATCAAACCAATGACGTCTGTATGCTTGTAATTTATGACCCTAAGACCCCGATTCCGACTGAGTGGCTCGAGTCCGAATCCACTTCTAAGATCCATGATCATCACTAGTTTAATTATATTTTTATGCACGGATTATTTTTTATTTGCATTAGATGTAAATAAATAAAATAATTTTTGAGACCTAAATTTAATCTCCTCATAAATATAAAGTCGGGCGATCTTCCGGCGTTGTAGAAGTGCGGGCGTTTTTTTTGGTGTTGATTGGCACGGCTGGTTACAGTGGTCAATTGCATCGGAAATGCACAACCACTCTATTACACATGAGATGCTGCGGAGTAAAGATGGGGTTGGACCCAATAACTGTCAGGTGAGGGACCCAATGACGGCTTTGTTTACGCGTTTGAACGGTGGGTCTGGCTTAACTAAAGAATGGAGCCAATAACTGTCAGGTGAGGCCTACAGGACTTAGAGACCGATCACTACAATTTGCTTGAGAAGCATTGGACAAGAGTTGTCCACTCATCGGTTTGCATATCACCAATAACTGTTAGGTGAGGTGGTATGTTAAACTGGTGGGACCGCAGTACCCACTTGAAACCTTTTATCACGGTGGGTTTCCGTTTTTCTACCCGAGGAGTGTAAGAGATTCGAGAAAATAGTGGGAGGCTAAATTTGTTTTTAAAATTCCTAAAACAAATTTTCAAAACAAATACAAATATCTAACTTGAATCTCTACTCTCTGTAAAGAAAATGTCTGCTTCCAATTATCTCTCTCGTGTTCTCAACACAAAATCCTTAACTGAAACTAATTATAAAGACTGGCTAAGAAATTTAAAATAGTTTTAAATTCCAAGAAGCTTTGCAATGTTCTCGAGCAGAAAAACGTCATGTTACAAAACCGTCCAACAACTAACCGAAGTGCAGTTTGTTCATTGTTTGACAATGATCAAAGATTTCGAGGAGCGTGAGAAGCTCAGCGTAAAAAAAGACAAGGAATTGCAAGTTGATCTGATCCTGCAATCCCTTCCTATATCATGTGGATAGTTTATTGTAAACTTTCATATAAATAAAAGACTACACCAACGAGGAGTTATTGAACATGTTGGTAACTACAGAGAGGACTTTGAAAAGTTCAAAGAGCTTGATTCTCGCTGTGGAGTGGGCTTCCTCTTCCAAAAGAATATCTAATTGGAAGAAGAAACCCGTGAAGAAACAAAAGACAGAGAACAAGTCCAAGAGAGAAGCTCCTAAGAAAAAGGCCACTGACAGAGGAACATGTTTCCACTGCAATGTCAACGGTCATTGTGAGAGGAACTGTTCTTTCTACCTGGAGAGCCTGAAGAATAAGAGGAAAGACACACCTTAGGGAAGGTATGTCAGGCTTGCTCGTAATAAAAACTAACCTTACAGTTTTCTTTACTTCCAGTTGAGTTATTGACTCTAATTCTAGTACTTTTTGTACTTCAATATAGTGTCACGCCCCGGGGTCCCTTTTTGTTTGAAAACACAGTGAAAATGACTAGAATTTTTTTTTTTTTTTGAAAACCTGACCCCAAGGTATGCCAGATCCGCCACAAATACAAGGAGTCCACTGTTCACACGGACAGAGTCTCCCTTATATTTGCACGGCGTCGCACAAGTACAAGATTATATACAACCAGGAAACAACCGCAACTAATGAACATACAATATTCAACAGTTATATTTATTCATACACCATTCACCACAGGTTCACATTTGAGATGTACATAAATCCAGGACTATGAGTTCAAATGTTTCCTACCCGGAAACTGGTTTTGAAATACTAAGTCGATAAAACCACGAGAAAACCTTTTGAAAGCTGTTTCCCACACGGAAACCTTTTCTTTTAAAAACATGTTACCACGAGTGGTAGAGAATCACTTTTATTCCATAAAAATCCAAAATCCTTTATTACTTTTCAAAACCAAATGAAAACTCCAATATCCATAAGTAATAACAGAACTGAACCAAATCAATATCTAGGTTATTTATTTATGCATACAGGGTAAGGAAATAGCGGACAAAGGGGCGGAGCTCTATCGTACGCTAGACACGCTCCTCACCAGCAACACTTGCCATGTTAATTGTGCAACCCACCTTGTTGGAGAAGATAAAAGAGTTGCAAGCATCTGATTTGTATCTCCAAAAGGTGCGCGGTGAAGTTGAGAGCGGTAGTGCCGAAGATTTTGGCATTGGAACCGACGGTGCACTGCGGTATAGAAACCGTTGGTGTGTGCCTAAGGATGATGAACTTCGGAGGGCAATTATGCAAAAACCGCACCAATCACCCTATAACATTCACCCGGGCGGCACCAAAATATATCAAGATCTAAAGCTTCATTATTGGTGGCCGAGTATGAAAAGAGATATCGGAGAGTTTGTGGCACAATGTCTCACGTGCCAACAAGTAAAGGCTGAGCGTCGTTTTCCAGCGGGGAAGTTGCAAAGTCTACCTATACCCGTGTGGAAGTGGGAAGACGTCACTATGGATTTTGTGATGGGTTTGCCTAGATCTCAAGGCGGACACGACGCGATTTGGGTAGTTGTGGACCGGTTGACGAAATCGGCTCACTTTTTGCCGATCCACACTAGTTGGTCAGGAGACAAGCTGGCTCAAGTTTATCTTGACGAGGTTGTGAGACTACATGGGATTCCGGTATCGATTGTGTCAAATCGAGACCCCCGGTTCACATCTCATTTCTGGAAGAGCTTGCAAGATGCATTGGGTACACGGCTCGACTTTAGTACGGCATTCCATCCTCAGAGTGACGGTCAATCTGAGAGGACTATTCAAATACTTGAGGACATGCTTCGAGCGTGTGTACTTGACTATAAGGGTGGATGGCATGATTTTCTACAGATGGCGGAATTCGCATACAATAATAGCTACCAAGAAAGCATTACGATGGCGCCATTCGAGGCCCTGTATGGAAAGAAGTGTCGCTATCCAGTCCATTGGAGCGACGTGGGCGAAAGAACTGCTCTTGGCCCTGATGTGGTGTGGGAGGCGGAAGAGAAAGTCCGCCTAGCCCGACAAAGACTCACGACGGCTCAATCTCGGCAAAAGAGTTATGCCGACAAGCGAAGAAGAGACTTAGAGTTCGAGGTTGGAGACCGCGTATTTTTGAAAGCATCGCCGATGCGCGGGGTGAAAAGGTTTGGTGTTCGCGGAAAGCTAAGTCCCCGTTATATCGGACCTTTTGAGATCTTGGAGCGGATCGGTGCGGTAGCGTATAAGTTGGCGTTACCACCGAGACTTGCGGGAGTGCACAATGTCTTTCACGTATCAAATCTCCGCATGTATGTCCGCAATTCGACGCACGTATTGGAGTATGAACCAGTGGAATTAAACGAGGATATGACTTATGAAGCGTACCCGGTTTGTATTCTTGAAAAAGGAGAGAAGAAGCTTAGGAATCGCAAGATTTCCTATGTTAAGGTCCAGTGGAGCAATCATGCAGCGCGTGAGGCCACTTGGGAACTTGAGGAAACAATGAGGAAAGAGTATCCTCATTTGTTCGAGTCGACGAGCTAAGGTATGCGTTAAGTTTCGCGGACGAAACTAATTTTAAGGGGTGGGGAATGTAGCATATGGCTTCCCCGTAAAGCGTGTCGAGTTCCGTCAAAATGAGCGGGACCCGGAGTGGAGCGAGTAAGTGTGGGTTCTGAGTGCTTGGAACCCGTGCGTAGCGAAGCAGGGTCTTGGAAAAGCTAAACTGGAAGTCTGGAGGAATTCCCAGACTTGGAGCAGCCAAGACCGGACATCCAGGGGATGTCCGGATGCCAAAGGGTGCCCCAGCTGCGCAGTGGAGGAAATTGGCTAAGTCCTGGAATTTCCCCTCACGGGATCCGAACATTGGCTCGAGACCAGACAACCCAAGATCGAACATTGGGGTCAGGACCGGTCTCAGCCTGCGAAAAGTCTGAACATCGGCTGAGTCTTGGAAAACTAGCGTACGGGATCCGGACATGGGTCCGAGACCGGACAATCCAAGACCGGACCTGGAGGTCAAGACCGGACCTTGGCTGCGCAATGTGCAGAAAATTGGCTAAGTCCCGAAAGAAGGGCTTACTGGGACCGGACATCCGGCCAGGACCGGACATTCAACCCAAAAACTACCCAGTTCTGGCAGAATGCAATTAAAAGGGTTTTGGAGGGCTTATGTGCTATTGTTACAACACAATATAGGTGTGGCCCTTCTCCCGCACAGCACACTTCATCTCTCACTCTCTTTTCTCTCACTTTCTCTCTCTAGAAGGGCTCTAGGGCTTGGAGATCAAGGAGAGGAGGGAGAAGAAAAAGCTTGTGGAGGGCTTTGGTGGACTTGGGAGCTCTCCTACAAGGTGCAGTTGGAAGAGCTTTGCACTAGAGGTTGGTTTATGCAAGTTTAACTCTAGGGTTTTGGTTTTAACCTAAGATTTGAGGTTTTCTAGCTTGTTGCTAGTGTTAGAGAGCTAAGTATACCATGAACTCCATGGAAAACTCATGAGAGCTTCATGAGCTCTCATGGTGGCTAGCTAGGGTTTTTAGTAGGAGCCCAATAGATGGTTCTAATGGCTTGAGGATGGTTCTAAAGAGCTTCCTAGGTAATCCTAAGCTATTATTTGCTTGTAGATGAGATCAATCCCATGAGAATGCCAAAATGGGATTGTTAGGGTTTGTAATTGGGGCTTTTTGCCCTAGGGTGTTTCCAAGGTAAATTAACCTTGTGAAAACCTAATTGGGGGTATTCCCGACGCGTGGGACAACTCCGTTCGTTTAAACGAAAAGCCGATATAGGAGCTACTATGTAAACTGGCCTGATTCGGGGTCTGTTTAAACTGCAGGTCACAACCTAGGCCTCGGTTGGTCGTGAAACTCGTAGGGCAACTCCACATAAATATTTTAAGGTGGGGGGTGCATTCCGGAATCATCGAATTCCCTTCTATGTCTATTTCACCTTTTTGAGCATTGTATGTGTATAGTAAATTCATGCATGGTAGGGTAGTTGGAATATATGCAAGATGGTTGAACCTCTTTACTTTGTTACTAGCGTAGTTGAACTTAGTAAATGAAATGGAACCATAGAGGCATGGGAACTAGAACCCTACTTGTGTGAATTTGGAAATGGACTTGATCTTAGTCAACAAAGGTGATATTGAACATAGAGACGAGATTGGCATTGAGATAACCATAGTTAAACATTGTTTAACCTTAGTGGCATTATGGCAAGAATGAGATAGATGATAGGTAGTAACCTATCCATGGAATTGGCATTGAGAACAGTGGCTATGAATCCTCAATGTGAGGATTAGATCGATACTCTTGACAAGTCTTGGCTTGAGGGAGGTCGCTCCTCCTCAAGTGGTGAGTTCCGGAACAGTCACCTAGGGGATCGTGGCCCCGACGGACGGTCCCTCGGGTCTTGCAGGCTTAGAGCCTCCCCGTTCAAAGAGAGATTTTGGGTCTTGAGTTTGTTGGGGTTAACTATGTTAACCGACAAGATTGGGTAAAGAGCCAAAGAAAGATAAAGTATAGTAGAGGCATGCATGCATAGTTATTTTCAGATTACTTGATTATCCATCACTGACTCTTTTTTGCAGGCATAGTATTAGCATATATATAGTTTGGTTACTATTTCATTTCCGTTGAAATACTTATGTCTGATTTAGACCTAGTGGATAAGTCGGCGGGGTCGGTTGCCGAGCCCACTGGAAACTTCGTTGTAGTTCTCACACCACTAACCCTACAGGTCCTAGCTCGAGTGCGGCGGCGGAGGACCGGGGCAAGGGGTTAGCGCCATAGCTAGTGGCCACCGGAGTACTTTAGTAGTCATTCCATTTTGGGTATTTGTATCAACTTTCTTGTTGAACTTTAGATGTAAATTGACAACAGTCATGTAGATTTTGGAGAGATGACAAATGTAAAAAGAATATGATGTATTTGAATGAAAAAGATTGTAATAACTTAAGTTACTTGTATTTGGTTAAAAGGTAATCAAATATTATGTATGGTTTATTTATAGCTTAGAGCTTTTACTTCCGATGTGTTTGTTGCTTGCCCTCGTGCAAGTCTCGTATAATTGCAATTCTCTTGTGATTGTTTAATTATACTAGTTGCTAGAGCCTTGGGCGGGCAGGGGAGGCCCTGTCCGTTCGGCGTCTGTTGACGTGGCCCGAGCCCGACCAAATAGGCGGGTAGCGGGGCGTGACACGATCAATGCTGATATGCTCAATAGCCAACCGTCGACAAACAGCCGACAATCCTGCCCCTGAGGGCATACCGACCGTATAGGTCACCAAGTAATCCAACCGACCAAGTAGGTAATGATAATACTGGAGTAAACCGACCGAACAAGTCATAATATGAAATACGAGAACCGACTAACTAGGTCACCGATATTAATGCAGATAAATCTATTTTACTCCTACACATGATACTAAAATGGAATAACCGAGTAGAGTAAAGAGTAAACATGGGTGCAAGGCTCAATATGTATATGATAAGCAACATAAACAGTAAGAGTGGAAGGAACGTCACCAAGCGTGCACCACTGTACCGACGTCGAGTCGAGATACCCACATGTATAACTGTGGAACTGGTCTCTCAACTATAGAGATGGAACGACCAAACCTACGAAAGGTCCACTGGGTTAGAATCTAACCCACAAACACATGCATCGCTACTCACAACCCCCACTCATAGCCCCACGGGAATCGGTCTCCCAAGACCGATTGCCGAACACTCCGGAAGTCCCGAGACACACCGACTCAAGACACGAGTCATCCGCTGCCACCCAACACCATTATTCATGGTTCTTGGCAGCAAACACATTGCCTCTAATCGAAACAATTACCGTCGGACCATCGGTCCGATCCGGGTTTTCGGAAGTGCCAATTTCGACACCGGAACCCACCGTCGCTTGCCCGTCGTTTTCGAACCCTCAAAACGACATGGGTGACCAGCCAACAAGGCCTCACTGACGTAACAAATACTCACGAGGCACCGCCGGAAGAATTTCGAACTAAAACTGCGTTCCGTCGGCGAATTTTGCCGAAAAACGCGTCGAAAATCGCTTTTCGATTTCTGCAAAGGCTTGGGGCCTTGGACGATCAGTCCAGAGGTTACCCACAGCACATACATGGTGCCCACAGCAGCCCCAAACAAACTAATTACATAAAAGCCCATCTCGATACCTAAAATAGCATCATTTCATGCGATTTCTGGGCTTTTATGGGTCGTGCATGCAAACCAGAGATCACTTAGCCAAACCGTCACACTCGCTGATAGGTTTCGGCGTGCCGAAGGCCGTGCTCACCTTTCGGAGCACTGACGGCCACTGTGGCACGCGCACGAGCGACGCGAAAATCGATAGAACAGCGCGCACATCGCTAAGATCACGTCCTACTCGCTAACCGGGGCATCTTTGCCTATGATGGAGGTGAGCACGATGTTCAGCACGAACCCACGATCATCGTGCTCACCTCCCGAGGTGTCGGGGGCTTATCAGATCACTGGAAGGGTGACCGAAACCCAAAAACTAAGTACTGTAATAGAAAAACAGCCTTACCGGAGTAGTGGAGACCTAAGGTTGGTCGCCGGCGGCCGGGAGGCGGGCGGTCGGCCGAGGGAGGGTGCGGCGGTCCGGGAGGTCTGCACCGTGGCCGCGACGAAAGCGGCCGGTGGCGCGGCGGGCGAGATCCAACCCTCCACTTGCTCTCGGGTTCTAGGTTCCCGGAGGAGGTCGAGGCGATGACGATCCGGCGCCGAGGCCGAGGGGAAGACGATGCACCCCTCGGGGCGGCGGCGGCGCGCGGTGGTTCGTGCTCGGCTCGCGCAAGTCCCGACGGCCGCAGGGAGGTAGGCGGCGGCGGCGGTCCACGGGGGTGGCCGGGGTGGCGGCGACGGTGAGCACGAGGTTTCCGGAGGCCGTGGGAGCGGCGCGGCGGCGAAAGCGGTGGCGGTGCGTGGAGACAAGGATCACCCAAGCTCGGCAGGTGACGCCAATGGCGGCGAGGGAGCGAGCGGAGGTCGGCGGCGCTCGGGGACGATTGGGCGGTGGGAAGTACGCGCGGCGACGGTTCTCGGCTAGGGGAAGGCTTAGGTGGGTTTAGAAGCTCCCGATGGCTCTCGGTCAAGGTGGTGGAGATGGTGGCGGGGGAGAAGAAGGTGGCTCGGGGAGTTCTCCCGGCGGCGGAGTTGCTTGGGAGGTCCGGCACGCGCACGCAGGATGGGCGGGAAGGGTGTTGTGGCGGCTAGGGTTCTCGGGGGTGGTGGAGATTAGATTAGGGTTAGGGTTTCCATGGGAGAAATCCTAGACCTTTTATATCGCACATGCAAAATTGCAAATAAGTCCACCGAGTCTATTATTTGCGACCCACTGCTGCATGCATATTATGCGTACACGTCCCTCGACGTTCGAATTCACGCAAAACGGCGCATAAAATCGGACGTTTTCGCGACTCTCCGTTTATGCCAATTCGACCATTCGGCGTTCACTTTGTAATTCCCGAAGATCCGTCCGTCGGATTTCGATTGGATCGCACCCGGTGCGTTCAGACGACGGCATAGAATTTAGCATTTTGTTTCATCTAATTTGATCGTCGATTCACGCGAAACACATCCTCTTCGATTCCCTCAATATACCGCTATATATATATATATATATATATATATATATATATATATATATATATATATATATATATATATATATATATATATATATATATATATACATATAGAACTAATTTGGAATACTATTAATAGCACCAATGACTTGGTGCTAGTAAGTTTTCCACCCTTGGATTAAAAGATGTGCGGTTGGATGATGTGGGCTCCGTAGGGTTTAGTGGGTGGTTGGTTGAATAGTATAATCTAACTGGAGAAATTAATCAAAGGGGTTAATCCAATGGTATATATATATATATATATATATATATATATATATATATATATATATATATATATATATATATATATATATATATATATATATATATATATATATATACATATATAGAGTCCTACTATACTATTATGAGTACGATCGCCCTCGTACTCATAAGTGGTTTTCGATGATAGAGCTTTCGAATCGACGATCCATACAGTTAAACGTTATTTACAGCATTTAAAATTTTTAGAAATAAAATTTTATAATTTTTTGACATCATTTACCTTACGATCAAGATGTCACAAATTTGACAAATTTTAACGATGGGATACTTGCTAGTTTAACTGCAAAGGAATCGACATGTGTTGAATTTTTGATAGAAAATTCTATTCACTACCTAGATAAAGATCAATAACTCCGATCTTGAATTGAAGGATCCAATCATCCTTTTTTAGGACATCGTTCGATTTTGACCGTTCATTTTATACCCGCTTGATGGACTTTATTATGATTTCGAAAATTTACGAGATTTTATATATATATACATATATATATATATATATATATATATATATATATATATATATATATATATATATATATATATATATATATATATATATATGTAGAACTATTATGAGTAGAGCCCTACCACTCATAAGTTGTTTTCGATGATGGAGCTTCCGAATCGACGATCCGCTCCGTTAAATATGATCTAGAGTATTTGAAACTTTTAGAAAATAAATTTCGTAAATTTTCGAAATCATAATAAAGTCCATCAAGCGGGCAGAAAATGAACGGTCAAAATCGAACGACGTCCTAAAAATAGATGATCGGATCCTTCAATTCAAGATCGGAGTTATTGATCTTTATCTATATAGTGAATAGAATTTTCTATCAAAAATTCAACAAATTCGATTCTTTTACACCGTTAAACTAGCAAGTATCCCATACCTAGTTAAAAATTGTCAAATTTGTGACCTCTTGATCGTAAGGTAAATGATGTCGAAAAATTATAAAATTTTATTTCTAGAAGTTTTAAATGTCAGTAAATAACGTTTAACGGTGTCGATCGTCGATTCGGAATCTCTATCATCAAAAACAACTTATGAGTACCAGAGCGATCGTACTCGTATAGTAACCGGACTCTATATATATATATATACATATATATATACATATACATGTACATGTATATGTATACATGTATACATGTATACATGTATATACATATATATATGTATATATACATATATATATGTATATACATGTATACATGTATACATGTATACATATACATGTACATGTATATGTATATACATATACATATGTATGTATACATGTACATATATATGTATACATGTACATATATACATGTATATGTATACATGTACATGTATACATGTACATGTATGTATATACATATATGTATATATATATACATGTATATGTATATACATGTACATGTATACATGTACATGTATACATATACATGTACATGTATACATGTACAGGTATACATATATACTTTTATAGAGGCTCTTGTACTCATAAATTTTTTGCCATTAGATCTACTCTTTAATTAATTTCACCCGTTAGATTATACTATTCAACCAACCACCCACTCAACCCTTGGGGGCCCGCTATCAACTTAACCGTAACCACTCTCATCCTAATCAACTCATTTTAAATGCAGTGTTTGAAAACTTATGATAAATGTTCTTTATCTTGTGTATAGTATAGTAATAATGTATATATATATATATATATATATATATATATATATATATATATATATATATATATATATATATATATATATATATATATATATATATATATATATATATATATATATATATATTTCCATCGAAACCTTTTTTCTCGACAACTGTGCATCAGAACCTAATTCCGTCAGTGCCATTGGTTCATTGGGTCCAGAATAGTCGGGCCGTTCGAAACGAGCTATTGGAATCCTATGTTCGGAGTCCAATACGCACCAAAACCATTTTATACTCACAGGCTCATCCGAAAAGCCGGAGTTACTATTCACTTTAAGTTATCAGTTCGGGTCGCGTAACTTTTCCATTTTAACTTGTTTTTATCTAAAATTTGACGAGTGCTTTAGTAATTACATTACACAAAAACATCGTCAACAAAAGGTTTAATTCTTATTGTAGAAAAATCTCAGTTATTACATATATAGAGTCTAAAGAAAAGTATTTCACCGTATAATTCCGGTAATTACGAAACACGCTGTTAGTTTTTAGTTTTAAAACTAAATAGTGGCTAGACTATACGAGAAAAAATAACCACCCTTAAATCCGTTTGGATTGTAGGATTAGCATTATTCGATAAAGAAAGCATATTATTTTGCAGGTCGATTAATTGCTTCTTCTACGACGAATTTAAAATAAATTAAAATCTATAAATAAGTTCATGATTAAAATTTAATGCCTAAAAAATAATATAAAAAATTAATGTATATTTATTAGTGGCACTAAATCGGAAATCCCTAATGCTGGGAGCTCCCTCGCAAGTTTTGTCCGCAGTCAGACAGTGGTCGAATTAAAAATTACATAAAACATTCATTCATTTATTCCATCTTTAGCCACGCTTACCCTCCTCAGTCTCTCGCTCACCCACTTTTTATTCCGCGTACTCGCCGAGTTCCAACAGCAGAGCTCCCGGCTGCACCAACATAACGCCTTCTCTCTCCTAATTACTCCATCTCTCTTTCACGTTCTCCGCCCTCTTCTCATCCCTCCTCGAACCCTTCGTTCCGATCGAATTTAGAATAAAAAAAAAAAGAAAGAAAAGGCTAATTTATTTATTTAAGCACAAGAGCGCAGGAGGAAGATCGAGAAAGGGTCCAATGCAGAGCCAGCAGCAGCAGAGGAGAGGAGAGCGCGGTGTCGTTCCTCGTCGGAAGCTCTTCTCCTCCCTCGTCATGGCCGCCGTCGTCGCCCTCGGCCTTCTCTGCTTCTACTACGGCACCTCCTTGGGCCCTGCCCTCCGCCGCCGCGACTCTGCCAGCTACGACGGGGCCGGGGCTGACCCCGTCTTCCACAGCTTCATCAGGGGCAGCGAATCCACCACCCCCGCCTTCTCCACTCTCCCTCCCAACCACGTCGTCAAGTCCTTTCCCGTACTCCCTATATCTCGGCTGCTGCTGCTGCTTCTTCCAATCTCTGCTTGGATGGTTTTGATGTTCCAATTCTTCTACCACCTCTGATTATTGGAAATATTTTAGGTGTGTGATATGAGATTGTGGGAGCTGATTCCTTGCTTGGATCGGAACCTTCTCTACCAGCTCAAGCTGAAGCTCAACCTGTCGCTCATGGAGCATTACGAGCGCCACTGCCCGGTGCAACCTCGGCGCCACAATTGCCTCATCCCTCCTCCCATTGGGTACCGGGTGAGTATTTCTCGGACGTTTTTGTTTGCTATGTCGTTCTTGTGCTGCTGTTAGGTCCTAACCTGTCTTCATTTTGCATAACCTGTCTTCATTTTGCACGTTGAAGATTCCGATAAGGTGGCCTGCAAGTCGGGATGAGGTGTGGAAAGCTAATATTCCGCATACCCATCTCGCGGCGGAGAAGTCGGACCAGAGATGGATGGTTGTTAATGGAGATAAGATCAATTTCCCCGGCGGCGGAACACACTTTCACACGGGAGCTGACAAGTATATCATTCACGTCGCGCAGGTCTATAATAGGTTCAATTAAGCCGTCCTAAGTTTCTTCCATTTTCACTCTGTTTTTGTTTTGGAAAGATTATTCATCATTCCCTTATTTCCAATCTTTTTTGAGATCAGATGCTCAAGTTTTCGAATGACAAGCTGAATAATGGTGGAAAAATTCGGACTGTTTTAGATGTTGGCTGCGGAGTCGCGAGCTTTGGGGCATACCTTCTTCCTCTTAACATCATTGCAATGTCTCTGGCGCCTAACGACGTTCATGAGAACCAGATACAATTTGCACTTGAGAGAGGAATTCCTTCAACTCTGGGTGTATTGGGGACAAGAAGGCTGCCGTTTCCAAGCAGATCATTTGAGTTAGTCCACTGCTCTCGTTGTAGGATCGACTGGCTTCAAAGGGATGGGATTCTGTTGATGGAGTTGGATAGGGTGTTGAGGCCTGGGGGATACTTTGTGTACTCTTCTCCAGAGGCTTATGCTCCTGATGCAAAGAATAGAAGGATATGGAGTGCGATGAGTGATCTTGTTCGGAGGATGTGCTGGAGGATAGCTTCTAAGAAGAACCAGACAGTTATATGGGTTAAACCTTTGACAAATGGTTGCTACTTGAGAAGGGATATTGGAGCCCTTCCTCCCATGTGCGACCCTGATGATGACCCTGATGAAGTTTGGAATGTATCCATGAAGGCGTGCCTAACTCCTTACCCAAAGAGTAAGTTACCTTGATTGGTTGCCTAAAGGGCTTTATTTTAGATGTCATAATTTTCATTATCAAACCGTTTCTTTTTACAATAGAATTCAGTAAGTTCTTGGTCAGGTGATGCATAAACACCAAATCTCAATGATAATCGTGCATGCCAAAAGGAAAATAATAAGGAGCAGGTAACCTATAATCTGCTAGAGCATTTCTGTACGAAATGGATCAGCTTCTTTTGCTAAATTGGTCAAAAAGACTTGGTCTGGTTGGAGAGGTGAAAAAAGAAATGGGCAAGAAAAATTGGATGGTGAAGGGAAGAGATCATGAAATGCACCTCTGTAATGTTCTTGATTGACCAGTTAGTGATTGGTAAATGGCCTTCTTGAACCCTTATAAAGCCTGCGCATTATCAAAACTAGCAATTACTAATCTGACTCTTATGGCTCAATTAGCGTAAATGGCTTTATCCAACCCATTATAACGTAAAGTTGCATGTTGTCGCAACTAGAGTTGATCTATTTGATGTACATTATCTGATTACGAGATTGCAATGTTGTTTTTTTTTTTTTTTTTTTTTTTTTTTTGCGTATGTACCTATCTTAATATCAGCTGATTATTTTGCATAAATCATCGCAGCTTCTTCCTATGTATTGATGACCATTTTGACTATAAACTTGTAATAGGTTATTTTTGCTCTGTGGGCTTTACACATTCACCCCCAAATCACTGTGGTCTAGCCCAGCAGAGGAATTATTACCTGTTTAGATTATAGTTACATGGCTTGCATTTGGTTCTTACCTTACAAAGAGAATAACAGAAGGGGGCATTTGTTTGTGACTTGGCCATTTGGTTGATGACAACGAAGCTTTACTAGCTAGATTTGGATCTTATTTCAACTTAACCAGATAAATGGTTGCATTAGGATTAGGGTACTACTAGATGAAGTTGATTAGCAAAATTAACAATTTTTAAATTTGCAAGTAGATTAGTGTATATTAGGTCAAAGCAGAGTATGGATGCCCAAGATGAAAGATCGATAAAGCCGTAAAGGCCCTCTCTAGTGTTTCCATTGAATATATAGTGAACACAATTACAAAAAACACCTTATAGTACATGTTGTGTTTAACTAGGCACTGTATAAGTAAAGTACAACTAGCAATAGCGCTAATTACATAAATACAGAAATAATTAATCTCTATTGTCCTCCCGCAATCCGAGCATACTGAGGCTGGATGTGAAGATTAATATGAAGCGCAGTAAAGTGAGCAGTAGACAGGTTTTGTGAGGGTATCAGCTAACTATTTGTCGGAAGGAATGTGAATTAAAGAGAAATCACTCAGTTGTACTTACCAAGGTTTAAAGTGCCGTGGCACGGGGGCGTGCCGTTGCCTGTCTGGCACGGTACGGCACCGGCACGCTTCCGTGCTGACACATGATACGCTAGCGTGCCGATAGATACGCATGACTTCCTACTGACACGTTTTGGTACGGACTTATTCAATTCTTTTGGTTTCAATAAGCTCTTATAATGTTATTTTAAAAAATTTAATCAAATAATTATAAATATTTGCTATATATAGCTTACTATATTCATCAATTAACATATTTGTAAACTTTTCTGTATGTAAAGTACAATTATATCTGATGTAGAAAAGAATTATTACAGGTTAGAATTTTTAAAATGCAAAGACATCTTTTTTTCTTTATTTTTTTGACCATATTACAACCTTTCTTTTATAAAATACAAAAAAATAATTTTAAAAATTATTTGAAAAAATTATTTTAAAAAGTATTTGAATATTTATTTTTTTAATTAATTTTTTCAAAAAATAGTAGATCTATTGATAAAATTAAACATTAAACAATAAATTATGTGACAAATAAATTAAATAAATTTAAGTATCAATTGATTTAATTTAGCTTTTAATTTTATCAGTATTTTCAATCTTCTGCACAAAAATAAAATTTATATTTCATATAGCTCAAATTTGTTTATAGAGATAAAAAGTTCGGACAAATCTTTTGTCTGTATATTGATAAACAAAAAAATATTAAATTATAATTTTTTTGACTTACCTCATAAGTAAATTTTCGATTTGCATTGTCTTTGTGAAGTGGGGTATCTAGAATGCTTTCGATACCCCAAAGAACAAAAAAAAAAAAAAAAAAAAAAAAAAAAAAAAAAAAAAAAAAAGTATAGTGCTAGCACGATCGTGCCGTGGCACGCCGCGCCGTGCCGCTCGTCTCGTGCGCACACGGGCGGGTCCGAGACCCCCTTGTACCGTGCCACCTTCTTGGTGACACGATACGTGCCGCCCGTGCCGTACGGCCAGGGACGGAGCTATTATGGCCGACAATGGCCATGGCCCCCCTAAATTTTTTAAATTACATAAAGGTCCTTTATAATAAAAATTAAAATATTATAGATTTTAATTTTAGGGGAGCAAATTAATTTTTTTAGGGGCTATGGCCCCCCTCAATTTTTTAAAATTACATAAAGATCATTTATAATAAAAATTAAAATATTATAGATTTTAATTTTAGCCACATTAATTTTTTTAATAAAATTTGTCTTAATTTTTTTTCGAATTTTTTGGTCCTTTTCCTTTAATTCTTACAGTCTTGTTCCTCTCTGAAATATATTGTCGTTATTATTGCTAGTAATAATTTATCAGTAAATCTGATAAAAAAAATTTTCTTACTATTCGAGGTTAAAATTTTTTCCTATCAAATTTAAATTTTGGCCCCCCCCGAATCTTAATTTCTGGCTTCGTCCCTGCGTACGGCACGGGGCGGCACTTTAAACCTTGGTACTTCCTCGCGCAGAAAATGATAGTCTAATTTGATATGCTTTCTCTGTGCGTGTAATACTTGATTGGCTGCAATGTATGTTGTACTGAGATTGCAGCAATAGATAGTGACACATCAAGATCCTGAAGCAGATAATGAGAGGATGACATAGTGACACATCAAGATAGTGAGAGGATGACATAGTGACACATCAAGATCGCGAAGCAGCTGCTAGATCCAAATGCTCTAGGCAAGAGTAAATGCAACACCACGATGCTCAACTTAAGAGCTAGAGTGAGGGATTTCTTGATAGACCATGAAATAAGATTGGAACAAAGAAACATAAATCAGAAGTCGAACATCGAGTGTCAAGATAGCTAGCCCAATCAGCATCAAGAGTAAGCGATGAGAAAGGGGGGGGGGTACAACGTGAAAAATAGAGGCCATAACTCATTGTCTGTCTAAAATAACATAGAATGCGCTTAATAGCCTGAAAGTGAGGATTTTGAGGTGTTTGTAGAAACTGAGCAACCAGATTCACAGTATATGAGATATCTGGTTTAGTGAAGTTAAGTTATTGGAGCGCCCCAACGATTTGGTGGCAGATATAGGGATATTCAGGTAGGCGACCCTTACGAGAAGACTGACTAAATTGTAGATGATAGCGAAGTAGCAACAGACTTGCTGGAAAGCATACGATGCCGCTTAAGTAGCTGTTAAGCATATTTCTGTTGAGTTAGCCCAAGACTATGAGTTGAAATAGTTACTTGCACTCTCGAAAAAAAAGAAGAAGAGGTCCGAAGTCTTTCATAGTGTTAGTAATGGGGTGCCTAAGGATCTATCTATATTGTATCCAACACCTAGAGGGGGGTGAATAGGTATAACGGCAAAAAACTGTAAATCTCAATACGATAAAAATAAATGCGGAAAATAAAAAGCACACCGAGATTTACGTGGGAAAACTCCAACTTGGAGTAAAAAACCCACGGGACCAACACGCGAAAACAACAATTCACTAAGAGAAAAGATTATAAGGTGATTACCGACTCCACGGACTTAACCTCTCTTACCCTCCTATGAATCTACGCGCAATCCTCCGGGTTGTCCACGCCCTCACGTTCGAATCCACGAACGCCACGCTCACGTTCGAATCCACGAACGCCACTCGAATCCACGAGCACTCGATTCGAATCCACGAACCGCCTTCAATCACGCCGAATCCACGACGCCTCGATGAAACACATCATGTTGTGGTGATCCTTCGCTGGGAGTATCGATGAAAACCAGGGAATAGAACTCCGAGCGATGAAACACATCATGTTTAGTTTTGATGGACGACAGGGCTAAATATGAAAAGGTGAGAAAAAAGGTTGAAGATGCTGAAAAAGTAGGAATTTCTACATCATTGAAGAATTCCACACTAACAAGACAACAAATCATTGCCTACTCAACAAATTGAAGACTCTTTTAATATGACGGAGACGGTTATAGTTGATTTGAAAGTAATAAGGGGCCTATGTGCTAATGGAATACCATTCAATGCACTGTATATAGTCAATTTCATAAGCTGGTTGCGACAATAAATAGGGCTCCTAAAGGGTATAAAGCGCTCATTCCATTAGGCAAGATATGCAGGACAAATTAGGAAAACCCTAATTTATTTTGCAAGTGATGAGCCCAAAATCAATTTAAAACCAAATTTTCATTTTTTAAAAAAATTTAAATTAATTTTCAGATTGTTTTAATTTATAAAAGAATTAACGAATTTTTAAATCAAATTTTGGAATTTAAAATAAGAAAAAAATCAACAAGTAGTATGGCTCTAGCAAGAAGGTTCCGACAATTTTCTTTATTTTGTAATTTTGTAATTTTTTTTGAAGAAAATAGCCGATACTAGGAAAAAAAGCAAATTTAGAAGAAAGATAAAAGAAAAATAGATAAAAAGACAAAAGATCAAGAGAGAAGATAGAACTTCTTAGGAAGAAGAATTTTGCTGAGGCACATGACAGGTTAAGAGAGAAAGGTAAGGAGATACCATGGCCACAGTCAAAACACAAAACCCAAATTTTATTCCATTATAGTACTTTTCTAAATTACAAGGCATAGGCTATATTTATAATCTTCGAAGCATAATCCTAATTTAATTCAAATTCTATTATTTTACTTTTCTTTCCTAATTCGAATTTATGTAAAAAGCCTTAACTACATCCGTAATTTTTAGAGATTTATTCCAAATGATAAATTCTGCAAAAAATCTTTAAAAACAACTAAAACAAATTAACGAGCAAAATAATTTCAAAAATTAGAAAAAAATTAAATAAACGAATTAATCCTATCCGCACCTGCTTCTGCATCACAAGAACTACTTTATTAGATAAGTGGGAAAGAAGCATTGAAAAAGACTTTATCCCAATGAAGGACACATGATATTCGCAAAGAGTATCTATTGTGTCTGATGGGTGGACAAATTGCAAAAATCAACCTCTAATCAATGTCCTTGCTGTGGACAGTCATGGATCTATGTTTCTAACTTTCTATATGCAAAGGGTTTTTATGAAGTCGAAAAAATAGGTTTAGCTGTTGCGGAATTTTTATTAAAAAAATCAAAAGAAGAGGCCGGGCCCTATAATCTTCTAGTGATAATAGAGATAGAACAGGTACCCAGCCATGTATTTTGGCCCCCTTGTGTTGTTCATTCTTTAAATCTTATTCTTAAAGATTTCGCAAAAGAATTTGAGTGGTTGAGAAATACACTATGTTGCATAGCTACGGATACGAAGATACAGATATGGGATATGGATATGACATGATACGAATACGGTGATACGATAATTTCCAAAACTTTTAGGATATGATATGTTGGTATACTTGAGTAAAATATTAGTTTAAATATACTTAAATATATGTTGATTATATATATATAATGATGTATGATCATGTATCGAGAACAATCAAGATATCTGGATTATATTAAGGAATATATTCTGATATACATTAACTTGTATAATTGTTTTTACAACTGTTCATTAAAAAAAATAATCAATTGTATGAAATAATAATTCAGAAAGAATCAACCAACTTGATCAAATGATAATAATAGATATTTAGTCACACAAACTAGATACTAGTCACTCAACATATATATTTGTTTTGTTAGTTCTAGTTCTACTATTAGAATAGTAATAAAAGAAAATATGCTAACACTTCAATAGAAGAAAAAACTCATTTTCTATAGCACTTGTTGGTTACTTTAGGTTGACAAATTAGAGGAAAGAGAGTAAAAGAGAAGTGGTAAAGGACCGAACCATGACTAATACTATATGGAGGAACGGGAGGAAGCGCCTTCAACCATTCAAAAGCAAGAAGATAGAAGAAATGGCAAATTGAATAGAGATTGACATTTTTCTCACTCTTTTCCTGATTTCCAATAGGTTTGTATGGGGCATTTTGAAAAATTTTAAGTTTTGATCATTTTAGACCAAAAAAGAATTTGGTTGTATTCCCCCGTGTCCCTCCTGTATCTGAGCCGTATCTGATATTTTTTCTAATTTTTAAGAATGCCAGATACTTCTTTCCCGTAACGGGCGTGTATCGGTATCCAATACGTGTTCGATACGGGTACAATATGAAATTTGAAGTATCTGTGCTTCATTGAAAATACATACAGAGCTAAAAAAGGCATCGGAAAGTATTTTTATTTTTTAAATCACGCACATGCACTCATCATTTTTTGATCATATTCCAGATTGGAACTGTTAAAGGTAGCCAACACTAGATTAGCCTCTCTTTATATTTTATTGAAATAGTCGGTTGCTTGTAGAGAGGCCCTAGCAACAACCGTCTTACTAAAAACACGAAAAGATTGGGTGAAACAGGGAGATGAACATGCAAGAAAAACGGGAGCTTTAAATGCTGAAACCATAGGGAGTGAAGAATATTGGGATGAGGTAGATTATAATGGCTATTACAAAACCAATTTGTTTGTTGATAAAATTTTTTGATGCTGGCGGCCAAAGATGGCAAAATGTATGGGAAGATGGATACAACACGCTTGGAGAAATAAGAGATGTAATGGACAAAAATAACCATATGGAGAATTATTCGCGGATGGAGTTGTACTTGCAATGTGGGAGAAAATGTCAATTCCCTTTCAGTGCCTTGGTTTTGCATTGTCCCCTAGATTTCATGATTTGAGATACTTGGCATCATCAGCACCTGAAGGGACAACTAAGAGAGCTCTAAATGAAGATAAGGAAGTGATTATGGGAGTTTATGAAAGCATTTAGCAAAATAGCAAAAAACGAGGGAGAAGCAAAACTACTTTGTAAGCAATTGCTATTTTCCATTCACGTAAAGGCATTTATTCTAAGGCTGCAGCTCAAATTAATGTGGTGACATTGGATGCAATACATTGGTAGGCTACTTACGGATTTGGAACTCTGGAGTTAGCGGAAGTTGAAGGTTCTATTGACAAGTTCATCAGCAAAGCGAAATTGGAGCACTTAATTCTCTGTAAGAGCAAACAAATTAGTATTTATTCATTCTAATCTTCGTCTTTTATCTCGCTCACTGAAAGTTACTGGGGTGAGCCTTACAACAAATGGGACTTTGATCCGGAGGAAAATTATATTGATGATTCTATTGCGAGGTTCACAGACGTGAGGTGTGTAAGATATGGATCCCAAAGATCTAAAAGGTAAATAACACCTAGAGGGGGTTGAATAGGTGTAAACAATAAAACAAAACGTCTTGATGCAAATTTAAACTAAAGGCGAAAAATTAAAAGCAACACACCGAGATTTAACGTGGGAAAACTCCAACTTGGAGTAAAAAAATCCACGGAACCGATCACGCAAAATAATCCACTATAGAAAAATTGAGTACAAGTGATTTACCAAAGACATGACCTAATTTTACTGAATCCTCGTTGTAGATCGTCTTCGTCGGTTCTTGATCGATCAAACTCCTCCGACCGATCACGCCGCAAATCCTCGCAGCAACAATGCCTCGAATCCACGATGCGCCCATCGAATCCACAGCCTCACGCGAAGTCCTCGCGCCAATATTCCATCCGGAGCTCGTAGAAGATAATAATTGGTAGTGATTTAAATACTTAGAAAGATCATAAGATATGAGGAGAAAACCTTTCAATCAATCACCGATTCGATTCTTAAATAAACATTGTAATTGAAAACAAAAATCGAATCGACGATTGAAAAACAAAAACTTGTTTTTTAAAACATTGATCGAAAATCTCCGAAACAAGTTTTTAGGGTTTCAAAAAGTGTTTCTCTCTAAGCATACAAAATTGGATGCGATAGCTTATTTATAGGCTTAGAAGACTTAGAGATAGATTAGGATTTTGATATCACGATTTTAGAAACAAAATACGATCTCAAGGTCCAGACCTCCCGAAGGGTCCGGACCTTCAAGGTCCGGTCCTTGAAGTTAGGGTCCGGACTCTCTCTGTGTATCAAAAAATATAAGCTACGGGGTCCGGTCCTTGGCTCCAGGGACCGGACCCTTGCTGCGTAATAAGAAATCCAATGTACGGGGTCCGGTCCCTCGCTCCAGGGTCCGGTCCCTCGATACATATACGCAGAGGGGACCTACGGGGTCCGGACCCTCACTTAGGGTCCGGAGTGAGGGTCCGGGCCCTGAACCTTGAAAGATTCAGTTTTGTCCAAATTTACATTTTAAAACTCATCCTAACTCATCCTAAGTCTTCCAAACACTTTTACAAAAATAAAATCTCACCACAAATTATTAACATACATACCTGAGATTCCGAGCATCACGAACGAGTCTTTTAATCTTGAATTACATAATCTTTGCTTCAATCTTCGTCTTCAACTCTTCAAAACTCCATTCGACTTCACGAAATCCGCCAACTTAGAAAAGTCCTTTACAAGGTGGAAATCATTAGAAGGTAAATAAGTTGAGAACTTGATCAACTATCCAAAAGAAGATGAAGCATCATCACATGTCGCTATCAGTTGTCAAAGGAAGTTAGACTTCGACGACGTCATTTGTTGTTGGAAAGGCACAAGAAGTTTGTCGCACCGGACTTCATCAAACAAGTATTTCAAGTTTTGCAGCAAGCAGTGGGAAAGGCAAAGGAAAGATGAATAAGTGATAAAAAAATTAGGTTTTTTTTTTTTTTTCTTTATCCACTTGTGTTGAAATTGGATTGTTATTCTGATATTTTTGTGTCTGTGTTGTTAGCTTTGTTGTTTTGGACTTCGGTATTTGGATATTTGAACTTTGAGCTTTAAAATTTAAATTTAGTAGAATACCCTAACCCTAATTGGTATCGAAATAGCAATCCGCACAATCCTACCTCCTTCATATTGGGTACCGGATAAATTAAGTATGCTGTACAGGCATAGTACCATGTACCACATCGAACCCTGATCTAGGTAACTATGTGTGGGACTGTTGGCGTGTCAAATACTCCCCTTATTTTAGGTCCTGATGTACTTGACAGTCCAATTACAGACGTAAGTCAAGATCACCAGACGATGTGACAGGCCTATCTCACACTTCCGGCTAGTTAATTGGCGTTGATACCAATTGTGACAACCTATCCCATTAGCTGTGATAACTCATTGGGTCAAAACCACTGGCCTAAAATGCTGAAGCCCATTTATTATTTCTAGTATCTCCGTCACATATGGCTAAAACTTGCCCACATTATCTGATGCAGGACTATTGGGTATCACACATGGTGTCAAATAACTAAGTGCTTGAACATCTGTGTTGTTAGAAATTACCGAGTTTTCATTGGAAGGTCCTAAATATTTTGAAGTGTACCATTTCTTTCTTCTTGAAATTTTGTTCAAACAGAAGGTTTTGCTGGTTACAGGCTTACAGCTTTGCCTTGCTATAGTTTGTGAGGCCTAACAATATTCTATTTTTTTATACCCTGGAGCAGGAATTCGTAGGGCAAAAGGCGATGAACTGCTACCATGGCCGCAAAGGCTTACAGCACCACCCCCTCGCTTAGAAGAGATAGGATTCAGTCCTGAGAAGTTCTTTGAAGACCATGTGAGTGAAATGTGGTGTAGTTATAATTTTTTTGTCGTAGTTTCCTTCATGCAATCATTTGTTATCAACTTCCAGACTTGAAATCCTGTACTTCATTGGCTAAATCAGGAGATTTGGCACTATAGGGTGGCACAGTATTGGAAGCAAATGGAATCTGAGATAGAAAAGGATTTGTTTAGAAATGTTATGGATATGAGGGCAAACGTTGGGGGTTTTGCAGCATCACTCACAAATAAAGATGTCTGGGTGATGAATGTCGTTCCTGCTGTTGAATCTGGGAAACTGAAGATAATCTATGACAGAGGTTTAATAGGAACTGTTCATGACTGGTATGTTCCTAACTTTCAGCTACTTTCAGCTCCATGTAACTCTGTTGGTTCATTACTCAATTCCTTATTGATGGTGTATGTGTATAATGATTAAGCCGCAGTGAAACTACTCGTGCTCTCATTATTGAGGCTGGACATAAATCTTTACAATAACAATTGGACTGAGATAGCAGGCCTGTGACTCTCTAAAATCAATATCATTGAATATTTTCGGAAATGTTGAAGGAATATAAAAATCAACAGATTGCTTAAATTTTGGACCGTCAACTATTTCTGATATGTAAGATCCATGTCATGATCGGCCAAATAAATTTCATTTTTTTTCAAGTTATGTTTTAATCTTCAGCCTAACTTTTTATGGTTTTGCTTTCTTCTAACATTCTGATAATCATAATAATATTATATAGCCATTAAGACTCTTTAGTCTTTACTAGTTTACTTGATCTTCTGGTAGGAGATCTCACGGACAGTGATTTCTGCACTATCATGAGCTGACACTGGTAGGAGTTATCATATTCTCTTATGTCGATAATGATTAAAATTCTTAACAAATCGAATAGTCCGAATTTTGTTGGTTTAAAAATGGCATTCTAGAAAGTACAGAAAATAAAGATACTAGTCAATCACTAATTAAGTTATTGTATTTGAGAGGATTCACAGCTATGTACCTTTGTTTCCTTACACCAGTATTATATAGTACTCTGTGGTGCTTCACTTAGATAATTCCGATCTTATCATTATCCTATCATGGTGGCTACAGAGGATGGTAGCGGTGTCTGGCATATTCAAAGTTGTAATCAATTCATCATATATGGAGGGCTCTATTACTGTTGTTCTCTTTAATTATTATAGCAATATTTGCAATTATCTCACCATGCTCTATAGCTGAAAAAGAAACCCAACTATTATATTTATTGTTCATATTTTCCTTTGTATTATGTTCTCTAGAAATAGCACCTTTTTTAAACTTATGTAGAAATGTATCCTCGTTTAGCCGGCAAAGAAACCAACATATTTATTGTTCATAGTTTCCTCAATAATGTGTTCTCAAGAAATAGCACCGTACCCACCTCTACCACGATGGCTGTTGAACTCATTTTTTTTTGCTTTTCTTTACCATTATCAACCATAGTGCACAAGCCAAATCCACGAACACCATGTGCAACATAATTATCGCCACTATCATTGAGTCATTAGTCGCCACGTTGCTCTTCTACCTTCTTTTCTTCACAGCATCCATTTTCTTATGTGCTAACTTTTAACTGGATTTGGCCTGGGCTTATTTCATTAGTACTTGCAATTTGTTATTTGATTTCAATTCCACTCGTGTATAGCGATACCCTCATTTTAAGCCACTCATTCCCTTAGCGACTAAAGAGTTTGTTGTGCCTTTTTTCTCTGATACCATTGAAACATATGATTTTTTTCACTAATTGCAGTTTGTCATTCTACAATTTGATGACTTCTGCAACCTTTTATATGCTTGTTTGTTGTGCATCTTTGCACATAAGATGAAGAATTATTGCATGAGACAAAGAAACAGCCTGGATCATTCTTGGTTGCGGAAGTCGCAATATTTAATTATTTAAAAATTACTGCATATTGCAATTTAAGTATACTCAAATATATTTTAGTTTGAGATGAAAGTAAAAATTTCAGTGTAATGCAAGACAACTGAATTCATTACTTTTACATGATTGTAAATGTGGAGTTGAAGAAGGCTATTCTCAAAAGTACTCGAGGACGACACTCTTTGAGTTTTATCTGTTGGACACTTGGATGACCATCGCGATTCTCGGCTACATCCATCACAAGGCTGTTATTTGTGAGAGGCATGAATATTTTTGTCTTAACAACCTAACTATGTTCTTGTATAAGAATATAAACAATGATTTTGACCATGCAGAGGTGATGCAGTGAACTGTTAAATAGGTTCTCTGAATGATTTCTTACTGTTTTCTTTTCTCACGTTCTTTTCAACCATACGGTGTTGTAAAAGCTTAATGAAGTCTTTCATTCCCATCCATAACCATGCTGTTACTCTAGTAGTTTTCCCATCATTCTCATATTTACAAGCTTCTCGCCTTATCATTGTCTAATGAATTTCAAGACTTAAGAGTGAAAATTCAGTGATAATTCCAAGTTTCTGTATTTTCCGTTCACACAATGAATAGCCTTGCCACCCCTAATTAACCTTTGAACTGTTCTTTTATTTGGTTGCAGTCATTACATGGTCCGCGCAAACCAAACAACCTCCAAACAACCTCCAAACAACCTCCAAACAACCTATACCTTTCAACAGGGCGCTGATCTATTTCTTGAACTTGTCGAGTTTCCTGATTTGACTTTTGCTTTTCCTTGAGATAAAAGTTCTACTATCTTCCTGGTGCATCTGAACTCTCGTCTGCTTGTTTTTATACAAATGGCTTTAGTTATAGGACAAATTCCAATTTGCGTTTTGTTTTTCTTGTTGGAAAACAGCAAGTGCTCGTTCAATTATTTATAATTCGCTTAATTCAAGTGTGAGTTACTTTTGGATGCTTGTTAAATTGTTCTTATTTCTCTTAAATGCAGGTGTGAGTCGTTTTCGACTTACCCACGCACTTATGATTTGCTTCATGCTTGGCTCTTGTTCTCTGAGATACAGAAACTTGGATGTAGTTTGGAGGATCTACTTATCGACATGGATCGGATGCTGCGACCTCTTGGTTATGCCATTATCAGAGACAAAGTTCCTGTTATAGAGTACATCAGGAGGTTGTTGGCAGCATTGAGATGGGATGATTGGTCATCAGAAGTGGTGCCAAAAGTTGATGCTCTTTCCTCCAGTGAAGAAAGAGTTTTAATCGTGAGGAAGAAATTTTGGGAGGGTTCTCAAATCTTGTAGAGAACCAAGGCTACCTACTTTTTCTTTTTGGATTTCGTTAGGGATAAAATTTTGGACTTCTGCAGTGTTACAGCCTTGAGATTTTTGTATCTACAGCAACAATGATCAAATGTACATTACTAATTTATGAGGATTTCCCTTGGATCTTTAATTAGTGTAGAACGCAGCGGAAGTATTCGTTCGTACTTTTTTGCGGAAGCATTTCGTGTTACAACGCCTGGATCGTAGAGGTTGATTCACAGATCCTTGGACCGTCCTTAGATCTTCTTATGCTCCGAACTCGCGGTGGATCGAATTATAAACGAGTACGATCGCAAATCCACCGTTCAAGTCCCTCTAGATTAATAGGTTAATGGAGGATGTTGAGAACCTTCGTTTTTCCGTACACCGTTTAATGTGGGATCGCCCGTATATTTATAAGGGATTTCAAAATTCTAATCGCGTAAGAGATAAGGCCAAATCGGTTATAAATTGTTATCCTAACATGATTAGAACTTATCTCTAATTAGCTTTTCAATTAAAAGCGAGATTAATCCTAATCTAATTAGACAACATAACAACTGTCGGATCAAGCCTGGTCATGGGCGTACTCGATTTGATGGGATCGATGCCATCGTAACCACTTCCTCAACATTACACCATTATTAATTCTATTCATGCAGAAAAATGAACAGTGCGATCGCCGAGTCAATCTGCATTTTGGGAGCTCTATACTATAAACCACGTACGGCCAGCATAGAGACATCAATCCTCAAAAAGAAGAAAATATTAAATTCGTGATGCCCTAGACCATTGAATTACATCAGGTTCAGCATCTCTAATCCCTCAAAGAGCCATGCTAACCTATATTGCGCACATTATGACACTATACTCATGATTGTTTCGCTATACTAAAGCGACACAACCTGTCGACAATGAGTCAAAGTGTCTAAATGTAATTCAACTAATCTTCCTTGAGCTCTTATGTCACCGAGTTGAGAACTGATTGCTTTCCCAGCAATGCCCCGTAAAGCAGCATCACTTATAGCCGTAGGAACATGCCAAAGTAGCAACATCAATTCTTTCACTTAATGACATAGTCAAAAGTCACTAAGGGCATCTAATATATATATATATATATATATATATATATATATATATATATATATATATATATATATATATATATATATATATATATATATATATATACATATAGGACATTTCATCAAAATAATGTCCATAAGAACTCACATGATGAGGAAGCAGGGATCCATTCACTCATTTTCTTTATTTGGTTTTAAATGGTCGCACAGCACATGTAATATGAAATACATGCTATGACAGAGAATCTCAATAAGCGTATGTCTTCTCAATGTCATACGGATCTTAGCTCAGTCACTCCCGGAGTTTCTAGCCTGAGTTCTCCATTTGCTCGCTATCTCAAGCGCCAAACGGTGAGCTCACATCTGACTCTTAATACACAGGCCATACGAATCGTGGGACTATTCGTATGCGGTCTCATTAATAACCTCATCTTGGTGTCAACCAAGGCGGCTTCCATAAATGCGTCAATTTTTGCTCGCTCTCTACAGCGTTGAAAAGTATGATTGCCCGTGTGAGAGGACCAATCAGCATGTGACATGCTATCAATCCATTCTTTAATAATATACACACGTGTGCTAATTTTACTAAATATCTTTACCAAAAATATTACAAAAGAAATGGTAAAAAATAATCGACTGTCTACACAATCAAATCCTACGGAGTCCATGAGCCAAAAAGGATTCTCTAACAATAGGCTTATTTAGAGAATCTACAACCATGCGACTCGTATAAATGTGTTACAGGATTATTTCCTTCTGCGCCACTACCTTGCAGTGGTCCAATCCCAGATTGGACTGAAAATGGCTAACCAACCCTACAGCTTAGCATATATCAGGCCGAGTACACATCATATCATACATCAAGCTACCGACCGCATTAACATATGGAATCTGATTCATCTTATCCTTCTCTTCAGAAGTTTCAAGGCACTGTTTAAGGTTCAGACTCTCACCTTTAGCTATAGGAGTGTCAATATGTTTGCAATTGTGTATCTGAAATCGTTCTAAAACTTTTCTTAGGTAAGTCTCCTAAAAGTTTCTTTGAACAACCTCATAGGATCTTAACTCCAAGCACATAATTCGCTTCACCCATATCCTTCATCTCAAAATTAGAGGATAGTCACGTCTGAGTGGCGACAATCATCTCCTTATTATTCCCGGCTAATAGAATGTCATCAATATATAAGGAAAGGATTAGAAAAAATCTCTCGAACCGTTTAACATACACACAGTGATCTTCTTCAATCATTGTAAACCCATCTTCAGTGATAGCATGATGAAATCAGATATACCACTGCCTGGAGGACTGCTTCAATCCATAAATGGATCGTTGGAGCTTACAAACTTTATGCTCCTCACCCTTTACAGAGAAGCCAGCAGGCTGATCTATATAGATCTCCTCATCTAGTTCTCCATTGAGAAATACAGTTTTAACGTCCATTTGGTAAAATTTCATATCCAAATATGCGACAATGGCCAAGATTAGGCGGATCGAAGCAAACCTTACAATAGGAGAGAATGTTTTCTTATAATCAACGCATTCTCGTTGGGTTGCTACCAGGCGAGCTTTATACCTATTGATTGAACCGTCTGTCTTGCGGCAAGTCAATCAAGTCCCAGACATGATTTGACTTAATCGATTCCATTTCCTCCATCATTGCATCCAACCATTCCTTATGAGTAGGTAATGAGAGAGCCTCTTGGAAAAATCTAGGCTTATCATCATCATGTGCAGCAACCATGAAAGCTTCCCCCTCAATCTCAAAACGACGATGGGGAACTCCCACACGTGTGCTCCTACGAAGCTGAGGTTCCTCATCTAAAAGTAAGTCACTCCCACTATCCCCAGGAGGTATCGGAGTTGCCTCCTCTGCCTCAACTGAGCGAATATAAGCGCCATTACCAAAGTCATCCATCTGATGGAACTCAATTTCATTTCGAACCTCACTTCTATAAGGAAAATCCTTCTCGAGGAATTCAACATCTCGCGACTCAATCTCAGTCAAACTTTCATGTGGCTGCTTTCCGATGAACACGTATCCCTTAGAGTGTTCAGGTATCTAATAAAGATATACTTCTTTCCTCTAGGATCCAACATCCCATGCTTGTGAGAAGTGTTGTGTACATAAGCTGCCGAACCCCAAGGACGCAGGTACTCCACATTTGGTTTCCTGCCTGTCTATAATTCATAAGGAGCGGAAGGTACTGATTTGGAGGGTTCACGATTAAGAATATAGGCAGCAGTTAACAATGCGTCTCCCCAAAAGGAGATAGGCAAATTTGCTTGCGCCATCATTGATCTAACTATGTCAAGAAAGGTGCTATTTCTTCTCTCCGCTACACCATTTTGCTGCGGAGTGACAGGAATGTCAGCTGTCTGATTATTTCCTTTTCATCACACAATTCATTGAATTGTTCAGATAGATACTCGCGGCCCCAATCAGTTCTTAAGCTTTTAATTTTCATATATAACTGATTCTCAACCTCATTAATATAACGTCTAAAACAATCCAATGCTTCAGACTTATGGGAGATCAGATAAACATGACCGAAGCGCGTATGGTCATCTATAAATATGATGAAGTAAAAAAAAGCACAATGTCTTGCCCTCACACTCATTGGGGCCATGAATGTCGGAATAGATCAATTATAAAGGAAATTCTGCCCTAGAAGCTTTATTAAATGGTTTTCGGGTCGCTTTTCTCGCTAAACAATGTTCACATGTGGGTAGGTCAACATTAGTGAGCGAGCTCAATAGTCCGTCTCTAACTAACCTTGTCATTCTATCCTACCCAATATGACCAATACGTACATGCCATTTAGCAAGAAAAAAGAACCACTATCAATGGCCAAAAACATAAAACCATTTGAAATAAAACCTCTTCTAAAATAAAAAAGTTCCAAAATGAACCTTAACTACATTATTCTCAAAACAAAAAGAAAAGCCTAACTGAAGCATAGCAAGAATAGAAAACAAGTTCTGCCGAATTTCTGGAGCATAAAGTACATCATGTAGGTACAAAGTTCGACCACCTTTCATGATCAACTTGTATGTGCCAATGCCTAATACATCGACACAAGAATCATTCCCCATGTATACTCTTCTGCTCCCAGCAGGCACACGACGGTACTCGACGAATCTCATCCGATCCCTCGCTACGTGGTCTATTGCTTCTGAGTCTACAATCCACACGGAGAGATTCAACAACAAAAGAGCGAGAATCGGGATTGAGCAGTACCTTTTTCGGCTCAGTGCAATCACGAGCGGAGTGTCCTAGCTGATTACAATTGAAGCAGGTCATCTATGACTTGTCATTCTTGCCACCTCGTTTACTTCTCTTTCATTTAGTGCTCTTCGCATTCTTAGGCGCGGATCCGCTACGATTTTGAGGCCCAGTAGTCCTCTTCGCTTGAACCCAGATGTTCTGCGAAAATTTGACTCAACAACATTGGCAGTTGGCATTTTAACAGCCTCAAGGCGCTCCTCCTCCAACTCCAAATGCCGTGCAACATCCTCAAAAGTTTTGATATTTTCATTATGGGTCAAATTTATTCGCATATATTCCCACGAATTGGGAAGTGAGCGAATCATAGCTTGGATCTGCTGCTCATCAGTTAAGGTGCCGCCAGTCGACTTTAACTCGCGAATCTTGTTTGACATTATTCTCACGTGCTGTTTCATAGTATGATCGGCATGTTTCTTATAACTGTCAAACCGCATAGTCAGACTGCGCAACCATATAGCCGAAGTCGCACCAAAATTAGTTTTGAGAGCCTCCCACATCTCATACGCAGTCAGATACTGCTCATACTCGCACAAGTGATCATTTTGCATATCGCTCAGCAACGTAATGCGAGCAATGCGATCCTTCTTAAGCCAATTATTATAGGCTTCTATCTTTCGGCGAGTCTGGACACGAGTGCCCTCCGCGGGTCGGTCAATTTAAAATCTCACTAAATTCATGCAATGCGTAGAAAAAGATATTTTAAAATTAGCACACGATACATATATTCAATTTTGCCGCATCTCTAATTAAATAAATTAAAAATAAGATTATAGATGCGTAAAGGAAAATTTCGCTATGCTCATAATCATATTACACACCGTATGTCAAAATTTTTACTTATTTAATTAATATGCACAAAATATTTTGGGAGTAAAAGCATATAATTTACTCTACCAAAAATAAAATTCTCACTTGACATAATATGCATAAAAAAAATTCTATTATGCCAAAAGATTTTATTTTAACAGAATAAAAGGCATTATAATATTTAAATGCATGCTAATATGTCACAAAAGCAAAACTGGCCACGTGGCGCCCGCGCGCCGCCCCGGCGCCAAGCGCTGGCGCGCGCGCACCGTGCGGCCGCGTGCGCGGTCGCGCGCAGATTGTGGCTCGCGCAGCCTTCGTGGTTGGCCCGCTCGTGCGGCCTACTAGCCCGCGGGCCGGCTCGTGTGAGCGGCTCGTGCGGCCGCACGTGGCTCGCGCGCGGCGGGCTCGTACGTCGGACTCGCGCATGGCCCTCGCAGCCTGCGCTGCGCGCGACTAGCGTGGGCCTGCAAGGCGCGCTCGACCTGCGCTCGGCCTGCCTAGCCTTCAATGCCTTTCGCGTGGGTGAGGCTGTCACGCCCCGGGGTCCCTTTGGTACATAAATACAGCGAATTTTTTTTTTTTTTTTTTAAAGCCTGACCCTCAGAGGTGTGCCAGATCCGCCACAAATACAGGGAGGCCACTGATCACACGGACAGAGTCTCCCCTGTAATTGCACGGCGTCGCACAAGTACAGAGTACAAATAAACAACCAGGAACACAACCACAACAGTATGAACAGACTAGTATACAAGATATACAAGATCATACAACCATTCACCACATACACCACTTAGCTTATTTATAAACCTTGAGAAAACCTTTTTAAAACCGTTTCCCACACGGAAACCCTTTTCTTTGAAAACACTACCACGAGGGGTAGAAAACCAGTTGATTTCATCAATCACAAGTTCTTTCTTTCATTTTCAAAACCATAATAAGTCCTCATGAAACTAAAGTGAAATAAAACCAAACAAGTGTAATATTCGATACGAAAACAGAACTGAACCATAATATAATAATCTAAACCATATAGCAAGAAAGGTAAAGGAGTAACCGATGTACGGAAGGAGCTAAGCGTACTCTAGACCCGCTCCTCACCCGTCGTCCCACCGGGACCCGCTACGTCACCCGAAAAAGAAGGCGGGGGGGTGAGAACATGTAAACATGTCTCCCCTCCCAGTGGGTACCCACTAGTCACGGAGTAAAGCAAAGGAAAGACTGGTAAGTAGCCAAAGTAAGCAGGAGAGAGATATATGTAATATAAACAAACTGCTACTGTATGTATGCATCGAAAAGCTGAAAAAGTAAAATACCCAATCCATAACCGCCAATATTGGTCCGCAGACCTCAGGCAATGCCCCCTGTCTCTAAGCCTGCATTAAACCCAAGGTCGCCTATGGGCTCACGGGTTGGCACATCCAACCACTTTTCCGGAAAAGAACACTCTGGCACGGTGGATCAGACCGCCAGTGTTCGTGAAATGCGCTCGAGTCCTGGGTGATCGATGTTATTATGCTCAAAAGCCAGACGTCAGCAACTAGCTGACAATCCTGTCCCTAAAGCACTGAAACAAGCCGACCGAACATGTTATTATGCTCAAAAGCCAGACGTCAGCAACTAGCCGTCATTAGGTAAACTCGCCGACCGCGTAGGTCACAGAAGCACTGAAACAAGCCGACCGAACATGTCACTGAAACTGAACCAAACAGACCGAACAAAGTCACTCGAAATCAAGCAACCGACCAACAGTCACCGAGAAATCGAAAACAAGCCGACCGAATAGGTCACGAAAATCGTAAAGGATCGACCAAGTAGGTCGCGAAGAGTCAGAACCCAAACCACTCTACTCCTATCAAGTATACTGAGCATGCATATAACTGAGTAGAGAACAGAAACGACAGTGAGGAGCAAGTAAGAAGAGTAAAGTAGAGTAAAGTAAAGGTGAAGGAGTGTCACCAACCGTGTACCACTGTACCGACGGCAAACCGGATACCCACCTGAGTATCGAAAGGAGTGGTCTGCCGACTGCTGGAAAGAAACGACTGAACCTACGAGGGTTCACCGGGTTAGAAACTAACCCACTAAAACTAGAACCATAATTCACAAATTCCACGACGTAGCTGCCTCGAAACGATTTTTACAGAACGTCCGTTTCGATCCGGGTTCCCGAAAGCGTCGACTTTGACACCGGAACCCACCGTCGCTCACCCGTCGTCTCCGGACTTTCGAAACGACATGGGTGACCAGCCAATAAGGCTTGGCGACAAAGGAAATAATCTCAGGAAAGCGTCGGAAGAAATCTGAACCAAAGTCGCGTTCCGTCGTCGAATTTCGCCGACGAACGCTCCGGAATTATACTTACTGTTTTCCGAAAAGCTCGGGACCTTGGACGGTCAGTCCAGAGGTTACCCGCAGCACGTACACACTGCCCAAGATAGCCCAGGAGGCTACAATTGCATAAAAGTCCCTGAAGAATCCTAAATCGCACTATTTCATGTGATTATAGTGCTTTTACGAACCGTGCACTCAAATCAGTGCATCGCAAATTTCGAAATCGCACTCACTGTAAGTCTTCGACATGCTGAAGACCGTGCTCGCCTTTCGGAGCACAGTCGGGCATCGTAGTGCGCGCACAAGCGACATTAATTTCAGTAAATAGCGCGCACAGCGCGTAAAGTGCGATCGTTCCGCTAAACGGGGCATCAAAACTCAGAACGGAGGTGAGCATCGCGTTCAGCACGGAAAACCCTTGACCGTGCTCACCTCCCGAGGTTAATTTGACCCATTGGATCACCAGATAGGTGATCCGAACCCTAGATCTAGGTGCTGGAACTGTAAATCCATACCTAGGCTTGAGGGAGCTAGGGCTCGGTCGCCGGCGGCAAGGGGGCGCGCGCGCCGGCCGGGGGAGGAAGCCTCGGCTTCGGGAGGTCCGAGGAAGGAGGTAGGCCGGCGGCGGCGGCGGCCGGAGGCGCGGCGGCGGCGATCCAAGCCTCCCACTTGCTCTCGGGTTGGGGGTTCTCCGGCGACGCGCGACGGCCGGGGAGCTCGGACCGGGCCGAACCACCGGAGGAGGTCGACGGGGAGGTGATGCTCCTCTCGGGAGGTGGCGGCGACGACCGGATGCCGAGGGAGCCCGATCATGACCCGCATGCACTCGGGGTGGCCGCAGAGATGGAGCGGCGGCGGAGACTTTGGGGACGGCCGGGGAAGTACGCCGGAGGTCACCCGAGGTCGGAGGAAGACGGTGCGGCCGCGCGGGGGCGGCGGCGCGCGGTGGCGAGGCGGCGGCGATCTGCCGCCACTAAGCTCACGGGTTAGGAGCTTCTCCGGCGATGTCGCGGCGGCCGGAGGAGCTCGGGCCGGCGAGGATCCGCCGAGGAGGACGAGGGAAGATGGTGCTCCCCTTCGGAGGTGGCGGCGGCGGCCGGAAGTCGAGGGGCTCGGCCACCGCCCGCACAGCCTTCGGCGGCCGCAGCGGCGCTCGGCGGCGCCGGCGTTGCTCGGGACGGCCGGGAGGGCACGCCGGAAGCTTCCGGTGCCGAAGGAGGTCGGGGCACCCGAGGGAAGCGGCCGCGCGCGGAAGTCGGCGAAGATCCGGCTCGGCACGGGTGACCGAGAGCGGCCGTAGGAGCAAGGCGGCTCCGGCGGCGGCTCCGACGGCCGCGGCGGTCGGCGATGGGCGACGGCGGTTGGTCTCGGCCCGGGGATGATGATGCTTGGCTCAGAGACCAACCCCGCACGTTCTCGGCCGAGGTGGTGGGTAGAGTGGCCGAGGGAAAGATGGAGGAGGTGGTCGGAAGTTCTCCGGCGGTCGGAGGCGCTCGCCGTTGGGGGGGTGGGGGAGAGGGGGGGCGCGCACGGGGTGCGGGGGTGGCCGGAGGCGCCGAGGGTCGGGAGGTGAAGGGGTGGCTAGGGTTAGGGTTTAGGTCCATGAAAACCCTAAAACCATATTTTATACACAAACGCACTTTTGCATTTTAGCCCTCCAAATACTTCTATTCCATCTCCAGTCCCTGCCAGGAGGTGAATTATGCGTATAAGCCCCTCTATATTCGAATTCGCGCATTTCGGCGCATAAAATATAGCGACTCTTCGCATTCCGCCGTTATGTGAATTTTAACCTCTTCGCGTTCTTTTCGCGATTCCCGGAGATTCGTCCGTCGGATTCACGATCGGATCGCGCCAGCGCGTTCAGTGCGTCGAGAACATCGAATCTAGCCTTTTACTTCGTTTGATTTGGTCTCGGATTCGCGAAGTATCAATTCTCCTCTTTTTCTCCATAAACCTCCAATTGCTTAAGTCTTTAAGTAAAACCGTTCAAACCCCTTTTCTCGACAACCGTGCATCGGAATCCAATTCCGTTAGTGGCATTGGTTCCAGAATAGTCGAGCCGTTCGAAACGAGCTATTGAAGTCCTATATTCGGAGTCCCGTACGCATCTGGACCCTTCTCTACTCTGCAGTTCGCCGGAAATCGGGATTTACTATTCACTTAAGTCGTTTCTTCCGGGTCGCGTAACTTTTTCGTTTTAGCTCATTTCGACCTGAAATTTGACGTGTGCTCTTATAACACATTTACGCACAATAACATTCAAAAACGAAAGTCAAATTTCATTCAGGTAAAAAGTCGGTTTATTACAGAGGCCCGCACGGCCCACGCACTGTCCGCGTGCGCCCCCACACGGCTCCAAGCCGTGTGGTTCGCCGAACAGCAATTATTTTTTTTTAATAGATAGATTAACTTTAAAAAAATCATATCTATAGATTTAGAATTCCAAAATTTGCAAGAAATATATCAATAGAAAGCTTATGAGAAGCTCTTTCAAATCATGCAAATTTTACAATGGGATATGCATCATACATCAAACAAGCCATGATCAAAATTTTGATTTAGGGTTTCGTTTTTCTCTCAAAATACAAAACCAAAATAAATCAAACTTTGTAGATCTAATCTACAATATAGGTGCTTTAAGATGTGATGAAATCAAGCAAAAATATCCACTATTGAAAAATCCGCCATTAACACCCACAAGTATGCAAGAAAAAATCTAAACACTGAAAGATTTAAATATGGGCATGCAATCTCGTTAAAGAGTTGATCTAGGGCACAAAATCAACCTAATATGGCTCTGATACCAATGTAGAACGCAGCGGAAGTATTCGTTCGTACCTTTTTGCGGAAGCGTTTCGCGTTACAACGCCCGGATCGTAGAAGTTGATTCACACATCCTTGGATCGTCCTTGGATCTTCTTATGCTCCGAACTCGCGGTGGATCGAACTACAAACGAGCACGATCGCAAATCCACCGTTCAAGTCCCTCTAGATTAATAGGTTAATGGAGGATGTGGAGAACCTTCGTTTTTCCGTACACCGTTTAATGTGGGATCGCCCGTATATTTATAAGGAATTTCAGAATCCTAATCGCGTAAGAAATAAGGCTAAATCGTTTATAAATTGTTATCCTAACATGATTAGAACTTATCTCTAATTAGCTTTTCAATTAAAAGCGAGATTAATCCTAATCTAACTAGATAACATAACAACCGTTGGATCAAGCATGATCATGGGCGCACCCGATTCGATTTAACAGAATGCCAACATCTCCCACTCGCACATGACGGGATCGATGCCATCGTAACCACTTCCTCAACATTACATCACTATTAATTCTATTCATACAGAAAAATGAACAGTGCGACCGCCGAGTCAACCTGCATTTTGGGAGCTCTATACTAGAAACCACATACGGCCAGCATAGAGACATCAACCCTCAGAAAGAAGAAAATATTAGACTCGTGATGCCATAGACCATTGAATTACATCAGGTTCAGCATCTCTAATCCCTCAAAGAGCCATGCTAACCTCTATTGCGCACATTATGACACTATACTCATGATTGTTTCGCTATACTGAAGCGACACAACCTGTCGACAATGAGTCAAAATGTCTAAATGTAATTCAACTAGTCTTCCTTGAGCACTTAATTAGTCCTGCTAAGAAAAGTAAAATTTCACCTTTCCACATTTGGAAAGTGACAGTAAGTATTAATTTTGTTTTGTTGCAGTCAAACTTATGCAAATCATCCTCTCAATAATTATGCCCTATTGATCACAAGCTCCAATTGCATTATCGTTGCTGCTTTAGCATTTAAAATGTGTTGGTAGAGATTGTTAGTTTTACCACATTTGCTTTTCCGGGGTGGTAAACGATATCCACCTCATAATCCTTTAATAGTTCTAACCACCGTTGTTGTCGCATATTAAGCTCCTTCTGGGTGAACAGATACTTCAGACTCTTGTAGTCGGTGTAGATCTCGCAATGCGCACCATATAAATAGTGCCTCATAGCTTCAAGGCGAAGATCATCGCCGCCAGCTCCAAATCGTGGATGGGGTAGTTCTTCTCATAGCTCTTCAGCTGATGGGACGCATAAACGATTACCTTCCCGTTCTGCATCAGGACACACCCCAATCCCGAGTAAGATGCATCGCTGTAGACCACAAAGTCTTCACCCTGCACGGGTAGAGCGAGCACCGGAGTCGAAGTTAATCTTTCCTTCAACTCTTTGAAACTCCGGTCGCACTCGTCGCTCCAAATGAATTTGGTGCCCTTCTGAGTCAGACGGGTAAGTGGAATGACTATTTTTGAAAAGCCCTCCACGAACCGTCTATAGTAGCCCGCCAAGCCCACTAAGCTTCTAACCTCCGTGACATTCGTTGGGCGCGGCCAATCCTTGATTGCTTCAACTTTCCTCGGGTCTACTGAAACTCCACCCGCGGAAATGACATGCCCTAGAAATGCAACTTCTCGGAGCCAAAAGTCGCACTTCTTTAGCTTAGCATTTAACTTCTCCTTCCGTAGGATTTGAAGCACTATCCTTAGATGCTCGGCATGTTCCTCGTCACTGCGAGAATAGACCAAAATGTCGTCTATGAAGACCACGACAAATCAGTCCAAATACTCCTTGAAGACACGGTTCTTTAAATCCATGAACGTCGCCGGGGCATTCGTAAGCCCAAAAGGCATCATCGTGAATTCATAATGTCCATACCGCGTGCAGAACGCGGTCTTCTTGACATCCTCCGGTCTAATCTTCAATTGGTGATAGCCGGACTGCAAGTCTATCTTCGAGTACACACACGACCCCTGTAGCTGATCGAATAAGTCGTCGATTCGGGAAAGTGGGTACTTGTTCTTGATCGTGACTCTGTTCAACTCCCGATAATCCACACAGAGCCTGAACGATCCATCTTTCTTCCGTACGAATAACACCGGGGCTCCCCACGGTGATACACTTGGTCGGATAAACTATCTGTCGAGGAGATCTTGCAATTGATCCCTCAACTCTTTTAATTCTGCCGGTGCCATCTAATATGGAGCCTTCAAGATTGGCGCAGTACCGGGAATCAAGTCTATGACGAACTCGATCTCTCGATCCGGCGGTATCCCCAGCAACTCCGCAGGAAATACATCCGGGAATTCCCTTACTACTGATAACTTCTCCATGGTCGGAGCTACTCGGTCTACTTCGACAATGGTCGCCAAGTAGGCTGCGCAATCGCTGTTGACCAACTTTCTTCCTCTCGTCGCTGATACTGTCGCGGCGAAGCACGAGCGCTGACACGCCTTATACGTGAACTCCTCCTGTCCTGGCTCCCGACATGTGAGTACTTTGATCTTACAATCCACTATCACATAGTACTTTGAGAGCCAGTCCATTCCTAGAATGACGTCAAACTCCTTTCATCTCTTGAGTACTAACGCCCGGATAGGCATTATCCAGTGGCCTATTTGGACTGGACATGCCGGACACTTCTTGCGAATAATGAAATCCCGCTCAGGGCCCTCTACACGCCATGTACCTGTTAAGAATTTTATAGGTTGGCGGATTTCGTGAAGTTATTGGAGTCTTGAAGAAGTCAGAAGCGCGCTTGGAAGAAGAAGATGCAAACTGACGATCCAAGGCTCATCGGAGAAGCTCGGCACCTCAGGTATGATCTATAGATCATTTTTGGTGATTTAAACTAAGATACAGTGTTTAGAAGACTTGGATTGCTTTTAAACTGATCAATTTTTAAAGCTAAAATTTTCTGAGGTCGAAGACCGGTCTTGAAGTTCAAGACCGGTTCCCGTAAGCTTGACCATTGCGCAAACTTAAATCAAGACCAGTCTCGGAGCTCAAGACCGGTTCCCGTAGCCTGTCAATTGCATAACCTTAAATCAAGACCAGTCTCGAAGTTCAGGACCGGTTCCCGAACCATGATATTTCTTGTTGCGCAAGTCAAGACCGGTCTTGGTGGCTCAAGACCGGTCCCCGTAGACTGGAAGTTTTATGACGGAACAGAAGACCAGTCGAGGGGCTGAAGATCGGACCAACCAAGACCGGTCTCCATGTGAAGACCGGTCCCTGGTTGCGCGAAAACTTCTAAAATTGGCGTTTTTCAATCCTACTCTATTTCTAAGTCTTCTAAATCTATAAATAGACCATGGGGGGTTCAATAATCAGTATTCAATAATTAGTATGCTTAGATTCTAAAATTGGCGTTTTTCAATCCTTAAAGCGAGTTTCGTCTTGTTGATCGTCAATTTGATTCTAAGCGTTTATTTTGAATATTCCTTCATGAATCAAGTTGATGATTAACTAAAAAGGGATTCCCCCATCATTTATGGTTCGTTAATGGTAAGATCACCATAAATCACCAACTCTAATGCTCCGGACGGAGAATTTGTGCGGGGATCGCGTGCGAGGCCGAGGATTCGGTGGACGCATCGAGGAGTGGAGGCATTGACGCGGCAAGGAGTTGCGGCGTGGTCGATTGAAGGATTTCGATCGATCGAGGACCGGCGAAGGCGATCCACGTTGAAGATTCAGTAAAATTGTGTTGGGTAATCGGTATATCACCTCTTACTCGATTTGTTTCTTAGTGGATTTTTTGTGTGATAAGTCCCGTGGGCTTTTTACTCCGGTTTGGAGTTTTCCCACGTAAAAATCTCGGTGTGTGATTTTTAATTTCCGCATTTACGTTAAAAACGCATTGAGATTTTTAATTTACCGTTTTACACCTATTCACCCCCCCTCTATGTGTTGATTACCTTTTAGATCCTCGAGATCCATATCTTACAAGTGGTATCAGAGCGGGTATAGGTTGTAAACAATGGCCCGGGGAGGTAACATTAATCGACCTTCTCTCTTTGATGGCACCAACTATGCCCATTGGAAAGTCCGTATGAGGGCGTTTCTAATTGCCATTGACGAGAGGGTTTGGCAAGCGGTTGAATCTGGATGGAAACATCCCACCGAAGTAGTCGATAATGTCATCGTCCCTAAACCGAGAAATAAATGGACTAAAGACGAAAACGAACTTTCTTCATTCAACGGGAAGGGTATAAATGCTTTATTTAATTCTCTAAATCAAACCGAATTTTCTAGGGTTTCGACGTGTGGAACCGCCAAGGAAATTTGGCATACTTTACAAATCACCCACGAGGGAACAAGCCTTGTAAAAGTACATAAGCTACAAATGTTGACTAGTCGTTTTGATTCAATTCGTATGGAAGAAAACGAAAATTTTACCGATTACTATACTCGTCTTCAAGACATAGTCAACATTTGTGCAAATTTGGGTGAGAAAATTTCCGAACCCAAGATCGTTCGTAAGATTTTAAGAACACTTCCCGAACGCTTTCGTCCGAAAGTCACGGCCATTAAAACAGTGAAACATCCGGATGAAATGAAAGTAGACGAATTAGTAGGTGCACTACAAACATATGAGATGACTTTTCCGTCTGACTCGTCTTCTTCCAAGTTGTCTTCTAAATCCACAGGGATGGCACTCAAATATACCAAAGGAGGCAGCGCAGACTCTTCTTCCTCCGAGACGGACTCGGACACTACGTTGGAGGATTTTGAGAAACAACTTGCACTCTTAACAAAGAAGTTATGTCGAAACTTCAAGAAGAGATTTCCTCCAAAGTCAACCTCATCTAAATCTAACAAGACAAAAGGGAGTACTTCGTCTTCCTCCTCTAAGTCAAAACGCTCCGAAAATTTTTCTAAGGATTCTTCAAAAGATAAGAAAAATGGAAATGGACAAATTCAATGCTATAAATGTCGGGGATTTGAACATATAGCATCGGATTGTCCGAATAAAAAATTCTTGAAAAAGAAAGCGATGCAAGCCATCACTTAGGATGACTCTTCCGCTGAGGAGTCAACCTCGAGTGATGAGGAGATAAATGCCACGGCACTTATGGCACATGATGCTTCCATTATGTGTTTGTCCACTATTGACTCGATTTCTAAGTCGTCTTTGCATGAACAATCTACTTCGGAGGATTCTTCGGATAAAGACTCGGATGGAGATGATATGGCCGCCGCATATTATCAATTGGTCGTCGAGTCGAAAAAGATGGCGAAGCACAACAAAAAGTTGAGATGAAGAATTATCGATCTAGGAGAGAACTCAAAATTGAACACATCAACAAAAACCTTGGAGCAAGAAAATGATGGATTGTTGAGGTCGAGGGCCTACAACGCTTTAGTAGAAAAAATTGGTTTGCTTGAGAAGGAAAAAGAAACGTACGAGGAAAATATGAAGTATCTCAACAAGCAATTCACGGAGATAAAGGAAGCAAACTTGGAGTTCACGAAGAGAATCATTCAACTTAAATCGGACATGAATAAGTTCTCCTCCGGCTTTACTAAACTCGACAAGATGCTAGGACTTGGTCAAACAAATAAGTTTGGACTTGGATTTGAAAGGACATACGTTGACCAAATCGCTAAGCAAGTGGGCGTGATCTCGACTAAAACAACTCCTAAAGTTCAAGGTAACTTCGTTCCCTCTACGAAATCTTTTTCTAATAAAATTTGTCACTATTGTGGAGTTCTAGGTCATGTGAAGAAGTTTTGCACTCAAAAGAAGAAGGACCCTAGAACACTCTTGAACCAAAGGACATCATGGAAGCAAAAGAAGGATGATCAAAAATTGAAGATCAATCAATTGAGGAAGCAAAACAAGGATGATTCAAAATTAAAGACCAAACAAATGTGGAGACCAAAAGTGGATGATCCAAAGAACAAAAGAACTAAAATCGTTGACAAGCTACACAAGACGCATTCAAGTCGGCCAACGCAACCCAAAACACGTAAGGTTTGGGTACGCAAAGGTGAAATCTTTCCTTACTGAGCGATTACCGGATACCTTCCACCTCTCTCACTATTCTTTGAGACAACACTAGTGCCATAAATATTTCTAAAAATTCTGTTTTACACTCTTGAACTAAACATATTGAACTAAGATATCATTTCTTAAGAGAATTGGTCAAATCAAACATTCTTCAACTCGAATACATTTCTACCGATGATCAACTTGCTGATATTTTAACTAAGCCTTTAAATCAAAAACGTTTTCTACATTTAAGAAAGGCTATCGGTATGAATCCATCTATCTAGATATATTCTATAGGCCATTATTTACAAACAGTCAATTATGCATCATTCATCTTATTTACATGAAGTTTTTACATGTTCTCACTTTGACATGAATTATTCTTTTGAATCTTATGACTTGATCACGATTTATGCATGATTTGTTTTAACATTGTCTTATTCAATTCAATTCTCCCATGTTATTCTACTTGAACAACAACATCTTCTAGAAATTAATTTTCTATACTTGTTAAATTAGTACCTCTCTATTGAACTATCAAAAGTGTATTGAGTTTATTTGATTATTTGCATGATGAGAAAAATGATTTTCCTATTTTTTGAAATCTCAATAATATTCTCTCATTGAGGGTTGCACTAATTGAGGGGGAGTAAATTTGAAGTCAAAAGATGTGGAAAGAGTTACATCCCCTTTGGGAGTGTGAAAGCTACCACCAAAATAAAAGATGTGGAAAGAGTTACATCCCTTCAAGGGAGTGTGAAAACTACCACCACATGTAGGAAAGAGCTACCACCCCGGTCGTCCGGTAAGTGTGTGCAGCTACCACATGAATATATTTGTACATCTCTGAAAATAAGATCAAAATCATGTTTAAATTGTGAGATGTTCGGTGGATGGTATATTTAATTCTTTTCGTGAATGATATAAGGTGGAATCTAAAAGATGCTCAAAGAGTCACTCATTGGTCTCGATGTGTGCATAACTCAATTGGACAATATTCTTGTGCTTATTTCAGTCAATGGGTTCTACTTTAGTCTTTATTTGTGCAAATTTGAAGATTAAAATCAGTACAACTACTGTTTAGATCTTGGTAGATGTGCTCAATTTCATGGTATATTTTCTTAATTTTTGGTTGATGTACGGTTCAACATTTATGACATTTTTGAATTGTACAGGATCGGATTTTGTTAGTCTATTTCATGAAAAATTTGTCAAAAGTCAATTGGGTGCTTAATTTTTTCGAAAATTTTCATCTTTTGATGAATTGGCTGTGGAGACCGGTCTCAGATTTCAAGACCGGTCGCCACACTCGCACACTGCGCAGGCAGGTGTGTGGTCCGGTCTCGGCTAGCCAAGACCGTTCTCGACGCCGT